>CM062811.1:1018735956-1019335956 GCA_031772625.1 Pinus tabuliformis | reverse complement strand
CTCATATTGGCACCTATGTTTGACAGGTGCAGACCCTCTCATTTGTAGGAGACAGAGGGAGTTGGATTCCGAATGTGGAAAGATAAACTGCAAGCCTGTGACTACCTCGAGGATCTTAACTTTCAGAAGTTATATGGTAGTGATGTCGGACCAGATTTGGGAAATGCCTCTGAGTTTCATAAAATGTTCTTGGTGAACCTCTGTCCGGACATATGTTTTGCAATTAGTATGGTGAGCTCATATTTGGTTGAGCTTCACTAGATTGGTGCCTAGAATCTTCTGAGATATCTTCAGGGCGCAATCTCTCACGGATTGAGATACACTACCTGAAATATTTCAAATGCTGAGTGGGCAGGGAGTGTGGAGGATCATTAGAGCAATTCTCAGTGCTGGTTCTCCTTGGGATCTGCTTTGATATCCTGGATGAGCAGGAAGCAGAAGTCGGTGGCTTTGAGCACCACTGAGGCAGAGTATATTGTTGCTAGCATGGCTACCTGAGAGGTAGTCTGGTTACGAAAGCTCTTCAGTGCGCTGTTTGGATACCACTATGTAGCAGGATGATTAGTTCTCCTGTGAGGTCTGGATGATGTGTTCTCCATGACAACTATGTAGCAGGATGATTAGTTCTCCTGTGAGGTCTGGATGATGTGTTCTCCGTGACGACTATGTAGTAGGATGATTAGTTCTCCTGTGAGGTCTGGATGATGTGTTCTCCATGACGATTATGTAGTAGGATGATTAGTTCTCCTGTGAGGCGTGGATGATTTGTTCTCCATGATGATTCTGTAGCAGGATGATTAGCTCTCTTGTGAGGTTTGGATGATGTGTTCTCCATGACGATTATGTAGCAGGATGATTAGCTCTCCTGTGAGGCCTGGATGATGTGTTCTCCATGGCGATTGTGTAGTAGGATGATTAGTTCTCTTGTGAGGACATGATTGATTAAGTTCTCTTGTCGAGGCATCCTACCCATGCAGTTTGGGACTCATGGGAAGTACCTCTCATCTGATCAATGAGCAAGGAAATGAGGATAGGGACCATAGTAGTACCGATGGACGCATCGTTGTATCTATCGTACTCCCTATGCTAGGGTGACCTTCATTGATTTGGGACCAGTTGTAGGAGTTGTACCTACTATGACACTGACTTTGGGTCGGTTGAGATTGGTTTGGGACCAGTGGTACATACTCTGAGACTGACTTCGGGTCAGTGGAGGACTGGTCTGGGACCAGTGAGAGTGGTACATACTATGACGCTGACTTTGGGTCGGTTGAGACTGGTCTGGGACTAGTGGTACACACTCTGAGATTGATGATACTGGTCTGGGACTAGTGGTAGGAGTGGTACCCACTATGACTCTGACTTTGGGTTGGTTGACACTGGTTTGGGACCAGTGGTACATACTTTGAGACTGACTTCGGGTCAGTGGAGGACTGGTCTGGGACCAGTGAGAGTGGTACATACTATGACGCTGACTTTGGGTCGGTTGAGATTGGTCTGAGACTAGTGGTACACACTCTGAGACTAATGACACTAGTCGGGACCAGTGGTAGGAGTGGTACCCACTATGACGCTGACTTTGGGTCGGTTGAGACTGGTCTGGGACCAGTGGTACGCACTCTGAGACTGACTTCGGGTCAGTGGAGAATGGTATGAGATATTCTCGATCAATTCTTCTTCTTCATGGTTTAGCAGAGCAGAGCTAGCATAGCTGAGCCAAGAAAAGTAGAGCAGAGCAAAGCAAAGCAGAGCAGAGCCAACAGAGCTGAGCAGAGCCAACAGAGCTGAGCAGAGTAGTGCAGGGCACTGATGGCAGAGACAGTACAGTCAGACATATGGATCAGCGGATGGAGTTCTCCCAAGTTGAGAGGGAGTGTTAAAATTGGCAACTAGGGCCAAACTCCATGTGGGTCAGCGTATTTATGGTAGCTGATATTTTTATTGGATCCCTCTCATCGAGAGGTGTAGGGTTGATCTAAAAATCATCCGATTCCGACAAGTATTTATGGAGATATGAATTTATTTTGATTATGGAATTATTATCAAGTCGACCAGCAACTTGAGTAGGCTCAGAAGCCAAATAGTCATGCCTATTCATCATCTATGTTTTAGTATAAATTGGTAAGGACTTGAAGTCATTTGGACAACACATTCTTGGTGTGATCTCCTCCTCTCCACGTCTTGGGTTTTTGGTGCAGGAGAGAGACACCAAGGGTTATACACTGGCCTACAAGTGAAGCCCTAAATTACAGTCATGGGAGACATTAAGACGCAGATGAAGGGAGAGGATCCCAACCGCAGTTAAGGGAGATCTTACCTACCCTAAACGCTGTGATGAAGGCTTTATACGTAGCCCTAAACTACAACCACGTGAAGCCCTAAACGCTGTAAGGTAAAGACTAATTAATGGCCTGAACCCGCTGTCTATTCTACAGTCACAAAGAGGCATAGCTGTAGTTGGAAGGAGTCCTACCACAGGTTCTACTACGCAGCTAAAGAAGGTCTTCATACAACCCTACATTCGCAGTTGAATACGTTGTACAGAGGAGGGCTAAGCACAGTCACAAGAGACCTCATCTATCTGCTGTTGAGGAGCCCAAATCCGCCACACTAAAGAAGATTTATACGCAGACCTATATGCTGCTTGAAGAAGCTTCAAACGCTGTCATGAAAAGGTATTAGAGCTACTGTTAATACGCAGCCCTAAGAGACCTGTTATCACATTGCTGTAGGTGACAACGTAGCCTATTCAAGGATTGTTTGGGCATGATAGGACTGTGTGCAAGGAAGCTGATGACATCATGTTTGTGTAGAGGATTCTGGAACTATAGCGTAGCTGCTTTGGTAGGTTGCAAGCCATAACAAGCAGCTAAGGCGGATATGTATATGAACTAAATAATGAAGCAACAGAAGGATAGCAAGGGCAGCATGATGAAGAATGATGCACATTAGCAAGGGAAGCATGATGTATGAGATTATGGGCAACATGATGTATGAGATCATGGGCAGCATGATGTATGAGATTATGGGCAACATGATGCATGAGATCATGGGAAACATGATGTATGAGATCTTGGGCAGCATGATGCATGGGCAGCAAGATGTATGAGATCATGGGCAGCATGATAGATGAGATCATGGGCAACATGATGCATGGGCAGCATGATGTATGAGATCATGGACAACATGATGTATGGGCAACATAGTGATCATGAGCAGCATGATGATGCATGATGCAGCATGATGGTGCTACACGGTAAGGTGCAGCAAATGGACGAGATGCAACACTATGATAGGTGAAGAAGTCACCTTAGAGAATCAGTTGAAGCAATATGTCTTCAACTGATCTCTGTAGATATCAAAAGTCAAAGTGTTGACTTTTATTGTAAATGTACTATCTCTCTCACTTTCTCTACTAAACTTTGAAGAACATAAAAGAAGAATTGATCAAGGGTTTCCCCACATTGTGGGGTTTGTCCTTGGCTAGCGCCACATCTTGTGTCCTCTTATCTTGGCTTGTCTTCTGTGATTTATATCTATGTTCTATCTGCAGTTTAATTTAATGTTGATGTGATTGCTAATCTGGAAAAGACATTGAACTTACTATGAAAATTGAAATAAATTGCTCTAGCATAGAACATACCTAAAATTAACATGTAAAGAGCAGGGGACCTTGACTGAGGTTATATTGGGTCGTTGTCTCATTGTTGTCACTTAGTCTAGTAGTTGCCCCTTTAGGTTTCCCTTCTTTTGGGCCTTGTTAGATTGTGTGGTAACAAACCTTAAAGTTCCAAAGTTTCAAAATTCAATAAATAACATTTGTCATCATTAAAGTTGTGTTTGTAACCATTACCATGTTGATTTGGGGTAGCATTGGATGTGCTCTAGCCATGAAAATTGGTGGAGAGGCTAAAACACATGAGATCTCCAAGACCCAGAAATGGTTTGCGCATATTCTAACTATTTTGGGAGATATTAAAATAATTAATATTTTTAATGGAGTTCCTAAATCTAAACTTAGGAAAAATAAAATATTAATGGGTATTAATATAAAATTGGGTTAGAAGGTTCCAAAAGTCATGGATCAAGCCAAATCTAATCTTAGCCATTGATTAGAGATTTAATCTCGGCCGTTGATGGACCAACGAGAAAAGTATAAGAGGAGGCTTGAGGGTCAGTTGGAGAACACACCAGAGTGATGAGTCATTCATTTTGCTAGAGTGGGGTTGCTAAGAAAAAGTGGATCAGTGATCAACAACGAGGGGCAGTAAGTACGAGACAGAGAGGTAGGGATAATACTGGGAGACCAACACAGAAGCGGAGAGTGGAGAACAACAGTCAGTCTAGGCTACGCAGAGCCCAACATAGGCAGCACAGAGCCCAGAGAGACTGCATCATCCATGTAGAGGGCAGAGGGAGTGTCGCAGAGGCTCCCAGAGGCTGCGCAGTGCCTCAGAGGGCTGGTACAGAGAGTTCTGGGGCTGACGCAGAGGCCAACAGGGCCAGCGCTGAGCTTCAGTTGTGCCGGAGAGGGTTTCGTGGGACAAGTTTTCTGAATACCTGTTTTCGGATATAGAGGTATTGCTGCCATATATTTTTCTCTGTCGGGTGAGCCGGTTTAGGCACCCAGTTGTACTCAGATAAACTGCATAATAATATAACCCTCTAAATAGATGCACCGGTTTTCCCGCATTAGGTTTTTCTGAGGACATTGGTCCAAAAATAATGGTGTCAATTGTCTACTTGTTTTCTTTCAGTTGATGATCTGTAGATGTTGATACTGTACTTGTGTTTATTTTCAGTATTTACATGGTAAATAACTTGTTAAGTAATTAAACAAGTAGGTGAAATAAACAAGATAGTACAGGAAGAATTTCTAACAGGTTAGACTTAGAAATTCCAACATACCAAACTATAACAAAGAATATCTAACATGAAATAAAACATTTCACGAAGCATCATATTCATAATTCATTGCCAATGAGTCATAATTGCCAACTTCAAACTTAGATTGTGATATATTGTTTACAAAAAATACCGTAATAAATATGAAAGAGTCAATAGTTAAAAGAAGTACTAGAAAGTAGAAACTGGAAAAGACAAGTAATTCTACTATCTACTAAAATTTCTTCTTGCTACGAGAAACTTCTAATTTCTTTTCTTCTGATCTTTGAACAATGGGGGTCTCCTCCCACATAGTCTGACTTTGCAATGGTTGTGAGCCACGTCCAGAACCAGAAGGCGCATGACCTCCACGCAATGCTGTAGATGGAGGTGGCAACAAAGCCTGTGTAACTTGAGCTCTGGTAGTTGATGGGGGTGGAATTGTTGTTGATGCTTTTGTTGCTGCTTGATGATCGTCATCCTCATCATCCAAGAGTTTTGCTTCCAACTATTCTAAATGTAAGGCTCCATCCTCCAAATTATCCTCTTCTGGGTTGTTGTCCCAAGTGATAAATGCTCTATCAAATCGATCCTGCTCACAATAATTTGTCAACAACTTCAAGTTGTAGTGTACATAAACCAAGCTTTCTACCCGGTTTTCATTGAGGGAATTTCTTTTGACATTGTGGATGAAGCTATAGGTGCTGCAACACCTCTCCGCAAAAGAAGTATTTACTATTAACCACCTGTGAATTTACTTTAACTGCCAATTTTGCAAAATCTCGCCCAAAGCCATACATGTTCCACCAAACAACAAGATCCAATGTATCTCTATCATTGATTGGATTCAAAGAACCAAACATTCTAGTTTGATTGAAATATTTGCTTATTTCTCCACACAATCTAGCACATTCCTCCCTGCCAGGGACCAGTGCTAACATGTTGTAGAAATTATGTGTAGATCTGAAACCGCTTATGAAATTTACTAAATCACAAGACTCAAATCTGCTGTATTGCTCTACAGAATTCAATTCACAATCTAGAACACAAATCATAAACATGCAATAAGAAACACCACACATACACGAAGATTTATTTAGGGGAAAGCAACTGCTCAAAACCCCTTCCTATTTGTATTGCATTAATTAGAGAATAGAGGTATTACATATGCTTGATCAAGCCTGAGCACAACCTGCAAGTGAATAGCTTATCTCTATGCTTGGCTGACTGACTCTGGCCAACACTTAGCCAAATTTCAAGCCCTCCAAGCCCCTATTTCCTTGCGCAAATCCTGACTAATTGGACCCCTATTATTTAGAAATTCCCCCTCAATTGACTGCACAATTCCCAAGGATTGATCTCCGATTGCATGCACCGCCTGTACACATTGGAATAGTCTACAACTGATAGTACACTGCGTTGGAATATCCATCTCAACTGGGTATCTCGAATTCTCTGCATGCAACAATTCTTTTGGGCCGATTGATTAGTTATCTGGATCAGTGTTTTACGACTCCGACCAGGACTCTGACCAGGCCGAGGATCGACTCCGACTCCCTCTCCGAATCGGTAATGACTCGGCCTAGTCGATTTCAATGACTCGGTCGTTGAAAAAAATACATTAAATATTTATTTTTTTTATAAAAAAACATAATTTTAAGTGACAAAAGGAGTGTAAATGTATATCTCAGGAGTCAGAAGTATTTTGGAGAAAATTTAGCTTGGACAGGACTATAATTTTTGTATCATGGGGTAATCAGTTAACAAATTGGATTGAGCCTCCGTGCTCAATCTGAACCCTACAAGGAGTATTAATAATTTTGAGGAAATGTAATGGTTTTGAGCTGGATCCCAACTTTATTTTTTAATCAAACTCTCATACCCATTTCTTTGAAAAAAAGCAAATAATATGACAACCGGTTGAGAGTTGGACATTTGATATAAATGGGATGCAAGAATCCAATACCAAAGCCTTTCAAGAACTATAGGATTAATTAAATGAGGAGAAAAACTTGACTCTTTGGAAAAGAATGTTCAGTGCTTCTCACAAAAACTACTTATGTCAATGCATCTCCTCTTCTACTTGTGGCTAGTCATCAGCATTCTTCTCTTGGTAATGGTGATTTTGAATTAGGGGAGAAGTAATATCTTGATATTTTATAAGAGAATTTTCAAACCTTTTTCGATACCACTTCCTCTCATGCACTGATAAATACTAATGGCCTGTCATCTCCTAATCAGAGTTGATAACATCGGCGATGTTTTGTTGATGTCCCAAAAAATCATAAGATTTTCTGGCTGACAAAAAATCGGCCCAAAAAAACATGATTTTTTCAACTTTTAAAAAATAGCGCGCTCATCCAAAAACTCCCAATTTTTTTCTGAAAAATCATGCCACAACAGCAAAAATACCTACAAGAGGCATTAGTTCAATACTACTTTATCATATGAGATATACTGGTGGTGGACTTAGTAAATATGGACAGAGTATCATTACACCTATTGAGATTGAAATGAGCCCTGTTACACCATATATTGTATGGGGTGTCCGAAGACCAGTTCATGACACTTTCCAGGATGACACCCTTGGACTTATGTACCAGTTGTAGATCTGGCGGGCGTTTTGTTATTGCACATGTTATTTTGTTAGAAAGCAGCTCTCAAGCAGCAAACCAATATGCAGATCTCAACTCTCCAACCTCAAGTCAACACGCTGCAACAAATATTTCTGGTTGTTTGCCACATTTCTGGAATCCACAAACCCTATTAACTTTACCAAAAAACACCAAAAAAGTGAAAAAAAAAAACATGTTTAACGCTGCCCAGCCGCTTTTTATTGACCAGGCCTGGTCAATACGGACTCGGCCTGGTTGACCGAGTCAGCTATGACTCGGCCTGGTCATTAGATGACTAGGCTGAGTCATAGCTGACTCGGCCAACCTAGCCGGTTACTTGGCCTGGTCGTAATTTTTTTTTTCGACTCGGTTTGACCAGGCCGTTTCCGAGTCAACTCGGCTTGGTTGTAAAACACTGATCTGGATGACCATTGAGTGTGACTGAAGTCTCATTGCACAACTTGACCTCCACTAGTTCCTCCAACAGTTCGAACTAGTTTAATTGACAATAACTCAATTTAACTAAATTATATTGCTACAAATTAGCAATCACTCATGCTTAACTGAACTCAAATCTTCCAACCTGAATTAACTAAGCTAACTGGGTCACACAAGCCATTTCACTCAAGTTAACTCATCCAAGTTTCTTGCTGTTAAAATTGGAAACTAGGGCCAAAATACAGTTTGGACAGCTCCTTTGGGGAAGATAATTATGACATTAAATTCCTCTTTTCAAGAGGGGACCAAAATCGACCTAAAGATCATCGAATTTGGATAAGGAGAAGTGTGATTTTGAATTTATGTTTGTCTCATGTAAAACTAACAAGGTCGGCCTCACCCATATGTCGGCTCAATAAGCCCAAAATTCACGTCTCTTCAACTTGATCGACTAGTATATATTGAGGTGCCCACAAGCTCATTCCACACATTCATTATCAAGAACATCTTGTTAGAAAATCAGAAAGGCAGTAAAGATTTTCTTGTTCTTGATAATTACTTGTGATGTTTCTTATTATTACGATTCTTTATATCTTCATTCTTTAGTTCATCAAGCAATTACCAAAAGCAACAACACATAAAATAATAGACACAAGATGTAGGCACATGCTAGGGCAAAACCCCCTTCGAGGGGAAAACCCAGTCAAGATAATTCTTCCTTTCAATAGTATTTTTTGAGACTCTTCACCTTAGACCAAGACCAATCCTTCCCTCCACACCAAGTCAGCCTCCCAGAATTTCGACCTCTTTCCAACAACTTCGACTAGGGCAACAACCACTGGCAACTACCAGAAACAATGAGACTTAGGAGACTTCGTTCTCCCAATCCAGAACACGAAACACATAGAGAGAAGCATCAAAATTTCGATTTTTCCTTTCTCCTTAGACTTCCCCAAACTCGCATTCACTTCGGCTTCTCGGCAACAGAGTTCTCACCTTTTCCCAGCTACAAGAAAACTTTGCACTTCTGGTTAGCAACAAGAGGATTCAAACTTGATGAGAGAATGATGATCCAAATGAATTCGAAGTGCTTCCTTTTATAGGCTTCTTGTGGGGTCGAATAGGGTCCTTAGGACGACATGGTGTGGAGGTTCCATAATTCATATTTGACTCAATACTTAATCTTTTTACATGATTCAAAAGCCCAAGAAGGGTCTCTTTAAATGTACAATAACTCTATAGACTCAAAATAAATCCTAGAAGTTGTCAATGGGGACTTTGACCTAAAACATGGTGACCCAAGCATGAAACCCATGCTTTAATAAGTCACAATAATAATAATAAAAATTCTTTTCTTTATTCTTTTGACTGGTACATTACATGATGACTCAAGTACATTATTCAAGACCAAACATAGTTACATTTTCCAACATATCTCTGCGATTTGGACAACAAGTTAGAGATATCGAAAGGCTTCTGAGGTAGCTGAGTTCTTGGAGGAGGACATAGCCCTGGTTGTTTTGGGTATTTCTCTTCTCAGGGAGGGCTGGGATTTTCCAGAAGGGCAACCGTAGGCTTTGAGGAAATTTATAGAATATTTGTATGGGTAAAATTTGTCCTTGCAAGATCGAATTGTAGAACAGAAAGGCTAACTGAATTCATTTGCTTCTGGCTTAGTTTGTGGACGTTTTGATAAAGATTTTCAGGCTGCACTTCAGATTTACCACTCTAGGGCAGCCACAAGTTTGCACCAACACAGTGAAGGGGGTCGAGAGTCTTATCATGGGTCCAGATCAGCCCTAAGGGCCAACGAAGAACATATTCATGCATGCCAATGAAAGCCGCAGTTGAAAAGAGGGTCCTTGGATCAATTGAATGAAATCACAGTGGACAGTAAGTAGCCCTAACCAGACCTTAATTACAGTTGACTGAATATTGGTATTACAGTTTGAGCCATCCACTTGTTTAAGATATTGGATCTTCAAATTTTCAAAGTCATTTTGACTTTGGATTATTGTACTCTCTCTCAATTGAACATTCGATATTAATAATAAGAAGAATTGATATAGGGTTTTCCCCATCTTGGGGTTTTTCTCTAGCTTGGGTCATATCCTTGTGTACGCTTGTCTTGGCTTGTCTGCTGCATCTATCCTTTATGTTCTTTCTTCAGTCACTGTCAGTTTGATAACGTTTCATGGTAGTGTAATTTAATTCAAAATTTTGAAGTGCTCTACTCATGAAAGCAATAGGCTGCTTGTGACCATCCTTATTTTTCTAGAATAAGACACCAGCAATGGTATCTTCAGAAGCGAAAGAGAAAATCATGAAATCCTTTGAATAATCGAGACTAATTAAAACAGGACCTTTGGCAATAACACCTTTGATTTCCTGAAAAGCCTTTTTGCCATCTTCTTTCCATAAAAATTTTACATCCTTCTTCAAAAGACTTTGAATAGGCTAAGTTACTTCAGTGTAATTTGGAATAAATCTTCTAAGAAAATTTGTTTTTCCAAGAAAAGACTGAAGGGATTTAAGATTATGGGGGAGAGGAATCTTTTGGATTGCCTCAACTCTTTTAGGCTCAATCTTGATTCCATCAATGTGACCAAGTAATTTCCCTTAAGTTACTCCAAAAACAGACTTAGCCGGATTTAAGGAAATTCCATATTCTCTACATTTATCAAAAACCTGCCTAAGATGATCTACATGACTAATACTATCCTAATAAATTTCGATAAGCTTCCCAATTAAACCTTTGAAGGAATAATCCATAGCCCTTTGAAAAGTAGCTCCAACATTGGTTAATCCAAACGACATTCTAATATATTCGAAAGTACCTAATGGTGTGGTGAATGTAGTTTTGTGACAATCCTCCTTCTTAACCCATACTAGATTATATCCAGAAAAACCATCTAGTAATGACATCATTCTAGAACCAGTTACTATTTGTAGCATAGTCTCCATGTTTGCAAAGGGTAATTATCTTTTGTACATGCTAGATTAAGGTTTCGAAAATCGACACAAAGTCTTATTGTACCATTCTTTTTTCTAACAATCACCAGGTTGGAACACCATGTTGAATGCCTCGTTTGAGCAATAATTCCTGCTGCAAGCATCTTTGAAAGCTCTTTTTGAACCAAAGGGGCTAACTTAGGATTTATATGCCTAAGATTTTGACGAAAGGGTTTAGCATTTTCATCTTTCAAAGGGATAGTGTGCTCCATGACATCTTCCCCATAACCTTTTAATTCATCATAAGAAAATGCTAAAACATCTTGATATTCACGAAGTAAATTGGTTAACTTTTTCCTTTCTTCATCATTAGTACCCTTACCAATTTTGACAATCTTGGGATCACTAGAGGTACCAATGTTTACTTCGATGAATTCACTTGGATCCATTTTATTTTCCTCTTTCATCTTTGTGGCATCATGCCGATCAAAGTGTTGTTCTAAAGAAACAACATTCCTAGAGTAGGATAAATAATATCTTCATGATCATTAGATCCATCCTCAGAATCTATCTGAAAATTTTCAAACTCATCCAAATTATCACGAAAATGAATCTCTTGTTTCTCATCATCAAAAACTTGCCAATGCTCTGAATTATCTAGAACAGAAGGTCTAAAAATAACTTCATTTTTTATCTTATCCTTGATCAACCCATCAGATAAATGTAAAGTAGAAGCAACTATGACAAGCTCATCTGCCAAACTATTATGTTCTCTTGGGATAGCTTCAAGGTCAAGGGCATCAAAGTATTCCATAGTATCCCATACAACATTTGATAATTCCTTAACCTTTGATTTTTACATGTAAATTTAATTTTAATTTGCATGATAACTAAGTCAGAATCTCCCTTGATACTAAGTAACTTAACTCTTAAAGCCTTTGCCAATTCAAGACCCAACAACAAAGCTTCATGTTCAACAACATTGTTGGTTGCTTCAAATTCCAATTGATAGGAAAATTTGAAAACATGACCAATGGAAGATTTTAATACTAATCCTGCACCTTTACCATGCCTAGACGATGCACCATCAAAATACATGTACCAAATTTTATCCTTGAGATCCCCAATCTTTTCATCAACCTTATCATCAGGAAAAACTATGGAATTAGATAGAATAGCATAATTCCCAATGTCAGATTGTTCTTTAATTATCGCATTATTAGGTCTCTTAGGATATTCAACATGGAATCTCCTCTCGGGCTCTCTGTTAAGTCTTACAAACCCATCACCTCTAGGAGAAGGAATCGTAGCATATGACCAATTCATTTGAATACTCCCTCCTAGATCAGAGGTGCATTTTCTAGATAATATCATACCCCAAGCATCAGGCACATCAACAACAACAATGTCCATAACAATCATAATGTCAGGGTAAACCAATAAATGAACTTGTAAATCCTTGATTAACCCATGAACTTCAATCTTCTTAGAATCCATGGCACATATATTATAGTAAGGCCTAGAAACTCTTAAATTAAGCTGTTCCATGACCCTCTTGGTCATGACACAAGTTGATGCACCAGACTCCAACATACAATTATTCAATTTATATCCATTAACTATCAAAGTAATAAAGAATGGCTGATCATCCTTGTTATCTAAATCCAAACTATGCAAATATATAGGAGCATCCTGATAGTCAGCTTCAGGGGCCTTCTGTTGAGAACATTTACTTGAGGAGCTTCAATAGATTTTAGTAACTTAGCTGTTTGGGAAGGAATCTTCGCAATCTCGGCGACATGAACACAAATTTTTGCATTATTAAACCAACTTCCCAAATCGATATCTAATATAGAGTTTGAACCCGGGTTAAAAATTCGAGGGGGGATTTGATTCCCACTTTGATCCTTATCCCTTATTTGATAAGTTAAACCCTTATCTTTAGCGATTTCCATGACTTGCTCTGGAGAAGGCTTTTTGCTAAATAATTTATCCATCACATCCTTTTCATGATCAAAATTATTTATACTAAAGGATGATGTGGAAGGCCTAACATCTTGATTGTTTTCCTTAACTTCCATCCAATCTTCCATAGACAAAGAAAACTCTTTACCCACTACATTTGTTTGATTACTTGCCCCAAACATTCCACTATCCAAAATCCTTTTAACTGTGGGGCAAGTAGCCTCCTCATGAAGAGCATCACAAGCCCGACAATAAGGCAGAGCTTCATCGACCAAATTAGTAGATTCAAGCGGATTAGGAGGTCTTTGCTCAGTGGATTGACTTTTTTTCTGCGAAGTATTATTACTTCGATTATTATTATTATTTCTAGGCTGTAAATTTTGTGTTTGAGCTCTTTCCATTTGGACCAACCTAGACTACAAAGTAGTTATTTCCTTAGCATGGTTTGAGATTAATTTCGCTTGGTTAAGCTCCATGCTTTCAATTTTTTGTAGTAATTTTTGAATAGGGTCGTCATCGGATTCTTTAACCTCTTTTCTTTTAGTTTCTTTCAATTTTGTTGAAGCCCTATCAAAACCTAGGATTTTAGACTTCCCAGATGCCTTCTTATCTTTTTCAAGCTCTACCACTAAAGCTTGACAATCCTTATAATTAGGAAGTTTAGCACGTCTTAATTCATAAGAGGTATCAACGTTAAAAGCATCAATATAGAGTCCCGAAGAGATTTATCAGGAGGTTTATAATCTTGAGGTAATTCCTTAATAATATCATTAAACCTCTTATTAAATTCTTCTACGGTCTCATTTCTTTCTTTTTAATGACATTGATAGCGTTTACGAAATGCCTCTCCTCTTTTATCTCCATACTTTTCCTTAAAGGCAATAATAATCGATTGCAAAGAATCAAATGAATTATCAGGCTTTTCCGTAAACCAATCCAAAAGCATCTCCCTGCAAGGTAAGAACAAAAAGGCTCATTTTTACATCTTCATGATTATAATCAACAACCCTCGCATACTTACCTAGCCAAGAACCAAAAGCTTTCAGATGAGCATTAAAACTAATTGCATTATTGCCTTGAAAAGAAGGAAATTTATCCATCCCATTGTCTGGAAGATCATTGGGATAACCTTGAATGTTATCAAAGTTACAAGGGGCGAACACGTCCATGATGTCGTGATCAATCGGGTTAGAAAAAAGCAAATGGATATCAGAGAGAGCTTCTTGTCCAAGATTAACAAGAAGGGTACGAGAAGAGAGCTTGTGTAATCGTACTCTTAGAACCCTTTCAGGATCAGGAGTAGGATTAACCAAGTTACTTGGATGTATTCTAGAACACACTTGCAGAGGATAAAGGAAGTGGAGTCGCCACTTAGACAAAAATCTAACTTTAAATAACCCGAATGCAAGGAAAAAAGTCAATAAAAGGAACCAAGGACAAGGAACTTATCCTGGCGAGAGACGAAAGGATGAGAAGAATGAAATGAGATGAATGTCGAATGTCTTAAAGCCAAAGTCCAATAAATTGGTCCCCGACAACGACGCCAAAAAATGTTGTCGCATAAAATGTCTAGGCACCACGACAACGGCTTAGATCGGGGGATGTCACCCTGATCCTGAATCTCTTCGTTTAAGCTGTCTCCCTATAGCAGGCTAAGGGGAGTAGACCCTATGGAAAATGGAATGAAGGAGAACTAGTTGGGAACCAACCAATTCGGGAGACACAGTGAAGTGACCAAGTACTTGATTAAGATTTAGCAAGACTTATAGGATTTGATTAAATTTAAACGATTGATACTAGTGCCTTATGGAGTCAACGATCTTGCTAGGGAAATTGAGACCAAGTAATCGATTAGCAACTACTGCTTAGATGAATGACTATCTTATATGAAATGAAGATCCTAAAACTAATGTGAGATGCAAGAATCTTGGTTAATTTTAGTTAAATGTTTGTCTAAGTTTAATCCTTCGATCCTTTCTGTGTTGAGCCTGATTTCATAGTAATTGCCAGAGAGAAGATAAGGTGAAACACACCAAGGTGTGATTAACGATATCTCTCCTGGAAATCTAACATAACCAGTGCCTCCGGTGCTGCAGAGAGCTGTGGCTCTGACGACTGCAAGGTCACCGTTTTAAGTACTATTAAAAGTAGGCTTCTCAAGCAAAGATGGATGGATACCTATCTCTCTATCGACCAAGCTTATGCTTGGAAGTAAATTTTAATTATGCAAAGCTAACCTAATATGTAAATGCATGATATGATGAGATGAAGTTAGACTCGAGGATTAGAAACGCTTGTGTCGCAAAATCCCTTAATCACCAAAATGAAATGTTCACTTTATTGGATGAAGACTTAAAAATAAACCCCTTAAAATATCACAATTAAACCACAAGCTTACTTCAAATCTTTTTTGATACAGTTATAGCTCAAAGAGAACAAAATAAATTCTTTACAATCTAATATCAATGCCAACAAAAATACTCAACTTAGGAACAAAAGATATGCAATTTATCACAATTCTACGACATAGTACTTTGATAAGTACTCGAAATATTCGCAAAATATTTAACATGCAATGAACATCAAATAATTCAAGCAATTAATATGACGATCAATCTCAATAGATGCAAAATATTCTAGCAATTAAATTTCTAGAGATCTAAATACCTTGAAGAACCATGAAATTCAAATGCTAAACAATTCACAATCCTAGAATTAAAATGATTTTTCCTTAGTGATCCAAATCTTGGAAAATTTATCGCTTTCCTATAGTCAATATGTAGATACATTTTTTAAAAATTATTAAGTGTGTTTGACTATAGAGAAATTAAAATGTTTAATACCACAAAAGTTTTCTTTTAGATTTTACCCTTAACACAAAAAAGAGACCAAGAAGGAACTTTAGATTAAAATTTAATTATTCCTTAGGAAAACTTTTCGATGTGCTAAGCTTTATGAAGCAAATTTAATGTGGCCAATGATTAATTAAGAATTTTTAATGTGACCAAAGTAAAAAAATCAAAAGGGTTTAATAACTTTAAATTTTTAATGGGCCAAAGGCCACAGAAAAATTTACAATTTTTTAAGGAAAATAATCCTAAAGTCTTATTTTGATTTAAATCACAGTCACATAAAATAAAAATGATTTTTTTTTTTACAGTTTTGGCTTTATTTTTTATTTTCAAGCAAAATAAAAGAAAAATCAAAATCAAGAAAGAAAAACAAATTAAAATGAAATTTGAAAATACCCAAAAAAAATCAAAGTAAAAAATTTAAAGAAATATATATATATATATATATATATATATATATATATATATATATATTTAGATTTCTTTTAAATCAAAACAAAATAAAAATGAAATGTAAACAAAACAAAAAGCAACCAAAAAAGAAAACTCGAATTTGTATGAAAAAAGACTAACCCTAATAAAACATTAAAACATACAAAGCAAAGGAGAAATCCTATGGAAGAAATTTTGCAGGCTCGACAGTGATGGCGTATGGAGTCTGATGGCAGCAAGGGAAGAGCTGCAAGCTGAGCAATGACAAGGGAGATGGGCTTCGATGAGGACCAAGTTGGCTATGACACTGAGTTTGCAGGTGAAACCTCGGATTTTGATGGCGACATTGAGGGGTATGGGCAGCGTATAAAAGAAAGGATACACAGGGACGCCGACAGGGAGAGGAGCCACAGATGAGGGCACAGGAGACCATAGTTTTAAAAACTAGCCTAGCTAACCAGTTACTGGTCTAACCGGCCGGTTAGTTGGCCCATCGGTTGGAACCGGAGCAAAAACTCGGTTTAGGAGGCTGGATGGCGAGAAATGGGCCCTAACCAGCCCTAACCGGCCGGTTTAGGATGGAACTTGCCAGTTTGTAGCAAACCGGCTGATAGGACAAACCAACCGGTTTTGTCCTAAACCGACTGGTTACCGGCCATGCCCACTGATGGCCCACACAGCGGCTTTCTCAATGAGGTTTAAGGGTTTTGGAGGGAAAGTAAGGGTGCTTTCCCTCCAAAAACACCCTCTCCAAGCCTTTAAGAGGCCCCTCTCCCTCTCATTTGTTTCACACATCTGATTTGGAGTGTTTATGAGTGTTTGTGAGTTTGTTTGGGAGCTTGGAGAGTGTTGAGTTTTTGCTGGAGTAGTCATCTTGGAGTTGGAGTTGGAGCTATTTTAGAGATATTTTGTAGTTGTCAGTGGAGTTGGCATCTTCAAGAGGACGCTAAGGAAGCTAGTTTGCATTTCCAGGTAAGGATTTTCACTTGAAAATTCCTCATTTGACTGCTGTCCATGAATTAAATTTTTCATGTGTTATAAATTTATAAACTTCTCACTTCTATCATCTATGCTATCAAATCTCCAGTTCTATGCTATCAAATTTTGTATCTTGTATGTACATTTGTTTTCCTAAATTTAGCTTTGGTTTTCCATGTTGCTTAGCTGCAATTTTTTTTTTAAATGGCAGATTTCTTTTGCAAATTGTAATTATTTCAAGCAAACATGGCTCCAAAGGGAAAGGACAGTGCATGGGCTCATTGTGATGTAATCGATGGAAAAATGATATGCAAATTATGCCATAAATCTATTGGAGGTGGGGGGATTCTTAGATCGAAACAACACTTGGCTGGGGTAAGAGGCCAAGTAAAGCCATGTGATGCACCAAATGCAGTGTTAGGTCATATTAGGGCAGAATACATTTCCAAGCTCGAAAAGTTTTATGAGGATAAGGCTAGGGAGAAGGCCATCCAAGATGACATTGCAAGGAAGAGGGAATTATTAGAAGCCATGAAAGAGAGTGGGTATGATGATTATGAGATTCAAGACTCAACTTCTATCCTTTCCACCAATGACCCCTCATCCTTCTTGTGGCCAACCATCAAAAGGAACAAAGAGAACAAACATCCAAAGTTTTTTCTCATCTTCTGCCAACATTGCCTCTTCTAATCCCACTTCCTCCCAGCCAAGTCGTTAACCCATTTTGGATCAACATGGAATAAACAATGCAAAGAAACTTCTCATCAATACATTGTTAGATGGTGGTATGATTCAGATATCCCGTTTAATGCTGCTTGCTCACCTTATTACCAAGCTATGTGGGACTCTGTTATAGCTGCAGGAAAAGGCTTCAAAGGCCCTAGTATGCATGACTTGAGGGGAGCTCTTTTGCAAAAAGAGATATCTTCCATTGATGAGTATTTGGTTGAGTTTAAAGATTCATGGCTCAAAACAGGTTGTTCCAGTATGTCAGATGGATGGACCGATGGATGAACTGCATTATCATTAATTTCCTTGTTTCTTGCCCTCAAGGAACCATGTTTTTGAGATCAGTTGATGCATCTGATAAGGTGAAGGATGCAGCCCTTCTATTTGAGCTTTTGGATGACATTATTCAGGAAGTTGGGGAGCAGCATGTTGTGCAGGTCATCACCGATAATGCCTCAAACTATGTTCTTGCTGGAAAGATGCTTGAGTCCAAATATAAGACCATATTTTGGACTCCATGTGCTGCACATTGCATAGACCTCATGCTTGAGGACATAGGCAAAGTGGAGTGGGTAAAAAACACTGTAGAGCATGCCAAGTGTATTACAAAATACATTTACAACCACTGATGGGTATTGAGCCTAATGAGGAAAAACACTAGGGGCAAAGAGCTTTTTAGTCCTGCAATTACGAGATTTGCAACTCACTTTCTCACGTTGCAATGTCTCAATGGTCAACATAAAAACTTGCAGAAAATGTTTTCTTCTGAAGAATGGTCTGAATCTCGGTGGGCTCGTAGACAAGATGGAAAAGACACCAAAAAGAAAGTGTTAGACAATTATTTTTGGAAAAGGTCTGTATAGCTTGTGAAAATTACCGAGCCCCTTGTTAAGGTGCTAAGGATGGTGGATGGGGAAAAATTGGCCATGGGCTACGTTTATGAGGTTATGGATCAGGCAAAGGAGTAGATATGGGCAACTTACAAGGACAAGTTAGCTAAATATGGCCATATATGGGAGATCATTGATAACAGATGGAACAATCAACTCCATCGTCCTATACATGCAATTGGGTATTTGTTGAACCCAAAGTATCATTATAAAATTCGGCTAGGAGATCTGCATGATGGGGAGGTCAGAGCTAGATTGATTGATTGCTTGGAGTTCCTACCCATGTAGACCAGTTGGAAATACATAGACAACTTACTATTTTCACTATGGCAGGTGGTACCTTTGGCAAAAACTTGGAAAGATGGCAAGAGATGTGGACCAACCAGGTAAGGAATTCTAATTTCCAATTTATTTTTCTTTTCAAGTTAAAATTGTTTACGTTCTTTACAATTCAAATTATAAACTAAGTTACTAATTAATGTCTTCTTCTTTGCAACACATTGGTGGGAGTCATTTGGTGGCTAGTGTCCTCAATTGCAAAGGTTTTCAATTAGAGTCCTCAGTCAAACTTGCAGTGCTTTAGGTTGTGAGCGCAATTGGTCTGTTTTTGAGCGCATACAAATGAAGAAGAGAATCCATTTGGAACAAAAACGGTTAAATGATCTTGTTTTCGTGCAATACAACCTTCGACTGAGGAGGAACCAAATGATGAACAAAACACCTGATCTAGATCCCATTGTGTTGGACGATATTGATCCAACATCAAAATCGGTGGAGGAGATTGAATATCCTGTGTTTGAGGCTGATTTTGATATCGACATGGCTTTAGTGGGCGATGAAGCAGATTACGTGGTGGCATCAGAACCAGGATCAGTAGCGACATCAAGGAAAGGCAAAGAACCAATGGAAGGTACTAGTCGTGCAGGTTGACAAACTCGTGCTTTCATTAGGTCCATTTCTATTGTTATTGGTGGCATTGATACTGAGGTTGCAGATCAGGTTGAGGCATCCTCAGACTCTGAACCGGATGATGTCTATGTAGCTCCTGATGATGATCCTGTGGCTAGTAGTGGTGATGAACTTGATGATTGATCATGTATACACTGTAGACTTGTAGTAGGCCAATGGCCTCATAGCTTGCAACATTGTTTTTGGACTTTATAGGCCATTTAGAGCCTCATTGCTTATGTATTTTGCTATTTTGTCGATGATATATATTGCACCTGGTGCCATTTTGATATATTCACCTGTACATGGTATATAAATGAGCAAACTTTGCATATTTTGTCTCTTTTGGCTTGGAATCATGGTTTTAAATCTTAAAAATAGTTTTGTTTCATTAAAAATTAATTATTTAATGTATTTTTCTAAAACCTGTTCGTTTAGACCAAACCAGCCTTGGTTAGACTGGTTTCGGTTTTAAAAACATTTGCAAGAGACAAGGGTTGCGGTATGGAGTATGCAGAGAGGGACGAGGTTTAGCGAGCAGGAAAGAGTAGCGATTTGCAGGTCCACTGGAAGGAGAGGCTACATGATGCGTTTTTTGTAGGCAAGGATGTCGAGCAGCAAGGGAAAAATGATGAGGGTTTGCTGGAGATAAAGGGACGGGCAGGCAGTAAGGAAAACCACAAAAAAAAATCGAAAATTTGAGCAGCAATAGAAGGAGGAAATGAAAATGGTTTCGAATTCTTCCAGAGGGAAAAATGCAACAGACAAAAAGGAATATGGTAGCCCAAGAAACCCTTAAAAAATTTCCAGAAATTTATATGTTAAGCCAATATACTCCAGCTTTAAAATCTTCTTTAAGAAAGACTCATGAAATTCCCATATGTAAATTTTGAAACCGTTAAACTGAAAACAAATATGGAATAATGCCTCTGCGAAATGATTTTGAAGCCATATCTTACTCTCCAGGGCCTAGATCTAGCTTCAAATAAAATTTCTCCTTCAGATCTGCAGTTGCACGGTGTTGTAACATGATTAGTTTTGATAATTTAAATTTGCTGATATAATAGGTTTTAGTAGTTTAGAAATAATAAATGGGTCTGCAAGAGTAAATGCGCCCTCAAAATATAAATTTAAGTTTCATTAGCTGGTTGATTTAGTTATTCATGCATTTAAACATGATTAAATGATGTAATAAAGTAAATTCAAACATGGTTGACAAACCTCCGAGAACGAATTTTCAAAAACTGAAAGAGGTTTTTGTTGCTAACATCCTCATTTACAAAAACTCCTCTCAGTTTTGTAACAGCTATTATGGATTGGGAAATGCAAATGCATCTTTGAAGGAATGTTTTCCACAAATTTTCTGTTTTAGCCACCTTTTTGCAGAGGATAGTGTGACTAAACAAAGATGAATATTTGGAAACCGAAAGAGGTTTTGGTTCATAAGATTCCAGAATAAAAAAGCTTATCTCACTTTTCACACAAGTGTCAGGGGTTGGTATATACACTCTCATCATATTTAGCCTATTTTTCCGACTGTGTAATGTCCTGTTTAAGCCACCTTTTTGCAGAAACTATTGTGGATAATAAGAGATGATTCTTGAGAAACTGAAGGAGGTTTCTGTTCCTAATATGCTAAAGTACAATAACCTACTTCAGATTTTACTCAGCTATTACATAATCAGAGATACAAGTACATCTTCACAGCCTATTTTTCGGACTGTGTAAATTCCCTTTTAGACATCTTTTTGCAGAAAGTATTGTGAACAAATGGAGCCGAATTTTGGGAAATTGAGAGAGGTTTATCTTAAGAACATATTCATCTACAATAACCTCTCTCAATTTTTACAGAACTATCTCGGATTGAGATATACAAAGGCATGAATGGACCCTATTTTGCAGGATTTCAGGAGGAAAATGCTCAAAGACAGTTAGGCCACCTCATCAACTAAGAGTTGCAATTCAATTCGAATTTCTCTTTTTTGTAAACAACAATGCATAATGATAGTGCCAAGTAGATACATTAGTTTTTAATGTCCTATATTTCAGTTCTATTTGTGTAAAACAGTTTAAGATATTTGTAAACAAATCTTGATATTTTTTCAAGATATTTTAGTTTAGAATTTGTATAAATACTTCATCAATTGAAGTAATTGGTGTGGGCTTTTGATGCCAAAACTCTTAACTCTGTAATAAAGCTTCTGTTGTAGTATTTCTAATGAAATCCTTACGGCTCTAGTTTTGACAGAATTTTGTGTTTCGAGTATGTTTTTCCAGTTTTTCATATCTTATTTCTACACATGATAAAAGTGTTTATAGGAAGGTTTGCAAAATCATTATCTTTAGAAAGAGATTTGTTTATTGGACTGTTTGTTCATCATAACTCCTCTTTAACTGGTTTTTGTTTTGTGCTTTCTGACAGCCATTACAAGAGATTAGCTTATTAGGCTATTTGTCTGAAATAGCTCCTCTTAGAATTGGTTTCAGTCTGGCCATTCTGTTTCCCTTTAAATCTGTTTTGTTGGGTTGTAGAAATCTTCTACACGCATCCAAATCTTCCTAGTGGTCAAGTAATCAGTCTGGCTACTCAATTATTAGGAATCTCCTTACATTCTTCTGCCAAATTCTTATACAAATCAAGTCGTTCTGTCAGGCTGGAAGCTGACACTTTCAAAAGGAACCTTGTGAGAGAGCCTTTAAATCATGAGTAGGGATTATCATTGATCGCCAACCACCCCCAATTAAAACCATAAATTTGGCCATTGTGCTTCAAAGGCTGTTGTTTAGTGACAGGTGAACAACGTTAAACAAAGCCTCGTAACAACTGAGGGAGCCCCCTCTGGTTCAAGGGTCAGCTTGAACCTAAAGGCTGGTTGAGTTGGTTTCCTGACGTAGTTTTTGCAGCCAAGGACTGCCTATGGGAAACATGTACAACATATGGCGTTGCTGCCGGGGAGCAAAGTAAAGATCTTTCTCTGGGGAACGATAAATTTTAGATCTATATCTTGTTGGTGAACAAGGAATAGGCATTTGTATTGGTTGCATTATTTTCACCTGGCGACTCCACTTTATTGAATGGCGATTCCACTGGATTACCGATCCCACTCTTGTTTTGAAATTTCAGCTGCCTTTACTGCTATGCAAGGTTCATTGATACTTGCAGTCAACAGTGTATGTCTCTCCCTCTCAGCCATGGTCAGAAATCTAAAATGTCTACAGAGGATGCATCTTTTAAAGTACACCTGTGAGTATAAGTTTTCCATGGGATTTCATGTTCATATTGTGTATATTCTTCAGATTTTCAACTGCTCGCAACTTGGATTGTCAATAAATCCACTCTGCGGTTGGCTACATTAGAAAGCAGATTACACCTAACAATGTAAAGTTTTTCAGTGCAGTTAGATAGAGGTGTGGAATTGATTAGCTACTTTCAGATTCAGGGTGCATTAAATCTACAATTTTTTTCAGTTATATTTCAAGATTGCAATATTAAGTTTGGTTTGGTTGAGTGCAATGACTTCCAAGGGATTAACTGATTAACTCCATAGCCCGTGAATTAGGCACTCTTGTGCTTATTTCCACTTACATTGTCAGTTGTTTCACTTCAACAGTTTTCAAGTTTCAGATTTCAGTGTGAAAGAGTATCCGAATTAGTGCAGGCATATGGTTGCATTTTACAGTTGTAGGTTGCAGTGTGCAGTAGCAGAGTATTCAAATGACAACATTGATCCATGGGGATTGGTTATATTTCTACATAAGATGGCAAATCAGTGGTTGGTGGTTTTATGGTATGACTCCATGCCCAACACTAAAGGCAACTGGTCTACTAGTTCTCTGCATCCCACAGGGGGAAGCAGTCCCCATTGGAGCCGATGTTGTAACATGATTAGTTTTGATAATTTAAATTTGTTGATATAATAGGTTTTAGTAGTTTAGAAATAATAAATGGGTCTGCAAGAGTAAATGCACCCTCAAAATGTAAATTTAAGTTTCATTAGCTGGTTGCTTTAATTATTCATGCATTTAAACATGATTAAATGATGTAATAAAGTAAATTCAAACATGGTTGACAAACCTCTGAGAACAAATTTTCAAAAACTAAAAGAGGTTTTTGTTGCTAACATCCTCATGTACAAAAACCTCTCTCAGTTTTGTAACAACTATTATGGATTGGGAGATGCAAATGCATCTTTGAAGGAATGTTTTCCAGAAATTTTCTGTTTTAGCCACCTTTTTGCAGAGGATAGTGTGACTAAACAAAGATGAATATTTGGAAACTAGAAGAGGTTTTGGTTCATAAGATTCCAGAATAAAAAAGCCTATCTCACTTTTCACATAGGTGTTAGGGGTTGGTATATACTCTCATCATGTTTAGCCTATTTTTCCGACTGTGCAATGTCCTGTTTAAGCCACTTTTTTGCAGAAACTATTGTGGATAATAAGAGATGATTCTTGAGAAACTGAAGGAGGTTTGTGTTCCTAAGATGCTAAAGTACAATAACCTACTTCAGATTTTACTCAGCTATTACATAATCAGAGATACAAGTACATCTTCATAGCCTATTTTTCGAACTGTGTAAATTCCTTTTTAGACATCTTTTTGCAGAAAGTATTGTGAACAACTGGAGCCGAATTTTGGGAAACTGAGAGAGGTTTATCTCAAGAACATATTCATCTACAATAACCTCTCTCAATTTTTACAGAACTATCTCGGATTGAGATATACAAAGGCATGAATGGACCCTATTTTGCAGGATTTCGGGAGGAAAATGCTCAAAGACAGTTAGGCCACCTCATCAACTAAGAGTTGCAATTCAATTCGAATTTTTCTTTTTTGTAAACAACAATGCATAATGATAGTGCCAAGTAGATACATTAGTTTTTAATGTCCTATATTTCAGTTCTATTTGTGTAAAACAATTTAAGATATTTGTAAACAAATCATGATATTTTTTCAAGATATTTTAGGTTAGAATTTGTATAAATACTTCATCAATTGAAGTAATTGGTGTGGGCTTTTGATACTAAAACTCTTAACTCTGTAATAAAGCTTATGTTGTAGTATTTCTAATGAAAGCCTTACGGCTCTAGTTTTGACAGAATTTTGTGTTTCGAGTATGTTTTTCCAGTTTTTCATATCTTATTCTTACACATGATAAAAGTGTTTATAGGAAGGTCTACAAAATCATTATCTTTAGAAAGAGATTTGTTTATTGGACTTTTTGTTCATCATAACCCCTCTTTAACTGGTTTTTGTTTTGTGCTCTCTAACAACCATTACAAGAGATTAGCTTATTAGGCTATTTGTTTGAAATAGCTCCTCTTAGAATTGGTTTCAGTCTGGCCATTCTGTTTCCCTTTAAATCTGTTTTGTTGTGCTGTAGAAATCTTCTACATGCATCCAAATCTTCCTAGTGGTCAAGTAATCAGTTTGGCTACTCAATTATTAGGAATCTCCTTACATTCTTTTGCCAAATTCTTATACAAATCAAGTCGTTCTGTCAGGCTGGAAGTTGACACTTTCAAAAGGAACCCTGTGAGAGAGCCTTTAAATCATGAGTAGGGATTATCATTGATCGCCAACCACCTCCAATTAAAACCATAAATTTGGCCATTGTGCTTTAAAGGCTGTTGTTCAGTGACAGGTGAACAATGTTAAACAAAGCCTCGTAACAACTGAGGGAGTCCCCTTTGGTTCAAGGGCTAGCTTAAACCTAAAGGCTGGTTGAGTTGGTTTCCTGGGATAGTTTTTGTAGCCAAGGACTCCCTACGGGAAACAGGTACAACACACGACAACAAGAAAACACCCAAACGATATATATACTGATGAAATTAAAACCCCAGAAAAACCCACGTTAGAAAAAATACAATATTTACAAACTGAAGGCTCTAAGTAGCCATATCTATCATTATGCTGCACAGAAATTAAATTTGTTAAAATTTTGAATGGAGGTACTAGCTTAAAACCCTCTTGCATCACAAAAAACGAAAATCTTATGATAAGCTCGAAGCTTATTTAGTTGGGCTCTTCAGGAAATACAAATCAGGATTTGTCTGGTCCAACAGAAAACTTTCGCTAACGCCCGATGATCCAACTAAAAACTTCTGCTAACGCCCGATGATGCAACTCAAGATTTCCCTGCAAAACTCAATCCAACCATTAAAAATAGAGCGAGAAAATAATAATAAAACATTGACAAATAGAGATACCTGCTATTACGTTTAAAATTTAAATTATGATTCAAACCCTAGCGACTGAGCAAGATACCTGTATCCAAATCACTCTTCAAAAGCTACCGTCAACTGCTTTAGAAAAGAATTATGCATGAAAATAAAACATCTTACAGTATTCCCATGAAGAGTAATACCAACAGAAATTAACCCCAAAGTCTTTCTTTATTATAAAAAAAAAGATTACACAAGCTTTTTGCTTAGCACACGACTCAGAGATCGGATAAATCGACTGACAATGACCTCCTATTTAAAGATAAATCCTGCAATGGCTAGTTCGAGTGATCTTCGTCAAAGCAATCTCGACCGTTTATGAAGATTAAAATTCCTTTTAATCTCATCCGTCGAAATATTTAAATATTGAAGACATTCAAATTTTTTTTTTAGATGCATTTTAATTAACTCAAAATAGATTTTTTGAGTTAATTTCCCCAAAAATTTGACTTTGACTTAACTCCGAGGGATCAAAGGTTTAAAATTTAGCAAAGTAATTAATTTACCTTAGTCCCAGGACTTGTTAAAATTTAATTTTTTAGGACCGACGAATTTTGCCTTTGGAGAATTTAATTTACCTAGGACTTACAAATTTTGGCTTAGGATTTTAATCAATTTTTGGCCAGAAAATTTAATTAATTAACCTATATGAGGGGATAAATTATTTTTCCAATCCTCAAGACACTTTACATCATGATTTTCATATTTTTTACATCATAAGGGGGAAAACTGTTATATTTAGGTATGTTCTATGCTTAGAGCAATTTATTTCAATTTTTATAGTTAGCTCAATATCTTTTCTAGATTAGCAATCACATCAATATTAAAGTAAACTGTAGATAGAACATAAACATAAATTGCAGAAGACAAGCCAAGACAAGAGGACACAAGATGTGGTGCTAGCCAGGGACAAACCCCAGTGTGGAGAAACCCTTGATCAATTCTTCTTATATGTTCTTCAATAGTTTAGCAGCGCGCGCGCGAGAGAGAGAGAGAGAGAGTACATTTACAACAGAAGTCAACACTTTGACTTATCTAGATAAGAGCATAGATCATCTCTAAGAAGATGATACATGAGATCAGTTGAAGACATGCTGCTTCAATTGATTTTCCAATGTGACTCCACCTATCATTGTTCTGCATCTCGTCATCATGCTGCACCCATCATCACAATGCTGGACCTCATGACCATGCTGTACACATCATACTGCTGCACCTATGCTGCACTGCTATCCCATGTGCCATTGTTGCACCATGCTGCCATAGCTGTCCCATGTGCCATACTGCACCTTGCTACTGTCCATTGAGTTTGTAGCACCAAGTTTTTGCTGCTGTCCCATTGTAGCCTTTGCTGCCATGTCATAGTTGCTGTCCCAATTGTGCCTTTGCTGCCATGTCTTAGCTGCTGTCCCAATTGTGCCTTCGCTGCTGTACCAATTATGCCTTTGCTGCACCATGCTAGCCATCCATTGCTGCTCCTATGAGTGCTTGCTGTCCCACTGTTTGCTGCACCAAGCACCATGCCTAGGTGTCCCATTTATCTTAGCATATCTTGCTGTCCCATTTACTATGCAGTTGTCCCTTGCCACTGCTGCCTAAATATATTGCTGTAGCTGCTGTCCCTAACAACAATACTATACCTTGCTGCTGTCCCATGTGTCTTAGAAACACCGTGTAGCCCAGCTGTCCCATTTACTAGCACTGCTGTCCTGGGCATGTTTGAGCCCTCAAACTCTCCTCAAACAATGCTTCCTTTCAGCCGCATTAGGCCTGCTGCTAGGGCACCTTATGCTTGCGGCTAGGGCATCATTGATATGTTTAGGACAACATCTATGTTCATCTTAACACGACTAGGATACCCTTTGAGATAGAGTGGGTTAGGGCTACCTTCTTGGATGTGTTAGGGCTGCCTTTAGGACAACGTTTAGGGCTGCCTTTAGGACTGTGTTAGGGCAGCCTTTAGGACTGCGTTAGGGCAGCTTTTAGGTTTGCGTTAGGGACTTCCCTTTGACAAAGTCTAGGGATTCCGTTGACAACTATAGAAACCTGCATAGAGCCTTCCTTTTGACTGCGTCTAGGGCTAGGGAATCTCCTGGTGGCTCCCTTAGTCTTCTTTCATCTAACATCTAGGTCTTCCACTCCTAGATTTCTCTTCCACTAAAACCCAAGACAAGTGGAGAGAAATCAAGATAGAACTGTGTGTGAAATGACTCTCAAGTTATCTCCTTTTATACTAAAAAGTTGAGCACATGTGGGGTTTATTTGGTTGCTGGCCGACCTTGACGAATTGTCTTATAACACAAATAAATTCATAACTCCATGAATACTTATTGAAATCGGATGATCTTTAGATCAATCCTACACCTCTCGATGAGAGGGATCCAAGAAAAATATCAGCTGCGATAAATAAGATGACCCACATGGAGTTTGGCCCTAGTTTCCAATTTTAACACTCCCTCTCAACTAGGGAGAACTCCATCCACCGATCCATCTGTCTGACTATACTATCTCTGCCATTAGTGCCCTGCATTGCTCTGCTCTGCTTTGCTGAACCATGAAGAAGAAGAATTGATCGAGAATGTCTCATACCATTCTCTACTGACCCGAAGTCAGTTCCATATGAAGAGAGTGTGTCATATCACTCTTACTAACCTGAAGTCGGTTTTATTGATTCCAGATCAATATCACAAGAGATTGTCTCCAACCACTCATACTGATCCCAGATCAGTTTCATTGATCCCAAATCAATGGAGGTCATCCTAGGATAGGGAGTAAGGTAGATACAATGATGCGTCCATCGATAGTACTACTATGGTTCCTAACCCCATTTCCCTGCTCATTGGCTAGATGAGAGGTACTTCCCATGAGTCCCAGACTGCATGGGTAGGATGCCTCGATAAGGGAACAAGTCATCCTGTCCCTTATTCGCCACGGGGTATCACAGGGGAAGGTTGAGCCATTCACCCTGTACACATTGCACCTTAGGTGAGGGTGAGTCGCCCTATGGTTGCTTGTTGCTCCAATAAGTACCCCAAGCGCCCCGGAGCTCCCAGAGCTCAATGCATGCAACATGTAGGACCCTCATAAGAGGGTCTCTCAACGGCTCCAAGTCGTTTGGGAAAGTCACAAATTTGACTTTTCCCCGGGGCTTTGACAGAATGTCTGCGACTAGTACATCAGTCTCAATGCGATGGAGCCTCCTCGCTCATCGACGTACCATATCCTAGATAAGGTAGTATCTGATGTATATCTGTTGGAGCTATCATAGAATACAGGATTCCTCAACAATCGAATCCCCCCCTGGTTGACACAGAGGATCACGGTGGTATCCATCATGTGTACAAACAGCTTGCTGAAGAGCTTCCACAACCAGACAGCTTCACACGAGATCATACTCGTAGCTATGTATTTGGTCTCAGCGGTGCTTATAGCATCCGACTTCCGCTTCCTGCTCATCCATGATATCGAAGTAGAATCCAAAGAGAAGTGCTCTTGCGATCCTCCACACTGCCTGCCCAGTCAACATTCGAATAATCATGCAACTTTACATTTTCGGCAGTGTATCTCAATCCATGAGAGATAGTGCCCGAAGATATCTCAGAAGATTCTTGGCACCAATCCAGTGAGGCTCAACCGTATATGAGCTCATCATGCTAATTGCAAAACATATATCCGGACGGGAATTCACCAAGAACATCAATGCTAGTATGAGTTTGTGAAACTCAGAGGCATTTCCCAAATCAGGTCCGGTATCCCTACCACATAACTTCTGAAAGTTAAGCTCCATTGAGGTAGTCGCGGGCTTGCTGTTCACCATTCCAAATACGGAATCCAACTCCCTCTTACTTCTGCAAATGAGAGGGTCTGCACCTGTCAAAAATAGGTCGCCCTCAGAGGTGCCGGTATGAGAGGTCTATCATCCACAACCTTCGAGCAATGGTTTGGATCAACTTCACTCCTCGTGAATCTCAACTTCATCAGACAACTATCAATCCTCTCATACTACGCTCGGGGAGTTTTGCATCAAGCCATAGAGGGCTTTCTTCCACCTGCATACATGAGATTCCCGATCATGAATCTCAAATCCCTCGGGTTGTTCCAAATCTGTGGACCTGCTATAGGTCGGGAATGGTCCCCTTGTAAGATTTTCCTTTGGTACATCTTAGACATGTACCTTCATGCTCTTTTTGAATTCAGTCATCTTTGTCACCATCTGACTCACATCGGGTAGGGCCCCATAAAGTAGATCTCCAGTGCTATAGATGAGATGTGTCAACTGACATGGTCCCTGATGGACCATCGTGCAACTTGATACAAATTTCCAACCCTAAACCCATGAGTAAAGGCATTTTTGAAAATTTCATTTTCAAACACGTACCTTTCCATCGATGAATGCCACCCTGAAACCTTTGACTTCCATTGCCGAAATGGACACCAAGTTCTTCTTGCGATCAGGTACATAAAGAGATTCTCGTAAATGAATCGAGTTACCCTCATTCAATTGAGGGGTAACATTCCCTACACCCTTTCCGAGATAGGTGGCATTGACTCCAAGTATAATCCCACGATTGTTTCCATCTCTACCAAATTAGAGAGAGCACCCTTCTATCCGATGAAGTGCCTTGAAGCACTACAATCAATAAGCCAGATTCCCAAAGAGTCTGGAGGAGAGGGCCAATATAAGATAATTTTACTTTATCTTACCAAAGACAACATTTGATTCTTCATACCTGGAGTTCCTTGCTTTCTTTGAAGAGTCCGCTGTTTCCTTGATGACCTGCATTACCTATCATTCCTTTGATCATTGAAGATGTCCCTGGAATAATTGTTATCATCATCAAGTGATGTGTCCCAACTATTCGCACACTCCTTCACATAATGACTGAACTTATTACAAACAAGGTATCCGCCTTTTCTTCCACCCTTAGTTCCTGACTTCCCATTGAAGTGATCTTTAGGTAGGCCATTAGAAGCTTCCACTGCGCCACTGTGATAATATTCTCTGCTTCAACTTCACCCTTGATGAATTTGAAGAGGGATGAGGAATCCATTGATCCTTTTGTCCTTTCCCAACTGTCTTCGGTGATTGCTCTTTCACTCTTGCTTGGGCTTTGTCTTCACCTCACCTTAGATACCATGTTAATTTTAGGCATGTTCTATGCTTAGAGCAATTTATTTCAATTTTTACAGTTAGCTCAATATCTTTTCCAGATTAGCAATCACATTGGTATTAAAGTAAATTGCAGATAGAACATAAACATAAATTGCAGAAGACAAGCCAAGACAAGAGGACACAAGATGTGGCGCTAGCTAGGGACAAATCCCAATGTGGGGAAATCCTTGATCAATTCTTCTTATATGTTCTTCAATAGTTCAATAGACAGAGAGAGAGGGAGATAATACATTTACGACAAAAGTCAACACTTTGACTTATCTAAATAAGAGCATAGATCATCTCTAAGAAGATGATACATGAAATCAGTTGAAGACATGCTGCTTCAACTGATTCTCCAAGGTCACTCCTTCACCTATCATTGTGTTGCATCTCATCATCATGCTGCACCTCACTATGCTACACCATGCTGCACCCATCATTACAATGCTGGACCTCATGACCATGCTGTACACATCATACTGCTGCACCTATGCTGCACTGCTGTCCCATGTGCCATTGTTGCACCATGCTGCCATAGCTGTCCCATGTGCCATACTGCACCTTGCTACTGTCCATTGAGTTTGCAACACCAAGCTTTTGTTGTTGTCCCATTGTAGCCTTTGCTGCCATGTCATAGCTGCTGTCCCAATTTTGCCTTTGTTGCCATATCTTAGCTGCTGTCTCAATTGTGCCTTTGCTGCCATGTCTTAGCTGCTGTCCCAATTGTGCCTTTGCTACACCATGTTAGTCGTCCATTGCTGCTCCTATGAGTGCTTGATGTCCCACTGTTTGCTGCACCAAGCTCCATGCCTAGCTGCCCCATTTATCTTAGCATATCTTGCTGTCCCATTTACTATGCAACTGTCCCTTGCCACTGCTGCCTAGATATATTGCTGTAGTTGTTGTCCCTAACAACCATACTATACCTTGCTGCTATCCCATGTGTCTTAGCAGCACCATGTAGCCCAACTGTCCCATTTACTAGCATTGCTGTCTTGGGCATGTTTGAGCCCTCAAACTCTCCTCAAATAGTGATCGCTTTTGGCCGCATTAGGCCTGCTGCTAGGGCAACTTATGGTTGCAGCTAGGGCATCATTGGCATGTTTAGGACAACGCCTATCTTAATCTTAACACAGTTAGGATACCCTTGAGATAGCGTAGGTTAGGGCTGCCTTCTTGGATGCATTAGGGTTGCCTTTAGGACAACGTTTAGGGCTGCCTTTAGGATTGTGTTAGGGCAGCCTTTAGGATTGCGTTAGGGCAGCCTTTAGGTCTGCAGTGCTCCCTTTCAGCGACATTAGGCCTGCTACTAAGGCACCTTATGCTTGTAGCTAGAGCATCATTGGTATGTTTAGGACAACATCTATCTTCATCTTAACACGGTTAGGATACCATTGAGATAGCGTAGGTTAGCGCTGCCTTCTTGGATGTGATAGGGCTGCCTTTAGGACAATGTTTAACACTACCTTTAGGACTGTTTTAGGGCAGCCTTTAGGTCTTTGTTAGGTCAACCTTTAGGTCTGCGTTAGGGTAGCATTTAGGTCTGCGTTAGGGACTTCCCTTTGACAACGTCTAAGGCTTCCATTGACAAGCTATAGAAACCTGCGTAGAGCCTTCCTTTTGATTGCGTCTAGGGCTAGGGCAGCTCCTCTAGGGTGGCTCCCTTAGTCTTCTTTCATCCAACGTCTAGGGCTTCCACTCCTAGATTTCTCTTCCACTAAAACCCAAGACAAGTGGAGAGAAATCAAGATAGAAGTGTGTGTGAAATGACTCTCAAGTGATCTCCTTTTATACTAAAACGTTGAAAACATGTGGGGTTTATTTGGTTGCTGGCCAACCTTGACGAATTGTCTTATAACACAAATAAATTCATAACTCCATGAATACTTATTGGAGTCAGATGATCTTTAGATCAGTCCTACACCTCTCGATGAGAGGGATCCAAGAAAAATATTAGCTACCATAAATAAGATGACCCACACGGAGTTTGGCCCTAGTTGCCAATTTTAACAAAGTCCCATTTGTAATAGACCCTCACACTATCCATTTCTGTGACACAAATATAATCCAACAGACCAAACAATGTTTAATAAAATAACCTAACCAAATAGTTAGGATTATTCCCAAATCACTTTTACATAGACTCGATCTAGAACATTAGGACTCGCCTAAGATCCTAGCGACAAAATCCATTCCAGCTTTGGGGTAAGACTGGAGGGGAAAACTCTGCTGACCATCCGAGAATGGATCAGTGAGACAAAAAACCTCCCAGAATGGAGATTGTCACTAGAAAGATAAGTTTACCTAGGTTGTTACATACATGACACAGTTTTGCTGAGATTATTTACATCATATACATGCAGAATGGGTTTACATTATAACATGATGATCAGGCTAATGATGATAACTGGATGACACAAACACATCGATCAGGCGATATCCCTTTTTGCCAAAAAGGGGTTGTATTGCTTTGGGGTTGTTGACACAGAGTGCTCAACAGATACCATCACCCCCTTGCGAATTTAACCACTTGTCAAGTTTGTCTGGATCTATTTGGTAGTAATTCTCTACCCCCAACCCCGCTGGACCATGACTTACTTCTGTCCTCCTGCTTCTTCCACTTCTGCCAAACCTTCAGCTTCTTTTGTTTCTTACAGTTTCACCAACCTTTAAACTTTCCTTGTTCTCTATTATATATTCTTGATACCCCTTGTTCGCTCGCTTGATCTTTTGGCTTCCTCTGCGCTCGCTCTTCAGCTTCCTCTGTCTCTTCGAATTCACCAATACTCAAAGGACGCATTCATTCGGAAGAGAGGCCAAATTACAAAAGTGTTGCATATTAAAACTATATCAGAGAGGCCCTTTTTAATATTCATATGATAGACATTAATTGTTCATGGAAATCGCATTACAAGAGAGGTTATACCCATATTGAAGATCCTATGTGCCACGTCCTTCCTTTAATCGCAATGGCAGCTTCCGGAGGTCTTTTACAAGTCGTGCCCATAACATACTCTGTCCTCCGATATCAACATCATCGATCTTCATATATCAACATAGTTAAAAACATATAATGGGTGGTCCCACCTGCCACATCATCACCTTAATCGCAATCGCGGTTTACCATCGTTACATTTCTTGCTTCTTCTGATAACTCAATTGGGTCCACTTAGTCCCAAGTCTTATCGGATTAATTCTCCACCGTTGATCTCATCTTTAATCCGACGGTTGTTGATCCACCCGATCAACAAACCCAATCGCCGATCCTCCACCGTTTGATCAAGGCGCGCTGGATCCAATGGTTCATAACGATATTGGCCAGGGAACTTGCGCGATGCTTAACCGCCTTTTCAGAGCCGATAAGGATTATAAATCCTTGATCTATAAAAGTTCGGGTCCGTTCTTGAGATTAATGTCCGATCATTTTGTGACCCGATATCCATTGGATATACGAGGTCATCAAATCTATGGCCTGCGGGTCTTCAACTAGCACACGGGTTAACAACAGGCTTAACCCCCATCGTTGACTGTGACGTAAGCATTGAAAATGAGATCGACAGCTAGGATTTAGTGCAGGCCTTCAGCCACGTACACTCCTACCCTCGCTCTTCCGATAGCTGTACTCTTTGTTTTCTTCTTTACTTGCTCTGATGACTACGTACACTCTTCACTCTTCCTTCGATGATGTGTTCCTCATTTTGGCTCTTTCCTCGCTGTGTGTTCCTCTTTGCTCCTTCCGATATTTCATGCGATATCTCTGATATGGTTCTTACTCTTGGCACATGCGATAGATCTGCTTTGTCTTGGCTTGTCGCTCCTATGGCTTCTCTTCACTCCTACCCCTATAACTTCCGATACTGCTCTGATAGCTCTTCTCTGCTCTGATAGCTCCTATGACTTCCGATCATCATTTAGTATCCTAGAATATTGCCATATTGACATTAATGACAATCTAGATTTGGAGAAATAGATGATTTCGATGTGGGAACCTCTAGCGAACATGATTGTGCAATTACGCCTCGTTTTTCTTTCTTTAGAACAGTGTTGCACACATCGCGATCGGGATTTAATCGGCGCCGGGAAAAAAGCGGAAAAAATCGTTAAAATCGGGAAAAAATCGGAAAAAAGCGGGAAAAAATCGTTTGGCACAAAAATATTCATTTTTTTTCAATTTTTTTAATATCTAAACCATCTACAACATAAAATAAATACATTGACACATAAATATGATAAAAAAACTAATATATAAGATGTTTAATATCATTTCTAGCGCTAAAATCACACATAACATTGAATCATGTCCTGAATAGTAAGTCCTGAGTCCCAAGTCCAACTCAGCCTCAAAATATCAACAAAAAATATGATAATGTATCTCATCATGTCATAATGTCATATACAATAAAATGAAAGTCTAATCCTATTGATTTCCTCTGCCCCTCTTGCGAGAAAATGGCACAACTTTCTCTTTCCCTCTAGATGTAGAAGCTGGTGCCTGTGGTGGTGGAAATGGCAGTGGAGTCTGACGTGCTCTAGAAGCTAAAGAACTAGTAGTAGCAGCTATAGGAGGCTGAGGTGGACGGAGACCACGTCCTCTACTGGTGGTAGTGGTAGCCCGGGTAGCCCGGGTAGGCGGTGTCACCTCCTCCTCCTGCTCCTCCAACTCCTCCTCCTCCTGCTCCTGCTCCTGCTCCTGCTCCTCCTCCTCCTCCCCCTCATCCTGCACTAACCAATCCTCAGTGGGATCCATGAGAGGCCTCTCGGTCTCAACCCTCCATTCAGCAGTGGTGTCAATCCCATCCAATGAGATGGCTTCCGTATCAGGTGTCTTCTCTAGTTGTTTCACCCACAATCGAAGATTGTAGTAGACATAGACCATGTCATTAAGTCTATGGGACTCCAACCTGTACAAAGTTCATGAAATAATAAATTAATAATTAATAATTAATATTATAAAAAAAATATTGTTTAAAACTTTAATGAATTCAAAAATTTATTTGGAAATTTGCAATATTTTAAATGTTTAAGTGTTAACCTATTGCGCTTCTTGTTGTGTATTTTTTCAAATACACTCCAATTGCGCTCACATCCCGAGGAGCTGCATGTTTGGCTGAGGATGCGTATGGCAAGATTTTGCAAAAGGGGTACTCTGCCACCATACATCTTCCACCATGCGTCTACAACAAAATTACAAATAAAATTTTAAATAAACATAAGAAAAAAATGGAATTTGAAGAAACAATGAAATTTGAAACAAAGTTACAAAGTACATACTACAAACTAAAAAATACCTGGTATTTTAACCGTCCTATCAATGACAGCCATATCAAAGCCAAATAAGCCACCTGACAACTTATATTGCTCAATTTGTCTAGAGATCTCCATACGTTCTTCGGAAGATCTCACCATCTTCTGGACACAGGTTAATAATCCTTCCACGACCTCAACATCAAAATTAAACCCACATGCATAAGAAAATGCAGGGTTCAGGAAAAGCCCAGCAGCATGAATGGGACGATGGAGTGTGTTGTTCCATCGCTCATCAATGACCTTCCATAGAAGGAGTTGTCTCTGGAACCCATCATCTCCCTTGTCATCATAGTAGGACCGAATGGCTTCTTTGGCCCTGTCCATGGCTTCATACAAATAGCCCATTGCGGGCTTCTCACCATCTACCAACCGAAGAACCTTTACCAAAGGTTCAGTGACAGCGCACACCTCCTGCACTCCCGCCCAGAAGTCTTCTTGGTATGAAACAAGTCTGCAGACGGCCTCTCCTTCTGGTTTGCGGCTCATTGGCGAAGAACGCCACTCCTCTGAAACAAACATTCTCTTCAAATCCCACATAGAATTCAAGAGGGATTGAAGAGATATGAAACTCGTCGCAAACCGTGTAATGGCGGGGCGCACCAACTCTTTGTTGTTGGTGCATTTTCTCATCAAGCTAAGCACAGATGTGTGATTGTAAATAAATTTTGTGATGGTTTTTGATGAGTCAACAGCCTCTTTGACAAAGGGAATTTTCCCTATGTCCTCTAACATCAAATCAATACAATGGGCAGCACAAGGTGTCCAAAATAAAGTAGGATGCCTGTCCATAAGCATTCTACCAGCAGCAACATAATTTGCAGCGTTGTCCGTTATGACTTGGACAACATTTTCTGCACCCACCTCCAAAATAAACACATCCAGCAAATCACATAAATTTTTTGCATCTTTGATTTGATGAGTTGCATCAACAGATTTGATAAACATAGTCCCCAAGGGACAACTAACCAAGAAGTTTATAAGGGTTCTCCCCTTTTGGTCAGTCCAACCATCTGACATAACAGTGCATCCTGTTTGTGCCCATGATGCCCTAAAATCCTCCAATCTTTGGGTGCAGTCACGCTTTTCATCTTGAAGAAGCCGGCCTCTGAAATCATGAAGAGAAGGGAGTTTGTACCCCGGGCCAACACTGGCAACAACATCAAGAGTAGGTTGGAAAAATGGATTATTCCTTATAATGCTGAAAGGAATATCACTCCAGAGGAGAAATTTTGTCATCAACTTGTCAGCTTTTTCTTTTTCAGTTCTTTTCATCATTGAACCGATAGTTGGTTGTGAACCAGGTGTGGTTCGAGGAACAAAATATGATGATGCAGCAAACGGATTGACTGACGCTGCAGTAGAACCTGTGCCACTTGGCCCACTTCCTTCAACTGACCTTTTTAGTTGCCTTTTGAGTTCTTCTTTGGCGTCTCTAGTGTGCTCTAATTCTCCCAATGCTCTCATGGCTTTTTGGATAATTTCAGCATTTGTCTTTAGACAGGGCCCCACATCACGTCCAGGGATTTGTGCAAGGTGGAACTTCAACCTGTACACCCCCCCGAATATTTCCTTTCCACACAACTTGCAATACAAGTTTTGTCTATCATTCGGAGTTTTAGGGTCACCATATTCCCAGAAAGGATCCAATTTCCTTGGCATGTTTGTTTTTGAATTTTGAATTTGCAAACCTATGGAAAAATAAGGATTAGGAAATAGGAATTTAGGATTACATAAATGATAATAGTAAATACAAATTACAATTTAGCATTTGCAAAATTACAAGCTAATTATTTCCAAAATCCCAATTTCTAAACCCAAGTCACCCAACCAAATGCCAAAAAACAATGAAAAATAAAAAAAAATAAACAATGTTTAAAGAAAATGAGAAAATAAAAATCAAAAATTGGTTCTCATAGTCATAACAAATAACCCATCCCAAATCAATGAAAAATTTCCAAAAATTCTTTAAAAACAATGAAAAACAAAGTTTTTATTGAACCAAAACAAAAAAAAATTAATCTACATACCTGGTTTATGGACAAATTGGCGATCTTGGCTTGGATTCCTCCTAAAATCGCTTCGATTCGCTCCCACAACCGACGGCAACCCTCTCCCTCCCTTCTTCTCCTTCTCCTCCGCGGCGGACTGCTGAATGAATAAAAAAAAAATCGTTTTTTCCATATAAAACCCCGCTGCCCGCGCCCCCCGCGATTTTAACCGAAAAAATCGCGATTTTTTCGATAAAAATCGCTATAAAAAAAATGGGCGATTTTTTCGATAAAAATCGCGCTTTGAATCGGCAAATTTAAAAAATCGCGATTTTCCGATTTTATCGCGATGTGTGCAACACTGCTTTAGAAGCTTTGTCATTCCGTTACCGCTGATTATCTTTCCCGATTTCCCTGTGATACCCCTTATTTCAACTTCCTTTCCTTCCGAGGAAAATTTCATGAAAAGTTCTTGAAAATTAAAGGCTATTGTACCCAAGGATTGTAGCCATTGGACTCCTAGTACAACATCAGCACCACCCATTGGAATGGAAAGCATTGGGCTATTTAATACATATTCTCCCATGGATAGCTTGATATTATGGCACTTTCCAGAGCAATTTATGGTTCCTCCACATGCAACCATCACTTGACACTCTGGTGCTGGATATAGGAAGCAATTCAATTCCTTGGCTATCTTACAATGAATAAAATTATGGGTACTGCCCGAATCAATCAACACTATTATCTTTTTCTTCTTGATATGTCCTTCTATTTTGATAGTTTGAGGAGTGGTAATTCCGGCTAATGCATTACAAGATATGAATTCATTTCTTCTTTCTCGATGTGATCTTTCACTTCTTGAACCTTTTTCTTCTTGATATGTCCTTCTATCTTGAGAGTTTGAGGAGTGGTAGTTCTTGCCAATGCTTTACAAGATATGGTTGGATTCATTTCTTCTTTCTCTGGGGTTGGTTCCTGGTGTATATCCTCTTCTTTTGATGTTTCTTAATCCTTTTCTTTCTCCTCTTCACAATATATGTAAAATACTTTTTCTCATCACACTTATGACCTTTAGTGTATTTGCTATCACAAATGTAACAAAACCCTTTTTCTTTCTTTTCTTCCAATTATTGTGGTGTAAACCTTATAGGTTGTGGAAGGCTAGGAGCAAAAACACTTCCATATTTATAGTTGTGAGTGTGGGATTCCTTGTTTCCATAATTCTGCTTTCAATTTTTTGGCCAACCTGCATGCCTTCTCTAATGAATCAGGTTCCCAAAGACGAACCTCATGTTGAATGTTATCCTTTAAAGTCCCTATGAAGACACCAATCCTTTGCTTCTCTGGAATATCATTTACCCTTATATTCAATTTTTGAAAGTCCTCAATGTGCTCTGCCATTGAACCCTTTTTTTGGGATTTATCAATTGGCTAAAGAAGGTGTTTCTCTTTGTATCCTCATAATGTGATATCATTTACTCTGTGAAAATTGACCACGTGACAAGTAGTTTACGAGAACAAAGGCCTTCATATCATAAAAATTGATTTGTTCTAAATATAAATATGCAATACGTACCTTTTGTAACCGTTGCACCTCATGTACATCAAAATATTGCTCCATCTATAGTATCCAGTTTACCAGATCCTTGCCTTCAAACTTCCACATATCGCTTTTTCTTGTTTTTAGGAGCTTGATCTTGAAATGACTGTAACTCTGTAATTTCAGATCTTTAAGTTCTGAAATTTCGGTCTGTGATAGCCCTCTGAGTCCTCTTTCTAACCCCGCAAGTTTGATCGCAATTGGATTCCCGAAGAAAGAGTTATGTCCAATCTCCTGTGATGACCTAATTATAGACTGGTTCAGTAGAGCGAACTTCTACGACATGCCACGTGTCACTGTTTCGACCTTAGGTTCTGAAAATGATACCCAACAAACTACAATCCGTCTGCTTTCTGTCACTTTTTATGAAATTTGAATCAGATGCTCAGAGAGAGTTATGACGATTTTCCCAAGGTCACCTGTTTGGGGTGTAATTCGGGAGCCTGCAAAAAACCCTAAATGTCTCGACCATATCTCTGAAAATATAGCAAAACAAGATTTGAAATTTGAGTCCGAGCTTCACCAAGATTTCAGTTCAAATGGGTTTTAATTTAAGAATTGAAAACTTCGTAGAAAAAAAATTAGAGTGAAAATTCCACTATGACTTGTTTGAAATGGAATTCTGGAGCTTACAAAAACCCTAACTTCCTCAGATCATTTCTCCGAAAACATAGCGAGACAAGATTTGAAATTCAGACTTGAGCTTCAGTGAGATTTCGGCTCAAATGGGTTTTTTTAGCTTCTGAAACGTCGTAGAAAAAAGTTATAGCGAAAATTCCACGATAACCTGTTTAGAGCAGCGAAATCCTAGAATCCAAAGCTCTGATACCAAATGTTATGAAACTAGCTCACAAAAAGATAGAAAAGATAGATAAACGCCTTCAAAATAAGTCTCTTCGAGGGGGAAACCTCCTTTACATTACACAAATGAACAATTTTTGGATGATACAAATGACAAGACCTCCTTTCTATATATAGGAGACTAAGGGTCATAATATAATCAAAGCCGACATAACAATAATAATGTAAGGGCACAACAATAACAATAGTGGGCTTCTATGGGGCACAATAATAACAGTATGGGTACTACATGGGCACAACAATATAATAAGGGGGTTGCACTAATAACAATAAGGGGTTGCAATAGTAGTATAGGGACCTAACACCAAGCCTCCATTTATACTTTTCTTGTTGATGAATCAACGATCGAAATTAAGTCTCTAATCAACGACTAAGATTAAATTAGACTTGATTCTCATCTCTTAGAAGCTTCTCACCCATATTTTCATTAATACCCATTAATATTTTTATTTTCCTAAGTTTAGACTTAGGAACCCCATTAAAAATATTAATTATTTTAATAAAATATAATCCAGGTGGAATTTCACCAAACGATTTTTGGGGGAGATCTCATGTGTTCTAGCTCGTTCACAAAATTTTAGAGCTAGAGCACATCCGATGCTACCCAAAAAAACTAACACTCCCTCTTAGCGAGGAAAGTGCTCTAGCAACAATGTCCACCTGCATGCCGCTCTGTTTCTGAAGCACCTCCTTTTTGCACTGCTGCTTCCACCAACACTACGTTGCTGCTGCTACTGTACTGCTGCCCATGACGCTAACACTGCCACTACTGCATCCGTACTACAACTCCCTCTCAAATGTTGCATATGTTATGCTACCAGCACTGCCACTGCTAACATTGCATCTGTACTGCAACTCAGTTGCTGAGAGAAGCCACTGAAAAACACCCAGGATTTGCTGAACTTAACCGTGTTCAACATAACACAATGAATGTTGGAATTTGACTACTGTTGACTCTGACCCTCTGAATATTTCTGCGCTGTTGCTGATTCCTGCATTACACAGCTGCCAACCTTGATCTACATTGATCAGTCTCTGGTCCCCAGCTACTGCATCTGTCCTCCAAACACTCCATTGCATCATCTGACACTAAGTCCATCTCGCTACTGCTGAATCTTGGGCTCCCACAGCAAGGAATTGATCCAAGAGGTGGACTCCTCAAGGATCTTGCCCACATGTATTCCTTCTGAGTACAACTCAATATTGCCCCATCTCCCTCCTGGAGATGCGTGGGCACTCATGGCAAATTCATCCTCGTCAATCTTTGCTAAAGCAACCTTAGGATCATGTTTCTCATCCTTGCCCTTTTTCTTCAAAGGACACTAGGATGCATAGTGGTCCATCTCACCACAATTGAAACATTTCACCTTCGAAATGTCCTTCTTTCGCTTTGTCTTCTTCTATCCCTTCGATGCTAGAGCTACGTTCTCATCCTCCTCCTTCATCTTTGTGCCACTCCCACTGCTGCCACTGAGGTTGACCTTCACTAGGTCCCTCCTTAACTCCTCCTGTTGAAGAGTCGCCCACATCTCCTCCCATGAAGGTAGTTTTTCTCTACCCAATATGCTTTGGACGAAAACTTGCCATTCATCTGAGACTCCATTCAGGGCTATCCTCACCATCGTGGTTGGTTGAGGAGTGGACCCCACTACAGCAAGCTGGTCTCTAGTGTCCTGAAGACACTGAAGATAGAGGTTCACCCCTTCTCCTTTCTGCATCAACGTCCGCCACAACTTCTGCTCCAAATACATCTTCCGTTGTTCGGAAGAGCCTTCATACAGAGAAAGCAAGGCTTTTCACATCTCTCGGGCTGTATCCTTGGCCTGCTAGTGTGAGACCACATGATCTTGAACTCCATCGAGAATGAGTCTCTTTGTCTTCCCCTGCTCGACCTTGTACTTCTTCTTTTGATCGTTGTCAGCAGGAACATCTACAACACTTTTGACGTAGGCCTCAAGATCATATTCCTCCAGAACATCTAAGATTCTAGTCTTCCATATGACATAGTTGGAAGCACCTTCCAACCTGTCCTGATCTCTGAGCCCATGCGATGCCATCTCACCCAACTTTTGAACTGACTCCTCTAGTCACTACTTTGCACTACTCAGCTACTCAGCAAGTGAGAAATTCGAACTTTCTGGCGAAAAGTTCTCTGAGGAGAAATTTCCCCTTCTACGTGTCTTCGTTCTTTTCTAGCAGATTTCTGCCCCGGCAGAAACTGTGCCCTTCAAGAACTATGCTGAGGCTCTGCGTCACTCCCTCTGCCTCTGCAAACTCACGAACTAGAAATTGTACCGCTCTGTCATCTCACTCATAGAGAGATTTCCTCAGATCTGCTTCGTGGCAAGGACTGCGCAATCCCTTCAAGGGGATTCGAATTGCTGCCAAGTGCAGCTTTTGGCCTCACTACTCAGCACTGGATATACTCTTCCTGTTTCAAAATCAACCCTCTGATACCATGTGAAAATTCCTAGACTTTAGGAACACCCTGTGTAGCAAATCTGAATTTACTTCATCTACTTGATTTTTTAACATACATTAACCAAGTTATTCTTCTAAATACTGAAACAAATTACTTCTGCAACCTACACTAATTAAATGTTTGATCTCATGAAACAGAAAACAGAGCAAAGAAAAAAATACATAGGACACACTTATTTTTGGACGCAGTAGTCCCCGAAAAAACCTAATGTAGAAAAACTGGTGCAACAGCTCTGAGGGTTTTATTATTATGCAGGAGAAATATCTGAATACAAATCTAGGATGCTCATCTAGCAATCCTTTACAGAGAAAATACTGGCGGAAAATCTGAGTGAGTTTTACCTCACTTCACCCGGCAGAATTTCGGTTGATCTGGCACAAGACTAGCTAACCCCGACTATTTCTGCGTCACCTCTTCTGCCCTCTACGTCAACTTTACCGGCTGTTTCGGTAGTTCTGGCTGTTCCCAACAATTCTGGCTTCTGCCCTCTGCGTCAGCTTTCCCGGCTGTTCCGACAGTTCCCAGCAGTTCCGCCTATTCCCAATAGTTCCGGCTTTTGCCCTCTGCGTCAGCTTTCCTGGTTGTTCTGGCAGTTCTTGACAATTCTAGCTATTCCTGGCAGTTCCGACTTCTGCCCTCTGCGTCAGCTTTCCTGGCTGTTTCGACAGTTCCGACGGTTCCTGGCAGTTCCGATTTCTGCGTGACAAACAACTTTTCTGCGCTGCTGGCTCTCTTTGCCTCTTTGTCTGTATTCTCCGGAAAGTCTTCTCCCAGATTCTCATTGCCCCTCTGCTGCAGAAAGATCACTTAATTCGAAATCCTTAGCAAACCTTGCCCTAGGAATCAAATTCTTGATCAATTCGTTCTCTCCATGTGTCTTCTCTAACTGACCCCAAGCCTCCATTTATACTTTTTCTATTGATGAATCAACGGCTAAGATTAAGTCTCTAACCAACGGCTAAGATTAAATTAGACTTGATCCTCGTCTCTTAGAAGCTTCTCACCCATATTTTCATTAATACTCATTTATATTTTTATTTTCTTAAGTTTAGACTTAGGAACCCTATTAAAAATATTAATTATTTTAATAAAATATAATCCGGGTGGAATTTCACCAAACAATTTCTGGGTCTTGGAGATCTCATGTGTTCTAGCCCCTCCACAAAATTTCAGAGCTAGAGCACATACGATGCTACCCAAAAAAACTAGCAAGTATATGTTGCAATATCTGCTTTTAAGGCTGCAAATGGATCTTTATGGTCAAGCCCTCTACCTTTGTAGATTATTGAAATTTGCAGCGCAAAATAGCATGCTGCAATTCTGATGTGGTTTCCATTTCTGATATTTTAAACCAAATAAATTGTTTATTTGAGTCTTCTTTTTCTAACTGAATGAGACGACCTTCTTTCTCCCTCACTAAAACCATGATACCCCCGTATCCTTTACCATTCCTTGCTACCTTGTTCCACACTGCCATCTTCCAGTATCCTTCAAACAAAGGTGTCTTGCAGCCTTCATGCTCATGTGTTTCTATGAGACAAATTATGTCTCTATCTTCTGCAATAGGCCCTACCCAGGTCCTCATCTCTATGGGTAACCTCTGCAGTTCTAACAAACTAATCTTAAGGAAACCTGGGTATGACTTGATTGCTATCTATTTTGACATGCAAGACTCACATTTGAGTCTTTATCCCTGCTTTCCCATACTGACCTTGCTTCCTGATTTCCTGTTGAAGAGTCTGTTGCCTCTTCTTTATTACCATCTTGTTGTTCTGTTTTGGAAGGAGGTCCAAATCGCGCTATCACAACTTTACCTTTATAAATCCATGTTCTCTTGCCTTCATCTCTTGCTGCCCTAACCTTTAACATTTCCTCCCTCCTTTCCTCATGTTGTCTTACAGTTAAATATTCTTCTAGAAAAAAGCGAGAACCCCTCAAGAGATGCTTCTTGCTTAGAATGATATATTTATCACGCAAGCTAGGCATGATGACTTTTATGGGCCTGGCTCTCTCACCGTTAAACTTACCCACCCTCCATGCTTGACATATTTGTCCTTGCCATAACAACTTGTCTTTCAAGAAGTCTCTTGCAAGGTCAAGAGTACATTCATTTTTCCCATAGTCTTTCACCCCTTTAATAATTATGTTTGCTGCTCTATTTTGTCTTTCCTTGCCTTCTCTATCTTGCATGTTGTCAACCCGAATGTTTGTTTCTCCTTTCTTATTAGCAGAATTGCTAATAACTTGAGCCCAAGTTTTGGAAACTTTGGTGGAATCTCCTTTCCTTTCTTCTCTTGCTTTCTCTTCATGGTTGTCTATTTGGGCAATCGTTTTCCCTTTATCCTTGGATGATTTCACATTCACCATCTCTGTACTTTCCACTACAAATTTCATTATGTTTTGCACATCTACCTTCATGCGTTGTCATTCTGTCTTCCCAATCAGGAGAGCTTCCTGTAGCAATGCCACTTGTTCTTTCAAAACTTTATTGTTTTTTGCTAAAGCCTTGTTCTCAACTGTTATTATATGAATTTTATGATCTTTTTCCTACTCTTTAGCTTCTAAAACCTCGAACCTTTGTTTTGCATTTAACAATTATTTCACATAAAGATCAGATGACCAGGTGAGAAGTGTGGATGTGGGAGTATAGAAGGCAGAATCATTAATGACTTTTCTTCTAGACTTCTTGTTGCCACATGCTTGTAGAGGGGACTTGTTTGAGTGCTTATTGTGAAGGGCTCAAGTACTTTCCCATTGAGAATTTTTCCTTCTTTGCTCCCAGTTTAGATGGGCTAGTCTTCGTTTTAAAATTGCTTGATATTGTTTAGCATTGACCCAATCCCACTTCCCAGCGTTGGCAGATGAGGCAATTTTCACTTGTCCTAAATCATTTGTCTCCACAGGTTCTGAAATTTCTTGTCCCGTTGTCATGTTTGAGTGCATTTGCCGTCCAACTTGTTCCGAGAAAGATGTAGGTCCAACCTATTCCTCACTGATTGCCTGTAGAAATCGGTCTCTGCCCTGCTCCTCACTGCTGCTGTCTGAACCCCGCTGCCCCTGTCTGCTATTCGCTATCCCCTTTCTGCTATGCTATTCGCTGCTGCTGTTGCTATCCGCTGTAGGATTGCCTGCGACTACACAACACCCTAGAGACGCACTCTCGCACTCTGTGGCTGTGACTACTCTTGGCTGTGAAATACACCTGCATACCCGTTGGAGCGACAAACTGTCAAGTGCAGAATAACGGCAATGTCAATCTTCGACAGGGAAAATTTTAAGAACCCCCCCTAAATTTATAAATATAATAAATGGGCGAATCTCCATGGTATATAGGAAAAATGGAGGGTGATTTTATCAATAATATAATATGTATATATAATTTTTTGGCGAATCTCTCACCAGGCATGGCGAATATTTTACTCAATTATAAAATCTTGTAAGATCTTGGCGAGTCTTTCACTAAATAATAAAACTTTGTAAAGTCCTAGTGAATCTTGGCATAGGCTTCATGCTGGTTTAATTCCCCCATTTAAATAGGCTACATTCCAGGTGAATACCATGGGTCAATACCATGTGCCATTTTGGTGAATACCATGGGTCAATACCATGTGCCATTTTTATTTTTATTAATTCTAATATTAGGGTTAATAATGGTATTTTGCATGGTATTAATAACAATCTAGTCCATGTTATTTGTCCCATAGTACTTTGGCCATAGGTTTCACCTAAATATAACCCATTTTTTGAGTGTTCATAAATATAAGGTGACTTATGGAGTAAATATAAAAAAATGTTTTATTTGTTTACCATACCTCTCGTTTATTTATATTTTTATTAATTTACCATACCTCTTTTACAAATATGGTATTGGCCCATAGGATTCACTTAAATAAAACCTCTTTCTTGAGCCTTCATAAATAGAACGAGGGTTATGGACTAAATACAAAAAGATGTTTTATTTATTTACGATACGTCTAGTTTATTTATATTTTTACTTATTTACCATACCTTTTGAGTAAGTATAAAAATACGTTTTATTTATTTACCATACCTCCACTTTACTTATATTTTTATTTGTTTACACCCTTACATGTATATAAGGTGACTTATGGAGTAAATATAAAAAATGTTTTATTTATTTACCATACCTCTCATTTATTTATATTTTTATTAATTTACCATACCTCTTTTATAAATATGGTATTTGGCCCATAGGATTCACTTAAATAAAACCTATTCTTGAAAATGGGCAAATGGATTCACTTAAATAAAACCTATTGTTGAAAATGGGCGAATGGAAGGTTGTAAGTCCTAATTTCAAGGGCTAAATTTACCTTTTTTACCCTCTCCCTTAAAATAAGGTGGGCTATTTGAGGTGATTTGTAAAAATGTACTATGATACAAAATATTCGCCCACTAAAAATTTAAAACCCCTTAATTTCGCCAAAGGGCGAACATTCGCCCCTAAAATTATCCTTGATCTTCGATATCAAAAGGTTCACGAATTTGCAGCGCTCAAAATCCGCCCCCATTGCTCTGATTTGTTTTGCAGAACGCTGAGCCCAACAAGTGGTTAAATGTGAAGAGAATATCAAACGATTATAGCGTGAAGAATGGAGGAAGAATAATCGTAACCTTTTTGGTATAATTTCTGTACTAACCCTTTTGGTGTGGCTCCTTGGTATCTATAGTGTTCGTCAAAATTAAACCTGCAAGTTTATGTCTCTGAACACACTTTTCAGTGTTTGCAAGTTTATGTCTTTGATGCTGGCCCTATCTCTCGATGCAGTACGAATAAATAATAAATGCATATTTAAATATATATTGAATGAGAGATAAGTTTATATTTAAATAGTAAATAAGAGATGAGTTTATAATAAGATCCGTGTGATTGTGTGTTTATAGCCTAAAATAATCAAATTGGCTAATAAATATATATTTAAATAGTGAATGAGGGATTAATTTATGATATGATGCATTGTGATTGTGTGCTTATAGCACGAACTAATCAAATTGGTCAATAGATCATTTCTTTTAGATATGATGTATTCCTTCCTTTCTTATTAATTATTGTTTAGTGATGTTTATATATATTTTTTCATTAGAGAATCTCAAGAGTCCAAATCAAACCTCTTCTTTTCAACGGTGACCTCCATTCTTGTTCAGGAAAGCTACAGATAACGGGTTATACTATTCAAATTTGAGGAGTGGTTTTTCCCTTGACTTGACAAGTGGCGGTGGTTATGCGGCCTCCTTTCAATTTAGTTTAGTTTAGTTTTTTTTTCCAAATTTGATATGGAAGATGCGTCTGAGAATGATGGTAGTGTCTTTGGTAAGATGGTTCACGTAGAACCATTGTGGCTGCGTGAATCGAACAAAGTTCCTTCTACAGATTAATTACTCCAAAAGACTTGGAATATCAAGATATCCATGAGGATACAAATATTATATATATTAAATGTATGAATAAGAATAAGAATGATTACAATGAGAACGAGATGCCTGTTTATATACCGAGCAAGTGTCTCTTCATGGAGAGTCATGTCTCATTTAGACATGACTCTTTAGCCTAATTACTAATTAACTAATAATTATTTATGGTTATTATCATTTACATTATTTTACATTATTTATATATATTTTATTCGTAACATTGCCTTCTTCCTCAAAAAGCTTTGTCCTCAAAGCTTGTCGATGAAAAAGGCTTGATCTCTTTTTCAGCTTCGAATGTCTTTCTGTTTTGGAATAGTCATCTTCGTCGATACAAGTTGATATGATCTTCTAAGCGACAAACAAAACTGCCGCACTGAGAAGGGATCAAACCATCCGAGATTAATCTTCTGTGTAGTATTGTGATCATTGGAATTTTGTAACGACTTGTCAGCATAAGACGGGATTGATTGTATGTCATTATTCTTTGAAACATCAATTTGTTGTTTCTGGTCTGAATGGTCCCGATACATAGCTTGGTTGATTTGTCTAATCTTGTGATTCAGATGTCGATAGGGTACTTTTTTGGTTTGACTTTCCCTTATTGGGCATGTGGCAATTTTTATATTTTCTTGTGGCGAAGATGTTGTTGAGTTGGTTATGGAACATTCACTTGGGATGTTCATTGTTTGAACTGCAACATCTAAGTGTGTCGTTTTTTCAACTAACTTGTCTTCTTGAGTTGTCATATTCATTGGATCGGTATTCGTTGTTTTGTCGTCAACTTGAATTCCTACATTTGATGCTTCCTTATCGATAAGTTGTTGTACCTTGTTTTCTAATGACTTTTTATCCTTCTTAAGTTTCTTAATTTGTGTCAGTAATTTTTCACTATGGTTTTTAAGTCGAGAAACTTCTTCATTTTTGTCAACAATGATTTTGTCAATTTCATTTTGCATATTTTGTAATACTTTTTTACCTTCTTGAGAAATTACTTTTGAAATATCTGATATATCTTCTGTCGTTACTGAATTTGGTTTCAGTGTAACACCTTGTAGTGTTATTTTCTTCTTCTTGTAAGAAAATGTTAAAAACTATTTCTTCGTATTTGAGATGATAGATCCTACCGTTTCCAACCAGGGTGATCCCAAAATAATGTCACCTTGATTGTTCAATATGGTTTGAACCGAGAATTGTGATACTCATGTATAATCTTCAATGTTTAACTGTAAGTTGGGTATGTCATATATTTTATTGCGAAAAAAGTCTATTTTTTTCAGTTATATTTGACTCCGGGATCACTAATTGGTTTGCGGTTTTAGGTGTTATATAATTCGCCTCTTCTGCCGGAGAAATAGAAATAATAACATCTTTTCCTGCGAGATTTCCTTCAATGCTAAATAATGCTTTACCGTCTCTGGGTAAGGTTTCTGGGAATCTTATGGCCTTCATTTTTGTATTAGACTCCATTTTTGCTTCTTGAATATTAAATACCCTTTAAATCACTTTTTTTTTTTTAAATAAATCCCTTTTTTCTGTATATATTTTTCAAATATTCTCCTTTTTTTTCTTTTTCTTTTTAGTAATTTAATTAATTAAATATATATAGATTGTTGTTGTTGTTGTTTGTTTTTTTTTTTTTTAAACTTCAATAATTCACTTCACTTCAATAGTAATTCTTATAAATACCTTTAATTATTAAATGACCACCTTAATATTCTTCTTAATCACTTTATCTTATATAAAATAATTTCCTCATATAAAAAATGCCTCTTTTTTATTTATTATAGACCCTCTCTTTTTTAATTTTAAACTTTCTCCTTTTATATTTAAATAACTTCTTTCACTTTCTACGCACTTTTATAAAGTACTCACTTAGGCTTTTTACCACTTATACAAGGTAGCCGCATATATGTTGTGCGCACATTTTTATTTTATTTTTGATATGGGATTTGAGCCGATAATAAGTTGCGGATTAAATAATTTATATTATTCAATTATATAAATCATTAATTGATTAATGCTTTGATTAAATGTTATGTCACCATATCACCTTAATTGATTGATAGTTATACTATTAATAATTAAATTTCGTTGATAGGAAACCTGACGTGTCACTAATCGTTGCACCGTATCGATTATATCACTTATTACGTTGTCGTCCAGTCACAGCTTATCGGTCCTCCTTGGCGTGCGTTCTTCGTGTGCAGTCACGATTTCATGCAGCAGAAGGACTGAGGCACAATACTGTAGAGTAGAAAGAAGACGAGGGTAATGGTGGGAGCACGACGATGTCGGGCAATGGTTGTGCAACGGTGGTAGCGGCAGTGGTAGCAGATAGTCAATAGGAGGGACGGGTTGCGAGGGCGGCGTGAGTTGGATGTAGTGGCTCAGTTTTTGTGGCAGAGTGGTGTAGGTTGTGTGGGCAGCGGCAGTCAACAGAACAGGAGCGGAGGGAGGTGATGGAAGGCGGCAACAGACGGGGAAGGTCGGTCAGGGAGGAGTGGCAGCAGGGTCAGCGTGGAGCACGTGCTACAAGCAGAAACGTGTAGCGGCAGATTCGTTGTCTAATGGAGTTGTGGATGTTGGTGGTGGCCCCTTTGGTGGGTGGTGTTGTCAGGGTTTTGGTGGGCGTCGTCGTCTGATAGGTAATTTAATTTAATTTATATATATATATATATATATTTTTGTTTTCTTTGATTTTTTTTATTATTAATTATAATTTTTTTTAAATATGGCCAAAGGCCTTTGACGAATCAGCGATGGAGAAAATCTCAAATTGCAAGGAAACGCTTGAATTGCAACAACAATAAATTCTGACGAAGAGTCGATGGCTAAGGGCCTGGATCGAAGAGCGTGGCTTTGTGCAGTGGTGAAGCAGCCAGAGGATCGTCTCTCTAATACCAATGAAGCGAACAAAGTTCTTTCTACAAATTAATTACTCCAAAAGACTTGGAATATCAAGATATCCATGAGGATACAAATATTATATATATTAAATGTATGAATAAGAATAAGAATGATTACAATGAGAACGAGATGCTTGCTTATATACCAAGCAAGTGTCTCTTCATGGAGAGTCATGTCTCATTTAGACATGACTCTTCAGCCTAATTACTAATTAACTAATAATTATTTATGGTTATTATATTCACATTATTTTACATTATTTATATATATTTTATTCGTAACACTGCGTATAACATTATCATAGTAGGAACTCTTCCTTGATATAGCGACGTATCCTTTCCTTTTTGCAGCTGACCTGGTGACTCCTTTACCCAATCAATATTGTAGAAATGCTTGCTAGCTTCTTCCTCCTTGATGGCTCGAGTTCTACCTTTGGCAGTTGGCATATAAAAAAAGGACAATAGATCCATGACCATGAGGTAGGTACAGTGGCTCCTCTTCAAACTCAGCCACGAGGATCACCCCCACTATTATACGGTATTACAAAATGTGCTTGATTATTAAATGCTGGAATCCTAGATAGGTTGAGATGGAGACACCCAATAACATAATATTCTATTAAGAAAATATTTGACACTTTTATTACATATGTAAGCCTTATGTTGTAACACCTGATAGCAGCATCTCTCAATTTTTTTTTGGTTTTATCGCTGCCAAAGTTCAAAGATTTACTATTCTAGCACGCTCTTTTGTGATGTTTACCATTGTTGCACCTTTACTGCTTCACTTCGTTTCCCCTATTTTATCTAGTTACCAATTCATGTAGTCTTACAAAACAGTTTTACAAAGAAGCAAGACAGTTTGCAAGAGATTGGTCGTAGCTTCTCTAATTGACAAACCTTCAATATTTTCAGATTAGCCGGATGATAGAGGGTGGGGCTCAAGGTCTTGCATATTGTAGTCCCGAAGGTCGCGTGCCTGGAAAACTACGAGAGCTAGAATTGACTGTTTGCTTGCAAGGTAGGTACTGTGAGGAGTCTCATGGTTGAAGTCTGCATATGTTTTATCACTTAAGCTGGATAATGCATTCACTATTGATATTAATCTGGAGAATTTGTGGCAGTTGGGGTTTGATTATATCAAATATTTCCATTGTTTACTGTCATTTGTAAAGCTTAATGGTGGTTATATTGTTGCAGCACAGTATGAGCCTGTGAAAGCGAACTGGACAACAGAACGCTGTGCTGTTTGTCGTTGGGTTGAAGATTGGGATTACAATAAAATGGTTATTTGTAATAGGTATTTTGCTCAATGTTTTTTCGCCCTTGCTTTGGTGGATTTGCAATTTATATTTAAACATTAAGTTACAGCCTTTGTTAGATTTAAATATTGAACATTGTTTAAATGATACAACTTTGTTCTTACATAATCATCATAGAAACGAGATATCAAGAAGTAAACAGTGACCTTAAACTTGCTCTAATTGACCTCCTCTACCGGTCTTCTAGTATCTACCTTTCATAAACTATGTAGTTGACTACTAAGACTGACTAATTGAACCAGTGATTACTATATTGGAGTTTTACTCTGGGGCTAATTACAATCTTTTCCGAAAGGCCTTTGTCTTTATTTTGAGTTTCTTCGTCATCTTCTTTGTTTGGCTCCTCCATACAGATTTCATCTGTCTGGTCATGCTTTTGGATTCTTTTGATCTTGAGTTTGACATGGGGATACTTAAAACAGCAGATACTGGGAATGTTTTTGTTGTGTACATTTTGCTATATTCCAAGAGAGTAGTTTTTTTGTTGTTGTAAACCTTCGGAATTACAAATTGATTACTTATGGACATATGCGATTTCAGATGTCAAATAGCAGTACACCAGGAATGCTATGGTGTGAGGAAACTGCAAAATTTTGCTTCATGGGTTTGCAGAGTATGTGAAACACCGGATATCAAGCGGGAGTGTTGTCTTTGTCCTGTAAAAGGTTTGGTGACTTACAATCTCTGTCAAAGTTATTATTATGGACTGTAAGCAGAGTTGAATTCTTATTGATTCTGACCAAATATTTGATTTTAGGTGGCGCTTTGAAGCCTACTACTACGGGTCAATTTTGGGTGCATGTGGCTTGTGCATGGTTTTCTCGTGAAGTATCATTTCTGAATGATGAAACTATGGAACCTGCGGATGGCATTTTAAACATACAATCAAAACGTTTTCTCCAGGTTGATGGTTGCTTCTTATTTAGGACAGAGTATTAAGAAATGAACTGAAATTTATATTAATGTCCACCAAAGATCAAATTAGGTGAAAGGGACTAGAGATTACATCTTTCAAGAGAAGCACATGCTTCATATTTGCCATTTTGTCCAACATATATAATTTGGTGGCATGATCTGTATTTCATCATTTTTGTATGGCATCTAATTTTACTAACTAATAGCATATGCAATCAAGCATAAATATAGAAGACATCCAAGTTGTGTCACAAGAACTGTCAGCAAACAAGTTCATTTGAATCAATTATCATTGGTAGAGTTCCAAGATTCCGGTTTATTTGCTGCTATCATGAAATGAAATGGAATTATATTAATGTCAACAAATAACCATACATGGTTAATGGGACTATACAATTATATAAGACAAGTATTACAAAGACATACAATTATAACCCTAAATAACCCTAACTGTCTATAATGTTATCTTGAAGAGGAGAAGAATTATATGCATATGATTTGTATCACCTGTTATCTCACTAAAGTCAACCATGTTTTGGATTTCTAGGTCTGTGTGGTTTGTAAACAGATGCATGGAGCATGTATTCGGTGCTGTAAATGCGCGGTACAATATCATGCCATGTGTGCATCCAGGGCTGGCTATGCAATGGAGGTATTTTCACAAAGTTCATTGGTTTAAACCTTATGTTTGAAAAAATAGGGAATGGTTTAGGACTCTGTTCATTCTTCAGATTTAAGTGCTTATGATTCTTGTTTCTCTAAGATAAAAATGCCAAATGAGCTAGTTTAGTGTTCTAGATGATTACCAATGAAGCATAGACAAGGGTGTATCCATATATACAATTTTATTAATGGATGTGCTAGAATGTGTAACTAAGTGGCTATAAAGTTGAGCCATATCTAAGCCATTGCTGCATGTTCCATGTCATCCATCACATGTGGGACAACAATCCTGAAGAAAATTCATTGGGAAAATAAAACGAATTACCTCTCAAACTCTCAATTAAGATATAAAAGACCCAACCAAAAAGAGTGAAACCCTAAGGGGAACTTAGACTACCCACTGTCACTTCAATGGTACTTTCCCTCTCTTTAGGCTGGGTTTCCTTTGGTACAAGGGTGAAATAGCTAAAGCAATTCAAGTCCTGGAAAAGGAAAATGATTGGAAAATTCTCGAGGATATAGCGAAATGTGATTTCTAATAAATTACAGATGTAAATTACAGATTTGGAAAACATACAATTTCATGAATGATTTTTAAGGTTTTAAGGTGACTGAAAGGGAGTGCAAGTGCCTAGAATCTAGAGTCAAGATTGGGCAAATGGAGTCCCATCTGTTCTAACAATTAATTAAGTGCATGCTACAGGAAGCCTAATATGGCTGTAAATTGATGCATAATTTTATTAAGGGAGGGTTCTACAAGAGATGTACTTTCAACTTCAAGTTTGCAACAAGGGTGTTTTTTACTAAGGAATTAAACCATGCGATAACTCTTAAGATGATAGACGCAATAAAATTACTTCCATTAACAAAACATTGAAGAAACTAGAGGAGGAAAGTTTACACCTAGTTTGTTTCCATTATGGTAAATATATTCTTGCTTTGTGGTCTTGTGAAATAGGCTCTTACATCTATAAACTCCAATGTTCCATCAAGACTCTGGGATGGGGGGTGTGGGTGCAGGAAGACGCAGAAGGGGGACGTGTGGGAGTACCCTCAAATTTTACTGAAATTTAGGAGGGATGGGGAGAAGTCGGGGTGTGTATATATATATATATATATAATTCAAATTCATATTCAATAATGAAATTCAATAACGAAATAAATTGATCCATATTCATCATTCATCATTGTCAGGCTAGGATTAACTCCACATATCAAATTGTTTTTTTGCATTAAGAGAGAATATGAATATATACAAGGAGAGGGAGAGCCTTGGGTTTCATCTCCCAGTGTCTCTTTGTCTTCTAACTTCCTTTATTTTTGCTATTTACAATATTTACATAAGTTTTGCTATTTCCATAGATTAGGTGTCAACATTCCCCTCTTTAATCTGAAGGGATGTTGGTGAGTCCAAACATCATTTTGAATCTTTCAAACTTTTCCCTTCCAAGCGCTTTGGTGAAGATGTTTGCAATCTGCTCATTTGTGGAACAATGTCGTAGGTGGATTGTTTTGGCCTCAACATGATGTCGAATTAGATGGTATTTTGTATTGATGTGCTTTGTTCGATCATGGAATTTTGGGTTCTTGGCCAACTTTATTGCAGAAGTGTTGTCAATCAAGAGAGGAGTTGAATGCACTTGTTTTTCCTGCAAATATTCTAGAATTTTCCTGAGCCACACAATTTCCTTTGTTGCTTCAACTGCTGCCACATATTCTGTCTCGGTTGTGGAATCTGTTGGAACTGATAGTTTGCGTGTCATCTAGGAGAAAATTCCTGATCCAAGGCTCACAACATAGCCTGAAGTAGATACCCCAATTTCTTTATCTCCATTGAAATCTGAATCAGAGTATCCAATCAAATTGAAGTCACCCACTTGTGTATACTTGAGTCCAAAGTCTTGAGTTCCATTGAAGTACTTTAGAACACTTTTTGCAGCAGACCAATGACCCTCACAAGGCTTTTGCATAAACTTGGAGAGGATTCCAATAATGAATGAAATGTCTGGTCTGATAGTAATTAGGTAGTTGAGACCAATGTTATCAGAACCGAATTGGTGATTGAATCGAAAAACTTTGTGGACCGGGAACCGGTAAAAAACTGGTTTACCAAAAACACATAAAATATTCATATTTAAAAAAAAAACATATATATTCATGTGCATCCATATGAATCCAAACCATTTATACACAAATATGCAAAATTTTTCATTTATATAGCAAGTAATAGTGCATATAACCAAAATAACACTTAGTGCAAAACATCGTTGAACCAAAAAACATCAAGCAGCAGGCTCTAAAAGGCCTTTATAGTCCAAAATAACATGATAGTATGATACTACAGTCTACAATACTACAACTACAACCTACAAGTGCTAATTGTCAATGTTATTATCAGAATCATCATCCTAATTATCCTCCTCATCCTCATTTAAAGAATGAGTAGCATCCAAGTTTGCAATCATTGCTTATATTGGGATCTTTATCATCAATATAACCCTCTAAGTATTAAAATAAGATAGAAAAAAGGTAGCATGTCAAGTCAAGATTTTGTTTTAGTGATGGGTATATTTTTAGTAGAGTCATGATAGATGAGTTCGATAACCATTGCCACTAACATCAAAGTACATAGAGGGATTGGTGCTCTTTATTAAATACTAGTTCCTTACCCTCGTACATAACAAAACCCAATAGAAATGTTGCAATCCCCGCAATCCTGATATCTTGAAAAATTGTTAATTCTGCTGGATTTTGAGTGAAATCTAAAATTCTACTTTCTCTGTATGAAATCCAATGAGGTTGGAACCACTCTCAAACATCCTGAGTCATTTCATGGTAATGTTAAAAATTTAAGTAAAATGATGGAAATGAAAGATTAAGGAGAATGTCACTTTTACTTATTATTTTCCTTCAGTGGATGTGAGCTTTAAGTTTTGTTCCATTGGAGTAGTCAAAGGATTGCACTCAACCATGCCAAATCTATTCAACAGATCTCCAATACTTCTTTTGAGAGAGGAATATAAATTTTGGATGTTGAGTTACTTCAATACCAAGATAGTAGTGAACATAACCCAAATCTGTCATTTCAAAACCTTTCCTGAGTTCCTTCTTTACGGATGCAATGTAGTTCTCATCGTTCCATGTCATCAGAAGATCATCTACATACACCATAAGATATGCAACTATTTTGCCAACTTTCTTGACAAATAAAGTTGCATCATCAAGATCATAATGTTTGAAATTAAGTTTCAGAAGATGCTCAGTCAACTTCTCATACTAGGCTCACGGTGCTTGCTTGAGGCCATACAAGGATTTTACAAGCTTGCATACTTTGTGTTCCTGACCCTTCACAACAAATCCTTTTGGTTGGGAGATAAAAACATTCTCTTTCAGATCTTCGTTCAAGAAAGTAGTTTTTACATCCATTTGTTGGACTTTCCAACTATTCTGAGCTGCTGAGGCAAAGAGTGTTTGGATGGTAGCCCATTTTGCTGTGGGGGCAAAAGTCTCCTCTTAACCGACCCCTTCCTTCTGTGAAAGGTCGATGCGGTTGAGGAGGACACACTAGAGTAAGGAGTTTCCTTTGTATATCGAGCTACCTTGTTGCATATGTAGAGCAGGGAGAAGAATTTGAGCCTAAAGGAAGCAGAGGTGAGAGGGGGATCAGTAGCAGGATTCTGGAGGAGTTTTCTAGTGCCGGAAGAGTCAGTTCTGTTGATTTGGGGTAGCATCAGATGTGCTCTAAGCCTCAAATTTTGCAGGGAGGCTTGGGCACATGTATTCCAAAGAACCCAGAAAGCGTTTTGGGAAATTCCACCCAGAAGTGATTTTATTAAAATAATTAATATTTTTAATGGGGTTCCTAAGTATAAACTTAGGAAAATTAAAATATTAATGGGTATTAATCTAATCATGGGTGAAACTTCTAGAAAAAGACACGGATCAAGCCAAAACGATCTGAGCCTTTGATTAAGATTTAATCTAGGCCATTGGTTGTCAAACAAAAAGATATAAGAAGGGGCTTGAGGGTCATTTGGAGGATACACTGAGAGATCAAGGAAATCGATTTTCTGAAGTGAGAAGTTTTCAGGAAGAAAAATCGATTGAAGAGATTTCTTGCAGTAGAGTGGCAGTAAGAATCTGGAAGAAGGAATTTCCGTAGAGTTCGACGCAGAGTGAGGACAAAAAGACGTCCAGAGGAAGGCTAACGTTGGCCCACACAGCGCTGACATAGAGGCAACACAGTCAGTTGCTGGGGGCAAGGGTGTGAGTCTGGGAGGCAGAAGATCGATTTCTCAGCCAACAGAGGATTCGAAAGAGGGGAAGTGTAATACCTAGTAGGGGTGACGTAGAAACTATCGGGAGTGACGCATTTCTGCGCAGAGGCCACACAGAGGGTGACACAGAGCCTCTAGTTCAGCAGGATTAGTCATTGATTCTCCCAATGACAGGATGAGATCATTTCACCAGTCTTTTGTTCAATATTCTCTCTGTATTGGATTGCTAGTTGAGCATCCTAGAATTGTACTCAGATTTTCTCTTGCATAATAATCAAATCCTCAGAGCTGCTGCACCGGCTTTCTCGCATTGGGTTTTTTCGGTGACAATTGTCCAAAAATAACGGTGTCCTATTTGTTTGTATTTCCTTGCTTAGTTTCTATGTTTCAGAATCATATTTAATTTGGTGTAGGCTGCTTCAATAGTTTACTTCAATGTTTCAAGAAGAAATCTGAAATAAGCTTGTATTGTAATTTACGATCTAGGTGAAGTAGATTCAGTTGGTTGCAGTGGGATTCCTGAGATTGTTAGATCTAGGAATTTTCACAAGTTGAAGGAGGTCGAAGTTATTCACAAAAATATGTGCAGGGGCTTACACAAAGCCTCAAAAGGGCAATTCAATTTAGCTAGAGAGGAAATCGATTCAGTTGTTGGAGGTCGAGATTTTCACTAGGAAGCTAAGTGAATCATCTCCAAAGGTGACAACAAGGAGGACATCATCATTAGAGGCAGATTCTGGGCAGTGCGAGTTGGCCTGCGTAGAGGCCTGCATGAAGGTTTTCTGGAGCTAGATCTGAGGCTCGTTTTGTTGTAGGATTGCCTGTGGAGGAAGGGAAATTTCCCTCAATAATTTTTCCAATATTTCTCTTAGAGAGGATTGCCAGTTTGGCATCCATTTTATTGTTCTTAGATTTGTTGTTGATGAATAATAATAAAACCCTCATCCGCTGCACCGGTTTTCCTACAATGGGTTTTTTTAGGGACATTTTTCCATAAATAACAACGTCAATTTTATTGTGTGTGTACTAGCATTTTCTCAGTTTCCAACATTTTATTTTCCGTAACGTTTTTATGGTGAAAATCGCAGTTGTGATTTTATTTGTTATTTGCTGTAGCAAATAAACTATACTTAATTTTAATAAGTTAGAAGGATAATTTCTAGTTGCTGCAATAAATTAAAATTTCACAGACACCACACATACATTGTTGGTGGTGGTTCAACATGCTGTTGATTTTGGGTAGCATCGGATGTGCTCTAGCTCCAAAATTTTGTGGAGGGGCTAGAATACATGAGATCTCCAAGACCCAAAAATCCTTTGGAGAAATTCCACCCGGATGAGGAATTATTAAAATAATTAATATTTTTAATGGGTTCCTAAGTCTAAACTTAGGAAAATAAAAATATTAATGGGTACTAATAAAGATAAGGGCGAGAAGCTTCTAAGAGATGAGGATCAAGTCTGTTTTAATATTAACCATTGATTAGAGACTTAATCTCGGTCGTTGATTCATCAACAGGAAAAGTATAAGAGAAGACTTGAGGATCATTTGGAGAGACACCAGCGGATACTCAGTATCCCAAGGAGAATCTATTCTCAAAGAGAAGGAGATCAATTTCAGAAGGAGAGTTGCAGGGTGGAGGAAGAGGAGGGCATCAACATCAATCAATGATTGAGGAGGAGGTGACGCAGGGGTATTGAAAGTCAGCGTAGAGGGAAGACGCAGTCCTCACACAGGCTGACGCAGAGGGACGCAGAACCGCACAGCGTGACGCAAAAGTGGGAGAATGGTCTCTTGGGTGTCAAAAAGTTTCCAGAAAAGGGATGAACCTTGTCTCGGGTGTTTTCTCTGAGTAGTGTCTCAGCTTCTCTGTAAAATCATTCCTTGTAAAGCGATTGTTGCTGAAGATTAATAAAACCCTCATCTCTTGCACCGGTTTCCCACATTGGGTTTTTCTGGGGACAATTGTTCCAAAACAACTGTGTTGATGTGATTGGTGCTTGTGCTTGCTATTTTCTCTATGTAATTATGTGATAACTGCAGTAGAATTTATTTTAATGTTTGCTGAAGGGATTTCCTAAATAACTTATTGTGAGAAATAAGTAGGTGAAATAAATCAGTTACTGCAGTAGAATGTCGAGTTAGACTTTTTCACATAGTACCAGAGCAGAGATCCGGCAACAAAAGAGAAGAATCGGCTATGGGTCAGGAGCGTGATGCAAAGGCATCAACTCAGAGGGACTCACGTAGATTTCCAGAAAAAGAAGAAAGAACGAGGAACTTGGATCACGATTATTCTCTGTTAGCTTCCAAACTGGAAGAAGAAGTCGCTTGCCTAGCAAGTTCTGCCTCCTCTGAGGTTTGGTATATAGATAGTGGAGCTTCCTAGCATATGACAGGAATTCGAGAATGTTTTTCAAATTATCTGGAAGAAAGGATGAATTTTCAGATCACCATGGGAAATAAGGCAAAGTGTACCCCCTAGGAAGAGGTACTGTAGTCTTTCAAACCGAAGCAGGAGAGCGGCTTCGAGCAACCAATGTGCTGCATGTGCCAGGATTGGGGATGAACTTACTCTCCGTATCTCAACTTCAAAACAAGGGTTATGATGTTTTCTTCATTAAGGAGAAAGTATATGTTAAACACTCGAGATTGGAATCAGAAGTAACAGGCTGTATAGATTACAGCTAGAATCTCCAATGGCACTGATAGGCAACAGTGGAGATAAATATTTGAATAAACTATGGCATAGGACGATGGGACACTTACACCATGGGGCTCTAAGAATTCTCGGGAAGACAGTATCAGGAGTTCCAGAATTAAGTACCGAACGAGATGATTTATGCAGAGGGTGCGCTCTAGGCAAGTATGCCAAAGTAACGTTTTCCAGAAGTAACAATAGAGCTCAAAGTGTTCTAGGATTGATACACTCAGACATCTGCGGACCTATGTCCACAAAAGCTCTTAGTGGTGCCGAATACTTTGTCACCTTCATCGATGACCATTCCAGGAAGACTTGGATCTACTTTATGAAAACTAAGGATGAGGTTTTTGGTCGATTCAAAGAGTTCAATGCTCTAGTAGAGAATTTGACAAGAAAGAAGATAAAAGTGTTGCGCTCAGACAATGGTGGAGAGTACGTTGACAAGGACTTCACCGATTTTTGCGCTAGGGAAGGCATCAAAAGGGAGTGGACAATTCCCTACAATCCGGAGCAGAATGGAGTAGCAAAAAAGGAAAAACAGGGCTATTGTGGAAGCAACTAGGGCGATGCTCTATGATTAGGATATGTCCAAATTCCTATGGGCAGAGGCATGCAACACGATAGTTTATGTCCAAAACAGGACTCCTCATAGGGCATTGGGCAAGATCACTCCGGAAAGCGTCTTCACCGGGAAGACACCTGAAGTCAGTGATTTCAGGATATTTGGGAGTTTGGCACATTGCCGTATACTCGAAGAAAAGAGAAAGAAATTAGATCAAACTGTCGAGAAAGGATATCTTGTGGGATATAGGGAGAATGCTAAGGCATATAGAGTCTATCTTCCACGGAGTAGGAAGGTAGTAGTTCGGCAGGATGTAAAGTTCATGGAGGATAGAGCTTTCAGGAAATCCCGAGAAATGCCTTTCGAGGAGCAGTCAAAAGACGATCCGTTGGTCCAACCACTTCGACCAACAGAAACTAGCACCAACAATTCTTCTAAAGGTAAAGCTTTAGAATAGGAGGAATCTCAGGAAGAGGAAGAGTTGTTAGATGTACCCATTACCAGTGGAAGAACGAGACGGGAACTCCGACAAATTCTACGAGATGCAGAGGACCTCATTGGTGCATCCAGGAATGATAAAAGAGAGCGAAGATAGCCAGACTTATAACAAGCCTTAGTAGCTCAAGTTGGGGAACCCTCTAGTTTTTAGGAGGTCGTTCAACATCAAGTATGGGTAGATGATATGGTGGAGGAATACAGTTCTATAATGGTCAATGATGTCTAGGAAGTGGTACCTAGGCCTCAGGATAGGTCAGTGGTAGGTTCGAGATGGATCTACAAAGTCAAATATGCTGCAGACGACAGTGTGGAGAAATACAAAGCCAGGTTTGTGGCTAAGGGGTATGCTCAGAAGGAAGGGATAGACTACAAAGAAACCTTCGCCCCAGTAGCCAGGTATACTTCTATTAGAATCGTGATATCCCTTGCAGCATAGATGGGTTGGGAGATTCACCAGATGGATGTCAAGACGACGTTCTTGAACGAGGTGGTAGAAGAAGAAGTATACATTGCACGGCTTGAGGGTTTTGAGACACACGAGAAGAAATCTCATGTATGCAAATTAAAGGAAACCTTGTATGGGCTTAAACAGGCACCTAGAGCATGGTACAATTGAATTGATGGCTACTTGCAGAAGATGGGGTTCATCAAGAGTGACGCAGATCCAAATCTCTACTATCTTGTTGTAGAGAATGACCCTCTAATCCTAGTGTTATATGTGGATGATCTTTTTCTGACAGGATCATCCAGGCTCATCAAAGACTGCAAGAAGAACCTAGCCACAAAATTCGACATGAAGGATTTGGGATAGATGCATTATTTCCTGGGGCTGGAATTTTGGCAGCAAAAGGGTGAGATCTTCCTTGGACAAGGGAGATATGCTATAGAGACCTTGAAGAGATCCAGGATGCAGGACTGTAGACCTATGGCTCCTCCAATGATCACCAATTGGAAGAAGATTGATGCATCAGAAGATAAGGACGTTGATCCCACCTTGTACATGCATCTTATAAGGTCCCTGATGTATCTGGTCAATACCAGGCTAGACAATTGTTACGCTATCAACACCCTTGGTCAGTTCATGGTGGAACCCAAGAGGGCACACTGGGCAACAACCAAACATGTTCTCAGGTATATACAAGGAACAATCGAGCATGGACTATTGTACACCCAAGGCAATGACATGAGGCTGAGTGGGTTCATTAACGCAGATTGTGCTAGAAGTTCAGTAGATCGGAAAAGTACAACTGGGTTTTGTTTCAACATTGGATCAGGAATGACCTGGTGTAGAGACCTTGAAGAGATCCAGGATGCAGGACTGTAGACCTATGGCTCCTCCAATGATCACCAATTGGAAGAAGATTGATGCATCAGAAGATAAGGACGTTGATCCCACCTTGTACATGCATCTTATAAGGTCCCTGATGTATCTGGTCAATACCAGGCTAGACAATTGTTACGCTATCAACACCCTTGGTCAGTTCATGGTGGAACCCAAGAGGGCACACTGGGCAACAACCAAACATGTTCTCAGGTATATACAAGGAACAATCGAGCATGGACTATTGTACACCCAAGGCAATGACATGAGGCTGAGTGGGTTCATTGACGCAGATTGTGCTAGAAGTTCAGTAGATCGGAAAAGTACAACTGGGTTTTGTTTCAACATTGGATCAGGAATGACCTGGTGTAGTAGAAAACATAAATCCGTGGCTCTGAGCTCAGCTGGAGCAGAATATATGGCAATTAGCACAACTTCGTGCAAAGCCATATGGCTTAGGAAATTGCTTGTGAATCTATTCAGGAGAAGGATGGAAGTGACCAAGATTTTGTGTGATAGTCAGAGCTGCATCAAGCTCTTTGAGAATTCAATATTTCATGATTGGTCGAAACACATTGATATCAGGTGTCACTTTGTCAGAGACTATGTCCAACGAGGATTAGTACGGTTGAGATACACTCCTACAGGGAAATAGGTGGCAGACATCCTCACCAAGGATCTAGGAAGAACAAAGTTTGTTTATTTTAGGGAGAAGATGGGGATGGTGAAGAATCCTTTTTAGTGACAGAAATGGATAAGTATCAGGAGTTGCAATGCAACAGTTAGCAATGGCAGTGTTATGGGCAACATGATGCAACATATTTAGAGGGAGTTGCAGTACATATGTAGCAATGACAGTTGCAGTGTCATGGGCAGCAGCACAGGTTGCAAAAACGTAGTAGATGAGGGGTAGAGGACTGATGCCATGGATCAATGTGGTGCTCATATTAGGAATCACTGCTAGAACACATTCCTCGCTAAGAGGAAATGTTGATTTTGGGTAGCATCAAATGTGCTCTACCTTCAAAATTTTGTGGAGGTGCTAGAATACATGAGATCTCCAAGACCCAAAAATCGTTTGGAGAAATTCCACCCGGATGAGGAGTTATTAAAATAATTAATATTTTTAATGGGTTCCTAAGTCTAAACTTAGGAAAATAAAAATATTAATGGGTATTAATAAAGATAAGGGTGAGAAGCTTCTAAGAGACGAGGATCAAGTCTGTTTTAATCTTAGCCGTTGATTAGAGACTTAATCTCGGCCGTTGATTTATCAACAGGAAAAGTATAAGAGAAGACTTGAGGATCATTTGGAGAGACACTAGCAGATACTCAGTATCCCAAGGAAAATCGATTCTCAAAGAGAAGGAGATCGATTTCAGAGGGAGAGTTACAGGGTGGAGGAAGAGGAGGGCATCAACAACAGTTAGTGATTGAGGAGGAGGTGATGCAGGGGTATTAAGAGACAACGCAGAGGGAAGACACAGTCCTCACACAAGCTGACGCAGAGGGATGCAGAGTGACGCAGAAGTGGGAGAAGGGTCTCCAGGGTGTCAGAAAGTTTCCAGGAAAGGGATGAACCTTGTCTCAGGTGTTTTCTCTCAGTAGTGTCTCAGTTTCTCTGTAAAATCATTCCTTGTAAAGCGATTGTTGCTGAAGATTAATAAAACCCTCATCTGCTGCACCGGTTTTCCCACATTGGGTTTTTCCGAGGACAATTGTCCAAAAACAACTGTGTTGATGTGATTGGTTCTTGTGCTTGTTATTTTCTCTATGTAATTATGTGATAATTGTAGTAGAATTTATTTTAATGTTTGTTGAAGGGATTTCGTAAATAACTTATTGTGAGAAATAAGTAGGTGAAATAAATCAGTTACTGCAATAGAATTTCGAGTTAGAAATTTTCACACATGCCATAAGGGAAGGTTTGTGAAAAGTATGTGCATCCATAACTATTAACAACCATGTTGTATCTGGCAAGTAATCCATCCGTGCCAAATTTCAAATCTTTGTCGTGTGTAATGAAAATCACAATGGGTGTGATGAAGATTATAGGGTGAAACTTGATAGTTAATAACTTGTTCCACATGGGGACATGTCCTATAGAACAAAGTGCATGAGAACTCTAGAATGAGTCTGTACTTGATACAACTCAATATGAAAGAGATAAGCCACCTTGACACACCACATAGTGAAATCAAAATCAATACACAATGTTCATGAAATCTAATGCATGATGTCAAAAATGGCTTTAAAAAAGTACATGAGCTAAAATGGCAAAGTGAACAAGAAATGCAACAACTACTTTAATCTTTTGCTCATACGAAGTGATGACTAGTGTATGTTCCAATGTAGCCTGTGCGAGGGTGCACCTATGTCTTACCACATGGCTATGAGTAATCGAGTTTGTATGTGGCCTTGGCCTTGGTTTAGTATTCCTCAAACAGTTCTAAACATGGTAGTCTCACGAAATCAACTTTCTCACTTTTCGCGAGGCAGTTCACAATTCCTAGTCCATGTGGTTTTGGAAGTGTAAAAGTCAACTCAATCTTAAATTCTTAGCCAAAATTTCTAAATGAGATGTTGCGTTGAAATTTTTCCATACTGTGAAGGCATTATCAAGAAAATGGCAGTAAAGGGTGGTGCAACAATGTGTTGGGTTTTCAAGTGGCATAACAGGTGGAGGTCTTGACAAATTTGACATGCAATACATCAAAAGTGGTCTACAAAATCGACTGGACAATATGCAGGTGGTAGGTTCTCTAGATTCTCTGGGGCATTGGAGATCCCTGTTTAGGCATGATGATGTGGCATATATGGGTCAAGAGACTTGGCATAAAGGGGCATGCAATATGTCAAAAATTATATAAAAAATTAGTCGGATAAAACCCATGTGCCAGAATTAAAAAATAATTCTAAAGTGCATTGAACATCTAGGATAGGTGGCCAAATTGGCCCTCTTAATAGTAGCCATTAAAGTCAATTCATGAGGAATATTGGGGGGTTGTTACTACTCCTTCTAACAGATTGTTGAAGATCTGTACAAATCGCTATGGTCGACACATGGAGGACATAGGCCCACTATCATTTCGGCCTAAGTCCCCACTTTTTAATCCCCAACTCCTACCACAAGGCTATGGGAGACTTCTACTGAGTTAGCTACAACCAATCACTACAAGGCCAATTCCTTATAATGGGGTTTGTTGTCGCCTAGATTGTACAAGCACCACGACAACGCTCAAGACGGGTTTTGTCGCTTTGATCCCCGCCCACTCTGTTCTAGTTGTCTACCAACAACAGGGAATGAGGTGAAGGAAAACAAGTTGGAAACCAACTTGTTTGGGAGACACGGATTAGTGGCCTAGTGACTTGATTGAATTTAAGTAAGGTTATTAATTCAATTAGATTTTAATGTATGAGACCAATGCCTTAATGGAGTCACAAATTTTTTCTTATAGTAAATTGTAACCAAATGTCCGGATGGACACCAACTGCTTGAGATGATTGACTAGCCTAAATGATATGCAAGTCCTATGACCTATGTGTGACACAATGATCTTGGTTATTTTAGTTATATGCCTAATCTAAGTGTAACCTTCCCTTAACTATTTTGAAGCTGGGCTCCAAGGTAGGTTGTGGGAAGGAGGCCAACAGGAGCAGGCTAGGGCCTGGTTAGGGCCCGATTAACGATACCTTTTGTTGTGCTCCTATCACTCGATGCCTCTGGCGCTGCAGAGACTGTGGCTCTGATGGCTGCAAGGTTACCGTGTTAACCACTGAAGAGTTGCCAAGGCCCCTCAATCTTATAAGTGAGAATGGTTGCCCTATGTTTCTATCAACCTAGCTTATGCTAGGAGGTAAATTATTAATGCAATCTAGATTTATTATGCTTGATGCAAGATGATGAGTGAAATTTATCTTGGATTAAGATTGTGTAAGTTACTTAAGTACCTTTTGTGAATTAGTTTTAAAGCAAAAGTACTCAACAATATTTAGATACAATCTTAAAAAAGATAAATGTTGAACGATACAAGTGTAAACTTCAACAATATTCCACAAGATGCAAAATAACCAATGCCAAATGTTTAAGATAAACACATCAAGATGCCAAGACTCTTATGATTATGACAATTATCCAATGATTTCTGCCAATTAGATATTCCAGTTGGATTGGACAGACTTAGGAACAATTTATTTACTTAAACCACAGATTTGAAATGTGCTTATAGAGTGAATTTATTAGGTGTGAATTTTCAAACTTTGTAGCATATAAACTCACAAGGAAACACAATGTTAATCACTTATACAATGTACATACTAGGAACAAGTAACAAACATATAGAGCTACGAAAACACTTGCACACTTTGTGTTCCAATGATTCTTATGAGCAGTAAATGACTATTATGGCAGCAGTAAAAGATTTTGTGACAGCAGTAAATAAATTAGCTTAGATTCCAAATTCAAGTGCATATACTTGCCCAATGTGATGAAGAGAAACCCAACTATCAAGTACACTTAACCAACTTAAGAATTTGGATGGATTAGCCTTTCAAATATGAAATTTACCACTGTTATATCAGACTTATTATGCAGAAATATCATTTAGCCAAAAATTCAAGATTCATGCCAATCTATGATTGCCCAACTTATGCAATTTATTCCTTAATATGTCAAGCAACTTCTAAGATGAATTTCAAGGCAATTTAGGATGTTTTTACCATTGTTATGAGTTAATTTGCTTGCTGAAATGAAACAGTGAGGAGACAAGGGTTAGGAGATCAAACCCTTAGGCCTTAGGCCTTGAAGTCTACTAACCCAACTTGTGCAAATTTTTGTCCAATGACTTGATACCTGAAACACAAGCTTTAGGCCAATTTTCTCTACAAAATACACCCACAATCAGTTTAGAAAAATTTCAGAGATAAGCATATGTCAATTTAGGGCCAAGAGAGGGCAAGAGAGAGGCCAAAATGGAAAGGAAAAGGCCTCAATAGGCTTGCGGCTAGGGTAAAAGGCCTAATAGGCCTTACAACAAGCCAAAAAGAGGTTGCCGTTGGGCTTAGGAGAGGCCAAAACACCCTCAAGGGGTTGCGGCCTAGGGTTTTAAGGCCCTAAGGCCTGCGACACCCTTGGGAGGCCTCAGAAGAGGCAACCACAAGCCCTTTTAGGGATGTGGCTCAAGGAAGAGAGGGGCCGGAGGGGAGCAGAGGCCGAAAGGAGAGGGAGTGGAGGACAGAGGGAGAGGAGGTCGAGGGGAGCTGGATGGAGTGTCGAGGAGGGAGAGGAGGCTGAGGGGAGCTGGATGGAGTGTCGAGGAGGGGACGGAGGGCCTGCGACATGCCTAGGACGGTTGAAGAGGAGGCTGCAAGGCCTAGCTGCAAGGCCTTTTGGACCTGCGGCTAGGGAGAAGAAGGGAGGCCACAGCCCCTGAGGGTGACGACCAGCCTTAGGAAGGCTAAAAACGCTGATGCAGGAGGCCAAAGAGGTGATGCTGGGGGTTTGGAGGAGAAAACTGGGGCTAGGAGCCCTGAAAACCTTGCAACCCTTGTTCAATTTTTTTTTTTTTTATGCTTCAACGCTTTGATTTTCTGAAAATGTTTCTGTGGAAACCCTACAAAAAATTCTACAAGGCTAGATCTTACCCTCAAGGGCCTAGATCTAGCTCTTATCTCACTTGATTCCTTGATCCAACTTGCAAAAAATAAAATAATAACACCCAAACCCCAGATATAAACAAAATAAATCTAAAAACCCCAACCCAAGTTAGAAAAATAATTTACAGTTTAAAATTACAAAATTAGTTACAAATTGTTGATGGTTTTTTAGATAAATTTTGAGAAAATATTTTTTACAATATTTTTTCCTTGAAAGAATGGCTATAAACTCTTTAGAAAATTTATGCTCACTATAGCCCCAGCGAAGATTCAATTCACTCTTCTGATTAGCCTTGTCCAGAAACACAGGTAATCAGTGAGGTTAAAAAACCTCCTAGGATGGAATTCGTCATCAAATTATAGGCTTACCTAGGTTGTTACATAGACTCAAGGTTTTACTAAGATCATTTACATTACATAACTTGCAGAATGAGATAACCATGGCACATGGACTGCTTCCGCTTCCTTGGAACTTTGACAATTTGAGTGCAACAGGGTTTAATGGCTAAAGGGAGGAGTTTTATATTGCTGGCCTGCTAGCTTAATGTAAAAATCTGGAATATAAACTTAACTAAACCGACAGACAAAAGCAGTAATTATTGCCGAATATAGAAATTGATTAGTTTGATTTAGTGTATAGAAAATATAGTAATTAAAAATATGTTTTATTCTACAATTTGTTACCTGGTTAGATGAGTTACCCTGTAATTTTGCTTGCTTTCCTATTTGACAAGTTTGCAAATCTGCAAGTAAACTATTAACAACAAGACAAGACACTTAAAATTGTGTCAAATATAGCATGTAAATAGTTAGTTTTGGTGTACTGAAAATATCCCAACTGAATATGTTAGTGTTTCTAAGAGTAGACACTCAGTTAGGGGTTTTGCTGTGTAAAATTGTTTGCTGCCTTGTTTTTGACAGGTCTGTAATTTTTGCAGAAAATGCAGAAACCAACAAACCAACCTCTTGAAAGCCACCCAAAAGTGTTAGAACACTACTAGATCTTGGATCTAGGGGTGGGAAGGTTAAGAGACAAAATTGGTCAATTTATACCAACTATAAGCCTCGAACCTGCTACAAAATTGAATTTGCAGCAAGGTGGAAGTTCACTTTTGGAGATCATGGAGTCAAAACCCCTCGGGTATTTGCCCAAAAAATTATTCTGCTAAAATTTAAGTTTGAAGGGGGCTGAAATAAATAAAATTGAGCTACAGTGTAAGCTAAAAGCTATTTATTGAGAACTGAGCGAAAACAAGGCTAAAATATGATACTTGACGAAATAAACCTTGTTGAATGCTTTTTGGGTAAATCTGCAATCTAAAAATATGTTGCTTTTCCATATTTACACACAAAAACAAGATATATTGGTATACAATGTTAATAAAACTAAAAAAACAAATATATCTTTTCCTTGGTTAAACTTAAAATATGAAATTAAGCTCTAATAACCCAAGGATTTTGCTAGATAGAAAGATATACAATTTTCAACAAGCTAGTAAATAACATAAAAAAAAAGAAAAATATTTTTTTTAGAACTTTTAAATAAATTGAGGGTTGGAGAGTGAGGCTTTATCTTTGCATGTTATCTTTACTAGTTTGTATAGTTGTGATCACAACTCTCCCTTTGTCGATCTTTTTGTTTTGAGACTAAATATTGAGGAGCTGAGGGTGAAACTATCTCACTCTCTTAGCTTTTGAACTTGTCGACACTAAATTCTAACTCACTAGGAGGACCTGCTTATTCAATATGCTCCAACCACAATAGAGACAATAGCACTAATAGCCTGCTTGAGCTCGTACAAATCTCTCTTCATCTTGCACATGTGGGTATCTATGATGTGTGCTACAAATCCCTTCGATTGTTCAATGTACACTGCCTCCTCCAACTCACCATTTAGGAACCTTGTCTTGACATCCATTTGATGGATTTTCCATCCCATCTGTGCTGCTAATGAGATCACGACTCTCATAGAAGTATCCATGGCCATAAGAGCGAATGTCTCTTCATAGTCTATTCCCTCATTCTGAGAGAACCTCTTAGCCACAAACTTCCCTTTGTAATTTTTGATGTTGCCATCTGCATTGTGGTTGACCTTAAAGATCTAGCATGATTCAACCACTGCCCTGTCAGTCGGTCTAGGTACAACCTCCCACACATCGTTCTGCATGATTAAGGTGTACTCCTCAACCCTTGCATCCCTCTACCCCAGCTGCTGTGCGACCTCCTGGTAGCTGGAAGGCTCACTGTCAACTAATTGACTGACCAACGCCATGTAGCTAGTGTACCTCTCTGGTTGTCTCTACTGCCCACTGTTTGTCGTAAGAGCTCATACAAGTTAGTTTTTGGTAGCATCAGATGTGCTCTAGCCATGAAAATTGGTGGAGAGGCTAAGGCACATGAATTTTAAAGAACCCAGAAACCGTTTTGTGAAGTTCCACCCGGATTGTATTTTATTAAAATAATTAATATTTTTAATGGGGTTCCTATGTCTAAACTTAGGAAAATTAAAATATTAATGGGTTTTAATCAAACTATGGGTGATAATGATCTAGAAGGTGGATCAAGTCAAGTTCTAATCTCAGCCGTTGATTAGAGACTTAATCTCGGCCGTTGAAGTCGCAACGAGAAAAGTATAAGGAGTCTTGGGGTTCATTTAGAAACACACACGGAGAGAACATATTGATCTGGAGTTTGATTTTTGGGGCTAGGAAGCTGAAAAATTCGAACTAGGTGATCAGTTGCAGGAGAGGGGCAGGGATAGTTCGGTAGTACTGACAAATAGGCAGAGAGAAGCTTGTGGAGGTAGCGCAGTAGCCAGGAGGCCTGACGTTGGGCCAATCTAGGCCCATGCAGGCCTGACGCAGAGCCAGAAGGGTCAGCGCAGAAGCTGAAGCTACCGTTCATGCGGAAAGTCAGAATTGCCGGAACAATCGGGAAGGTTGATGTAGTAGGCAAAAGCTGCCCTCCATGCAGAAATCCAGAACTGCCAGAACAACCAGGAAGGTTAACGCAGTAGGCAGAAGAGACAACACAAGGCTGACACAGGGCCAACGCAGAAGTAGTCGGGGTTAGCCAATGAAGTGAGGTAAAACTCACTCAGTTTTTCCGCCATTATATTTTCTCTGTCACTTGATTGCCAGGAGGGCATCCAACATTTGTATTCAAAATTACTGCTTAATAATAAAATACCCTCAAGGTTGTTGCACTGGTTTTCCCGCATTGGGTTTTTTCGGGGACTATTTTGTCCAAAAATAATTGTGTCCTATGTATCTTGTTCTTTGCTCAATTTTTTGTTTCATGTATTCAAATATTAAAGAAGTGTAGGCTGCAGAAGTAATTTGCTTCAATATTCAGAGAATAACTTGATAATGTATATTAAAATCAAGTAGGTGAAGTAGATTCAGATTTGCTGCAGTAGGGGTTCCTTGAGGATTAGGAATTTTCACATGGTATCAAAGGATTGATTTTGAAACAGGAAGAGCATCCATCGCTGAGTAGGGAGGCCAAAAGCTGCACTTGGTAGCACAATTCAAATCGCCTTGAAGGGATTGTGCAGTCCTTGCCGGGAAGGAGAGATTCCGAGGAAATCTCTCTCTGAGAGAGTTGATAGAGAGGTACGATTTTTAGTTTGTGAGCTTGCAGAGGCAGCGGGAGTGACTCAGAGCCTCAGCGCAGTGCTTGGAGGGTGCAGTTTTTGTACGGGCAAAAATCGTCGGAAAAGAGCGAAGACACATAGAAGGGAAATTTTCTCCTTAGAGGACTCTTCTCGCCAAACGTCCGAATTCTTCACTTGCCGGACAACAGATTAGTGCTGAGCAATGACTAGAGGAGTCAATTCGACAGTTTGGGTGAGATGGCATCACATAGGCTTAGAGATCAAGACAGGTTGGAAGAAGCTTCCAACTATGTCATTTGGAAGACCAAAATCTTAGCTGTTCTGGAGGAGTACGATCTTGAAGCCCACGTCAAGGGTGTTGTGGCTGTTCCTGCTGACAATGATCAAAGGAAGAAGTACAAGGCCAAGTATGGAAAGGCGAAGAGGTTCATACTCGATGGAGTTCGAGATCATGTGATCTCACACTTGCAGGGCAAAGATACAACCCGGGAAATGTAGGAAGCTTTGTCTTCGCTGTATGAAGGTTCTTTCAAACAGTGGGAGATGTAGTTAGAATAGAAGTTGCAGTGGACATTGATGCAGAAGGGAGAAGGGGTTAACTCCTATCTTCAACGTCTTCAGGACACCAGAGACTAGCGTGATACAGTGGGGTCTACTCCTTAGTCTACTGCGATGGTCAGGACGACCCTAAATGGAGTCTAGGATGAATGGCAAGTCTTCGTCCAAAGTATACTGGGCAGGGAAAGACTACCTTCATGGGAGGAGATGTGGGCAACCCATCAATAGGAGGAATTAAGGAGGGACCTAGTAAAGGTCAACCTTAATGGTATCATTGCGAGTGGCACGAAGACAAAGGAGGAGGAGGAAAACGCATCCCTAGCGTCAAAGGGACAACAGAAGCAGAAGCGGAAGAAGGACATTCCAAAGGTGAAATGTTTCAGATGTGGTGAGATGGGCCACTTTGCATCCCAATGTCCTTTGAAGCAAAAGGATAAGGATGAGAAACATGATCCTAAGGTCGCTCCAACAAATATTGACGAAGAGGAGTTTGCCATGAGTACCCACGCATCTCCAGGAGGGAAATGGGGCGATATTGAGCTGTAGTCGGGAGGACTACATGTGGGCAAGATCTTTGAGGAGTCCACCTCTTGGATCAATTCCTTGCTACGAGAGCCCAAGATTCAGCAGTAGCAAGATGGACTTACTGTCAGATGATGCAATGGATCGCTTAGAGAGACAGATGCAGTAGCCTGAGATTAGGAGCTAATCAACACAGAGGAAGGTTGGAAGCAGTGCAGATGGCACAATGTAGAAGTCAACAACAACGCAAAAGACTCAGAGGGTCAAAGACTAGTAGCAGTCAGATTCCAACATTCATGGTATTATGCTGAACATAGTTAAGTAATTTTGGATGTTTTTCAGTTGCTTCTCTTAGCAACTAAGTTGTAGTACGAATGCAGTGTTAGCAGTGGTAGTGCTAGTAGCATAGCAGATGCAACATTTGAGAGAGAGTTGTAGTACATATGCAACAGTGGCAGTGTCATGGGCAGCAATACAATAACAACAGCAACACAATGTTGGTGGAAGCAACAATGCAAAAAAGGGATGTTTTAGAGACGGAGTAACATGCAGTTGGATATTGTTGCTAGAGCACTTTCCTCGCTAAGAGGGAGTGTTAGTTTTTGGTAGCATCAAATGTGCTTTAGTCATGAAAATTGGTGGAGAGGCTAAGGCACATGAGTTCTAAAGAATCCAGAAACCGTTTGGTGAAATCCCACCTGGATTGTATTTTATTAAAATAATTAATGTTTTTAATGGGGTTCCCAAGTCTAAACTTAGGAAAATTAAACTATTAATGGGGATTAATCAAAATATGGATGAAAATGATCTAGAAGATGGATCAAGTCAAGTTTTAATCTTAGCCGTTGATTAGGGACTTAATCTCGACCGTTGAAGTCTCAATGAGAAAAGTATAAAGAGGCTTGGGGTTCATTTAGAAACACACACGAAGAGAATAGATTGATCTGGAGTTTGATTTCTGGGGCTAGGAAGCTGAGAACTTCGAACTAGGTGATCAGTTGCAGCAAAGGGGCAGGGATAGTTCTGGAGTATTGACAGAGAGGCGGAGAGAAGCTTGTGGAGGCAGCGCAGCAACCGGGAGGATTGACGCTGGGCCAGTTTGGGCCCACGCAAGCCTGACGCAGAGCTAGAAGAGTCAGCACAGAAGTTGAAGCTGCCCTCCATGCAGAAAGCTCGAACTGTCGGGGTACTGCTAGAACAGTCGAGAAGGTTGATGCAGTAGGCAGAAGTTGCCCTCCACGCAGAAAGCATGGACTGTCGGAATAGCCGGGAAGGTTGACGCAGTGGGGAGAAGAGACAACGCAAGGCTGACGTAGAGGCTAAAAGGCTGACGCAGGGCCTATGCAGGGCCAACGCAAAAGTAGCCGGGGTTAGCCATTTTTGCTGCCGGATCAGCCAGAATCTGCCGGGTGAAGTGAGGTAAAACTCACCCAGTTTTTCCGCCAGTGTATTTTCTTTGTCACTGGATTGCCGAGAGGGTATCCAACATTTGTATTCAGAATTACTGCTTAATAATAGAAAACTCTCAAAGTTGCTGCATCGGTTTTCCCGCATTGGGTTTTTCCGTGGACCGTTTTGTCCAAAAATAATTGTGTCCTATGTATCTTGTTTTTTGCTCAGTTTTCTGTTTCATGTATTCAAATATTAAAGAAGTGTAGGCTGCATAAGTAATTTGCTTTAGTATTTAGAGAATAACTCAGTGTTACTTGGGAGCGGGAGTGAAAACGGATGCGAGAGCGACATTTTCAAAAGCTCCCAGTTTGGGAGCGAATCTTGGAGCATTTTATATATATATATATATATATTTTGATACATATATGTCAACAAAAACATGTAGAATTATGAATTAGATATAAAAAACATTAAAAAACATAGATTGAACCATATAACAACAATCATCTAGAAGTTATAATCTTCATCAACCACGTCCACAAGTTAGTAACATAGTAACATACAACATATTGAGTCTCGTGATTCATCAATCTTAAAGTTTCAAGCTTTCAAAATTCAATATATAACATTTATCATCATTGATCACCAAAGTTGTACTTGTAAGCTAAGTGTAACCATTACAACAAATAATATCTAACATGAAATGAAATGTTATAAAATGAAATGAAACAACTTTCAACTTTCATGAAGCATCATATTCATAATTCATTACTAATGAGTTATAATTGCCAACTTCAAACTTAAATTGTCATATATTGTTTAAAAAAATATCATAATAAATATGAAAGAGTCAATAGTTATAAAAACTACTAGAAACTAGAAAAGACAAGTAAATCTATTATCTATTGCTTATGCTTGGGCCTCTTGCCACCACGAGAAATGTCTAGTTTTTTAATCTTGTTGGAAAATCAGGATCTTTGTCATTAATATCACCCTCTAAGAATTAATATTCAGAGGTATCTTTGTCATTACTTCTGTATCTGTATAGGGATCTTTGTCATTAATACCACCCTCTAAGCATTAACATAAGATAGAAAAAGCATAGCATGTCAAGTCAAGATTTTGTTTGAGTGATGCGTACATTTTTAGGAGGGTCATAATAGAGGAGTTCGACAACTAATGTCACTAACATCAAGGTACATAGAGGGATTGGTGCTCTTGATTAAATAAGAGTTCCATACCCTAATACATGACAAAATTCAATGGAAACATTGCAATCCTGAAATCCTGAAAAACTGATAAGTCTACTGGATTTTGAATGAAATCTAAAATTCTACTTTCTCCATATGAAATCCAATGAGGTTGGAACCACTCTCAAACATCCCGAGTCATTTCATTGTAATGTTAAAAATCTAAGTAAAAGGATGAAAATGAAGATTAAGGAGAATGCCACTTTTACTTTAAGAATTTAACATTACCATGAATCGCATATTAATACTAGGGCCATAGGCTTGATCATTAAGTTGCCCCACTCAAAACTTATTTGTTTCTCTAAAAAAAATTTGCATTTGGAACATTACTGCAATTTTTTTCTGAAAAAAGGCTAAACACTCCTGAAAAAGCAGGGAACGTTTTTTTTTAGGGAGCACACTCCTGACCCGCTCCCGACCCGCTCCCGCCCGGAGCGCGCTCCCGACCCGCTCCCGCCCGGAGCGCGCTCCCGACCCGCCCCCGAGTCGCTCCCGCCCGGAGCGTGGATTGGGAGTGGGATCGAGGGTGGAGGGGGCGCTCCCCCGCAACACTAGAATAACTTGATAATGTATATTAAAATCAAGTAGGTGAAGTAGATTTAGATTTTCTGCTGTAGGGGTTCCTTGCGGACAAACTCTTGAGCATCCTTGAGTGTTTGCTGAACCTCACAGTTCCTCTTGCCAACTGTAGAAATTTCTGTTTTCCCACCCCAGTTTTCAGTTTCTCCTTATTTCTCCCATGTAGTTAAATGCCCATTCCCATAACCATACATTTAACAGACTGAAAAAAATAAATATTGCTGAAAACACAAATTCTGGAAATTTTTCAGAATGCTGGAAATTGCAGAATTAAAAATCAGCAATCAAAAACAGCCATTAAAACACATTAAAACACTGATATTTTTGGTCAACTTGACCCTGGAAAAACCCCCTACAACTCTTGGGGAAAACCAGTTTGAGAGCTCTTCTTTATTTCTGAAAATTGTCTTTTTACAGTGAGAATTATTCAGCAAAAAATCAGCAAGCAAATTTACAACTTATCTCCTTTCCCGTGCCTCACAGCAATCTGGAAATTACAGCAAACAGGACAGCAATAAATGCTGTACGACCTCCGTTTTGTGTGCAGAAAAATCAGCAAACTGCTCCTCGATGTTTGTGCAAAAATCTGCCTTTCACTATGTGCTGAATCAGCTGTACAAATCTGCTCAACTGCTGCCTTGGAATGTGTGCCAAGCTGCTGTCTCCTTCTCCTTCCTGCTCAGAAATCTCTCTTGCTCTCTTGCTCTCCTTCTCCCAATCTGCTCATGAAAGAATGAATGGCCTTTTCCTCATTTTCCTCCTTTAATATAACTCCAAGTGACTTTTGGGTGATCCAAGTGACTTTTGGGTGGTCTCTAAATCCAATGGCTGAAATAGATTTAGATCAATGGTTGAGATTAAATGCTCATTTAAATCTCACTTTCTATTTTTTAATTCACCCCACTTTAATAAAGACCCACTTAGTCATTTATTTCCAAAGTCACTTTTCCTTTCTAATTTTTCATTGACTTTATAAAAGTCACTTTAAAATTAGACTTAATAACTTTATCACTTAAAGTCACTTTTAAATTAGATTTAACTTTATAAAATTATAAAGTCACTTTAGGAGAAAAATTAAATTCTTTTGGACACTTTTCCCTAGGCCAAAGATCAAAGCCTAAGGGAACCACCTGTCCTCCGGTACCAAATTTCAACACTATAGATGATGGAATATCCACCTCTGTGTTCTCTTGATGCATCTCTTTGATTTGCTGCTCCATACTCTGCGAGGTTTTAAGAACACTTGCACTTGAGCTTATGCTCGTACTAGTCACTATACTCATGCTCTGTTGCCCTTGATCCTGTTGCTCAACTCTAGGAGCTTCTGCTGGTTGCTCATTCTGATCATCCACTGCTTGCAAATCTTTGGACCGCTTGTATGCCTTGTTGTCTAGGAATTTGATATATCTCTTGACTAGAATCCACTTGGCCTTAGGAATGAAATTTTGATATGCCTTAGAGGTCTCACTGTACCCCACAAAGTAATCACTCTTTGCAGTTTGATCTAGTTTGGAACACGTATCTCCTGGAATGTGACAATATGCTAGGCTGCCAAATATCCTGAAATGATTGACATCTAGCCTTTTCCCTGTGAATGCCTCCTCTGGTGTTATCTTGCCCAATGCTCTATGTGGAACCCTATTCTGAGTAAACTGTCGTACTGCATTCCTTTGCCCATAAGTAACATGGTAGATCTTGTTCATACGACTTAGATCTAGTATCCTTAGAAATAAAACGATTCTTCCTTTCAACAACCAAATTCTGTTGCGGGTTGTAAGGAACTGTCCACTCTCTCTTGATTCCTACCCTGGTACAGAACTCCTGGAACTCCTTTCTTGTGTACTCAACTCCTTGTCTAACCGAAGAACCTTGATTTTCATACCTATTGCATTCTTTGCTAGAGCTTTGAACTTCTGAAAGCAACTGAAGACCTCATCCTTGGTCTTCAAGAAGTATATCCAGGTCTTCTTGAAGAAATCATCGATAAAAGTAGTGAAGTACTCGTATTCCTTAAGAGACTTCATCGACATCGACCCACATATGTCTGAATGCACTATGTCAAGAATTCCCTTTGATCTAGTGTCACTCCTTGAATAAGCTACTTTCGCAAACTTCCCTGGCACACATCCCTTGCAAACATCGTCATGCTCTGTGCTCACCTTTGGAACACTTGTCACCGTCTCATGAAGCAGTCTAAGTGCTCCATGATGTATATGGCCCATCCTCCTATGCCATAGCTCCCCTTGATCCCCCAAATCACTGTTGCTAACTAGTGCCTTAGGAGTATCCATCTGCAACTTGTACAACCTAACTCCAATCGCTATAGGTGGTTTCTAATCCTTTTGCGTAATCAGCACCTCCGCCCCTCTAAAGAGTATGTTGTACCCTTTAACCTGAAGGATATATACGAAAATTAAGTTCATACCAAAGCTTGACACATGCAACACGTCATGAATAAAAATTGGCTTGCCATTCTCCCTCTGAAACTGAATAGTCCCTCTTGAACCTGGGTTGCATTTGGACTTGTTCCCCATCTGAATTTGGAATCTGATGTCCTCTTCCTTATCACAGGAGAAGTACTCACTAACTCTTGTCATGTGAAATGATGCCCCATTGTCTATATACCAAACACCCTATGAGGTCAAGCTAGATAGGCAAGCAATAAGTGCGAATTCTTGATCCATTTTGTTGGAGAGCTCATCTGCACTCACTGAAGCTAGTTTCTGCTTCTTTCCCTTCTTATCAGTCTTCTTCCTCTATGAACAATTGTTGACACAATGGCCAAACTCATGGAAACCATAGCATTTGACCTTGGAAAGGTCCTTCTTCTTCTCACCTTTTGGGTTCGGTCCCTTACTGGACTCCTTCACTTTTCCTTTGCTGGCTAGGGCTACGTTCTCCTACTACTCCTCACGCTTCTGAGTTTTATTGATGTTGCCGCTGAGAAGACTAAGTCTAACTCCTCTTGAGTGAAATCGCTCTATAACTGTTCCCAACTCGGTAATGTGTCTCGTTTATTAATGACATGAATGAAGAATACATCCCACTACTTCGTAAAGCCATTCAGGGCTATACGCACCATCTCGTTATTGCTTGGTTTATTTCCCACTGCAGCTAACGTGTCCTTTACCAATATAAGTCTAGTGAGGTAACTAGTAACGTCTTATCCCTTATGCATTTTTGTATTCCTCAACTTTTCTGTAAGAAGTAACTTTTTGTTACTGGTAATATCCTGGAACGGTTTCAAAATAGTATCCCACATTTGCTTCGCTGTATCTAACTCAACAATATGCAAAACTATATGGTCCTTGACTCCATCAAGGATTATCCTCCTTGCCTTGGCATCTTTCTTCTTGTATGTTGCAAGTTTTGGTGGATATGTTGGAATGGCTATCACACTAGTCGCATAATCATTGAGACCATTTTCTTCCCACAATAAAGAAATTATGGCATTCTAGGCACCAAAATTTGAGGCTCCATCCAATCTATACTGATCTCTCAATACTACTGAGGCCATTTTATAAACCCTCATAAATATAGTGAAAACCAAATAAACTGCAGAATATGAACTAGGTTTCAAACCCTCAGTTGTATTGAATTCTTAACTTTGGTTGGTCTTCATAATGTACATTTGGTCACTTGATGTAATTGTATTTATCATTGTAAAAAATATTTATAAATTCTTGATTCAAATGAAAATTATTTTGAGTCAAAGTCCCATTGAGACTTTTGAAAGATAAAAATTTGAATTTTTAAAATGTAAATTTTGGCTCCAAAAGTGACAAGTCAGATCCCCTCCAAGTCAAGTTGATGTTGAGATTTGTAGCTTGGGAGGTACTCCAAGCCCTAGGGTTCAAGGTTGTGGAGGAATTGGCACCACAAAGTCACTTCTGGGCTAACAACCCAAGGTTTGGGATTTTGCACCCAAAGGAGTTGGGCCAAAACCAAGAAGAGCACCCTTAGAGGAACAAGGGGCAACTTCAAGCACTAAGAGAGGAGGTCTACCATGTGAGATATTAATTTTTGAATGTTGTGTGGGCTAATTGTTCTAGGGAATTCAAGTCGGCCTTGACTTGAGGAGACCGTTTGAGAGGGCTAGACGCTGGCCTAAGAGAAGGTATAAATAGGAGTGAGGAGACACATCATTCCACACATTGAAAGTGTGAAGCATCATAAGATATATCTCTAAAATAGGATGCAGATCTCTAGGAGGCCAAGCGAAGGTTTAAGAGGACTGTTTGGGCTAATTTCTCAAGCCTGTTTGAGCTGCATAAAGAGTAGAAGCAACGACCAAAAGAGGGAGCCAAGAAGGGTGGTTCTGTGCCAAGGTTGAAGGAGATTCTCCTCAAAAGATCAAGTCTGAACTTTTGTTATGCCCTAGTTGCAGGCCACATACCTGTAGCAGACTTTTGGAGGGATCAAGAACCTAAGCCAGAGGGCTGTAACGTGCATAAGGGACAACGATTTAGGAGGATCTATTTGGGAAGATAACTCGTAGACTTTGGTAGCATAAATGACCAAGAAAAAGGGTTGTAACAGTGGTTACCGTCAACCCTAACGAGAGGGCTCCGATTGCAGAGGGAAGATACAAAACTCAAGGACAAGAGGAGGGAGAGGCTAAAACATAGGAGTTCTCCAAAACCTAGAAATCGTTTATGGAAATTCCACCTAGAGATAACTCAATTAAATTAATTGACCATCATTTAAATTTTTCCTAAGTCTAACTTCGAAAAACTGGTTAATTAATAGTAATTAATTGCGAAAGCTGAAATTTCTCTTGAAACTCGTAGAAATAGCCTTGAAGATGATGTCGGCCATCGATTAAGTTTTAATCTTGGCCGTTGGAGTCCCAACTGGAGATTATAAGAGGAGGTCGATGGGTAGATGGAGAATACATTAGTTGCGGATACTCAATGATCAAGGAAGTTCGATTTCCCAGTGGTGGGTGATTCAACATTGAGATAGAGGGTGGAAAAAATATTTAATCCCCTCAAGTGTCAATTATTTAAATTTTTTGGCAAAATTAAATTAAAATCCTATGCCATAAATTTAATTAATTAGAGTCAAAATTAAAAGTCTAGAGAAATGAAATTCTCCAATTGGAAAAGATGGTGGGTGTCAAAAGAATTAATTTTTGGAGGTCCCTCACCAAGGGAATATTGGAAATTTCAAGAAAAGTTGGACCCTGGACATTAGTGGTTAAGTCAAAGTCAATTTTTTTGAGGAAATTAGGTCAAAATAATTAATTTTGAGATAATAAAAAGAGATTTAATGAGAAATTCGAAAATTCCTCAAAATGAGTATTTTCAATGTCTAATATTAAAAGATCATCAAGGATTTATCAACGACTGAGATTATTTTGGCAAGGATGAAGCCAACTAGCCATTATTTTTCCACTTGGAGGATTTATCTATAAATTAGAGTCATTTGTCTCAAAATCCATATGATGCTTGGCTAAGAAATTGATGCTGGAGCATTGATGTAACACTATTGTCCTACTTAGAACAATTATTTGAATCATAATAAAGACTTTGGGGTGCAGTTCAAGGTGTTCAATGTTTGTTGATTTGTGGTATGTGCTGGGTACGGGCTTGTCTATACTGTGTTGGTTAATGTTAAAATTTGTTTTCTATTAGATTGGGATAAAGTCATTCAATTGATAGATTTTGGGTTTATCTTAGATGATTTGATTCGCCATATTGTCTAACAAATTTTCTTGAGAAATATATATAGTGTTTGCAAGTTCCCTAGTGCTTGGTCTCCAAGTTCACAAATTGTGGACATGAACTGACCTTTTTTGGATTCCAAATATTTATGTGGTTGATTTAAACTTCGCTAAGGCTATAGTGTGCATTAATTTTCTAAAGTGTTTTTAGCCATTTATCAAAGAAAAAACTCCATAAAAATTATTTCTCAAAATTTATTTCAAAACCCTTGTACATTTGTAAATTTTGTAAATAGATTTGTAATTTAATTTTGCATATTATTTTTTCTAATTGGGGTTTTGGGATTTTAGAAGATTTTTGTATATATTGGGGATTTGGGCATTTTATCTCCATTTTTGTAAGTGAAGTCAAGAGAAGAAACTGGAATAGAATAGTGCTAGATCTAGGCCCTTGAGGGTAAGATCTAGTCTCTAAATTTTTTTGCAAGACCAACCACGAAAGAATTTTCAGAAATTGAAGAGCTGAAGAAAAATAATTTTCAGGAGCAAGGTTTTCAAATTTTTAGGGCTCCTATCCCTGGTTTTCCCCTCCTAGTTCTCTGCGTCAATGTTTCTAGCCTCCTTGAGGCTAGCTGTGAGCCCTAGGGGCTTTGAACTCCCCTCCTTGACCTGCCGCAAGCCTCCCTCTCCCTCTCGACCTCCTTTGTTGCCTTTCTTCCTTTCCCCCAAGCCTCCATCCTCCTCTGCGACCTCGCTTCCTCCCTCCTCGGCCTCCGCCCTCCTCTTCTAAGCCTCCCTCGGCCTCCTCTCTCCCCTCGGCTCCTCTGCTTGCCCTCAGTCCCCATTTCTCCCTTACGCCGCAACCTTAAAGGGCTTGCGGCTGCCTCTTTTGAGGCCTTCCCTAGGGTGTCGCACACCTTAGGGCCTCAAAACCCTAGGCTGCAGCCCCTAGTGGGCCTTTAGGCCCTTCCTTTCCATAAAGGAAAGTTTCTTAGGCTTGTCATGTGGCCTACTAGGCCTCTTGACCATAGCCGTAGGCATATTTAGGCCTTTTTCCCCTTTCTTTTGGCCTTTCCTAGCTCTAGATTGCCCAAGTCCATCTCTGATGGAACTGAATTCTTGGTGGGTTTTGCAGGATTTTGGTCTCAAAAAGTTTGATTTGCAGGTGGCAACTTCATTGTAAATTGTGGGAAGTTTGGACAAAGTCATCTTCAAGACTTTTGGCCTAGGGTTTGTTCTCTAAACCCTAATTTCTCATTGTTTATTACGACTGCAAATTCTTATTCATATCAATGATACATAAGACCTAAAAACACATTAAGCTGGTCAAAATACTCTAAAATTGCATAATTCAAATTTTCTAGAAATTTGGCCCCTTGGGCATTAAGAATCTAGCTTGGATCTAAATTTTGGCTTGTTGGATATTTTCTACATAGGTGCTAGATATGATTTGAATTTTTCTGAATAACACACCTAAAAGGTCTCAAAAACTAAACTTTTCAGTTTTTGGCAAATTTTTCTAAGTTTTGGGCGAGATTTGACACTTATGGCATAAATAACTCATTGATTTTCTGTTCTGGGCAAGGGGAGGGGGAAAGCTAACCCTATGTGAACCTAGTGGAGGAATGTGGACCCAAGTGGGAGAAATGGTGAATGAGGTTATATGAGTGGAAAAGGGGGCAATAAATGTGGAAGAGGGAGCAGAACCATGCAACCAAAATCAGGGTTTCCCATGAAATACCATCCCTAAAGCCAAATGGTCAGTAAGAGAGATCCGACAGGACTAGAATCGAAGGTTAATATCCATAAGGGGTCTAGGGGACAGATCTAGCCCATTCTTTCTGCCGAATCCCCCCATTAATCCATGCTCAGAAGTGTCCATGATAAGCAAAACTCATATACCAAATAACAAGTCATACCTTTAGGTTTGGGAGGCCCACCTTCAAACATACGATTATGACAGATGGGTGAGGGACCACATCGCTGTCTCAAGTGGCGGAGAAGTGGCACAACGAGCTAGTTGGTGGCTGCAATGGGCTACTGGATACTGGCTGCCAGTTAAGGACCATTTTGGAGAATTTGTTTCTCTTAGGGATATCACCCACAAAATGGTGGGTAACATCTGGCTCCAACTGGGACATGATCTCTCGAAAAAGTGGATGAAGCTACTTGAACGAGAGGTCACGAGAACTCCAACAATCTCTTGGTTAGCGCAAACCTGTTACTTGCACATATCAACGATTGAACCCACAGGGCAGCATGCTTCTCACGGTGTCCTATGATCACCCATGCTTAGTGGTAGGCCGTAAAATCAACAAAAACGTAAATATGCAAATTTTACTTTAAGTGCATCTAATCTAGCACGAGAAATATCGCATGATGTTAGTTCTAATCCAAGATCAACATGCAATGCATTCTACTCTACCATGCATATGATACAATATCAAATCTCAAGGAAAGGGGTGATACGACTTAATTTGACCGGCTCAGGTCAAAGTTCATTGTCGAGTTTAGCAATGTAATAATGGTCCTCCCCAACTTTTCCATGAATCTTGACAGGCATTGGGTCTTTATCGACCAAGATCAAGTCTCCAACCTTATACTCTTTTTTAGGCTTCCACTTTCTACTTGTTTTAGACATTGGTCGTTTGAGAATACAAACCTCTTGAGCCGGGAGAATAGGAGAAGGCTTCTCAATTTCATGTGTTTCGTAATATGGTCCAGGCTTAATCACATGAGAGAGGTAGGTGGGTTCCCTATAAAGGATAAAAGGGTTTCCATCAGATTGTGGGATGGTAGCATATGATAAATCCATTTGAACATGACCCCCAACAGTAGCCCCCCACTTCCTAGATAATAACATTCCCCACACATCAGGAATATCAATGACAACAACATCCATGAGAAGGGATATGTCGGGGTTCCTAGCCAAAGAAACCTTAAGGTCTTTTATGAGACCTTCCACCTCCACAGGCTTGGAGTTAAAACCACATACCTTTTTATACGGTCGAGTGATGTTGAGACTCAATTGCTTCATAACTTTTAAGGGCATGATATTTGCGGAAGCCTCGGAGTCTAACATACAATTGTGTAAGAAGAGGTCATTGATAGCCAAAGTGAGCATAAATGGTTCACACCCAGTGTTCGGTCAGGAATATGAATGATTTGTAATTCTTCTTCTTGGATTCCTAGGGACGTCTTGATTTGTTGTTGTTGCTTCGGAAGTTTTGCAATCTCTTTCAAAGAAATTGGTATTGTTATTCTTCCGACGACATCCCTGTGAAAATTTGGGAACCTCAATCCTATTGCAGCAACTGGAAATAATTCTCCTAATTGTTAAAATGATTTTTAACAATTTATTTACTGTTTGCTACAACAAATACTGAATCAATCACACCGCAACCTACGCAAATAAACCGCGGAAGAAATAAACGCTGGAAGAAATGCTAGCACACACACATAAAATGACAGTTATTTTTGGACTAGTGTCCCTGGAAAAACCCAACTTGGGAAAACCGGTGCAACAACAACATAGGTTAAGTGGCCACCCACCGCTTTTATGAACATATCAAGAATATTAGCTTCGGATGGTTTCAAATGATCAAGTCTATCCTCGACTACCCTATCAAATTTTTGAATGAATTCCTGTACATCTTCCCTTCCCTTGGTTATTTGGTAGAATTTTTCAATGTTAAATGTTCCTTGGGCATTGCATGACCACCTCTTTATGAATAGGTCTTCAAAGTCATCAGAGTCTTCTATGCATGCTGGGGGAAGGCTAAGGTACCATTCTCTTGCTTGTCCTTCAAGTGATAGAGCAAAAAGCATCATAAGCCTATCTTCATTGAAGATCATCATAGGGGACATTTGCTAATAGAATTCCTCAATAAAGCCATGGGCAGTCCAAGTAGCATCCCCTTTGAGCTTGGGTAACCATCGGTTATATTTCTCAGGTAATGGTTTGGTATCATCACTCAATTTCATCACTCATCTTTCACTTTTGGTCATCTTGGGTTGATCTTGTTTTGGGTTAGTGTTAGAACTAGATGGCATCTTTGCGGATGGGTCACTGACTTTCTCAAATTCAGGGAAAAGGGCGGTTCCAATAGATGATGGAGTTCACTCTCCTATTTTCGCAACAACCTTAGTTAAAGGAGGAATGTTGTCACCTTCAAGTAAACTAGGGGTTTGGACAATGAGTGGAGTCGTCGGAGGAATGCTTATAGATGTCGTTTAATGAATCCATTCCTGAATGGTTCACTAGGGAGGTAGACCTTCTTCCTCGCCGACAACGATGCCAAAATGTTAATGCTCAAACTAGTAGGGGGCTAAAAGGGACTCCTAAAGGGACAACTACTAGATCAAGGGCAACAATGGAGACTTAGCCCACTGTCACCTCAGCTAAGACTCACTACTCTTTACGGACTTTCACCAATGGGTGGAGACCCGATATATAGAAATTCACTTGTGAAGGATGAATCAACAATTGGATGTGAAGTGACGTTGGTGGTCCTTTTCCTAGGAGGTTAAGAGTGGAGCTTGCTTGCTCTTCAAGCAAGGTACAAAGCTTTTTGTGATAAGGAGGTGAGGATTTAAGGGCTAGGTTAGAGGAATATGCCTTGTAAAGGAGGTTTCCAATCCCTAAAATCGTTATTGAGCTTGACTTCCCAAGTGGTTCTTGAAGAATTAACTTTTCAAAGGTATGGGGCCACACGGGACCAAGTAGACCCAACCTAGGTTAAGAGAGAGAATCTAGCAACCAATGATGATCTTAACCCAGACAAGGAAGGGAAGAGGATCAAAACAAGAATTTCCACTTAAAGGTGTCGAATTGATCCTATGAGGTACTAGCCTAGGGAATAATAGGGCAAAGTTTGATCTTAGAGCTAGGGCTTGGGATATCTCACAACCCCACCATCGGAATGGCTTCAAATTTGGAGGAGGCCTTGAGGACACACCAACACAGTAGAGGCTAGGAGATCGAACTTTCGCTATGGCTATTTTTTCGAGAAAGTGATGCCCTACGTGACCCAGCTTCACTGGACCTAGAAGAGAAGGGGAAAGTCGAAGAAAAATGGTTCTTTGAGTGACCACTTATTGGTAGATCAATGTCTAATCCCTTGATAGAGAAACATAGTCCTTTCTCATCATTCTCCTAGACTCCATTCTCCCCAAGGGATTAGGCACTGATCCACCAATAGGTGGTCACTCAAAGAACCATTTTTCTTTACCTTTCCCCTTCTCTTCTAGGTCTAGCCAAGTTGGGTCACCTAGGGCATCACTTTCCCGAAAAAATAGCCATAGAAAAAGTTCGATCACTGAGCTTGTACTATGCTGTTGTGTCCTCAAGGTCTCCTCCAAATTTGAAGCCATTTCGATGGTGGGGTTGTGAGATATCCCAAGCCCTAGCTCGGAGATCAAAATTTGCCCTGGTATTCCCTAGGCTAGTACCTCATAGGATCAATTTGACACCTTTAAGTGGAAATTCTTGTTTTGATCCTTTCCCCTTCCTTGTCTGGGTTAAGATCATCATTGGTTGCTAGATTCTCTCTCCTTAACCTAGGTTGGGCAAACTGGGTCCCGTGTGGTGCCATACCTTGGAAAAGTTATGAAAAGTTAATTCTTCAAGAACCACTTGGGAAATCAAGTTCAATAAGGATTTTAGGGATTGGGAAACCCCTTTACAAGGCATATTCCTCTAACCTAGCCCTTAAATCCCCCCTCCTTATCCTAGAAAGCTTTGTACCTCGCTTGAAGAGCAAACAAGCTCCACTTTTAACGTCCTTCTAAGAAAAGGACCATTAAAGTCACTTCACATCGATTTGTTGATTCTTCCTTCACAAGTGACTTTCTATGTACCAGGTCTCGTCCCATCGATGAAAGTCCGTAAAGAGTAGGGAGTCTTGGCTGAGGTGACAGTGGGCTAAGTCTCCATTGTTTCCGTTGATCTAGCAGTTGTCCCTTTGGGAGTCCCTTTTAGGACCCCTACTAGGTTAACTAAGACTAAGAGTTTTTTGACTCAAGACACAAAACAACACTCAATGGGCGATTTTGACCTAGAAACAAAATAAATAAACATGAAATCCATGCTAATAAACAATTTTTCTTTTTACAAATAATTTTCTATTACACCATGACTTAAATAGAATTACGAAGACCAAAACTAGTTACATTTCTCAACAAGCCATTGGGATATTATGATTGGGATTAGGGTTGGTATTAGGGAATAAAGGTTGTCTAATAGGGGATGGAGTATGCTCTCCCCTTCTAATAGCAACTCTAGTCCTAGGAGCTATGTTTTCTTCAATATTATTCTTCAGATATTCAAAACCAAGAAATTTAGGAGTCACTAGAAGAGGATCTATCTTGTCGTCGGAAAAATCACCTCTTCAAATGAAGGGAGCCTAGTAGCTTCAATCTAGGGGAAGATAGACTAGCTTCCTCCTTGGCAGCAGTGCCAAAAATGTTGTCGCAAAACCCACAGGCCTTAGAGGGGGAAACCCTACAAGGTGTAAATTAGACTTATAAGCAATAATGGGGTAGCGACCCACTATGACCATAGCCAAAACCCCTTGCTCTTTATGGGCTTTCACCGATTGAAGGAGTCTTGGTAGGATAGAGATGATTTAGTATAGGTATTCTAGGGTTAAGATTTGAAATGATCTTGCTAGAAGGTCATTAAGAAATACACAATTTTGGTTCAAGGCTTCACAAGGAAATGATTGATTTGACAAGTGTTTGAGTAACTCAAGGTCAAGGAAAGGAGAAAAGGTTTTTTACAATGTATATGAGCTAAGCCAAGGCTCGTGAAACCTTCAAGAAAGTCCTTAAGTCGGGGGAAGAGAAACTAAGGTTTCCCTCTTAGGGCAAACACCTAGGGCAAGAGAATTTATGGATGAAATTGAAGTGGATTCCCACCTAATTGATAGGTTTTGTGGAAAAACCTATCTACTTGATGTTTAGGTTCTCTAACCACCAAAGTTTTCTCTTCCTAGAAATTCACGCCAAGCCCTAGATTCCTTCACTAGCATTGAAAGGACCAAAATAAGGAGAGAGGAAATATGGAGAAAATGTGAGATTGATCACAAACAATTTAGATTAGTTCCTTGTCCTTTGGGCATGTGGAGTCAAGGATATGTTAGATTAGCTAATCTTGTTTTTAAGGAGGTCGAAATTTGATGCCTTAGCAACAAATTTCAAGCATTTACCCACTCAATGAAATAATGGAGTTTTATGGGAGAGCTACTAGGAGTTCATTACTAGGACAATTCTTAACATGTCATGTATGAGTAATGCATGCAACATTCATCTAACTAGCATTCAATTAATCTATAATAAAATTAGGGCACAATTTAGCGTGAACTATAATCAATCATTCCATAGATTAGAGTCTAGATGTAGAAAATAGATCTTCAATAATTAAGTGTACTTACAAGACAACATGCAAGAAATCCATCCATTAATCAAAAGAATATCCAAAAATTAGCTCCAAACATCAAAATGCATCCAAGATCCAATATAGTCCACAAAGGAGCAAGTGTGAGTTCCTCTATATTCCAAGTGTGATGTTGATGAGAGATCAAATGAGATATTTCTAATATATATATATATGTGTGTGTGCTCTAACATATCATAGTTTAGCCTACATGCCCTATGTATATATATATATATATATATATATATATATATAATATGTGCTCTAACATATCATAGTTTAGCCTACAAGCCCCTCTAATCATAAAATAATGTCCAAGTAATGGTCTGGTTCACAAGTTGACCTAGAAACTTTTGCAAATTTGATTTTATCTCCACAAAATTCTAGCCGAAATGTTGACTTCATGCTTGCGTGGGCTTCTTGAGGGTTGACATTGAGGCATTTTGGTGCCATAACAAGTGTGGAAGGCCTCTAAAATCAAGATATAGGGGTTGGCCCTTGTACCTTGGTGCGAATCATCCTGTGGACCCCAAATGTGGGTTTGGGGCACAAAACTGGGTCTCATGGGTCTCGAAGTGATAAAATCTGTCTTTGCTCCAACATTGAGGGCATTGAAGACGGTGTTAGCCCTCCCATGTCACAAGGCATGAGACAAACCTCATCTGGGCCCTGGATCAATTACCACACCATGTATAGATTGCTAAGCGGACTGGGGGCAAACTAGTCCAGGTGCTTGATCCTTTGAATAATAAGGCAAATCCATGAACATTGTGGGTGATGCCCATGGCTATGAATGATGCTCTGCAACTGTCCGGAGTCCCATGGCTCTCAACACATCACCTGTGGGTGTCAATATGTTCCTCTACAAGACCAGACCCCAGTTAATTTGCCCAGACCTATAGATGAAACCAACTGCCAATTATACACAATACTTAGTGTTGCATCTTTCGTTATCAGGTACAATAATCATTATTGCATCTAAGTGAACCAAGCTTGAAAGAAATGGGCATAATGACACTTCATGTGTGGCTTCTCTTCCAAAATTGAGGTCTTAGTCACGTAATGGTGTTACCTCCCTACGCAGGAGTGGTTAATAGAAATAAATATTCCCAACCCCCAAAGGGAAGTGACATGTCCTTAGCCCACCCTTCAATTGATAGGTGGCATGCCAATAATGATGGAACAGATGGGGAAAGAACTTCATGGGCAAGTGCCATGGTCAAAGGGACCAACTATGATGGAATACCTCATCCTGGGTGTATAGATGTGAGGAGGGAGAAATCGTGGATGCATGAGTTACCTCGGTCTTTGTTTTTCCACCCCTTTATATTGCTTTTTACTTTTTCTTGTTTTTTTTCCTTATATTACTGCTCGTAGCTTAAGGAATTAGAGCTTGCTTTGTATGATGTATAACAATCATGATTCATTACCCTCTTTAGGATTGGGCTGTTCATCACCCATCAGGGGTTGGGACATGCAAGGGTTCCTTGTCTTCTATGAGATGGGGCAAAATTGGCTCAGGAATTGGGTGATGGTCATATGATAGAGGTAGAGCTCATGCTTGGCTTTTTCCCACGTGCTAATTTGTAAGTCCCAACCATCTTTTGCATTTTGATTTTTCTTTTGTTTTTCTTGTGACCATCATATGCTCTTTTTTCATTCAGCTACATCAACCTCCTAGGGTGCATTTCCAAGCCCTACCCTAGGTATGAGGATGTGTGTATGCCAAATATCGATGAACTAATGGTTAGTTTACCCGAAGAAGAGAGGTGGAATAGGGGCTCATAATATAAGATGGAAGGTGGTAAGTATGAAATAGGGATAGATGGGGCTACACTATCTTAATCATGGCTTCCCAAGTAGTGCCCCCTTCCTAAAGCCATGAGCCATTAGGGGAGGTCCCACTAGACTAGGATAAAAAATTAACCCTCCATTTAAGGTGAGGGAACAAGACTACGGCCAAGACCCTTCTTTCTTCCAAGTCAATCCATAATCCATGTCAAAATGCCCAAATACAAACAAGCATAAGCACCTGATTGCATAATGAATATAGTACCTTTTGATCTGAAGCCGACCTTCCAACATGTCCTCTTGGCAAATGGGCGAGGAAACATATGACTGATGCAAGTGGCGGAGATATGAATGGCACATCTCATCGGCTACAAAGTGGCTCTCTCGAACAGCTAGTTTGACTGATGCAAGTGGTGGAGATATGAATGGCACATCTCATCGGCTACAAAGTGACTCTCTCGAAATGCTGGTTTCCTGTTGGAAGAGATGAGTAGGAGAAAAGCTTCTTCTATGGATCACCCACTTTTGGTGGGTAACAGTGTCTATGCCATACTGTTGAATACTATTTATATTATGGTTTGAAAAACACTGTATGCAAATCTGCATAGGAGTATCTTGGATATAATGACATCAATTGGGATTGAAAGTACAAATGATAGGCAATTAGCTTCTCCCTATACTTTCTATTTTGGAAAAGGATTGATATGTTGGAGCAGCAAACAATAGATTGTGGTAGCTTATCCTCTACAGAGGCTTAGCATGTAGCACATTAGCAGCAAAAGAAGCTTTTTGGAGTAGGAAGTTGAATAAATTTTGCTAACAATCAATGCTATGTGAAACTTGCAAGAACCCCATTTATCATCATGGAAAGGACACACTGATGATTGACGCTATTTAAAAAAAAAATTAATCTGCTATTGAATTGAAGCTTTGTGGAAAAGTCAGATGACTGCATATATTCTGACAGAAGGTTTGGATAAAACAAAGCACATTTAGTTGAGAGAATGAATTTAAGTTATCCACAGTATTGACTGCGTGGAACTGTTGGAATACTGAACTCTATCTCAGACTTCAGAATTATTGTAGATAGGTATAGTAACACAACAATCATTGTTGGAAATTTAGGTAATAATCACTCAAACTGTCACTACTTGTACTGTTACAGGTAATTATGGGAGCAATAGCTACTACTATAATTATAGATTGGGATTAGTTGTGTATGTTTTTTTTAGTCATTTAAAGACTTTATAAAGGTCCACTAAATTACATTTGTGTGTTGGAAAAGAGAAACTAGCTATGTAGAACATGCTAGAAATTGTATGTTTTCTTAATTAATGTGTTTTTATGCTTGTATGTCTTGCCTCTGCTTGTGAACTTTTATGTACTGTGCAAATCTATTTTTGACTATGATATCCTTATTTTATTGCTTGTCATTTTAAGAGATTTTTTAACTTTTAATTTGATTTGTCTAATATATGTCTTGGACAAACAGTTGCATTGCTTCTATAGGAATGGAAACCAAATGACAAGAATGATCTCATATTGTGCAATCCACAAGTAAGCCAGCTTTTTCAAATTTACTTATTTCAAAGTGAACTAATTATTGTTTTTTCTTTTTGCATATAGTTATAGGTTTCTAATAGTTGTGTTATTCAGAGCTCCAAATCCAGATTCAGCTATCATTATGAAGACTCCCGAAGGAAAAATTTCTACGAAACATGGAATACGTGAAATTGAAAGTGGAAGTGTTTTAAGTGCAACTAGCAATGGCACTGATAACTCAGAAAGTGTGTCCAATCATAGCTGGCAACTTGAACCATCATCTGCATCCAAATGCCAAGTTTATGGATTTCATGATAAAAAGGTACCCTGGCAACAAAGTTTTTGATGCCTCTCTACAATTTTGGCTTAATGTTTCCTATGCTGCTACCTTGTCAGTTCTAGGTACTGTTAAAGTGAAAATAGGAATGTTTGCAATTGACTACCACTTTCAAAACATGGAAAATAACTTGATCTTTTTATACTTGGTAGTTTTAAGCTTCGTTTATCCTTTTCCCACATTCCCAGTTTAGTGTCCCTAACCAAAATATGCCAATAAATATTGCAATCAATGTAACCAGACTCGGAATCAGCAATAAATCGGCGAGGCAAAAGAGCGAAGAGTTTTAATCGGATCGGGGAAAAATCGGTGAATCCAATAAATTAAGATATACACATATATTGAATTAAGGAAAAACATTTTTCATTGATATTCAATAAAGCCATGTCCAAACAATGCATAATCACAATAAATTTCCAAAATATCATGATTGAATAAGTATTTCATATATGTTATCAGTCCAAACATGATCCAAAGTACTGGGTCCTCACTCCTAACGTGTGACTACATAGAACCAGAAGCATCTACTTCTAGAAGTTTATAAAATACTGCGTACCAATCAGTAAAAAAGCAGTGATTGAAATCTCTTGATTGCTGCTAAAATGATATGATAATGGTTTTCTATTGAAATCTTTGACAGAGCACACGTTGAAGCTACATTGGAGCACACTACACACTACGCCTCTATTACACTACGACTCTATTACGTTGGGTAAATTGAAACTGAAACCATGACTCTATTACCTTCTTGACTTATGAGTTGTAGCCCTGAACAGTGAAGTCAATTATGGACCAACTTTTAATTTTTAACTTAACTAAACTATGAAGCGAAAAATGTGGGAACCCTAAAAGTTAAACCTGTGCTCGCCGAGTTGAGGGTTGAAATAGCCGTAGTCCCCTAAATCGCAATTAATCAATGAGTCACTAGTCAAAATCGCGTTGACCACAAGTCAAACTTGGTCCGCACAAGTTTGACTCGCCTAGAGTTGAATCAGATCGTTTGAGGGAAGAGCAGAGTTTGACTCGTGATTAATCGCGAGCGATCGGAGATTCATGTTTCACTGATTGCAATAATTCTCAAAATTCTCTTTCATACATTTTCACAAACATTTTGCATGAAAACATTTCTTCAAACATTTGCATGCATTCAAATAAGAAACCCTTACTCAGCACATGAACAGCAATAACTCAGCTAATTTATTTATTAATTTGGAGCATAAAAATACATGCCAATCACTCCATTAATACAAAATTTGGAACCTGTGAATAACTAAGAAAATTGGCACATTTTCGCTGTACGAATGGTTGATAGAGGTAATATTGAAGTGAGTTGTACCGAAGAATTGTAGCCTTCACAAAGTAGCACGGTCCTTCCTCAGCAATTCAGTTTCGACAAGACAAACTCAACTTCTCCACAAATAAACTTGGTTGCTACAATAAACTCTGCCTATCCGCAAATAAACTTAGCTACTAAAATAACTCTACCTTTCCACAAATAAACTCGGCCATTGTAATAAACTTGAGAAGATGAAACTAGGCCTGCTAATAATATTTAGACTCACTTTCAAAGAAGCACAACCTCCTCCAAGAGAACAGCGTTCTGAAAACAGCTGGCTTTACCAACTAACTTGACCCCCAAATGGAACTCGGCCTACACAAGAAAAAGCATCCTTGATGAGAATTTGGCCTGTCGGCCTGCAAATAGGAGAACTCAGTCTCTATCCTAAATTCTTTCTCCTCCAATAAAGCGGCTTCCCAAAGAAGTATGCAGCTCCAAATATGCTTGGCATCTATGCGAAACAAGCTCGGCTTCTAAGATAATTTCGGCCTCCCAAAGAACTTGATCTCCCAAGAGATAACTCAGCCTTCCAAGAGAGGGATTTGGCTTCAAAAAGAAGAGATTTTCGGATTTTCCCACAAAATAGTATTTTTACCTTCAACATTGAGCACTAGTGAGAAATCTGAATGATCCCTCCTCTTAACCAGCTAGGGTGGATGGTTTCACCATTGAAACTAGTCTTAGAATTAGCTAGGGTGGATGTCTCACCACAGAAGACCAATCCTTACTCGAGTTCTCACCCTTACACTCAAGCTTCAAGAGCTCTCAAATCAATTATCAAATACAATAACCAATGCCACTCAAGAGTGAGCTCCAATCTCCCTTTTATTAGCATGGGTAATTAGAATACCATGGGTTATCCAAGTACCATGGGTCTCCTTTTTTACCGTTTTCCCGCTCAAAAATATAAAGTGACTTTAAAAAGCTGTTATTATTTTTGCCCAAAGTCACTTAATAGCACCCTTTTAATTTAATTATTCACTGTCACTTCTATATGTTGCTTTTTTTATCCCAGTGAAAATCAACCAATTAGATTAATTGATCCCCCTTTTTTCCAATATGCTAATAACACCCTTTTAATTTAATTATTCATTGTCGCTTCTAAATGTTGCTCTTTTCATTCAAGTGAAAATCAAACAATTAAATTAATTGATCCCCTTTTTTCCCCTATAGCCTACAAGAATCAAATAGGCTACTGAGTCGGTGACCACTTGGAAAAGGGACATTATAGTCCTCCCTTACGGATATTTCTTTCCCTCAAGCAATCCATAACCTGCATATCAATACCAGGATCCCAAATATGCTTGTAGACTTCCAACATATATTTGCTGTACCATTTCCAGACAACTGAACCCCACTTTACTGCCACATTCTTCCATACCTCGAAGCAATCCACTATAATGTAAACCATTCCTCATGAAATTTCTTGGTGAATTTGAAAGGCATAGCTCCTCAACGTTTTACATAACAGAACTAGTGTAAGGTTGATCCGGAATCCCAAACAGCACATTGAGCTTACATGATGGAACCATTTCCAGATAACTGAACCCCACTTTACTGCCACATTCTTCCATACCTTGAACCAATCCACTATAATGTAAACCATTCCTCATGAAATTTCTTGGTGAATTTGAAAGGCATAGCTCCTCAACGTTCTACATAACAGAACTAGTGTAAGGTTGCTCCGGAATCCCAGACACCACTTTGAGCTTACATGATGGAACGGAACACTCCATGATAAGCAAGATCCTTGTCTCTCAAGACACACCCTATGTTTAATAATGTCGCCGCATAGTGAAATATTGGAATTTTAATATCTATAGGTTGGTCTTTGTATGAGTGTTGGGCCAAAAGTGTTGAAAAATGTGTAACTAGGTTCGGTCTTCATAAATATGAAATGTACTTTTGATTCTTGTATATTGTAAAATGAAAGAAAAATTATTATTGCTATTTTGAAGCATGGGTTTCATGCTCAAGTTCTTTTATTTTAGAGGTCAAGCACCCATTCAAACATTTTGTCGAAAGGAAATAAGAACATAGGTAAGATTCAATGCTATACAGGAAAGGTTGTCCTAAACTCAAGAAGGGAAATAACAAGAAGGATAGAGAAGAAGTCCATTTCACCAAAGAAGTGGAAGACGCTGAAAGAGGAAAAGCATTAGAAGCAAGAGCTCGCTACATCACCATAGGGAAACATGTTGGACCACTGGAACAAAAATCTATGGCAGTCAGCTGTGAAGGTTATATCTCTTGGGGACCTCATTGGAAACTTAAGAAAAGGAAGAAGTCATCCAGGACAAGGCTCATCATACATCAAAAGGGTAACATCTACTGGATAGGGATATGCAAGATCCTCAAGATTCTTTGATGGAATCCTCATCGGAGGGTTCACCGATCTAGAGAGAAAGCAAGTGTTTCATCAGGAACTCCAACTTGTGGAATTCATGGGATTATGGTATGATGACATATGAAATAGATCAAGGGATTGAAGCTCTTTTCAATCACGCAAGCTGTTGAAAGAAGCTTAGATGGCTTAAAGGTAAATGAAGTATATATGTTTGTATTCAATACTATAATGTCATGTCATATCGTTGCAGGTAACATGGATCAATAGTCTATCTTGAGAAGTATGATCAAAGGAAAGGAATCTCCTCCTCTGAAAGGATGCCAGAAGGCATGGGTCACACTTAGATGGAATCAACATAATATGTCCTCATATGAAAATGAGGTGGTTGACAGTAATTAGAGGAACTCTGATTGGAAGTTCCTGGGAATGAAATATGTGAAGAAAGGAAGGATGAGGTCGTGGACTATGCAACCATGGAAGAGGCAATCAACATCCAAGGACTAGATGATTTGACTAGGAAATCTCCTGGAAAGATATGAAGACTTTGATGGAAGTCTGAAAAAGATGGAGACCCTTGACAATGGATATCTTTGGGAGATATGTCAACATGTATGTAGGATGCTGATGCAAACTGGAAGATGTCATGATAAAAGACCATCACAAAGGTAATTTTGATTTAAGTGTTCATTTCTTATTTTTGAACAAATAGCTGGATGGGCTTTATGCAGGTCTTCCAAAGGGAAGAACTGTGAATGTCTTCCAAGAGGACCATGTAGAAGGATGTAAGATCCTTCCGAAGAAGACAACATGAATAAGGCAACATGACATGAAGCAAGGCCAAATGTAGACTGATGGATCACTTTCTGATGAAAGGAATGATGACATGACTGACTCATGGATGAAAGTGATGGATGGTTTGTGCCCTATGAAGAAGTCCCAAAAGATGAAGACTCCGTGACAAAGAAATTCATGACATCAAAGGAAGGAGTTCTTCTAGTAGTTGGTTGTCCCATCATCTCCACCTGAGGAGTTGCTGTAGGTCCCTAATTAAGAGGGAGCCTGGAAACAAGTTTCTTACTTGGAAGAAACTTAGAAATTCCTAAGCCAAGAGGGAGCTTAGGTACATTCCTTCTGTAGGAATGAGTACATTCCTTTATTGGAATAGATATGTCCTCCCTAATTAAGAGGGAGAGATAGACACATCATTCTGGTCTTCACTTGGGAAGACAAAATGAGAGGATTGGGTAATTATTTGGCATTTTATACTCTTTGAGGACGAGTAGGGCATCCAAGATAAGAGTAGTCGTGGAGGACCAATATTCTTTGAGGGCTGGGGAGTCCAAGATAACAATAGTCCTCATGGAACACACCTTGAGAACCCGAGCAGGGTATGTTCCGGGAGAGACAATGATGAGAGTGTTTATAAATTTTTGGTCTCACTAGCATTAAGCTCAGATCTTGTGGACCGATATAGTCAAGGCCTTGCGATGTAACAATGTCGGTTGATATGATGCTATACAGATGGTTTGCCAATCCGATTCTTCTTATGAGAAATTCTTCAGATTGAGAATGCCCAAGTACCATTATGAATACCTCCCTAGTTAAGAGGGAGTGTTGAAAAGTGTAACTAGGTTCGGTCTTCATAATGACATGTAATTGTGATTTTTGTAAATGATGTAAAGAAGAAAATAAAATTATTATTGGCTTGCTTCATGGGTTTCATGAGCAAGAGATTTTATTTTTAGATGGCTCCCATTGTGAGCCTTTAGGAATTGTCAAAAGAATTAATGTCATGTATGAAGAGCCCTTCTTGGGCATGTTACAAATGTATTCTAGTCTATAGGATTATAAAATAGCCCTCCAAAGACAAGCACAGTCCTCCTCTTCAAGTTGGCCTCCAAAAGAAGTAAATGGCACAAGTTAGCTCACTATTTATAGAGACATCCCTTCGTTGAGGTCATGTCGGCTTATATATATGGGCAAACAACTATATATAGGTGTGAAGGCACTTCACATTTCCTCAATAAAAAATTCAGATATCTCTGAGATTTTCGGATAACAATTTCAGAGTTCGGATAAGGGTGTAGAAGGAGCTCGGGCTAGGTTACAAAAGTGGAGATTGGGTGTTGTCAAGGGAATTCGGATCACAGTGGCAGCGAAAAGGATAAGAAAACAAGTTCGGATCACACTCTGAATTTCGGTGGTCAATTATAGTGGCAAGTTCAGATGGGACTCGGTGAGGTGAAAAGGGACGGTGAGGATCTTTTTTAAGGCTAACTGCTGAAATATAAGTCTAATCTTTGAGAGAATGGTCTTTGTATTTCGGTGCCTCTCAGGAAGAAGGTCACTAGTGTGTGACTAGGCCTTGGTGTTATTATTTGAAGAAAGTCTCGGTACTATCTCAGACATAAGGATTCAGTTCTACTGTTGAAGGAGAGGTTCATTACAGTGACCTCAATTTGATATAATTACATGACTACAGTGATCTCATATGATGCAAGATCTGAAGTAGAAGAAACCGAGAGAGAGTAATCGATAAGGTGGAAGAGGACTTGTGTCTTGGTCTTGGAGTGGCTAATAGGTCAAGGGTCCTGGTCTTGGTATTTGTCAATTGGAATCTCTATAAGAAGAATTTGTGCGCGTTTTCCTCTTAAAGAGTGAGAGGTTTTGGCCCTAGCTTGTAGCCTACATTCTGTGTCGCTTGTCTATTTATGTTCATGCATTGGTAGTTGTTTGATGAAGAACACTAATAATCTAAGTAAGAGAAGATCCTAATCTAAAGAAATAAAAAGCACTCACAAGTAGTTAGTAATCAAGAGATATCACCTAATTCATGATGCCCTAGATTGCTCAAATGTTCTTGACTTTAATGTTCCACTATTGGGGCTAGTGGTTCGTCAATGGTGTATGTATGAATGGAACTTTCACATATAATAAAATCAGAGCTGACACACTTTCATGCATATGTTGTGAATATAGTAGGACTATTCTTGTTAATGTCTGTTATTTAACTTATGCTTAGGCTTATGAACTATTTCATTTGTATTTGTATGAATCTTGTTGAATGCGTGTTGTTGTATTAATTCATCACTTTAACTTGTGGATTATTTCGCATCTTATCTTGTGATGTCATTACGCTCATGTGCTCCTTTCAAGCCACGTACTATTACAGGCTTCCAAGGGGCGCACTTCTTGTTGAAATTTCTAAGTCTAACCTGTTAGAAATTTTCTTGCACTTTCTGGTTTATTTCACCTACTTGTTTTATTCTTTAACAAGTTATCTAACCATATAAATACTGAAAATAAACACAAATGCAATATCAACCATCTATAGATCATCAACTGAAAGAAATAGACAAACAGACAAGGGACATCGTTATTTTTGGACAATCGTCCTCGGAAAAACCCAACTTGGGAAAACCGATGCAACAGTTCTGAGGGTTTTATTATTAAGCAACTTTTCATGGTACAATTGGGTGCCAAACTGGCTTGCCCGACAGAGAAATCAATCTGGTAGTAATACCTCTCTTCGAAAGTAGATATTCGACAAGTCTGCTCCACGAAAAACTCTCTAACGCCTCTTTAAGGCTTAGCGTCAGCCCTCCTGGCCTCTATGTCAGCCTAGAACCCTTTGCGTCAGCCTATTGATGCTCTGCGTTGGTTCTCTGGCCCTCTGCGTCACCCACGCAGGCCCTCTGGCCCTCTACGTAGTCACTCTGGCCCTCTACACAGTCATTCTGGCCCTCTACGTGGCTCCTACTCGCTCTACGTACCCTTTTCTGCCTCTGCACTAGTCTTCCGACACTATCTCTGTCTCTCTGCTAGGCACTCGCTGCCCCTCGCTGCAACTCTGATCACTGGTTCGGTTTCTCTCAGCAAACCCCACTCCAGAAAATTGAACCGACTGATCAACTTGGTGTATCTCCAATTGACCCTCAAGCCTCCTCTTATAGTTTTTCTGTTGAGTCTTTAATAGCCGAGATTAAATCTCTAATCAACGGATAAGATTAGATTTGGCTTGATCCATGTCATTTAGAACCTTCTCACCCAGTTTTATATTAGTACCCATTAATATTTTTATTTTCCTAAGTTTAGACTTAGGAAGCCATTAAAAATATTAATTATTTTAATATCTTTCTATCTGGGTGGAATTTCCCCAAACCATTTTTGGGTCTTGGAGATCCCATGTGCTTTAGCCCCTCCAAGAATTTTCATGGCTAGAGCACATCCGATGCTACCCCAAATCAACACTTCTTTTTCCCTTCATGTGTTGGAACCTTCATGCATCGCACTTGACTTTCCGCAGGGTCACACACTTGCTCTCACCAAAGTTACCATACTTCACTCTACGCGTTTTCGCAGTCAAGGCATAACATCACCACCTACTGTTGGGACTCCTACTCCAAACAGTGTGAGGTCTAGTTGGTACTTCACATCAGGGAGATCCCTTGAATGTTGGTGGGTCCAGCAGGATCAACGCGTTGTGAACCACAATCACGCTCAAGATGGTCATGCACTTTTCATAGTGAGGCGGACTTGGACTTGAAAAGAGTGTATCACCCACGCCTATGTATAAATCCTCCACAACATTTTAGTCCAACTAGGAGTGCCCTCCAACGAGACATTCCCAATCTTTGGGTCGACTATCTGATCTAATGATTTTCACCTAGTTGAAGCTATTCCCTATAAGGATTGCTCCAACTCTTAGTTCAAGAATCAAATTCCTTCCACCTACAACAAAAGTGATGAAGTAGACTAGTGCCTAGTCCACCCTCTTCGCATGGCTATGTAGCCCCTAAATAGGTTGTCCCTCTAACACTTGTGTAATCATTACTAGTTATGAAATGATTTTATTAATAGCCCAGTTACAACATTAATCAAATAAACATAAAATTGGAAAATCAATTCACACAATAGACAATGTGCTTGCAAAAGTGAAAGTTCTAAATTATGGCATTCAAATGATCTCACAAATCAACAACCTTCAACTAGAGGAGAGACTACCTTTTTTAATTTTTTTTTAACGATTAGCTAATGGCTAGTTGGACCTCTCTCAAGGAAAATAATATTACTTGTCATCCACATGTCATAGACTAAGTAAAAATTTAAGAAAATATTATATTACATTGCTTTTTTTCCCGCTCGAGGGTTTCAATTGTTGATCTAAAGATGATCTGAGGTTGTCATTGATGTCAACCAAAGCAGCACCAAGGATGACCCTTAACTTCCATGGCACATTGGGCATCATCATTCATGGTTTCTCGTCTCATAACCATTATAGGAATACTCTACTCAAAAATATCTTTCTATCAGTATATAACTCTCTTCGTAATTCCTCACGGATTGTAAGTTATTCAAGATTGAAGTTAGTAACGCCAATTAGTGGGCTAAAACCCCATGGGGTTGTGGCATGGCATTTATCAAGCTTATAAAAGAGCTCAAGGCTGAGAAGATCTGTTCCAATACTCTTGAAGAACAAGTTCAAACTCTCAAAATTGAAGTTGAAGAACACAAATGTGTTGAAGAGTCACTTCAAAAGAAGTTGGAAGAAAGCAACCAAGAAAGGGAAGCATTAGAAGCCGAAGTAGTCTCGCTGCGTAAGGAAGTGAAGAAGGGAAACACTGTCGAAAACTATGCCAACAGCTCAAGGGTGTTGGAAGAACTCATCAAGAATCAACGATCTTACAACGATAGAACTAGCCTCGGTTACAAAGAAGAAGAAGCAAGACCTTCTACAACAAAATACAATGAACCTATGAGATCTGATAGGCATGTAGACCTCATTGGACAAGATTCGCAAGAACAGCCTTGGAAGACAATTCCCCAACGAAGATTTCCATTCAGGTACCAACATATTTTTCATTGCTATTGTTATTCATGTGGAAAATTTGGTCATAAAGCTGTAGAATGTGTAGGAATTTACAGGGTAAGTTCCTCAGAAAGAATACCAAAAGGACACCGCTCACAACCAGATCTCAAATCAATACACCAGTATTTTTGACGTGGTTAAAACCCTCAGAGTGCAAGGAGGGAAACAGTCCACGGCCTGTCCCAACGTGGGTACAGACAATTTATTAATCAAAGAATGAAAATTTACATAAGCTTCTCTCATGCACGGATTACCCGAACAATGACCCTCCATGCGCTTTAAATAGAACTCATGGACCAATCGGGTGTCAAGCCACGGATCAAGTGTCGGTAATACCGAGGTGAGAGTGAACCGTCGGATCACTACATATCGTGACCGTCGGATTGTAAGTTACAAAAAGTACAACGGTAAAGAAACACACTTTACCTAACTCTAACCTAACTCTATACTAGACCAAGTTGAACTTAACTATATCCTATGTGTCGGAATATCCTAACATCCCCCCTTAAGAACAACTTGGGATAGGATTGAAGGATTTACAAATATGACACAATAGGAGAAGGAAGGAGGCACTAGAGCCTATCCCCCCTTAGTGACAACTTCCTGAACTCCAAGCATATATCGAAGTTTAGTGAACTTCGCCTCTGTGAGAGCCTTTGTGAAGATGTTTGCAACCTGATCATCTGTTGGACAATATTGCACTTCAAGAACATGGTCATGAATGAGCTTTCTGATGAAGTGCATGTGTAGTTCAATGTGTTTGCTGCGCTGATGCTGGACTGGATCTTTGCATAGCTGAATGGCACTTTGATTATCACACCAAAGTGTGGTTGGATGCTGCTGCTCAAAGCCAAACTCTGATAGGATCTGACGAAGCCACAGGGCTTCCTTACTAGCTTCCACGGCACCACGATACTCTGCTTCTGCTGACGAAAGAGAAATGGCAGCCTGTTTCTTACAAGCCCATGTAATAGGTCCTGAACCAAGAGTGAAGACATAACCGGCAGTAGACTTCCGATCATCAAGGTCACCAGCCCAATCAGAATCAGTGAAACCAACTAACAGAGGAGCTGCTTTGGCACTGTAATGAATCCCAAACTGTACTGTACCTCGAACATAACGAAGTATTCTTTTAGCTGCTTTCCAATGACTTTCACGGGGGTTTTGCATAAAACGAGCAACAAGGCCAACAGCAAAGGAAAGATCAGGACGAGTATGGGTTAAATACAAGAGTTTTCCGACAAGTTGACGGTATAAGGTAGCATCAACTTCAGGAGAAGTACAAGAGACTGAAAGTTTGACTCCAGACTGAAAGGGAGAAGGGGCTGGCTTACAGTCTTCCATGTGAAAATGACGAAGAATATCACAAGCATACTTGGACTGGGAAAGGAAAATACCCTCTTGGGATTGCAAGACTTGAAGACCGAGAAAATAGTGTAAGTGTCCTAAGTCTGTCATTTCAAATTTCTTTTTAAGGCTGGACTTCACATGGTTTATAAGGTTGGGATCACTACCAGTAAGAATAAGATCATCAACATAAAGAACAAGGATGATGAGAGAGTTGCCCACTTTCTTGGTGTAGACAGTATTGTCAGAATGACACCTAGAAAAGCCAGATTCTAAAAGAAAGCTATCCATTTTGGCATACCAAGCTCGAGGAGCTTGCTTGAGGCCATAAAGGGATTTCTTAAGTCGACAAACGAGGCTGGAGTCTGTTTGTATGAAGCCAATGGGTTGTTCCATATAGATTTCTTCCTGCAAGTCACCATGCAAGAAGGCAGATTTAACATCCATTTGATGGACTTCCCATTTTAAAGAGGCAGCAAGGGAAAGAACAAGGCGGATAGAGTTCATTTTGGCAACAGGAGAGAAGGTTTCAGTGTAGTCAATGCCTTCAACCTGTGAAAAGCCCTTAGCAACTAGACGAGCTTTATGTTTATCAACTTTCCCATCTGGTCCATACTTGGTTCTGTAAACCCATTTGCATCTAACAAGTTTGCGTCCCTTTGGTAGAGGAACAAGATCCCATGTATCATTTGTCATCAATGAATGATATTCTTCATTCATAGCTGTTTCCCAATGTGGATGGCCTGAAGCTTCTGCAAAAGTGTCAGGATCATGATTTACTGGAGCTTGAGCCAGTAAAGAAGAGGCTCTTTCAAACTGAGAACGTGTACGTCGCTGATCTGTAGGATCACCGGCAAGATCACCTGCTGCATCCCGAGTAGCACGGACCCATCTTGGAAGTTGAGGATCCTGAGAAGGTGGGGAAGGATTATCATCCTCGCTTTCATCATCAGAAGAAGAAATGTTTTCAAAGATAGAAGAGATAGGAAGAGGTGGCACATCCGCCGGACTAGGCTCGCAGGCCGATTTATTTTCATCAAATTTTACATCTCTTCTAATGATAACATTTTTGGACTTAAATGGAATAAGTCTATAGCCTTTTACATCTTCAGAATATCCAACAAAAGTACATTTCTCACTCTTAGGTTCTAAGCTTTATGCTTTTCATCTGGAATATGGGCCCATGCTTCACTTCCAAACACACGAAAGTGACTTACATCTGGTTTAATGGAACTCCAAGCTTCTTCTGGAGTGATATTCTCTAGAACCTTAGTAGGAGTGCGATTGATTATATAATTTGCACAATTAATTGCTTCGGCCCAAAAACTAAGACTGAGTCCTTTAGATTGCAGCATACAATTAGCCATTTCCTTTAAGGTGCGATTTTTCCTTTCAGCTACACCATTTTGTTGTGGAGTGTATGGAACAGTATGTTGCATTTGAATTCCATTTTCGGTGCAAAAGTTGATGAATGTGTTTTTAACATATTCTCCACCATTATCAGTTCTTAGCTTAAGAATTTGATGTCCAGATTGTTTTTCAACAAATGCTTTGAAGGCCAAAAAGGTGGTAAATACTTCGCTCTTGAGTTTTAAGAAGTATACCCAAGTGCGTCTGGAGAAATCATCAATGAAAGTTAAGAAGTACTTGCAGCCAGAGAATGAAGCAACAGGAAGAGGACCACATAAATCACTGTGCACAAGCTGTAAAGGGGCTGAGGCGTGCCAAGAGGCACGTTTGTCAAAACTGTCCCGATGATGTTTTCCGAGTACACATCCGGAACAAACACCATCTTTGCAAGATACCATAGGAAGACCTGTCACCATGTTTTCTTTACATAGATGCTGAAGGGAGCGATAGTTTAAGTGACCAAACCGCTCATGCCAAAGTTTGCTCACTTCATCATTATGAGCAACAAATACTGAGGGAAGATGGGATGACCCAAAGTTGTGAAACTTATACAACCTTTTGGAATCATCAGCAAGACCAGTAGCTAGAATCTGTTTAGGATCTTTTAGATCCTTGATTACAACATCATGAGGTGAAAATTCAACAATTTTACCTTCACCTGAATGAGTTATCTGATAGACAGATAGAAGGTTGCAGGATAAGTTTGGAACACATAATACATCATTGAACTGACCATTGTCTAGATGAACAGTTCCAGTCCCTACAACATTAAGAGATCTATCATCACCAACATATATATTTTTGGTGTTACAATCATTTAAAGAAGAAAACATGGCTTGGTTTTTGGCCATGTGACAAGAGGCTCCAGAATCAATGAGCCACTCATGAGAATGAGAAGAAGAAGAAGATACATTTAATGCATAACCAGACTGAGATGATTGACGATGACATGCAGAAAGTGCCGTTCCGGAAGTTGAAGTTGAAGTAGGCTCCAGATGGATGTTATGTTTCTTCATTGCGGCTTCCAAGGCTTCCATCTTCTTAAAGCATTTAGATTCTAAGTGGCCATCTCGATTACAAAAGTTACAATGTCTGTCAGTCTTCTTCCATTTGTTTTTATTGGTCTTGTCATTTTGCTGAAATGATCTTTCATCTTGAGGCTGAGTTGGTTTAGGACCATTCTTTGAGGATAAGACTTCTTAGGATTCTTTGAATTTGGTTGCTGCTGGGCGGCTAACGCTTTCGAGGAAGAGTTTCCAAGATTAAGAAGACCAAGGTGTAAGAGTTTTTCTTGTTCTCTTATTAAGGAATCACAAAAGGAGTCAAAGGAAGGGGCTTGTAGTCTTTGCCTTGACAAATGAAAGCTTCCCTGGTAGAATGGAAAGTGGAAACAAATACAGAGTAGGCTGGTCCCAACTTAGTAAGGATGGAATAAATAAGGTTACCATCTTCTTTCTTAACTTTAACACCTTCCAAGAGATATCTAAGGGTCTTGAATTTGGACAAGAAATCTTCAATGCAAGAAAAATTATTAGGATCCAAAGTAAGCAACTCATTCTCAAGTTGATGGGCTCTAATTTCATTTTTAATCCCAAAAACTTTAGCAAGTTTTTCTAATGCTTCATGAGGAGTTTCAATTTCTGCAATGTGGAATCTAAGATCAGGAGAAACAGACATTCCTATCAAACCACGTGCTTGATCTTGTCGATTTTCCCATTTTTCGGCCTTGTCTTCATCTTTGGGTTTCTTCTCTTGGTCTGTGGCTATTCTGAAGAGACCTTTACTTCTAAGTAAATCTCCCATGTAGGCTACCCATTGGAAGTAGTTAGTGCTGTCAAGAATGACTTGGCATGGACTTTCCATTTTTTGAAAAACAACTGAAGCTGAAGATGCTGAAAGTAAGTGGTCCAATGGATAGATCTCGAAAAAATAGGCGGTTTTAAAAAAAACGGCTCTGAAAAAGGCTTCCGGATGAAGAAGTTATGGCTTTTTGAAAAAAAATTGTTGACGTTGCCGGCAAAGTGCGCGAATGTGCGGGAATGAAAAAATCCGCCCCCACAAAATGGAGACTTGAACCCAAGACCTCTACTCTCTTAAAAGGTCTTTGAACCAATTGATCTATACAAAATATTTGAGAGAGAGAGAGAGAGAGAGAGAGAGAGAGAGAGAGGGGGGGGGGGGCCTCGATTTGCGTGCTTGCCTTGGAAAGACTCTTTTCCCCTACAAAACACAAAACACAAAACCCAACACGAATATGCAAAGAAAAACGAACCTTACGGCTCGAAGTTAGCTTTAGCCAAAAAACTAGAAATTTAAAAAAAATCTCAAAGTTAGCTTTTAGCCGAAAAACTAAATATTTTTCTCAATGTTTCTGATTTTCCGAGATCACACTAAGGTGCAGGGAAAAGAGCATACGCATGAGAAAAATCCTTTCTTTCTGTTTCTGATTTGCCCAGATCGCACAGAGTCGCAGGGCAAAGAGCATACGCAGAAATGAAAGGTATAGATCCGGAAAAAAAAAGGCTAAATAAACCGAAACCGAAATAAGCAGAGAGAAAATGACAGTAAACTGCAAAAAAAACACTGTATACCTCCCGATCTGAAAAATGACGCAGCTAGGGCTACCGGAAACCTTTTCGCGTGAAACGAAAGGGGTTCCTCACTGAAACAGATGCTCCGAACGCAACAGAGCAGTCCTCTCGGCCCGAAAGCAGTCAGAAACAGCAGATCTAGGAAACGACAGCCGCATGCAGTTCTACCGGCTTCAGATTTGGATCACCAACGGACGCGGCCCTCAAATAGCTCTGATACCATGTAGGAATTTACAGGGTAAGTTCCTCAGAAAGAATACCAAAAGGACACCGCTCACAACCAGATCTCAAATCAATACACCAGTATTTTTGACGTGGTTAAAACCCTCAGAGTGCAAGGAGGGAAACAGTCCACGGCCTGTCCCAACGTGGGTACAGACAATTTATTAATCAAAGAATGAAAATTTACATAAGCTTCTCTCATGCACGGATTACCCGAACAATGACCCTCCATGCGCTTTAAATAGAACTCATGGACCAATCGGGTGTCAAGCCACGGATCAAGTGTCGGTAATACCGAGGTGAGAGTGAACCGTCGGATCACTACATATCGTGACCGTCGGATTGTAAGTTACAAAAAGTACAACGGTAAAGAAACACACTTTACCTAACTCTAACCTAACTCTATACTAGACCAAGTTGAACTTAACTATATCCTATGTGTCGGAATATCCTAACAGAATGTCGCACGTACCCTAGGAACCAATACAATTCCAGGAGATCTGTCAAATATGAACCTCCCAGGGCTCAACGAAACATCAATAGATTTGAACATTTAAGAAATAATATTGAATGTTACAAATGTCGAAACTTTGGACACATAGCCAGAGACTGCAGACTTGAAAATCCTCCAGAAGAATCTTCGAAGCCACAGAACGAACGAACATGGAAGAAGAAGAAGACTGATAATTGTGCTCTCGCTCTCAAGGCTCAAAACAACAAAGATGTGTGGTATGTTGATAGTGGTTGCTCAACGCATATGACTGGAGATAGAAAGAAATTTGTATCTCTGAAAGAGAAGAAGGATGGAACTGTGTCCTTTGGAAATGATGGATCTTCAAATGTTATAGGATCAGGTACCGTCAATCTCGGAAGCAAATATGCTCTAGCCAAGAATGTTCTATTGGTTGAAAACATGAATCACAATCTGCTTAGTGTTGGACAACAAGGACACACAATGCTATTCAACTCCACAAAATGTGAAATCAGGAAAGGCAAGTATGGTAAAATTGTGGCTACAACAAGTCGAGCTCCAAACGACATATATGTTATGGATGAAGCAACTAAAGCATGTCTACTAGCTAAAGAAGATGAAAGTTGGTTATGGCACAAACAAATGGGTCACATAAACTTTGACAATCTTGTCAGGATAAGCAAAAAGGAAGCAGTACGAGAAATGCCGAAAATCTCAAAACCTTCCAACACACTATGTGAGGCCTGTCGGCACGACAAGCAGACAAAATTCGGATTTAAAACAAAAGAACACTTTGCATCACATAAATTGGAATTGTTACATACTGATCTATGTGGTCCTATGAGAACAAAAGGCTTAGATGGCGAATTAGAAGAAGAAGTTTACATCGAACAACCTGAAGGTTTTCTACTATCAGAAAAAGAAGACTATGTTTGCAGGTTAAAGAAGGCTCTGTATGGTCTCAAGCAGGCTCCCAGAGCACAATATGCTCATCTTGATGGATATCTACGTCAACAAGGGTTCAAGAAAGGTACTGCTGATAGCAATCTTTACGTACAAATAGATAAAGATAATTTAACAATCGTTGAGGTATATGTGGATGATATAATCTTTGGTAGCAATGATGATCGACTAAGTAAGAACTTTGCTACAAAGATGCAAAGTGAGTTCGAGATGTCTTTACTTGGTGAGTTGACATACTTCTTAGGGCTTCAAATATCTCAGCAACAGAAAGGAATATTTATATGTCAAGCCAAGTACATCAAGGAAATGCTTAAGAAATTCAAAATGGAAGATTGCAAACTTGTCCTTACTCCAATGGTAACAGGTTGAAAATTGAGCATAGACGACTCGTCTAAGGATGTGGATCAGAGGTTGTACAAATCTATGATTGGTAGTCTTCTATATGTAACGGCCTCCCCGCCAGATGTTATGCAAGCAGTGGGACAAGTAGCAAGATTCCATGCAACACCAAAAGAATCACATATTATTGCCGTCAAAAGAATTCTTCGATATCTAAAGGGCACAACAGAATATGGCTTGTGGTATCACAAGGGCAACAATCTCATTATTCAAGCCTTTACATATGCATATTGGCAAGAAGCGTTGATGATCGTAAGAGTACTAGTGGAGCAACATTCTCTCTAGGTGGTTGTCTTGTATCATGGTCGAGCAAAAGACAAACCTCAATCTCGTTATCTACAACAGAAGCAGAATACATTGCAGCGACAACTTGTTGTACTCAAGTCCTTTGGATGAAACAAACTTTGCAAGATCTCACAATTCAGTGAGCCTATTCCCATCTTCTATGATAACACCAGTGCCATCAGCATCTCCAAGAATCCTGTCATGCATTAAAAAACAAAACACGTTCCGATCAAATATCATTTTGTTAGAGAACAAGTTGCTGAAAAGAATATCAAATTTGACTATGTTGGTACAAAAAAACAAATCGTTGATATCTTCACTAAACCTTTACCTCATGAAGCATTTGAATATCTTCGTCAAAAGCTCGGGATTCTCCCAAGTTCTCATTAGATTTTCTTTATTCAGAAAGTAAAGGGGGAGTGGAAGTGTGTACAGGTCCACATGATGGTTGTGTGTCAGGGGGAGTTACCCTTTTCCATTGATGTAAAAGGGGGAGAGAAGGTAGTAGGAAGAGGTGCCCTGATCGCAGGGGGAGTACTTGTGTTGCCATCAATGCCAAAGGGGGAGATTGTTGATCTAAAAATGATCTGTGGCTGTCATTAATGTCAACCCAAGCAACACCAAGGATGACCCTGAACTTCCATGGCACATTGGGCATCATCATTCATGGTTTCTCATCTCATAACCATTATAGGAATACTCTACTCAAAAATATCTTTCTATCGGTATATAGCTCTCCTCGTAATTCCTCACGGTTTGTAAGTTATTCAAAATTGAAGTTAGTAAAGCCAATTAGTGGGCTAAAACCCCATGGGGTTGTGGCATGGCATTTATCATTGATTTTGGTCATTGAATAGTCAATAATTAATAATTTTTTAAGCTCCTAAAATCCCTCCAACATTCTCTATAGAAGCCCCTCTCAACTCTATAAAAAGAAATCTCATATATCCTCCAAAAGTAGTGATCGTGGAATTTTTGCTATAACTTTATTTCTGTGAAGTCTTAGATGCTGAAATTAAAACCCATTTGAGCCGAAATCTTGATGAACGTCGTGACCGAATTTCAGATCTTGGTTCGCTATATTTTCGGAGATATGATCTGTGGAAGTTAGGGTTTTGTGCAGGCTCCCGAATTTATCTTAAAGAGGTGACCTTGGGAAAATCGTCATAACTCTCTCTGGGAAACGGATTGGAATTCTGTAAAAAGTGGCGGATAGTGCACGAACTGTAGTTTTCTGTATATCAATTTCATAGCCAAAGGAGGAAACAATGACACATGGCACATCGTACAAGTTCACTCTACTGAACTAGTCCATAATTAGGTCATTGTGAGAGATTGGGCATAACTTTGCCTTGAAGAATCCAAATCGGGTCAGACCTGTGGCATTGGAAAGAAGACTCAGAGGGCTACTACAGGACCGAAGATCACATATTGGGGATCTGAAATCACAGAGATACATCAAATTCAATATCGTGCTCCTAGAAGGCAAAAAAAAAAACTAGATCAAGTGCTGTCAAGGGGTGCAAAGGACTAGACTTTCTAGGGCAGCAAAGAGCAAGGTGCAACAAAATGATGCAACAGAGGTAAGCTCTAGGTAAGTATCTTTTGTATATGCATGTTCATCTCTTAATTGCATTAGGTTCTTTATATTCTAATTTGTTGTTTTTGTTTAGCACTGACATATGCTTTGCAGAATGACGTAAGTTTTGCTATTATCATGTCATGGGTATTTCCTTGAAGCCTTTTTCCAGGTATTATATATTCATTAAGAGAAGACTCAATGCATAATCTAATGTTCTGAAGAGTGAGAAAGGGTAGCATGACAAAAGCAACAATCAAGGTGCAGAACAACAACAAGAAGTTCACCACATGAAGTCTTCAAGTGGCAACACTGCATACAGTCATTGTAAAAGTTTCATTGTACAAAGTAATTGTAAAAGCATCATTGTAAAAGTTGTACAAGTGTCTATCTGCCAAGAGTTGAAGAGGCAGTGTCGGGAGGTCTAGGATCATCATTAGGTGGTTGTGTCATAGTTGGTGTTATGATCTAGTGTGTTTTCTTCTTCTACATCATTCTATATCATTGTAAAGTGGACCATTTTCCCTGGTACGGGAGTCCCTTCTTCGTTTATTCTTCTATAGGGTGGTAGGGTGGTGCATTGGTGAATTTTCCCGTAGCAAGGTATAATCCAAGAGGTTGGGTACCTCAAGGATCTCGCCCCTCATCACTTGTAGTCCGTCAGACTATAGCTGGATGTCACCCCACTTCCTCTCAAGTGGCGCATGAGCACTCATGGCACAGTGGTCATCCTCCTTGACTTCTTTCTCCGCCTTTGTTGGCGTTGCCTTCGAGTTAGAAGCCTCTCCCTTACCCTTCTTCCTTGGACATTGGTTTGCATAGTGACCCAATTCCCCACAATGGAAGTACTTGACCTTGGAGAGGTCCTTCTTCTTTCTCTTCTCCTGCTTTCCTGCAGATGCGAGAGCCGCATATTCTTCTTCCTCCTTGATTTTGACCCCTTTTCCGCTACTCCCCACCTTTGTCACCCGTCTGATCTCTTCTTGACGAAGAACTGCTCATAGTGCCTCCCAATCTAGAAGGCTCGACATGCCCAGTATACTTTAGACAAATACCTCCCAATCCTCTGAGACTGCGTTCAATGCGGCCCTCACCATCAATTCCTGATCCGGCGTGGCCCCTATGGAAGTTCGCTGGTCTTGGATCTCCTTCAATCGACCGAGGAAGACATCTATCTGCTCTCCCTTTTGCATTTGGTATGGCCGTAGCTGATTTTCAAGTAACAACTTCCTTTGCACGGAAGTATGTTGGTACAATTTCTTTAGGGCATCCCACATCTCATTTTCCGTGTCCTTCTCAACAATATGTGACACCACATGATCCTTGACCTCATCAAGGATGATGCACTTCGTCCTAGCCATTGCCTCCTCGTACTTCTCATTTTCAGCTGTGTCAACTGGTATCGCTATTGTTTTCAAGGCGAAGTCCTTGATGTGATATTTGTCTAAAATGGACAAGATCCTGGCCTTCCAGACCACGAAGTTGGATGCTCCATCCAACCTATCTTGATCTCTCAGTCCATTCATGACCATTATGCTGCTCTTCTTCTGACTCCTCCGAGTCTCTCTACTTCCCTCCTGGAAGTCCTCGGTTCGACTCCCTCTGAGTTTCGATTTCCCTTCTGGAAATCCCTCCTCCTTGGTCTTGCCCTGTTAGGTACTGTTCGAACCACAATACCCCACCAAATTCGCTTCGCAAATTATCCGCAGCCTCCTATTAACCAACACCTTGAAGGACTGAGCCTCTAGGCTCTGCGCAATCCCGGCACAGGCAAAATCTGCACCTCCTGGCCACAACGTCGATCCTTCATGATTGACAAAGATGACCGGGCACTGCGTAGGTCAGGTCTGCTCCTTTGTGCTGATCCTCCTCCTGGCTTGAACTGATGACGTAGGCCCTTTGCGTCACCCCTTCCTTGCTGCTTTCTGCTAGGAACAACTGTTTTTGCTGCTACTGCTCTGCTCAGCTAATGCCTTCAGTTATCTTGTGATTTGAAACCTCGCTCTGATACCATGTTGGAATTTCTAAGTTTAACTTGTTAGAAATTCTTCCTGTACTATATGATTTATGTCTTCCTACTTGTTCAATTACTTAACAAGTTATTTACCATGTAAATACTGAAAATAAATACAAGTACAGTATCAACACATATAGATCATCAACTAAAAGTAAATAAGCACACAAGTGACATCGTTGTTTTTGGACTAATGTCCCTGGAAAAATCCAATGCAGTAAAACCGGTGCAGCTATTCAGAGGGTTTTATTATTATGCAGTTTCATAATTCAACTTGGGTGCCAAAAATGGCTCACCCAATAGAGAATGCCCTCGACAGTAGTACCTCTCAGTTGGAGACAGATATTCTTGCTAAATCACCGGATAAACGATCCCACAACAACAATGCAACTTCTGCTGCTCTACGTCACTCTAATAGGGATTGCGTCACCCTATCCGGCTCTCCATCTCCCAGTCTGTCCCATGAAATCCTCCAGCGCTGCCTCTAGGCCCTAAGTCAACCTCTTTGGCCTCTGCGTCAGCTTCTAGAACCTTTGTGTTAGCCCCTAGACCCTCTGCATCTCACATGCTGGCCTCTCTGGCTCTGCGCAGCTCCTGGCTGCCTCTACGTGGCCTCTAGTTGGCTTTGTGTCAACCTTTCCCAGCTCTACGCTGATCCTCCTGGTACTAACTCTGCCTCTTTGTTATGTATTCACTACCCCTCAGCTGTAACTCAAATCATTCACTCGATTTCCTCAGCAAACCCTGCCCCAGAAAATCAAATTCTTTATCTCTCTTGGTGTGTTCTCCAATTGACCCTCAAGCCTCCTCTTATACTTTTCTCGTTGGTCCATTAACGACTGAGATTAAATCTCTAATCAATGGTTAAGGTTAGATTTGGCTTGATCTATGACTTTTGGACCCTTCTAACCCAGTTTTATATTAATACCCATTAATGTTTTTTTTTCCTAAGTTTAGACTCGGGAACTCCATTAAAAATATTAATTATTTTAATATCTCCCAAATTGGTTAGAATCTGCCCAAACCATATCTGGGTCTTAGAGATCTCATGTGCTTTAGCCTCTCCACCAATTTTCTTGGCTAGAGCACATCCGATGCTACCCCAAATATACACCACTTGCTACCAAGTGGTCCTTTTGACCTTGCAGTGACTACTTTTGACACCCAACGACTACCTTTTTTCACTCGAACGGTTAGTAGTAAGTCGATTTTGCACATTTGCTTGGATCTTCAATGCCTTTGGGTAATATGCTTGATTTCATATGCCACTAGCCCCATTGGCTAGAGAGTGCCTTGCATTGCCTCATCATCACCGTATATGCCACATCTTCATGCCTAGGAGATCCCTAGAGGATATTGGGAATTTGCAACCTAGGTTTTGTCCTTCTAATTTTGTAGACCACTTTTTTGACATAATGCGTGCAAAACATTGTTAATCTTTTCCCCTATTTTACCACCTAGAAACCTATGTGCCACTAGATCAACTTTGACCATGTGTTCTGCACAATGCCTTCATTGTTCGGAAAATATTCACTGTGGTATTTCATCTTCTCTTTATTCAGAGCATTTTGGGACCAAGTTGAGCTTTTGACTTTTGGGACCACATGCACCCAGAAATGTGAATTGTCTCAAGCAATGTTGCACAAAGCGCGAGCGGGATTTAATCGGCGCCGGGAAAAAAGCGGAAAAAATCGTTAAAAGCGGGAAAAAAGCGTTTGGCACAAAAATATTCATTTTTTTTCATTTTTTTCAATTTTTTTAATATCTAAACCATCTACAACATAAAATAAATACATGACACATAAATATGATAAAAAAACTAATATATAAGATGTTTAATATCATTTCTAGCGCTAAAATCACACATAACATTGAATCATGTCCTGAATAGTAAGTCCTGAGTCCCAACTCAGCCTCAAAATATCAACAAAAAATATGATAATGTATCTCATCATGTCATAATGTCATATACAATAAAATGAAAGTCTAATCCTATTGATTTCCTCTGCCCCTCTTGCGAGAAAATGCCACAGCTTTCCCTTTCCCTCTAGATGTAGATGCTGGTGCCCGTGCAGGTGGAAATGGCAGTGGAGTCTGATGTGATCTAGACGTTGAAGAACTAGAAGTAGGAGCTATAGGAGGTAGACCACGTCCTCTACTGGTGGCAGGGGTAGCCCGGGCAGGTGGTGTCACCTGGAAACATTACAATCTCCCAATCCTGAAATCCTGAAAAACTGATAAGTCTGCTGGATTTTAAATGAAATCTAAAATTCTACTTTCTCCATATGAAATCCAATGAGGCTGGAACCACTCTCAAACATCCTGAGTCATTTCATGGTAATGTTAAAATTTTTAGTAAAAGGATGAAAATGAAGATTAAGGAGAATGTCACTTTTACTTTAAGAATTTAACATTACCATGAATAGCATATCCATACTAGGGCCTAGACTTGATCATTAAGCTACCCCACTCAAAAATTATTTGTTTCTTTCAAAAAACATTGCATGAAAAAACCCAAAAATGGTTATAAAACTATGCTGTCCTGAGCCCCCACGATTTTTTCGTTAAAAATCGCGCTTTTTTCGAAAAAATCGCGATTTTTTGAAAAAAGCGCGATTTTTCAGTAAAAATCGGCAAAAAAAAGTAGGCGATTTTTTCGTATAAAAATCGCGATTTAAGCGGGAAGGGGAAAAAATCGCGATTTTATCGCGATTTTAACAACACTGGTCTCAAGAAATGTAAACATGCTGAATTTGTGAGACTACCATGTTGAGAATTGTCTTACGAATTTCAAATACTGCACCAAGACCAAGGCCACATATAAACTCAATGACACACATGTGGTAAAACATAGGTACACTTTGACACGGGTTGGAGTGGCTCATATGCCAGTGATCAATCCACATAACCAAGGCTCCTTCAAACCATTAGTCCCTCTCATATCCACCCAAAATTCCCCAATCCCTTACAAGACAAAAGGACCGTGGACTTAGCCCAAAAGGACAAGCCATGACCAATCATCACAAGGCCTTGGACACCTAATTACAAAGACTCACATGGTGTTTACAAGGCTTTGACTTGTGACCTTGAGCTTATAATGGTGATAATGCAAAGTGAAAAACCTATGGATGTAGTCCTACTGATATGGGGGGTAATAGGATGCATTTGTTGTTGTCTTTGAAGTGTTAGCTTTTGTAGCATCAAATGCGTTCTAGCCATGAAATTTGGTGGAGAGGCTAGAAATAGAATACATGAGATCTCCAAAACCCAGAAATCATTTCTGGAAATTCTGCCTAGAAATGACTTAATTAGATTATTAAGTTGTTTTTAAATATTCCCTAAGTCCAAAGATGATCCTAGCCATTGATTAAGTTTTAATCTTGGTCGTTGGTGCTCCAACAAAAGATTATAAGGGGGATGGAGAAGATACTTGAATAGTTCGATTGCTTGGCAGATCGATTTCCAGAGTAGCAGCAGTCAGTTGTCAGAGAGAGCTAGAGATCAAAGCAGTAAGTGAGGGGCAGAGACAATGAGGCTGGAGGAAGTATTCCAGATCCAGTGAGTACATTTACAAAGAGGCAGAAGAGCCACAGAGAAGCTGACACGGGGGCAACTTAACAACTTCTAGAGGCAAGTCCGATTTGCTAAGAGGGAGAGATGTCTTCAGTTCCAGAGGTATGGAAGGAGTCCCGAAGTACCAGAGAAGCATATTTCCTGTCAACAAAAGGCAAAATAGCTTCATCAGAGACCAGTAAGAGGCTTGACGTCAGGCAGGCTACGCAAAGCAGTGTAGAGGCTGACGCAGAGGGTCAGAGGGCCGAGTTTTTGAAGGCAAGTTGTTCCGAGGATTGCCTGTGGGGTGACGAAATTCCTCACTAGATTTTTGCTAGTATTTTTCTCTATAGGATTGCTAGATTTCGACATCTAGTTGTACTAAGAATTTCTCACTGCTGAATAATAATAAAAACCCTCATTGTTGCACCAGTTTTCCCGCATTGGGTTTTTCGGGGGACTTTTATCCAAAAGTGATTGTGTTATATTTTACGTGTGTGTGCTAGCATTTCATAGCTTCCAACGTTTTATTTTTCCGCATAATTTTATTTGTGAATGTTGTAGTGTATTTATTTCAATATTTGTTGTAGGAGAAATAATATCAGTTGTTGCAATAGGGTTCCAGTTTTCAGAACTTTCACATGGCATCAGAGCGCAGTTGATCCACCGAAGAGATCAGAGGCGAAAAGAAGGAATTTCGCTGCTCAGTGTGGGCAGCAGACCGAAGTTCCCAGGGGCAGCACAACCTTTTGCTAGGAGGCTGAGTTGCTTGAGGAAGACCGATTTTTCTTAGAGGGGCAAAAAAATTCGATCCTTCCAAATCGAGTGATTCCAGAGGCAGAGGGAGCAGCTCAGATTTTTCGTTGGGCAGATCTCTAGCTGGACGCAAAGGTTTTTGCAGCAGCTCGCTAGCATCAAGGTGGAAGAGACAAGAGCACACACATAGGGAAACTTTTCCTCAAGGAACTTCTAGTCTCAAGAAGTTCGAATTTCCTTGTAGATCGACAATAGTTGTGAGCAGATCTTCTCACTCTAGAAGGGAGTGCGAATAGCAGAGTAGCAACCAAGTAGAAGGAAAGATGAAGTTTTCGACAGTTCGTTGAGATGGCCACTGCTGGGTTTCGTGGATTAGGACAGGTTGGATGGAGCTTCCAACTACGTCATCTGGAAAACGTAGTGTTGGTTATTTTCTGTTGTTCTTGGTTAGATTTAAATTTAACTGAAAAGAAATAAATATCTTGCATTTTCTAATGCTGGCTGATTTTTTGCTTGTCTCACGTTGTTTCTGAGTTTTTCATTGAGCCTGATATTTTGGCCTGCACCATGTTATTCCTGAGTCCAATTTTTGTAGCATTGCTTTGAAGAACCTAGAGAGCTTCCTATCCTGCAGGCCATACAATGTATGGGCAAATTACCTAGACAATAGGCCATTTATTTAAGGTGTTGGCAGTCATATTGACAAAAATACCTAGCTGATCCCCATGAGTTTATTATTGGGTATTACTTTAATTTCTTCACTTGATTTACTTATTTCATTATGTTTTTCTAGTGAACATGCTTTTTCCTGCTGCGTAAGTCGCCTGTACTGGTCTGGCTAGCTAGGGTCACACGATTGTTTTTCTATTCGATCTTTGAAGGTTTTCTTTTGAGAAAATATTATTTTTTTCTTCTAATGCTATTCCGTTGCATTTCAGAGAAATATAACTCCCATAAGCCACAGAGTTATGGGATATTGTCGGCACTCAGCAGATATCATTGAAACTATAAATGGGTTGAAGGTGAGATCCACATTCACTGTTTTCTTGTATATATAAGAAAGAGTTTCAGGTGCCTTTATGCAGTTGTGCTTTCTAAAGTCTTTGGAAGTAGCTGTGTTTCTCACATCATTTATTGATTATCAGGAGGAAAGAGACCCAGGGGAATTTTCATCATTCAAGGAACGCCTTTCTTATCTGCGGGTATTGCTGCAATGCTTATAGAACACCTTACTGTAGATGTTATGCTTGTGATCTCTTCCTCGACATATTTATCGGATATGAGCTCAAGTTGAAATCTTATGCCACAGGTAACAGAAAAGATGAGAGTCTGCTTTGGAAAATCAGGAATACATGGCTGGGGTCTCTTTGCTCGCAGGCACATTACAGAAGGAGAAATGGTATGCCTTTCTGTCCACTCTTGTATTGTATGATTTTCTGTCTTTTAAGTAGCAGAACCATTTGAATTCTTCTGGATTAACTGGAACTGTTTGAAGCTCTCCTCATTCTAAATATTTTGAAAACATTATGCTGCTTCAAAGTTCAAAGGAGTGAGAACTGTTTGTACTCTTCTGACCTCACTGCCCTGAAGCTTGCCCCACCTGTCCAAACGTTACTGCTCCCAAAGCTCTCGCTTCAAAGGGGAGCACACTCCCAGAATGATTCCCTGTGCTACCAAAATGATTCCTGCACTCCCGGAATGATTCCTATTGCTACTAGACCAAAGGAGAAGAAATTAGAAATTGCTTGTGGCTTAAGAAAGTTTAGTAGATGGTAGAATTATTTGTGTTTTTCAATTTAGAATCTAGGTTTAAGAACTTAGAATTATTCGTCTTTGTTATGGGCTATTTTCTGAACATTATATGACGGTTGAAATTTGAATCATTGATTACATGATACAACTCTTTGGTCATGATGCCCTGTTTTATGTCATGGTTGTTTTCTCTTAAAATTTGTCGATGACAAATATTTTCTTCCAAAAATTGAAGGTTGATGCTATGGTTGATCTTTCGATAACAATGCTATAACATCTAGATCTGTGATGCTATTTGTGTACTAAATAATAGATTGCTTTTAACGATTTTCATTAATTTACTATAAAAATCTATGTTTTCATATTTTGTGCAACTAATTCACCATCTTGTATGCTTTTTTTAGTGGAATATGTATGCATCCACACACACACACACAATGCTCATGGAACTTTTTGGAAATTGGCACTTCGTGCTTTGTGCTCTGCTGCACTGTCACTCCCAACATCTATGCTTCTGGATGAATCAGCAGTGAGTTATCAGTATTCAGAAAAGACACCAAGAACTTAAGTTATTGTAGCCTTCTACATACTTAACCTTCCAAACACAAAACTGATTTCTTATAAGATGGCCATTTTAAATTCTAATAGAAGCAATAAGTTGGAGCCAAAGAGGACATGCTAACTGCCCTTGGTTATATAGGAAAGGGGATCTTGTTCTTTGGTTCCTTGATGGTACCATCTTGATATACATCCATATTGATTTATAATGAAATATCTGATGCATTTTCAAAGAAAAGAAATAGAAATCTAATAGAATCAGCCTTGGTTGATTAAACCTCTATCCTTCAGCATTTGATTTGTCAACCATGCAAACTAGGGCCACAGATTGAATACATGGCATATTTATTTCTCGTATTCTATGTTTTTTGGAGTGACCAAAAAAAAAGCTTTACCTGCTTTATATACTTTTGAATATGTCTCTACATATCTATGCTATTTCTTTGAAGTCTGAATATGAACTTTCCAAAGATGCTTGAACTTTTTAAACTACAGAACTATCTATGGTTGTAATTCAAGAATCTAAAAGGGCTGTGAATTGTCATAGGTAGTGGAATATCGAGGTGAGCAAGTTAGGAGAAGTGTAGCTGATTTGCGGGAAATTCATTATCGCTCGCAAGGAAAGGATTGCTATGTGAGTGTTATTACTTGACCTATTATTTTCTTGGTTTTTCAAAATGCGTTGTATCTATATGTACTTCCATTTTTAACTCGTTATCATTATCATTGATTTTGGAAAACCTTTTCTCTGACATGGATGTAAGTTGATTGGATAACTGTCTTTGGATAGAAAATAATACCCACAAATTTCAGAGGACCATGATGAGAGATTTTACAATCTCAACATTGGGTAAAGAATAAGAGTGTATTTCATAATTGTAAGAGGCTTCTCATCAATATAATTCTAAATAAAGGCTCCTCTTACAAGCTCCCAAGTACCGCTGAGCATTTCCTGGAATGCTTTTGGGGCAGGCATGAAAACTTGAAAAGTGTTCTTCTCCCTCTCTCTTGGGATCTAGGAGAAGGCCTTAGTAGGCCCCACACCCTATGGAAAAGGAATTAGGTGTGTAAAAGCTCTAATCCCTCTTCCTTTCTTCTTGCATTTGCTGTTGACTTGATCACTATATAGAGTTTGGAGAGGGAAAATGACAATTCTTTTAGAGCTTGAAGGCTACGACAGGGATTTTATTGCTATTAGAGAGTTGAAGAGGTAAGCTCTAAGATTAGAATTTATCTTTTTTTCTGTGTGTTGTTTATTTGTTTCATTCTTCTACTTTCCCATTCCTTCTTCATCCTCGTTCTGTTGTTGGTTACAAATTTTCAATCAAGCTGGAAAACATGTCTCTCTCGTGGGTTATGATGTTTTTGATTTCAACGGTGTGGGGGTGTTGGAGGCGGGGGGGGATAAGGAATCACGAGGAAGAAGATGAGAATATTTCTAATGACATGTTGTTTTAAAGGGAGGAAGAGCTAGAAGGGGTGAAGGTGTACAATCTAAATATGAAAATACATGTAAACCAAGGTGTATATAAAGCAAGAGAAATAAAATACATCAAGGAAGAAAATGAGGGACAAAGAAAGTATGGGAAAGGGCTTCCAGAGGAAAAGGAACAGGTGAATCTGATGCCCATGGCAGTTACGTATCTAGAGCATTTGACCAATCCCTGTTTTCCCTATCCCATGATGGTAATGGAACCTCACATACTCCCTGTTAAACAAAAGGGGATTTCATTTATGTTGGTAGTAGGGATATGTTGGATGCAAAAATCTCGAGGTATCTTTATGCACGTGGTATACACTCAATGTTCTTCACTCCTATTGGCATCAGATGGTTTGTACCATGAACAATGCTCCGAAAGGATACAATAGCTCCTGGCAACCATTGCAGCTGTGGGCAGCCACTGCCATAGCGGAAAAATAAGTGATGTATTTTTCATTGCATTTTTTGGTCAAGAAACTTGGTCTTCTAACCAATTTCCTTGCTTTAGGGTGAATTTGGGCATGCAAGACAGATGAGAGTGGCATACGAACTCTGTTGAGGTTGAAGAATGGAATGGTCTCAGCCCCTCTAATATCATCATGGGGCATTAATCCCCTGTTAGTATTTTTCCAAAACTCATTCAAATAACTGACCAAATAAGTTCACAGAAAGAAATTTGTGTTATTTTAATGAACTAAAAATAGCAAACTTGCATGTGAACAGTTGTGCAGTTATGTAAGAAATCAAAGCTTGCACCAATATAGAACACTGGATAAGAAAGAAATGGTGCAATATTGAGTAAATGTCAAAAGATAGTGAAAAATGCAGGAAATAGGAAAATGATAGGTGCTTCCATGCAATAGTTTAGTTTTGTGTTAGCATGGTGGTCTAGCTTGAGTGGTTGATTGCTTTGATCTTCATGTAGGAGGTGTCAGGGTCAGTGTCCTTTGGGCTGACTGCCTTTGCTGTGTGTCTCATTCAATGCCCCTATTGAGTTAGATGCTATGTTGTGTCAGAACCCATCCCCCTAGAAGAAAAAACCCTCTACCCACCTTTCCTGTGTCTCGGGGATTTGGCAGACCCTGGGAAACATCCTGAAGCTGCTGGGAACTTGATTGGATACTCAGGGACTTGTTGGCTATCCCCAGGATTTTCCAAGTTGGATTTCAGGGATACTCCAGGCATGTATCTTAAGTTTTGACAATGGATATTGATGATTGGACATTTTATTTTTGTATTACACTGAATTGAAATCTGTTGTACATGTTCCAGTTCAAAATATGGGTTTCAATGTTACTTGGGAGCGGGAGCGGAAGCGGGGAGCGGGAGCGACCATTTTCAGAAGCTCCCGGTTTGGGAGCGAATCCTGGAGTGATTTTTTAAAAATATATATATTTTTTATATTTTTTAATTTTTGATACATATATGTCAACAAAAACATGTAGAATGATGAATTAGATATAAAAAACATAAAAAAGCATAGATTGAACCATATAACAACAATCATCTAGAAGTTATAATCTTCATCAACCACGTCCGCAACTTAGTAACATAGTAACATACAACATATTGAGTCTCATGATTCATCAATCTTAAAGTTTCAAGCTTTCAAAATTCAATATATAACATTTATCATCATTGATCACCAAAGTTGTACTTGTAAGCTAAGTGTAACCATTACAACAAATAATATCTAACATGAAATGAAATGTTATAAAATGAAACGAAATGAAACAACTTTCAACTTTCATGAAGCATCATATTCATAATTCATTACTAATGAGTTATAATTGCCAACTTCAAACTTAAATTGTCATATATTGTTTAAAAAAATATCATAATAAATATGAAAGAGTCAATAGTTATAAAAGCTACTAGAAACTAGAGAAGAGAAGTAAATCTATTATCTATTTCTTATGCTTGGGCCTCTTGCCACCACGAGAAATGTCTAATTTTTTAGTCTTGTTGCAAAATCAGGATCTTTGTCATTAATATCACCCTCCAAGCATTAATATCCAGAGGTATCTTTGTCATTACCTTTGTATCTGTATAGGGATCTTTGTCATTAATATCACCCTCTAAGCATTAACATAAGATAGAAAAAGCATAGCATGTCAAGTCAAGATTTTGTTTGAGTGATGCGTACATTTTTAGAAGGGTCATGATAGAGGAGTTCGACAACCAATGTCACTAACATCAAGGTACATAGAGGGATTGGTACTCTTGATTAAATATGAGTTCCATACCCTAATACATGACAAAATTCAATGGAAACATTGCAATCCCCCAATCCTGAAATCCTGAAAAACTGATAAGTCTGCTGGATTTTGAATGAAATCTAAAATTCTACTTTCTCCATATGAAATCCAATGAGGATGAAACCACTCTCAAACATCCTGAGTCATTTCGTGGTAATGTTAAAAATTTAAGTAAAAGGATGAAAATGAAAATTAAAGAAAATGTCACTTTTACTTTAAGAATTTAACATTACCATGAATAGCATATCAATACTAGGGCCTAGACTTGATCATTAAGTTGCCCCACTCAAAAACTATTTGTTTCTTTCAAAAAAAATTGCATTTCGAACATTACTACAAAAAAAAAAATGCAAAAAAGGCAAAACGCTCCCGAAAAGGCAGGGAGCGAAATTTTTTTTAGGGAGCGCGCTCCCGACCCGCTCCCGCCCGGAGCGCGGATTGGGAGCGGGAGCGAGGGGGGGGGGCGCTCCCCCGCAACACTGATGGGTTTTATATGATGGGTTTTGTTTTGAGTTTTTGGTGATTTAACTATTGTCTTTTCAGAACCAACATTACAGCAGACAAAGCCACCATGTCAATATAAACCAGGAAATGCAATATTTCAAAGGGCTGATCCTTGTGGTTATTTCTTTTGTTCTTTCCTTTTTTTGGGTCATCTCACTGTTTCCATATTGTATATGGGTTTCCAGGAGTCATTCAAGTCAGTTCTTCTATGGTTCCAACCTCAAGCATTGTGAAAACAATCAAATAATAGTGACTCGGACTGGATACTAAATGTTTGAATAAATCCCTATTCAATCACCTTCCGAGTCTGAAATATGAATCTAATCACTTTACAGAACCAAAGTGTTTTGTAGTGGTTTTCAACACTGCCGTAAAGATCTGCAGAACCTATTGAGAAGAGAATGCCTTTTAAGTTTTAACATAATCATCATTAACAAGAAATGTGAGAAAGAAAAAGTCCTATAGAGAGAGTTATTTGTCTCATAGACTATTGCAAATTGAATATAGTTTCACTTAAGTTGCCTAAAGCTAAAATGCATTTTGGTCATGTCCATGGGCCAATAATTGAATGCCACAAAGCCCTTTTTTAATTGGCAAAGCTTTTTCAGAAATGGCAAGGGTAAGGGTTGTGCATAATACTAGAATATAGTATAATTTTTTATGCTTATAAGCAACTACAAATGCTTATGGTGAATATATATATATATATATATATATATATATATATATATATATATATATATATATATAGAATTGCCATCCCCATCCCTATCCTGCAGCCTCGAAACTTTGGGGGTATGCTCTCAATGATGCGAACATCGCGATTAAATCGTGATTTTTTTGCAGAAACGATTAAATCACTGTTTTTTTGGGCGATTTTTTTTATTTTCAAAAAATCGCGATCCGATCCCAAAAAATTGCGGGGGTGCAGAACAACGAGTTCTCAAAGCTATTTTTGGTTTTTTTTGCTCATTTTTTTAAGAGAGAAGACAAGAGTGAGAGCTAAGGAGGAGGAGAATTCATCTACACAAGGGCAAGAGCGGAGAAAAGTGAAATAATTTAGCATCCCAAGCAAAAATAAATAAATTTTGGACCAAGTTTCTTCAGCAAAGCATGGTTTTCAGGTATGGGCATCAAATTTGGGCATTTTTTTTTTTTTTTTCTTGTTTTTCTTTGGGTTTCTATCACCCATTTATTTTCCATGATTTTTGTTTGTATTTGATTGTGTTTTTTTTCATTTTTGTTGCATTTAGTGGAGAGGGTTTATTTTGGTAAAAAATGCAAAAACTTGATTGTTAGATTTATTTGTTTAATTTCTTCTTGTGCCTTAGTTTTTTTCCATCATTTTTGCTTGGGTTTGAATGTGTATTTTTTGTCATTATTGTTGCATTGAGTTGAGGGTTCTTTTTTTTGGTAAAAAATTCAAAATGTGTTATGTAAATTTCAATTTTTTTTTCTTAACTTGTAGTTTTTCTTGTGCCCTAGGTTCAAACTTCAAACTTCATCTTACATTAAATCTCAAGAGTTCAACAAAGTTACAAACATGTCAAGGAAATTGGACCTTCTGTGGGAATTTGGTGAACTTGATGGAGGGTTTGACAGATCAAATTTGACTTGCAAGTTATGTGGGCATCATATGACAGGGAGGTATACAGATTGAAATATCACCTTGCACAAATTCCTGGACATGAGGTAGGGCCTTGCACAAATACAAATCCAAAAATCATCCGAAGAGCCCTCAGATCATTGGAAGAAATAGAGCAAACCAAATTGTCCAAGTCAACTCTAAAGAGTCAACTAGCAGGGAGTAGAGTGTCAGGATTGGGAGGTGAACATGAGAGTGGTACTGGTTCTACTTCACCATCAGCATCTACAACCAACCCTGTAGCTACCTCATCATTTTTTGTTCCTAGAACCACACCTGGTTCACAACCATCTATCTCTTCAATTATTTAAAAAAGGGAGAAAGAAGCTGACAAGTTGTTGGGCAAGTTTCTTCTTTGGAGTGATATTCCTTTCAACGTTACAAGGAACATCTATTTTTCCAGCCCGTGGTTAATGTTATTGCTATTGTTGGCCCAGGGTACAAAGTCCCTTCTTATGTTGACTGCACTAAGAGATTGGAGGAGTTTAGGGCATCATGGGCACATACAGGATGCACTGTGATGTTAGATGGTTGGACCGATCAAAAGGGTAGAAGCCTTATTAACTTCTTGGTTAATTGTCCCAAGGGGACAATGTTTATGAAATCTGTTGATGCATCTGCACATATCAAAGATGCACGATTATTATGTGATTTGTTGGATGTGTTCATTCAAGAGGTGGGTCCACAACATGTTGTCCAAGTCATAATAGACAATGCTGCAAATTATGTTGTTGCTGGCAAGATGCTTATGGAGAGGCATCCTACCTTATTTTGGACAGCTTGTACTGCACACTGCATTGATTTGATGTTGGAGGACATAGGAAAAAATCCTTTTGTCAAGGATATTGTTGAGTCATCAAAAAGCATTACAAAATTTATATATAATCATGCATTTGTGCTTCATTTGATGAGAACATTCACCAACAACAAGGAGTTGGTGCGCCTTGCCATTACACAATTTGCCACCAGTTTCATATTTCTTCAATCCCTCTTGAATTCTATGTGGGATGTGAAGAGAATGTTTCTTTCAGAGGAGTGGTGTGTTTTGGCATTTAGCTGCAAACTAGAGGGAGAGGCCATATGCAGGTTAGTTTCATATCAAAAAAGCTTCTCGGCGGGAGTGCAGGAGGTGTGTGGCATTACTGAACCTTTGGTAAAGGTTTTTCGATTAGTTGATGGAGACAAGCCTGCAATGGGCTACTTGTATGAGGCCATGGATAGGGCCAAAGAATCCATTCGGACCTACTATGATGATAAGGGGGATGAGGGGTTTGAAAAACAACAACTCCTATGGGAAGTGATTGATGAGCAATGGAACAATACACTCCATCGTCCCATTCATGTTGCAGGGATCTACCTGAACCCCAAATTTGCTTACTCCCGTGCTTTCTTATTTTATGCTGAGGTCATGGATGGATTCTTCACTTGTGTTTAGAGGATGGTGCCATCTCTAGCAGAATATGCAAAAATCTCCAAAGAAATGGAGATATACAGGATGACAGGTGACACATTTAGCTTTGACATGGCTGTTGTAGATAAGAAGACTAAAATGCCAGGCAAGCTTTAGTTTGTTTCAAATTTCATTGTCTCTTCAAGTTCATACTTTGCTTCAACTTTCAAATTTCATTTTTTTTTTTTTATGTTTATCTTATTTGTTGTGGATGCATGGTGGAGAAGCTATGGTGGCAAAGCACCCAATCTCCAAAGGCTTGCTGTTAATTTTAGGTATGTTTTATGCTAGAGCAATTTATTTCAATTTTCACAGTTAGCTCAATATCTTTTCCAGATTAGCAATCACATCAGCATTAAAGTAAAATGTAGATAGAACAGAAATATAAATCACAGAAGACAAGCCAAGACAAGAGGACACAAGATGTGGCGCTAGCCAGGGACAAACCCCAATGTGGGGAAACCCTTGATCAATTCTTCTTATATGTTCTTCAATAGTTCAGCAGAGAGAGAGAGAGAGATAGTACATTTACAACAGAAGTCAACACTTCGACTTTCAAGATAAGAGAATAGATCATCTCTACATGAGATCAGTTGAAGACATGTTGCTTCAACTGATTCTCCAAGGTGACTCCTTCACCTATCATTGTGCTGCATCTCGTCCATATGCTGCACCTCACCGTGTAGCACCATGCTGCACTCATCATCACAGTGCTGGACCTAATGACCATGCTAGGCACTTCATGTTGTTGCTCCTGTCACTGTGCTGCTCCAATCACTGAGATGCTCTCATCACAGATCTGCACTCAATGCTGCACCCATCACTGATATGCACTTAATGACTACTATGCTGCACTTCACTGCTGTCTCTAATACGGTAATACCATGCTGCATCCAACTGCTACATCTAACCAAGTTGTCTAACATGCTGACCACACAGGCAGTGACATTAACCTTCAGTCCTTATCCTTGTGCAACACTTTAACACAATACGCTGCTGGCTATGGCCTGCGGCCTAGCCTAGCAACAAGCAAGGTTATCATACAATACCCAACTATTACCGTTGAAGAACAATGTCTACCAATCAGCCTTATTGCTGCACAATATGCCCAGAATAGATCTCAAATATGTCACGCTGTCACTTACAGCAATGTGACTTTAACACTGATGAAATACTTCCTTTAGCTGCGGCATAAGACCACTTCTTCTTGCTGCGTCTTAGGTCTTTGTATGTCGTTTATTAGATCCTCTTCTATTGCGGCTAATAGAGCTGCGTATAAGACCTTTTTCATGATGGCAATAGGAGCTAGATGAGGGCTGCCAATTAGGTCTCTAGATTGACAGCGTAATACATCTTCCTTTCAGATCTCTTCACTGCTGCTAGGGATTCATGACCTTCCACTAGAAAGCATATAGAACTCTTCTCAATATAGTGGCTAGAGTCTCCATTATGACAACGGATTAGGATCTTTATGGACAACAGTTTACGAGCTACTTAGACATCAAATCAAGGTTCTCTTTTGTTGCATTTTGAGGGTTACTTGTGACAACAAATCATGACCTGCAGCTAGGGTATTAGGGCAACATATGAGGGCTTATCCTTCAGCGGTGTGTAGGCTTCTTTTCACTGTGGCTAGGGCTCCCTCTAGTACATCTTAGATCTGCATTGAAGCTCCTTAGACTAGAGAGCCTTCTCTTGACAGCGTTGAGGGCTTGTACTTTACTTCCTTCCTTGACTGCGGCTAGGGCATGTATACCTGCGGCTAGGGCTCCTCCAAGATTCCTCCTTTAGGGCTGTGTAGAAGGCATCTTGGCTAGCTGCGTAGAATTCTTTCTTCACTGCGTTAAAATCTCCTCCATGACAGCGTTAGGATCTAGGGCATCCTCTAGGGTAGCATATCCTCTTTAGATTTCTCCTCCCACCAAAACCCAAAGACAAGTGGAGAGGAAGAGATCACCAAGAGGATGTGTGTCCAAATGACTTTCAAGGCACCTCTATTTATACTAAAATGTTGAGCACAAGAGGGGTTTATTTGGTTGCTAGTCGACTTTGACGAATTGTCCCATAACACAAATAAATTCATATCTCCATGAATACTTATCGGAATTGGATGATCTTTAGATCATCCTACACCTCCTGATGAGAGGGATCCAAGAAAAATAGCAGCTACCATTAATAAGATGACCCACATGGAGTTTGGCCCTAGTTGCCAATTTTAACACTCCCTCTCAACTAGGGAGAACTCCATTCGCTGATCCATATGTCCGACTGTACTATCTCTGCCATCAATGCCCTGCACTGCTCTGCTCTGCTGAACCATGAAGAAGAAGAATTGATTGAGAATGTCTCATACCATTCTTTATTGACCTGAAGTCAGTTTCATCTAAAGAGAGTGTTTCATATCACTCTTACTGACCCGAAGTTAGTTGTATTGATCCCAGATCAATATCACAAGAGAGTGTCTCAAACCACTCATATTGATCCTAGATCAATTGGAGGTCATCCTAGCATAGGGAGTATGGTAGATACAACGATGCATCCATCAATAGTACTACTATGGTCCCTAACCCCATTTCCCTGCTCATTGATCAGATGAGAGGTACTTCCTGTGAATCCCAGACTGAATGGGTATGATGCCTCGACATGAGAACTAATCATCCTGTCCCACAAGAGAACTAATCATCCTGGCTCACAATAGAACAAATCATCTTGTCTCAAAGTCGCCTCGGGGTATCACAGGGGAAGGCTGAGCTATTCACCCTGTACACAACGCATCATTAGGGGAGTGTGAGTCGCCCTATGGTCGTGTGTTGCTCCAGTAAGTACCCCAAGCCCCCCAGAGCTCCCAGAGCTTAATGTATGCAACCTGCATGACCCTTATACAAAGGTCTCTCAACAACTCCAAGTCGTTCGGAAAAGTCGCAAATTTGACCTTTCCCCGGGGCTTTGACAAAATGTCTGCGACTTGTACATCAGTCTCAATGCGATGGAGCCTCCTCGCTCGTCGACTTACCATATCCCAGATAAGGTAGTATCTGATGTCTATTTGCTGGAGCAATCATCAAATATGAGATTCCTCAACAATCAAATCCCCCCTGGTTGTCATAGAGAATTGTAGTGGTAATAGCTCACTGAAGGGCTTCCACAACCAAGCAGCTTCACATGAGATCATACTTGTAGCTATGTATTTGGTCTCGACAGTGCTTATAGCAACCGACTTTTGCTTCCTGCTCATCCATGATATCAAAGCAAAATCCAAAGAGAACCAGCACTGAGAAGTGCTCTAGTGATCCTCCACATGGCCTGCCCAGTCAACATTCGAATAATAATGCAGCTTCATTTTTCCGACAGTGTATCTCAATCCATGATAGATTGTGCCCCGAAGATATCTCAGAAGATTCTTGGCACCAATCTAGTGAGGCTCAACCAAATATGAGCTCACCATGCTAACTGAAAGACATATATTCAGATGGAAGTTCACCAAGAACATCAATGCAAATGAGTTTATGAAACTCAGAGGCATTTCCCAAATTTGGTCCGGCGTCACAACCATATAACTTTTGAAAGTTAAGATCCTCGAGGTAGCCATGGGCTTGCAGTTTACCATTCCACATCCGGAATCCAACTCCCTCTTACTTCTGCAAATGAGAGGGTCTGCACTTGTCAGAAATAGGTCGTCCTCAGAAGGTGCTGGTATGAGAGGTCTATCATCCACAACCTTTGAGAAATGGTTTGGATCGGTTTCACTCCTAGTGAATCTCAACTTGATAAGACAGTTATCAATCCTCTTATACTATGCCCGGGGTGTTTTGTTTGAAGCCATAGAAGGCTTTCTTCCACCTGAATACATGAGATTCCTGATCATGAATCTCAAACTCCTCAGGTTGTTCCAAACTCGTGGACCTACTACATGAGGGGAATGGTCCCCTTGTAAGATTTTTGTTTGGTACATCTCAAACATGTACCTTCATGCTCTTCTTGAATTCAGGCATCTGAGTCACCATCTGACTCACATCGGTTAGGGCCCCATAAGTAGACATCCAGTGCTATAGATGAGATGTGTCAACTGATATGGTCCCCAATGGACCATCCTGCAACTTGATACAAATTGCCAACCCTGAACTCAAAAGAATCTTAGAAAATTTTATTTTTAAACACGTACCTTTCCATCGATGAATGCCACCTTGTAACCTTTGACTTCCATTGCCGAAATAGACACCAGGTTCTTCTTGTGATCAGGTACATAAAAGAGATTTTGTAAGTGAATTGAGTTACCTTCATTCAATTCAGGGGTATTCCCTACACCCTTTCTGGGATAGGTGGCATCGGCTCCAAGTATAATCCCACGATTGTTTCCATCTCTACCAAATTAGAGAGAGCACCCTTCTATCTGATGGAGTGCCTTGAAGCACTACAATCAATAAGCTAGATTCCCAAAGAATCTGAAGGAGAGGGCCAATACAAGATAATGCTTCTTTATCTTATCAGAAACAACATTTGATTCTTCATACCTGAAGTTCCTTGCTTTTTCTAAAGAGTCGGTCGTTTCCTTGATGACCTGCATTACCTGTCATTTCTCTGATCATTGAAGATGTCCCTGGAATGATTGTTATAATCATCAAGTGATGTGTCCCTACCTCGTACACTCCTTTGTTAGATGATCCAAAAATAAAATATTATCATAGGTTATAAAGTTGGAATAAAATAATTATTAATTTAAGATATTAAATTAATAATTATTATTCTAGAATATTTAATTATTTAATGGAGATATTTAGAATTATTATATTGTTGTAACAAGATATGACTCTCCAAATGTGTTGTATCTTAGGCTCTATTTTAGGAGACTTGTTAGCTAGTTGTTTTGAATAACATTTATTGTAAGTGGGCACTTGTTATTTAATAAGTGATCCGTAATTAGAGGTAGTTAGGACATTGAGCTTATAAATAGCTCATTGCAAGAGTGTTCTGTTGTTCGGTGTAAACTCTTGCAAAATCAATATGTAATTGTTTTTCTTCTGATTAATAAAATTACGTGTCTGAGGACACTTCTACCATTATTGTGGTATCAAAGCTCCAGTAATGCTGCAGTGGATGTGAGGAGGAGATTCCAGCTCTACAAGTTTTTGGAAAACTCCATTATGGAATTTGTCCAATTTTTTTTGTAAAAAGGAACATAAATTTTATTATTGATTTTAGATTTGTAAATCTTAAAATCATTTTTATTATCAAAAAAATATGCAAAGTCTGTGTGACTTTCTTGCAAAATCTGTATGGCTATTGTGATGCAACGATGTGGATTTGGATCTATTGAGTGACGGTGCCAGTGTTAGCCTTCAGAATTTGACAAAGACTCTTGCACTCGGCGGATCCTCTAGTTGCCATCATGAGACCATCTAACTTCCTCAGAATTCTTTGATTCCTGTTTTCTCACACTTGACTTAAGTCTCTTCTTGACCCTCCATTCGTAGACCAATTATCACTTGATGCTCGAGTATCATAGAAACTTAATTGCGTGGTAAGTTTCGACAACAAAGATGCTTGTTTTTGGTAGCGCTCATGTCTCCATTTTGCATTCTGATCTTCTTGGAGAAGTTCTTCAATCCTTGGTGTACTATGAGCACTGATTGAGCTATAAAGCTGGGTTAGCATTTCATCCTCGGCTTTATCAACTTGATAAAGCACCACAACTTTGGGAACATTCGCAGCACGACTATTCAAAACAACTTCCACATAACCACAAACTTCTTGAGCCATCATTCTGAGCTCCTACTCCGGATCTACAGGCCTTCTTACCATGGTTTCAAGTGATCCATCTGAAAGACTTGAATGCATTGGTGCACCAGTGTCTGAAGATGATGGACCCTTTGTTGGTGCTCCCTTTGAAGGCTGAATAATATTACTGATTTTACCAACCCATTTTGTTTTATCTACCATGTTTTCTTCTGGCTTTCTGGTGTAACCAAGCTTGCTAGTCTTCGCATTCAGGACAAACCACCGTCTACTCCAGCCAGTAGACGGCGTCAACAAGCGTACGAAAAAATTCGATCTTCTTAAAGTGTTTTTTTCAAGAAAGTTTAAAGTTGAATTGAAGAGTGAAGAAGCGGAGAGATAAGGAATATTTTTTAATTCTGTAATTTTTTTTTGGAGAGATAAGGAATATTTTTTAATTCTGTAATTCTTTTTTGGAGAGATAAGGAATATTGTATTTTGGAGAGATATGGTGAGTTTTTGAATTTTGGGAATTTATTGTTTTTGGAGTAATAAGGTCATTTGTAAATTTTTGGAGTAATAAGGAGATTTTATTTGTAATTTTTATTTGGAGGGATAAGTGTGACATTGTAACTCAAAGTAATTTTACTTTGAGGGGGGGTAACTTTTTTTTACCAAGTTTTGCAAGAGCATCATTGTAAAAGTCAAATTTTGAAAGTTACCTTGTAAATATTTGAGAAATTGACTAGAGCCAAGTGCAAAGTTCAGTGATTTTTCTCCTATTTCAACGACTATATGAGGGTCAAGGCCAAGCCTCGATAGATCGTTTTTTGCGTAGTGTGTTGCGTGTTGTGTTGCCCATCTTGACATTTTTTTTAATCTTGGTGTAAAGCTTCAACACCACAATGTCAAAGTTGATTAATTTGTTTTCTGATTCCGACAAACTTGAAGGTACAAAATCTTATAAAACATGGCAATGCCTCATCGAAAGCACTCTCATTTATAATGAGTTGTGGTAGGGTATATGTGATGGTGATATTAAGCCGGATAAACCCACAGATGCAGTTGCACTAGCAAAATGGGAAGTTAAGAATGCCAAAGCATTAGCTCTCATTAAATCTTCTGTCAATGATGAAATGTATGTCCATATAGAAAATGCTATAGATGCATGGTCTGCTTTGAAAACTTTTAAAGACTTCTTTGATACTCAGCCTGAATCAAAGAAAGTTGATCTACAATTAAAATTGTTGCAACAAAAATTGACTGAAGGAGGTGATGTTCTTGAATATATCTCAAGACTTAAGAATATTAGGCAGGAAATCATTAATGTTGGGTTTCCAGCAGTAGATGATAGTTTTATGGTCACAATTTTAATTGCTAGACTTCCTTCTTCCTACACACATTTTTTGGAGACTCTACAATTAACTGGAAAGTTAGAGAAACTAAAGTTTGATGAGCTTTGCGAAATGTTGACCCAACATGATAAAACCTTTGGGAAGAAAAAGAAAGTTGGTGAAGATGTCTTTTTCACAGAAACGAGCACTAGTAAATCATCGACTAATAGTTCTAGAAACAGAGGCAGAGGGAATTTCAATCAGAATCAAGCAGCACATAATGTACAAAGTCGAGGTCGAAGCCAAAGCAGAGGAAACAACTTTAATAGAGGCAACAGTTCAGGCAGGAGTAATTTTCAAGGTAGAGGAAACAATCAAGGAAGAGGCTATTTTCAAGGACAAGGAAATAATAATCAAGGTAGAGGACAAATTCAAAATAGAAGTCAAAGCAGAGGCAGAGGACAATCTTCAGGAAGAGGAAGAGACTTAAGTCAAATTGTGTGTCGAAGATGTAACAAAGTTGGACATTATGTTGAAGATTGTCGAACTTCTCTTAATAAAATTCCCAAGTTTCATCAGCACTCAGCACAATTTGCAAATGATCAAGATGATGATAGCTCAGAATATGTTTTTACTTCCTCGCCGGCATTACAACTTTCATCCCATCTTAGAAGTGATTATGAAGATGCCTGGATCTTGGATTCAGGGCAACTCAGAACTTGACTTGTCGACGTGATTTTTTTTGGCATTTTCAAGATTGCCAACTTAATTCCATTTTTCTTGCAGATGATACTAAACATACTCCTTATGGAAAAGGAGCAGTTAAAGTTTTTCTCCCTGGAATTGGAGAAAAAATGATTTCCAATGTATGGTATGTACCAACCTTTAAGAGAAATTTGTTGTCTTTAGTCACGATTCGACAAGCAGGACATCAGGTAATTATGGAAGATGGCCTAGTTAAGATTAATTCAGTCAAACAGAGCTTGAAAACTGTGATGACAGGTTATGAAGATGGAAAACTGTTAAGGATGAAAGGGACAGTTATTCCAAGGCATTCTAATTTTGCAGGAGTAGTGACTACAGGAATTTCACCTATAAGATTATGGCATGTAAGATATGGACATTTAAATTTTGATAGTCTTTCTCAATTGCAGAAACAAGGGATGGTTAAAGGACTTCCCACTTTCAAAAAGGAAAATGCAAAATGTGAAGCTTGCATTTATGGAAAACAAAGTCAAGAAAGCTTTCCAACAAGTTCATGGCGTGCAAACAGGCAGCTACAACTAGTTCACAGTGATGTTTGTGGACCACTACAGACTTCATTCGGTGGTTGCAAATATTTCTTACTATTCATTGATGATTTTAGTAGAATGACTTGGGTTTATTTCTTAAAGCAAAAGTCAGAAGCATTTGAAAAGTTTAAAATTTTTTGCCAACTTGTTGAAAATGAAGTCAAAGAAAAGATAGGTACTCTTAGGATAGATAATGGGGGAGAATTCACTTCAAATGAATTCAAAACTTATTGCAGTGATAATGGCATAAAACGACATCTTACCAATGTTTACACTCCACAGCAAAATGGAGTAGTAGAAAGAATGAATCGTACCTTGTTAGGAATGGCGAGATCTATGTTAACTTTCAAAAGGTTAAGTCCAACATATTGGGCAGAAGCAATTCATACAGTTGTCTACTTAAGAAATAGATCTCCAACTACTTCTTTAGACGGAACCACACCTTATGAAGCTTGGTTTGGTTTCTCGAGTTAAACATCTTAGAGTTTCTAGATCAGTATGTTATGCCTTAGTTCCGAAAGAAAAACGAACTAAGCTTGACTCAAGAAGTTTGAAATGCACAATGATTGGCTATTCTGATGAGAAGAAAGGGTACTGTCTTTTGACCAATGGAAAATTTATTGTAAGCAAGGATGTAATTTTTGATGAAACACAGAGTAAGAGTGCTGAAGAAATCGGAAGTCTTTTTCAAAAGTTAGAAACTAAAGGCAATCGAAGAAAAGGAAATACACAAAGTCAACCAAATTCACCAAATTGGTATGAACTTGATTTTCCTTCATCTGAAGATGATTCATCCAGTCCATCTACTTCAACAACACCATCTGGATCTTCTAGCAGTTCATCCGCATCTCCAAGCAGCAGCAATTCTTTTGACAGTGATTCTCCACCTCCAGAATCTCCAACTGATCAATGAACATCAGTTTATATTAATCCTCTTTACAATGATGGTGAATTTTTAGAATCCCAAACAACTGAGCATCAACTACCAAAACGGGTGGTTCAACTTTTGAAAGATGTAAAGCCTGATGAGCAGAATAAAACAGGCACAAGAAAGTCACACAGAAGTGAAGGAAATTTTTCCTTCACAACACACGATTTTACTGAACTTTCCACCTACAAAGAAGTAGTAAAACATAAAGAATGGCAACAGGCTATGATTGAAGAATATCGAGCAGTAATTGATAACAACACTTGGAAACTTGTTGATTGTCCTCAAAATGTTAAACCCATAGGATGCAAATGGGTTTACAGAATTAAGTACAACCAAAAGGGAGAACTTGAAAAGTATAAAGCAAGACTTGTCGCTAAAGGTTTTGCGTAGCAGGAAGGCATTGATTATGAGGAAACTTTTGCTCCTACAGCTAAATGGAACACCATCCGATTAACACTTGCATTAGCCGCTCAGAAAGGATGGAAAGTTCATCAAATGGATGTGAAAAGTGATTTTCTCAACGGGGATTTACAGGAAGAAGTGTATATGACACAACCACCCAGTTTTGAAATTGAAGGGCAAGAACATAAAGTCTACAAATTGATCAAGGCTTTATATGGGTTAAAATAAGCTCCCTGAGCTTGGTATGCAAAAATGGATGAATACCTTAGGAAAGTTGGTTTTCAACGTAGTGAATCTGATGATACTTTGTATGTGCGACAACAGGGAAAATATCTGGTGATTCTCGGTATGTATGTAGATGATTTGATCATTACTGGAAACAATGATGATCACATTGCACAAGTAAAAACGGAGTTACATGTAGGTTTTAAGATGACAGATTTGGGATTACTTCACTACTATCTTGGAGTTGAAGTCTTCCAATGTCCACATCATATTTTCATTTCTCAGAGTAAGTATGCAGCAAAGGTTCTTCAATGATTTGGAATGCAGGATTGCAAGCCCATTCTTACCCCCATGGAGCAAAACTTGAAACTTTCAAAATTTGAAGGGGGAGAAAAGGTGGACAACACTACTTACAGACAATTGATTGGCAGCGTGATTTATTTAACAAACACTTGTCTTGATCTATCTTATGTAGTCAGTTATTCTTTCATGTTTTATGCAGGAACCACGAAATAGCCACTGGCATGCAGCCAAAAGAGTTCTTCGATATATCCAAGGAACAAAAGATTTTGTTCTTCTTTACACAGATTAAAAACTTTGTACTTGGTGGATATTCAGATGCCGACTTTTTTGGAAGTATTGATGATCAAGCATCAACATCAGGGTATTTAATGAACATGGGGTTAGCAGCAGTATCTTGGAGTTGTAAGAAACAAGATACAGTGGCCACCTCTTCAGCAGAAGCAGAGTACATTTCAGCATGGGAAGTAGCATGTGAAATTGTTTGGTTGCACAGAATTTTGCGGGACTTGGGCATTTCTCAGGCAGAAGCTACATCATTATTCATTGACAGCCAGTCAGCCATCAAACTTGCCAAGAACCCAATTTTTCATTCAAAGACAAAGCATGTGGACACCAAGTATCATCATATCATATCTCTCATTGCCAAAGATGTCCTCAAGCCAGTTTACTATCCTTCCGAAGATAAGATCTCCGACATTTTCACAAAACCGCTTGGCAGAATAAAATTTACTAAGTTCAGGGATGAACCTGGTATTTGTTGTAATGTATCTTTGGATCATAAGGGGGAATGTTAGATGATCCAAAAATAAAATATTATCATAGGTTATAAAGTTGGAATAAAATAATTATTAATTTAAGATATTAAATTAATAATTATTATTATAGAATATTTAATTATTTAATGGAGACATTTAGAATTAGTATATTGTTGTAACAAGATATGACTCTCCAAATGTGTCGTATCTTAGGCTCTATTTTAGGAGATTTGTTAGCTAGTTGTTTTGAATAGCATTTATTGTAAGTGGACACTTGTTATTTAATAAGTGATCCATAATTAGAGGTAGTTAGGACATTGAGCTTATAAATAGCTCATTGCAAGAGTGTTTTGTTGTTCGGGTGTAAACTCTTGCAAAATCAATATGTAATTATTTTCTTCTGATTAATAAAATTACGTGTCTGAGGACACTTTTGCCATTATCCTTCACATAATGGCCGATCTTATTACAACTAAGGCATCTGCCTTTCCTTCCACCCTTAGATCCAAACTTCCCATTGAAGTGATCTTTAGGTAGGCCATCAGAAACTTCCGCTGCGCCATTTTGATAATATTCTCTGCTTCGACTTCACCCTTGGTGAATTTGAAGAGGGATGAGGAATCCATTGATTCTTTTGTCCTTTCACAACTATCTTCGGTGATTGTTCTTTCACTCTTGCTTGGGCATTGTCTTCACCTCGCTCTGAAACCATGTTAATTTTAGGTATGTTCTATGCTAGAGCAATTTATTTCAATTTTCATAGTTAGCTCAATATCTTTTCTAGATTAGCAATCACATCAGCATTAAAGTAAACTGCAGATAGAACATAAATATAAATCGTAGAAGACAAGCCAAGACAAGAGGACACAAGATGTGGCGCTAGCCAAGGACAAACCCCAATGTGGGGAAACCCTTGATCAATTCTTCTTATATGTTCTTCAATAGTTCAGCATAGGGAGAGATATATAGTACATTTACAATAGAAGTCAACAATTTGACTTTCAAGATAAGAGAATAGATCATCTCTACATGAGATCAGTTGAAGACATGTTGCTTCAATTGATTCTCCAAGGTGACTCCTTCACCTATCATTGTGTTGCATCTCGTCCATATGTTGTACCTCACCGTTAGCACCATGCTGCACTCATCATCATAGTGTTGGACCTAATGACCATGCTAGGCACTTCATGCTGCTGCTCCTATCATTGTGGTGCTCCAATCACTGAGCTGCTCTCATCACGGATCTGCACTCAATGCTGCACTCATCATTGATCTGCACTCAATGTTGCACTCATCATTGATCTGCACTCAATGTTGCACTCATCACTGATTTGCACTTAATGACTACTATGCTGCACTTCACTGCTGTCTCTAATACCATGCTGCATCCAATTGTTGCATCTAACCAAGCTGTCTAACATGCTGACCACACAAGCAGTCACATCAACCTTCAGTCCTTATCCTTGTGCAACCCTGAACACAATACGTTGCTGGCTATGGCCTGCGGCCTAGCCCAACAACAAGCAAGGTTATCATACAGTACCCAACTATTACCCTTGAAGAACAATGTCTACCAATCAGCGTTATTGCTGCACAGTATGCCCATAACAGATCTCAAATGTGTCACGTTGTCGCCTACAACAATGTGACTTTAACGCTAATGAAATACTTCCTTTAGCTGTGGCATAAGACCACTTCTTCTCGTTGCGTCTTAGGTCTTTGTATGTCACTGATTAGGGCCTCTTCTATTGCGGCTAATAGAGCTGCGTATAAGACCTTTTTCATGATGGCAAATAGGAGCTAGATGAGGGCTACCAATTAGGTCTCTAGATTGACAGCATAATACATCTTCGTTTCAGATCTCCTCATTGTTGCTAGGGTTTCATGACGTTCCACTAGACAACATATTAAACTCTTCTCAATACAGTGGCTAGAGTCTCCATTATGGCAACGGATTAGGATATTTATGGATAGCGGTTTAGGAGCTACTCAGACATCAGATCAAGGTTCTCTTTTGCTGCATTTTGAGGGTTACTTGTGACAGCAAACCATGACCTGCAGCTAGGGTATTTAGGACAATGTATGAGGGCTTATCCTTCAGTTGTGTGTAGGCTTCTTTTCACTGCGGCTAGGACTCCCTCTAGTACTCCTTAGATATGTGTTGAAGCTCCTTATACTAGAGAGCCTTTTCTTGACAGCATTGAGGGCTTATACTTTACTTCCTTCCTTGATTGTGGCTAGGCCATGTATACCTGTGGCTAGGGCTCCTCCAAGATTCCTCCTTTAGGGCTGTGTAGAAGGCATCTTGACTAGCTGCGTAGAACCCTTTCTTCATTGTGTTAAAATCTCCTCCATGATAGCGTTAGGATCTAGGGCATCCTCTAGGGCAACGTATCCTCTTTAGATTTCTACTCCCACCAAATCCTTAAAGACAAGTGGAGAGGAAGAGATCACCAAGAGGATGTGTGCCCAAATGACTTTCAAGGCACCTCTATTTATACTAAAACGTTGAGCACAAGAGGGGTTTATTTGGTCGCTGGCCGACCTTGACGAATTGTCCAATAACACAAATAAATTCATATCTCCATGAACACTTATCGGAATCGGATGATCTTTAGATCAATTCTACACCTCTCTATGAGAGGGATCCAAGAAAAATATCAGCTGCCATTAATAAGATGACTCACATGGAGTTTGGCCCTAGTTGCCAATTTTAACACTTGCCATTCGAGTGCTCAACCAAACATGTAGCTCCTTGAGATGCGAGCGCAACTGGAGTGTATTTGCAAAAATGCACACCAAGAAGCACAACGGGTTAAAATATTCCAAATTTCCAATTAATTTTTTGAATTCATTAAATAATATTTTTTTATAATTATATTATTTTATTATTTATAATTTATTAATTTATGACCCTTGTACAAGTTGGAGTCCCAGTGACTTAATGACATGGTCTACGTCTACTACAATCTTCGATTGTGGGTGAGGCAACTTGAGAGGACACCTGATGTGGAGGCCATCTCATTGGATGGGATTGACACCATTGTTGCATGGAGGGTTGAGGCCAAGAGGCCTATCATGGAGTTGGCCCCTGATTGGTTAGAGCAGGAGGTAGTGGAGGGGGTAGAGGAGGAGGAGGAGGAGGTGACACCACCTACCCCTGTCACCAGTAGAGGACGTGGTCTACCTCCTATAGCTCCTAGTTCTTCAGCTTCTAGAGCACAACAGAGTCCACTGCCAGCTCCACCACCATCTACATCTAGAGGGAAAGCTGTTGCATTTTCTCGCAAGAGGGGCAAAGAAAATCAGTAGTATTAGTTATTTGGTTCATTTCATTGTATATGACATTATGACTCATGATATGAGATACATTACTATATTTTTTGTTGATATTTTGAGGCTGAGTTGGGACTCAAGACTTAGTATTCAGGACATGATTCACTATTATGTGTGATGTAGCACTAGAAATGATATTACACATCCTATATATTAGTTCTTTTTTCATATTTATGTGTTAATGCATTTACTTTATGTTGTGGATGCTTTAGATATTAAAAATTTTGAAAAAGTTGAATATTTTTGTATTTGCCGATTTTTACCGATTTTTTCCCGATTTTTTCCGCTTTCGAACCCTCGCCAATTTAATCCTGGTCACGATGTTCGCAACACTGGCTCTAACCATTTTGGGGATATTTCCTCCTGTCCCCGCTGTTCCACCATTCTGAAAACCAGCAAGACATAGGCTAGGTGCCATAATCAGTGCCTACAGGTTTACTCTGGGTACTATTGGTGAAATATGGGGAAGTGGCCAGGGGTTTCCCTGCTACATTTTCTGTTGAAACAAAATTGTCACATCTGGAAGAACTTCTATAACAAAAAATCAATATGGGGTTATGCGATCCTCTTGCTCTCAAATGCAAAGTGAATTTGAGAGTTAGAACATTAAATCTGCAAGAAATGATGGAATTGAATGAGGGTCCTGTTACCCCTCATTTCAACAGGGGTACATATGTACCTTTTCATTTTTGGCAGCACCATTGTTAGCCCAAAGAATGCAAGTCAAAAGCCTGTACCCATGTGGAGGCCCTGTATTATGGTATCCTAGGCCTGTTATGGTTGGCTATGACCAATCCTTTTGGCCTATGTACCTAGTCCTTTTGTCCTCTATAGGGTCAAGGGGCTTTGGAGGGATTGCGTGGGACTCATGGTTTAGAGGAGCCATCAGTTTTGTAAGTGGGTGATCTTACATTGTAGGGCCAGTCCAGCCCATATCCTGTGTGATGTGAGTCCTTACACTTAATGTAGCAATGGGAATTCTCTTACTGTAATCTAGGAAATGAATTCTTTTGCCATAGGTCCTTAGGGATTTTGTAGGAATTTGGATTAAAGTTCACCTTTCTTGTAGTTGTTTTTCAAGCGCAAATATGCCATTTCTGAAAATGTGCTAGCTTGTTGACTACTACAGGCTCAACAAATCTTGGTTTGCTAACTTGTTTCCCATGAAGTGGCAGATATATAGTTCTCGTATATCATTAAAGGGCTGAATATGTTATGTTTAAAAATGAATTATACCTTAAAATTGAGAAATTGTCAAATATTTTGACTGTTGGACTAGTATCAAAGCCTGGCTTCATAAGGGTTTCTATGATTTTTATTGTTCGTCTTGCAGCGTAGATAGCATCCATATAGTGAATGTTCATCAAAGCAATGGCTTCATGCTTTATATTATATATTTACATAGATCATTTAGTTTTATGACCGGATTTTGTTTGACCAGAATGGTCATCTACCTCCTCTTGTCATGTAGTTTATCCAGGTGCAATCATGTTCTAACCTACGTCACAGGGATTTGAGTATCCGAGGTACATTGACACCCCAAAATAAGAGACAGATAAAGATATAATTCTTTTTTATAGAAATTAAATATAGAATTACAGAAGTAGATATTGATATGAGTATCTGAGGTACATAAACACCCCGAAACAAGAAACAGATATCGATAAAAAAAATTAGAAATGAAATAGACATACAGATGTAACTTAATGAACATTTAGAAAATAGAACTGCTGCGCTGGTATTGTCTTAATGGTGGATGATTTCTGGGCCTAACCACGCCTTTATAGCATTTCTTTTAAATGCTAAAAATGTGCTGTCGTGCGTTATTTTTATTGCCCATGTGTTAGACATGTGGGGACACATGGGCCTGGTGTGTCTGACACAGGACGCATCTGAAGCGTGTGGAACATGTGGTGCTCACATATCCCAGACATGTGGATACGGATGGAGGGGATCTACCATGTATCCTCTATCTTAGGTTTTAACACGAGTTATTGTAGTTGTGAAAATAACAGAGACATAGTTTGCTGGTTTTATCTGCGATATTCTCTAAGAACCTTGGCTGAAGAATGCATTTATTGTCAGAAGACAAGTTTTATAGGGTAAATCTCAGGGTGTTGAGAATATTTTGTGCATTTATAGTATACGATACTTTTAACAATAATTTCAGTAACTTGGGTGGAAATTTTCTGTGGTAATAGCTGGTAAACAATCTTTTTTCCATGAAACCCATTCTATTCCAGGCAAACGAGATGAACCCATTCTACACCAGGCAAACCAGATTCTTCAGCTCTATACAACAATATACTCATCAAGAGCTCAAACATGTCACTTACGAGAATTGATCCTGGGTAGGGAGGATAACTGTTAATATTAGGCAACAATGATATGTTCTATGCTTTAGAGCAATTTTACTTCAGTTTCTTTATTAGCCCAATATCAATATCTAGTTTAGCAATCACATCATCATGATAGTAAAATGCAGATAGAACATAAACATAAACAGTAGAAGACAAGGCAAGACAAGAGGACACAAGATGTCGCACCAGCCAGGTACAAACCCCAATGTGGGGAAACCCTTGATCAATAGTTCAGTAGAGAGAGAGTACAATTTACAAATCTGATAATTTATGACAGCATAAAATGAGCCCTAACCAGAAAAGTCAATGCTGGTCAACAGGGCAGAATTCTTCCTCAATTCAGGTTGGTCAAATCCAGTCAACTTTGGCCTCCAACAGCAAGTCTAATCAGCCCAAAACAGTCCAAAAAAGTCCAGTCAAAACTGGTCAGCGAAAGTCGACCCAGCGGCCAGCCCTAGTACAGTCAACGCTAGTCAAAACAGATGTCAGATTGCCTTGGTTTTTGTGCCCAGATCTGCGGCCTGCTAGGACACAAATTCCTCACCCAAATCCATAGTCAAGGAAGGTCAACGCAGCCCAAGAAAACAGCCTAAATTCAGTTAAATTGGTCAATGCCTAAAGCAGAAAATCGTCCTCCTTCGCACGTGTGAGAGAGAAAACTGCCCAGAAAATCCATACCCAATCAGATGAGGGGAGAGAGAGATGTGAGGGAATGAGTGATATCCAAATGAGGCTCAGGCCTCATAAATTTATAGCAAACGTTGAGGATGAATAGATGTGATTGTTGGGCTTCTGAGCCTACCTTGACTGCTGGCCGACCTTGACAATTTGTCCATAATCAAAATAAATTCATAACTTCATTTGTACATGTCGGAATCGGATGATCTTTAGATCAATCCTACACGTCTCGGAGAGAGGAATCCAAGAAAAATATCAGCTGTCATAAATGAAATGACACATACGGAGTTTGCCCCTAGTCGCTAATTTTAACAACTCCTCTCAACTGCCTGGGTTAGCCTCAATTGGTAAAAGATATTCTGTTGAGTGTGTTAAAATTGCAAATCTTTAAGCTTCTGTTTTCTGAAATTATTTAGCTGGATCTTTTACATTTTCTCCCAGCGGTGTTTTGGATGTAGCTATTTCATAGTTGACAAGACTGAATATGTTTTATACAACATCTATCTTTATCTAACAGCTTGCAGATAACACGTAGACTATTGGGTAAACATTCTGCAAGAGGTGAATTTGCTTAATGCAGAAAGGAGCTCCTGCAGGGGGGAGATTATCTGTTGTTTTCTAATTGTATTGATGCAGGAATTTGAAATGCATTTCTTAAGTCCAAAAAATGTGCTGTAATGCCTTGAACTTGATTTTGTCTTTCTTGCAGCTTTTTAAAATAAGTGAGGAAGTTGTTGTAGATGCAACAGAAAAGGGGAATGTTGCACGCCTTATTAACCACTCTGTAAGTATTCCATGTTCCATTTATTACCTTTTCCGCATCTGTAAGCTACAATTGCGAGCAACAGGACTTACCAATAAAATAATTTTGCCCTGGTCACAGTGCATGCCGAACTGTTATGCAAGGATCATGAGTATCGATGGTGACGAGAGTCGAATTGTACTAATTGCTAAGAAGAATGTTGCAGCTGGTGAGGAGTTAACGTAAGTTCCACATTGGCCTCTTTATTTTGATTTCAGTTTCTAAACTTATATTTTATCTTCTTTATGTGTCCTATTTTGTTTTGGTATGACAGGTATGACTATCAATTTGATCCTGAAGAACGTAAAGTCCCATGCCACTGTGGATCATCTGTATGTCGCAAATTCATGAATTAAATTTGATATCCAGGCCGTAGAAAGTTTAAATTTTCTCAATGTATGTATCCTTCTTTTGAAAATCAATGCACTCCATTGTTTTCGGTCCAATTTTTCCAATTTATTGTAATAATTTTCAAGCTAAGCTTGCTTGAAATTAGAGCCGCGTTGGCAATCATGTACAGGCATCTTAGGTTTTCTTTATAAATTTACAGATCAAATCTTTGATCTGTTTAAATTTCATCAAGCGAAGGTTCTGATTTGTTCACTAGACTGCTCAAATACGAGCATTATACTACACTTGAGATGACTTCATATAGGTAATCATTCTCACCATAGATGTTTAATATTGTTATTCTTCTTCGACATTTTCTGGAGCAATGAAACTTTTGCCCAATTGTCAAAGTTGACCATCTTGAAATTTTAGAACCTGTATATTTGGTCCCGTTGTACAAAACATTTTCCAACAAAAAACTGATCTGCCAATGTGGGGTTTAAAGGAAAAGAAAGGTTGTTTTATAGTTTCATGTGTACCTTTTCTGTTAGGTCACCAAATCTCTTTTTGTCCTGGAAAAAATGGTCAATCTTTCTACTATCGCATACCCTAAAAGGTTTAGTAGGAGAACAAATTGTTTTATGTACTTCCATGGGAGTATACCATTCATGTTAGGACACTAAAACTTTTTGTTTGTCTTGGGAAAAAAGGCCAATCTTCCTACATTCGCAAATCCCTTATCAAGATTTTGTTCCTTGCATTAACTCTTCCCTTCTATCATCTGCCCATGTAGACCGAAAACAAAAACAAGAAAACATACTAAACATACTAAAATGCCTAAAGTACGAAACAAAAATACTAAAAGAGCTGCAGCTTGCACATGTTTGTCAACGTAAACACGATAGAATGTCGAAGTATCACTCATAATACCATTATCATATCAAGAAAAATTGATCATGCTCATTTCAGAAACTGGACCTCTCTCGAATCCTTGCTCAATCCCCAATTCCCAGTAACTGTAGCTGTTGTGAAAAGATGCAGCCATAGCTAAAAATATTCAAAATTAACTCGGTAGAATCGTTTCTATGAGGCTGATAAATGCGAATGCAAAAAAGCGGTACAAAATTGTAGAAGATAATGTAAAAATTAAAAATTGTTATCCTAAATTCCCCCCCCCCCCTCCCAAAAAAAAGTAAAGGCATAAACGATAATTTAATATCATGGTTTATATAGTAATTATCGTATAATATTCCACTAATATTAGGCTCTTAATTATGCTATATATGTTAAAATTCAAAATGTTAGTGCTTGAATCATCCAAATTTCCATTCTTTGTCTCCATATAAATTTACCATGTCAAGGGTTTTGGGAGGCACATCCGAATCTTTCAAAGCCCCTTTATATTCATTATATGGTAGGGTGTAAACACAATGGTTATAATTCAACTTTGACAATAAAATTTTTAAGAAGACAAGGTATTTGTATAATGTCTCTTTAAAAGATATCATGAATAAGCTTGATCTATATATAATTCAGAATGGATTATTATATTATATATTTATTTGGATGGTTTTAGAGTAGAAAAAAAGTAGAGGAATTAAATTACAGGATCATTTTTACCGACAAGTTTCAGTTTGACAAATTGGGGTCTAAAAACTTTTGGAAACAGTTTGAGGCATCAAATTTTTTGGGGTAAAATTTTGTCGCTTAAGTACCACACCCCAGAGTGTTATTCTACACACAAATACATTTACAACAGCACAAGAATCACCTCAATCGAAGTTTGTATGCAAAAGTGGTGTCACCTAGAAGTTGATCTTCTTGTTTTGATCACTGTGATTCAAGAGCATGCAACATCAACCCTCATTATTCATGGAAAAAGAGTTAGCGACGTGCTAAAAATCTCTATGTTATCCTTATGTATATTTGTTTTTTTATTTAAATTTATTAAGTAAATAATATGAAAGTAGATTTTATGCACAATGGTATTAAGTAGAATCCTATTGGTATTAGAGACCAAGTTCAAAGTCAATTTGTAATAAAGATTACTTTATATAAGATATAAATGACAATAAGTAATAATATTTAATAATCAATCAAGAGATATCCTGCTGAAATGATATGTTTTTTTAGTGAACATACACCAACTTAAGTATTTTTAGAAGAACCTCATTGTAATCGAAACACTTAAGTATTTTATTCAATATAATGTCTTAATCCATATGGGCTATTCCATTTGTTTTGAAAGTTCAATTTATAAATTTAATTTAATAATATTTAATAATTAATCAAGAGATATCCTGCTGAAATGATATGTTTCTTAGTGAACATACACCAACTTAAGTATTTATAGAAAGCCCTCATTGTAATAGAAACACTCAAGTATTTTATTCAATATAATGTCTTAATCCATATGGGCTATTCCAAGTTCAATTTATAAATTTAATTTATTCATTTCATTTAGTATTAAAATTTTATTTTTTCATCTCAACTACTAACTACTAACCATATTTTATTAGAATTTGTTAAACTTTTGGCTTACCCTATTTTTGAGAATTTCTCTACAAATCTTTTTTTAAAAATCACAATTTCTATATTGAAAAATTACTATGACATAAACACATTGATGGGAAATAATGGACTTCGAGGAAGCAGGCATTCTTTGAAGTAAGAACCAGACATAGATATTGATTATTTCAAAACAATGTGAAATATCTTTATCAATATTATGAAACAAGGTGCATTAAACGTCCATATGAGCTAATTGAAGTTAAAGGGATAATTATTGATTCATAAAATTCTCATGATTATTGTAATCATGCAACTATTGGTACTCATAGTTACTTAACAAGCACGTGGACATTTCCACTTTGTAGGAACAAGGACATAGCAGTGAGCAACAAAGAAACTAAGGAGTCACTATTGGTACTCATAGTTACTTAACAAGCACGTGGACATTTCCACTTTGTAGGAACAAGGACATAGCAGTGAGCAACAAAGAAACTAAGGAGTCGAGTCTTTTTAGTTTTGCCATTGTTATTTTGGGCAAAATTAAAAAATATTCAGAATTATATGGAAGGTGTGTTTCACACCAAGATACGGATACGTTTTATAAGTTGAGACAATTATTTTATGGAAGGGGGCTTGATGTCAATATTTTTGATAAAATTTATTGATCAGTTACCTATTATTTTGTCTAGATGTTTAAGTTTTCTAGAGATTATGTTATACTTGACTTCTGGATTGAGAAACCATGACCTAGTAGAATCTAAACCATCAAAATCATTTGGGGATTGTACTTGTTGTGGGCCACACCAGCCCTTAAGATGATTGGATTTTTGCTTATAAAATTATGAATTGATGACCTTCACATCATGGAGTAACTTAATTATACACTATATCACCATCTATTTTACGCTATTTTACGCCCCGTAAACTTATCAATTACTAATTTCAATTTCACTATTTTACTCTATTAAACAACAACTCATGAACTCATATAAACTTAATTGCTAATTTATCCATAAAACTATCAAAATAATCCATAAAAAACGAGCTTTCATCACACAAATGTTTTAATCCATTTAAAAAAAAACCTTCATCGATTCCATTCGAGTCCTGTGTCATAATCCATTAAAAAATGGGCTTTCATCCATTCCACGTGTGTCATATGCTGTTATCCCCCTCTTGTAATTTCACACATAGTCGTCAATTTCCTCATATGTGCCAAAATTAGTGTTTGTTTGGAGGCGGCAGTAATTTTAACACCAAAATGATAGGCGGAAATCTTAGGATAAATGGAATTAACACCAAAATGATACGACTGTCTGACCGGCCAAGTCCAAAAGTCTTAGGATCTGATAGGATTAATTCAACTAGTTAATTGGAATGAAAAAAGTTAAGTCGAGCACCTTATTCAAGCAAGCAATAAAGGTGAAGTTGTGATACTTGTGCATTGACTAAAATTTAATTTGAAAAAGTTAGAAATTGAATATACTATCTCATTTTTATCATAAAAAGGGTTATATTAAGAAAGGTTTTTAAATATGTAATTATGAAAAAAATAAGATTTGAATTACAAAAGGGAATTATTAAAACACATGTTTTTTTTTTAATATTAGTATACACTTTTATTATTTAATAACAAAATGAAATTGTGGTTCTTTTATGTTTTTGGAAAAATGTTTTTGTCTGTGCAAAAGAATTTAAATGCTGAAAATTATTCAGAAATCAAAAGAAATTTGCTCAAATGGCAATAAAAATATTATTGTAATTAAATATTAAGGTGATATGCAAATATAATCATAAATTAAAAAAAAAATTAAGATTGAAGTAGTTAAAGAAGAGAAATATAACAAACTTAAGAATATATTTGGTGATAAATTAGTGGAAAAATAAGAGAATTTTTTTTGCCCAAAATATTATAGTAAAAAATTACTTGCACAATTCAATAAGATAAAGGTTACAAAGCAATGTAATAAATGTTATGAACCTTACACTTTAAAAATGATAGGGAACCAATAATTATAGTCTGCTTCAAAAGAGAAATATATTTTTACAATGAATATAATGTAAAAGACAAGATTCATACTGATTTATTATATTACTTTTCCTCCATTTTGATGCTTTAGAGTGGAAAAAGTAGAGGAATGAGCTCACATGATGATTTTTACATGTGGGTCCCAATTCAATGAATTAGGGCCTAAGACTTTTGGGAAGCAGTTTGAGGCATCAAACAATATTTTTCGAGGGTAAATTTTTTCTCTTAAATGGTGCACTCCATAGTGCTATTCTACGTACAAATTGTTAGAAAATCAAGAAGGCAAAAATATTTTCTTATTCTTGATAATTACTTGTGATGTTTTTTATTATTACGATTCTTTATATCTTCTTTCCTTTAGTTCATCAAGCAATTATCAAAGCAACAACACATAAAACAATAGACACTATATGTAGGCACTATGCTAGGGAAAAATCCCCCTCGAGGGGAAAGCCCAGTGAATAAATCCTTCCTTTGAATAATATTCTTTGAGACTCTTCACCCTATACCAAGACAAGACCTTCCCTCCACACTAAGTCAGCCTCCTATAATTTTGACCCGTTTCCAACGACTTCGACTAGGCAGCAACTTTCGACAACTGGAAGCTTCCCGCAATAAAGAAACTTTGAGGTTTTCGATCTCTCAATCCAGGACACGAAACAAAGAGAAAGAGGCACCAAAATTTCGATTTTTCCTTTCTCCTTAGACTTCCCCAAACTCGCATTCACTTTAGCTTCTCGGCAATAGATGTCACACCTTTTTCCTAGCTACAAGAGATATCGAACTTGTGTGAGAGAATGATGCTCCAAATGAATTCGATGAGCTTGTATTTATAGGCTCCATGTGAAGTCGAATAGGGTCCTTAAGCCGACTTGATCTTCTTCTAGGCTAACATGGTGTGGAGGATACACAAATCATATTTGACTCACTACTTAACCTTTTTACATGATTCAAAAGCCCAAGAAGGGTCTCTTTAAAAGTACAATGACTTTATTAACTTAGAATAAATCTTAGAAGTCTTCAATGAGGACTTTGACCTAAAACATGGTGACCCAAGTATGAAACCAATGCTTTAATAAGTCACACTAATAATAATAATAATAATTCTTTTCTTTATTCTTTTGACAAGTACATTACATGATGACTTAAATGCATTAAATGAAAACCGAACCTAGTTACATTTTCCAACACTCCCCCTTAACTAAGGAGGTATTCATCATATACAAGTACAATGGAAGATCTCAAACTATATGAACCATGAAGAACTTTAGGCACTGTAATGCCATGGACTAGATTCTTGACCAAGGCAATCTATCCATTGGTCTCTCAACAATTTAAGCACCGCAATGCCACAGACTAGATTTATGACTAGGGAAATCTATCCAGGTAGGACTAATATGGACTCAAGCTTTCAACCCCTCTAGGTACCATTAGGATTACTAGCTAACCATCAACCCAGAAATCCAGGTGCATGTCAAAGCTCAATGAACAACGCCATCTTTCCAACTTCGGGACCTAGACATCAACACAAAGAGCTAGCTAGATGTCTTCCCAGGCAATGCTTCACTCGCAAAGCCTCAACCCCCATTGATCTAGCATATAAAGGACCACAAATCTCTTCCGATCAAACTGATCAGTAACTAGCATGCTATCAAAAACCTTCGAGATATTTACCTGTACAAACACAACCCCAATCAATAATATATATATATATATATATATATATATCTCTCTCTCTCTCTATATATATATATATATATATATATATAAAAACCTTTGGGGTCTTTTAGACAACTTGATGTTGCTTCTCAACTTTTCATAGTAGGATTATCAACTGAATCTTTAACAGAACATTCCTCAATCATATATTTTATTTTCCTACTTCTCATATAGCAACATATCCTCCGAAATTCATTAATCAAAACTAAGCTATGCCCTCTCTCTTAATTAGGAAGCATCTCTTCATCCATACTCCCTCTTAATCTTAGGGAGAGCTCTTCTATTCAGGCTTCCTCAGTGAGATTAACTTCTTTTCGTTATCGGAGAATCTTTCGTGGCTTCCAACCATTTCATCAGAGTTATCATTATCCTCATCATGCTTATCACATCAACAAGCATCTTCACCATATTGAAGATTATGTACGAACACAACTTGGATAGCGAGTACAACCAAAACTATAGAAGCATGAAGTTAGTCATATCAGAATCATGAAAGCATTTCAACTTTATACATATAAGATACCCAAACTCAATTGCAAACTAGAGACATATACTCTTCAACATCTTGCCAGGGACTTTGTTATAAACCCTAGACTACTTCATAACAACTTTCATTTCATCTAGGGTTTCAATGTTCCTTTCCAAAGGTATGACATTCCTTACTTCAACATATAGCAAACCTTAGAAACAATTCAAACAAATATAGATCTACAAAGCATCTAACAACTTTTTGAAAATTCATATGATAGACTTCTCACTAGGGTTTCATACAAATCCTAAATTTCATAAAAAAAAGTTAATCAAAGTGAATCACAACTTAGTCATTAACATGGCTAGCTTCCACCAGGGTTAGTTGCAGACCCTAAATTTCCAATCAACCATCAATCCCAACCAAAACTCATATTTCAACAATCTTACACAAATCTCATATCATACATCAGAGATTTCACTTCGACTAAGGTTCAACTCCAAAACCCTAGGATTTCATTTTCACAATCTTAACAATCATTAAATAAATAGATCTCAGATTGTTATATCACACATACTAGACAATGTAACCACTACTAGGATTTAGTTGCAAACCCTAGATCATCCTAGAATCTCAGACAAGGACTTACATTAAATCCTAAGACTTATGGCCAACAATAACTAGGTCAAAAAACATATCTAGGAATTCATAATCATACATAAGCATATCATATGTCTGACAACATTAATATATCTAACCTAGACTAGGCTAGGGTTTCAACCAAAAGGACATATCTATATATACCTAGGGATTCATCATCATGCAAAGGCATTTCATATCATGTGTTAGTCAAATCCAACTTCAAAAATATCAATAGGAGTGAGACATAACAAACTTGATTGGACTAGGGTTTGATCAGACAAACACACACATACCAAGGAAATCATTTCTAAGACTTTACAAGGGTCTTGCTTACATATTCCACCAACCCCTAATGAGTTAGGTTTCAATGTAGAAACATAGGAAACCCAACATTACCAAAACTTCAAAGGTTTAGGATTTTAGACCTTATCATTCAACTTTATCAAGTTAGGTTTTCCTGATCATACCAAACTCCCAAACATGACATTATCAACAAAACTTCAATAATATCCCAAAACAATATAGGTTTTCAGACATTCACATTAGCATACCCTTCGATTAAGGTTATCTAGAACCTGTCTAGGATTCTAGAAAATCAGTTAAGAATATGAGTGGGGTGGGTAGATTTATCAAGAGATGAATCACCCAAAACAAGAATCACTAAGATTCAATATATCTAGACATAACAAAGTTAGTAATAGATTGTTAAATGAATAATCCTCTCGAAATAAATTTATTTAAACATACCTTTGTTCCTTGACAAACCTTGTCTTGAGAGGTCCTCCTTCATACTTCTTGCAAATGTTTTCCTAATCAAGACAATAGAGGGAGAATGGTGATTACTATTTAATATAACCAAAACTAAATGAGTACATGAAACCAAAAACTGAAAGGAAATGAGATAACTATCTTTGGGAGTTGTTGGGGACTCCCTCCAAAGCTTGAGGGATACCTAAAAACTTATAAAAACAATAAAATGTCTTTTCAACAAATATGTTAAAAACTATAAATTCTAAAACATGTAAAACAAAATATCTAAAGCTATAAGCAAAGGACTAGTAGTGTAAGTCCCTAATGCCAGATTCTTTGGGCTTGGCTTTCTTTGAGTCTTCTTCTCAAAAAAGTTAGCATGATCTCTATCTCTCTTCTTATTCTTTGGATTATTAGGGCAATCACTCATGTAGTGACACTTCTTATGACATTGATAGCATTCAATCTTGGACATGTCAACTTTCTTCCTTGGTCCTTTCGATTTCTTTCATTTATGTTGAGCAATGTGGGCATTTGATACTCCTTCAGGATTGGCTACTAATGAGATCCTTAATTCATCTTCACTGCAGACAACCCATAGTTATTCAAAAGTGGGAGCTTCCTTCCAACTGTTAAGACCTGTAGCAAATGCACCCCAAGAGGATGGCAATCCTAATAGAGAAGTGATCACAAGTTCTTTGTATGGAACAATTTCATCAATGGCCAAGAGATCACCCCTGATTCTAGCTATCTTCATAAAGAAGGTTGCCACAATGTCTTCTTTAGTCATCTTTGTGGTCCTTAGCTCATTCTTCAAACTTTCTACTTGAACAATGTTCTTAATAGTAAATAACTTTGACAAGACTTCATAAGTTTCCTGAGCATGATCGATGTTAGCTATGAATGGAACAAGGTTTTCCTTTATTCCTTCTACCATCAGAGTCATGGCCACCAATTCTAATTTCTTGTATTTCACTTTGTCAGCATCGCTGGAACCCTCTGTAAGCTTCTTTATTTTTCCCTTGACCAAGTCCAGTACCTTGTTCTTTTCAAGGATTAGGTCAATCCTCTTCTTCCAGGACCTGTAGTTAGATGCCTCTTCAAGTTTGTTCTCTCCCTTGATTGTGTTAGACATTTTCCTTGAATATAGTAGATTCCTTCCCTAAGATAGTCCTTTTGAATGGTTCCTTGATTAAGTGCTTGAGACTGCCTTTTACTCCCTTCTTTACCAAAGCTCTGATACCATGTTAAAAAATTAGAAAGGCATAATTTTTTTCTTATTCTTGATAATTACTTGTGATGTTTCTTATTATTACGATTCTTTATATCTTCTTTCCTTTAATTCATCAAGCAATTACCAAAGCAACAACACATAAACCAATAGATACCATATGTAGGCACTATGCTAAGGAAAAACCCCCCTCGAGGGGAAAACCTAGTTAAGAAATTCTTCCTTTCAATAGTATTCTTTGAGACTCTTCACCCAGACCAAGACAAGACGTTCCCTCCACACCAAGTCAACGTTCCAAAATTTCGACACCTTTCTAGCAACTTCGACTAGGCAACAACTTCCGACAACTGTCAGCTTTCGACAACAGAGAAAATTGGACTTCGATCTCCCAATCCAGGACATGAAACAGAGAGAGAGAGAGGCACCATTTTTTTCCTTTCTCCTTAGACTTCCCTAAACTCACATTCACTTTGGCGTCCCAGCAACAAACTTCACACCTTTTTCCCAGCTATAAGAGCACTTCGCAATTTTTTCCCAGCTATAAGAGATATCGAACTTGTGTGAGAGAATGATGCTCCAAATGAATTCGATGAGCTTGTATTTATAGGCTCCATACGAGGTTGAATAGGGTCCTTAGGCTGACATGGTGTGGAGGATACACAAATCATATTTGAATCAATACTTAACCTTTTTACATGATTCAAAAGCCCAAGAAGGGTCTCTTTAAAAGTACAATGACTCTATTGTCTCATAATAAATCCTAGAATTCCTCAATGGGGACTTTTACCTAAAACATGATGACCCAAGCATGAAACCCACGCTTTAATAAGTCACAATAATAATAAAAAAATTTATTTTCTTTATTCTTTTGACAAGTACATTACATGATGACTCAAATACATTAAATGAAGACGGAACCTAGTTACATTTTCCAACACAAAGACCTTTCTAACAATGTGAGATTTTCCTTAATCTGAGTCCACATGCAAAAGTTGTGTCGCTTAGAAGTTGACCTTCCTGTTTTAACAACGATGATTCAAGAGGATGTCACGTCAGCCCTCATTACTCACGCAAAAGGGGCTAGTCATGTGGTCATGATAAAGAAGACTCCAAAATAGTCCATATTGTAACTCTAATTAAGAGTTGATGGAGTCAAACTTAACCACTAATAGGCTCTCATGGTGTGTTATAACCAAGCTACTAGGAGGAAAAGAGGTTCTATTCTATTGAAGTGTATTTTGTTTCATAGATGAACAAAGTAGTTGAGAGTAGTTAGGGAGAGAGAAAATCGAGAGGGTTTGTACTGTAGCAACCAATGAGCCACAAGCCTCACTTCTTTGTATTTGCATCCATTTCCATTTAGAGAAAGAGAGTAGTGCAACCTCACCTTCTAGCTGGGATTTTGGTCGAAAGGGTTTCCTAGGATTTGTGTTATGTTAATTTGTGGTTGTGAGTTTTATCTCACTGTTATCTGTTTTTATATATTTTATCTATTGCGTGCATAAGCATAGCACAATAATTAACAAATACAAAAATCAAAGGAGATATTAACCCTGATTGTAAATTTTGGGTTTTAAGTATAATTTCATCAAAGATGTTGTGATGACTTGTCTAATGGAGTATCCATAGTAGTTTATGAATCATATTGGTATCAGAGCAGGCTTCTTTGGGTATATTGTGGAGAGTTGTAAGGGGTCCAAATCAACTAAGCCAAAAGTCATAAAACTCCAACCAAGGCCAACAAATCTATTAATAACCCTCAAGATTTCCCAATGGAAAGGTTTGCACGACTCGAAGCGCAAGTCACAAATATAAACTGTAACGTGAACCTCCTCATGTTGGCCTTGGCCAACAATTTTGGGCTATTTAGAGAATATGGAGGTTCTAACATGAAGGTCAGATTGAAGGGGAAATTGATAAAATGGGAAGAACTAGAGAGGGAGTCTAAGAAAGAACTCAAAAATGATCAAACCAGTTCGAGTGTCATGAACCATTCACAATCCTTATTCAAAATGGAAGCAAAGGTGGACATAGAGTCGTATCAAGGTGAGATTCACACTTTGAAGTTAAATCACTTGTTGCAACAATTATAAGTTTATTTTAATGTTCATCATATAGAGGAAGAACAAAAGATTTAGTTTTCTCGGTTAGAATTAGAGGGCCATGCCCAAACTTTGTGAGAAATCCACACACACACCTTCGATTAGAGGGACATCCTTCAGTGACTAAGTGGGAGGATTTCAAAACCCTCATAAAGTGACAATTTTACTCTATCAAGTATGTAGAGGACCAACAGATCAAACGACATTAGTCCATACAAATATAGGGGTAGAGTGTATAAGTGTACATCATAGAATTTATAAAGATGCCATAATGTTGGATATTACCCCAAAGAACTTAGAGATACTCCTCAAGTATTTGCAAGGTCTACTTAGCCATATGTAGAAGCATGTGATATTCAAGCCTATAATGGTGGATAGGCTTGTGCATAGGCACAATACCTAGAGAACATATGCCATAGGAAAGGGTGATAAAGTGTGTTAAGTAGAAAGAGCACCAGGAAGCTTCCAAGGAGGGGTTGAAGAAGTGGAAAGGGGGAAGTAAAAAAAGACAAAAACAAGAACACACTAGTGCAAATATCCCCACAACCACTGCAACCACTATAACATTGACAATCATCTAGAGAAGTGAAAAAGTTGCATTCAGAGCTCAAAAAAGAATGATTCAAAGAAGAAAAAACCATGACCACATATTCAAGTAATCATGTGGAAAGCAGCTTGTATATGGAAGTGAAGGTTGTCTATAAATTAATGTATAAGGGAGTGAAATTTAGTAGCATTTGGCAACAAGAGGAGAATGAAAAGACCATATTCTTCCATATAAAGATACTAGTCAACAACACAAAGATTAATGATTTGTTTGACACATGATCGTAGACAAATACCATTGCAACAAAGCTTGTCAACAAATTGGGATTGGTAGTTTGTGATCATCCAAGCTCATATCCATTGGGATGGGTAAATAAAAATGTAGAAATAAAGGTAACGAAACATTGAAAAATCAATTTTATTGTATTTGATTATTTTATGGATGAAGTAGAACAAGATGTAGTTCCCTTTAATGTATGTGGAGTGGTGTTTGGAAGTCCCTATATGTACATGTGTGATGCAATCTTCATGCACAGAGCCAACTAGTACCGCCTCATTAAGGATGGAAAATCCTTCACCATCAATGCACACAAGGGAAAGTCCAAAATTTCATTGGTAAGTGCCAACTAAGCCAAGACACTAATCAATTCTAGCAAGAAGTATGTTTTATTGTGTTTAAGAAAAAATAGTTTGTACAAGAGTGAATGATAGTTTTTGTAGCATCAGATGTGTTCTAGCCACGAAATTTAGGGGAGAGGCTAGAATACATGAGATATATAAAACCCATAAATTGTTTATGGAAATTCCACTTAGAGATGAATTAATTATATTATTACCTATTTTTTTTAATGTTTCCTAAATCTAAACTCAGGAAAATTGGTTAATTAATCATAATTAATTAAGTCGTGGTGAGAATTCTCTAGAAACTCACACAAATCAATCTAGAAATGATCCGAGCCATCAATTAAAATTTAATCTTGGCCATTGGAGTCCCAATACGAAGCTATTAGAAGGGATCAATGTGGAGATGGAGAATACACTAGAATCACTTGGAGAATTTGATTTTCGAGAGTAGCAGCAGTCAGTTGCCGGAGAGTTCAAGCTTTAGTGAGGTAGTAGAGATAGTCAGGGGCAAGGACAATGATCTAAAGGAAGCTTTCCAGATTCGGAGAGGCAGCACTAAGAGGTCGAGTTATTCCCAGTGAGGCAACGTAGAGGACTACACAGTTGCTTCAGAGAAGCAGTTTGATTTGCTAGAGAGAAATTCGTTCTCAATTCCAGAGGTCAGGCAAAGAGTCCTAAGTGTCAGAGAAGCAATTTCCTCAGAAGAGACAGGAAGAACGACTTCATCAAAGGTAGGTTGGAGGCTTGACATCATAGGGTTTGCATAGAGCAACACAGAGGCTGACGTGGAGGGTCTAGGAGGTTGAGTTTTTTGAAGGAAGTTGTGTTGGGATTGCTTGTGGAAGAAGGGAATTCCCCTTAAATGTTTTTTCCCAGATTTAGTTCTTGTTTGGGTTGCAAGTTGAGCATCCATAGTTTGTAATCAGGTTTTCACTGCTGCATAATAATAAAACCCTCACTGTTGCACCAATTTTCCCACGTTGGGTTTTTCCGTGGACTTTTGTCCAAAAACAATGGTGTTAATTTTTATGTGTGTGAGCTAGTATTTTCTCAGATCCAACGTTATTTATTTTCTACAGTTTTATTTGTGAAGGTTGTAGTGTGTTTATTTTGATGTTATCGGAACAATAAACTAAAGAATTAATATATTAGTTAGAAAAATAATACCACTTGTTGCAATAGGATTTCAATTTGTGGAATTTTCACATGGTATCAGAGCGTAAGTGATCAACTAGAAGCTCAGAAGCGAAGGAAAGAATTTCTTTGCTCAGAAGGAAAAAATTATTGAGGCAATGTAATTAATTCCCAGGCATGCCAAGTTGCTTGGGGAAGTTCGATTTTTCAATGTAGGAGGCAATTTTTTTTTGAATCTCCAAAATCAGTGATTTCAGTAGGTAAAGGGAGTAGCAGCAGCTCATATTTTCGTTGAGTGGATTCCTTGGTTGGATGCAGAGGGTTTCACAGTAGTTTTCAGTTGCAGAATCAACGTTGGGTGGAAGAGAAAAGAACACACAACATAGGGAATATTACTCTTAGGGAACTTCGAGTTTCAGAAGTTCGATTTTCCATTGTAGATTGGCGGTAGCAGTTAGCAGATCTACACATTCCAGAAGGGAGTGCGAGTAGTAGAGAAGAAACTGAGAAAGGAAGAGACGGAGATTCCGTGTTTATTTTCTCGAGTTTTGATTTTCCATATTTTTGCAGCCCATCAAGGATGACCATACGAGATTTCCAGAGGAGGTCGTGCGAGTTACCCAGAATGCAGATCTGGTCAGCAGATCGACTTCCAGTTGTGAGAGAGGTGCTGAATGAAGTGCGAGTTGTCTAGTGCGAGTTGCAAATAAAGGAAGGGTCCTAGCCAGGGATTAGGCTCAAAAGGAAATAGTGGGGCACCAGATCCAAGTGGAGGAGGAGTATGAAACTCTAGTGTGCCAGATGGGCAGGGTCCAACGTAGTTGCAACAAGGAGATCAATCAGATCAATTCTAGATTGTTGCAGTGGACCATCACCTTTGCTACAAGAGCCCATAGCATCATAATCGCAGGTTTAATGTCAGCAGATGAAACCAGTCATTTAGATGAAAATCACAACTCTAGTTGAAGTTAGTACTTGGGATACAATTGTAGAGCTAGATGCAATGACACAGGCAATGTGAATTGCCCAGTTGCAGGATGTAGGAGCAGTTTCAGCCAAGAGATTCCCAGTGCAGAGCTATGTAGTCCATTTTCCAGTATAGGAGGATGGTGCGACTTTCCAGGAGGGAGCAGAGGGATTTCATAAAGGGAGATCGAGACTTAGAGGGAGAAGCCCTATGGAAGCTAGTGCTTTAGGGTCTGAGAGACCAGGCTCATTATTGCAGTAGTTGCAGCAACAATGCGTAGGTAGCAACAACAGTATGAGTAGATCAAAGTCCCAGTGCTACAAAGATCTAGGTAGGGTTCTTAAGTCGACCTCATGGGTCATTACCTAGCTACGGGGGCCCATAATATTCAATAGTTAGATGGATCTGTGACAGTTGCAGATTAGTAGCAGTCAGATGCTGAGGAGCGCAATGCAGTTTTGACAGTAGAGTAGGTGGCTCAATGTAGAGTTGGCAGCAATGCAGATTTTTTTAGTGACAGTGCAAATGCTAGTAGCAGTCAGGACTCGGGAGACAAGTGCATCATACTGAACACAATTGATTCAATATTTTAGATGCTTTTCAATTGTAGTTGTTGCAATTACAGTGCAGATGCAGGGTTGGTAGCAGTATGGCAGTTTCAACAGCAACACAGATGCAACATCAAAGTTACACAGTGGTTGGTGGGCAGTATGGCCAGATATTAGCAGCGTGATAGGAGGTGATAAAGAGACAGGGTGTTGTGACAGGGTGTGCAACACTAGAACACATTCCTCGCTAAGAGGGAGTTCTTTTTTTTGTAGCATTGGATGTGTTCTAGCAACTAAATTTGGTGGAGAGGCTAAAATACATGAGATCTCTAAAACCCAGAAATCGTTTATGGAAATTCCACCTAGAGATGACTTAATTAGATTATTAACCAATTTTTTCAATGTTTCCTAAGTCTAAACTTAGGAAAACTGGTTAATTAATCAAAGTTAATTAAGTCAAGGTGAGAATTCTGTAGAAACTCACACGAATCAATCCATAAATGATCTGACCCATTGATTAAGATTTAATCTTGGTTGTTGGATTCCCAACAAGAAGATATAAGAAGGGATCGATGTGGTGATGGAGAATACACCACAATCACTTGGAGAATTCGATTTTCCAGAGTAGCAACAATTAGTTGACGAAGAGTTTGAGCTTCAATGAAGTAGCAGTGATATTGAGGGGCAGGGACAATGATCCAGAGGAAGTTTTCTAAATCTGGAGAGGCAGCAGTGAGATGGCCTAGTTAATCCTAGTGAGGCAACACATAGGACTACGCAGTTTCTTTAGAGAAGCAGTTCGATTTGATGGAGAGAAATTCGTTCTTAATGCCAGAGGCCAAGCAAAGAGTCCAAAGTGTTAGAGAAGTTATTTCCTCAGCAAAGATAAGTAGTATGACTGCATCAGAGGTAGATTGGAGGCTTGACATGACAGGGTCTGCACAGAGTAGCGCAAAGGCTGACGCAGAGGGTCTAGGAGGCCGAGTTTTCTTAAGGAAGTTGTGCTATGATTGTTTGTGGAAGAAGGGTATTTCCCTTAAAATAATTTTGCCCAAATTTTCTTACTGTTTGCATTGTTAGTCGGGCATCCATAAATTGTACTCAGATTTTCACGTCTGCATAATAATAAAACCCTCACTGCTGCACTTGTTTTACCAAGGTGGGTTTTTCCGAGGACTTTTGTCCAAAAACAATGGTGTTAATTTTTATGTGTGTGAGCTAGTATTTTCTCAGTTCCAACGCTATTTATTTTTCACAGTTTTATTTGTGAAGGTTGTAGTGTGTTTATTTCAATGTTATCGTAGCAATAATATGAATAATTAATTTATCAGTTAGAATAAATAATGCCAAATTTGCAATAGGATTCCATTTTGTGGAATTTTCACAAGTGAGAGCAATGTCATCCCTAGATGGGTGTACAAATGAACAACAACTAAAAGAGTTCTTACAAGCATACATGGGTGTGTTCTAGGAGCCTAAGGGATACTACCCAGGAGAGAAGTGGAGCACAAGATCCAGATTCTATAAACTCCTTGTTTCCAAACATTGGGTCGTATAGGAAATCCATTATAAAAGCAAGTGAGGTGAAGAAGTAATTGCAACAACTATTGGAAAATGGTGTCATTTGACTAAGTACCTCATCATGTGGGTCACATATCATCATTATGCCAAAAAGGGATGGGACTTAGTGGTTGTGTATTGATTACATGGTGCAAAACACATTAGAGAAATTTTGAGGTCTAAAATAGGTCTTCTAAGGAATATTATAAAATAATAGTGGCAATAATAAAAAAAGATTAGATTACATCATCAAATTTTAGAGGGAAAAAAGAAAAAAAAACCATTTTTTCAACTCGTATTTTTGACTTACCTCCCTATAGTTTTACTCAAATTTCAAGCAAGAATGCTTGTTGGATGCAGGATTTAATTCCTTATCTAAGGAGTACCCATGTTGCATACTTTTGATGGACCATGCTACACGAAAATGAGAAATATATAAAAAAAGTTGTTTGCAATCACAATTTTCATGTATTTCTCATTTTTGTGTGTAGCATAGTCCATCGAAAGTTGCAACGTGGGTACTCATTGGATGAGGAATTAAATTTCGCATCCGAAGAGTGCTCTCGCTTGAAATTTGAGTAAAACCGTAGGGAGATAGTTGAATATATATATATATATATATATATATATATATATATATATATATATATATATATATATATATATATATATATATATAACTTTTTTACTCTAAAAATGGTGAATCATCCCCCATGGTTGGTACATCATATTGAATCCTATTGGTCCTTATAAAGTTGATTTTGGTTGTACATTTTTGTTTTGAGGCCCATTTTAGACCTCAAAATTTCTCTAATGAAATCACGCTCAAGAATAGGTGTTCCTTGCTTAGGATAAAGGACATATTGGATCAATTGCAACAAATCAAATACTACACCAAGCTGGACCAAAAGTATGAATATCACTAGGTTCAAGTTAGAGAAGATACTTGGGAAGACCACCTTCAAAACTAGGAAAGGTTTGTATGAGTGCTTAGTTGTGTTGTTTGGCCTATGCATTATACCAACATTTTTATGAGGTTAATGAATGATATATTGTGCTCTTTTATATTTTCATTTTTTATTGTCTATTTGGATGATACATTGGTATACAAAGTTATCTGGGAGGAGCACATGTCACATTTGATGTGGGTGTTAGAGACATTAAATAAGCATTAGTTGTTGGAAAATCTTAAGAAACATGAGTTTGCACAATAGTCTTTGGTGTATCTAGGATATGTCATTGGTGGGGGAAAGCTGAACATAGATCCTGCCATGATGGGGCCGCCATAAAGTGGTCACTGCCTATTTTTTTGAGGTTAAGAGCTTTGTTGGGGTGGTACAATACCTGAGGAAATTCATAGCCTCATTTTCAACAGCAACAAGACCACTCCATGCCATGGCGAGTGGAAAGAGTTTCTAGTGGAGAAAGGGCCAATAGAGGGACTTTGAGGAGTTAAAGAAGAAGATCAATCAAGCACTAGTTTTGGCATTAACTAACTTGAAGTAGACCCTCAAAGTGGAGATATATGCGAGTGGGTATGTTATGGGAGCATTCTTGATGTAGGGAGGAAGGTTTATATGCTACCATTGTGAAGTATTTCATGGGGTGGTTCTCAACTGCCCTACCTACGACAACAACTCTATGCATTGGTGTAAGTTATGAAGAAGTGGAAACATTATATGATGGGAAATGAGATTGTAATCCACATAGATCACCAAGCGCGCTATAGTACCTATAGGTCTAGAGTAAGCTACAACATACCAAGCATTACAAGCGGATGGGTTTCTACAACAGTTTCATTTAGTGATCAAGTACAAGAAGGGTAACATGAACAAGTTATTCGACATGTTTTCAAGGCCACCTGCATCAAATATTACAACTGTGGAAACTCTTATGCACTTGTATTCATTCACCCATGATGCATACAAAGAAATGTATTTAGAGGATGAGGAATTCAAGGAGGTGTTTCAACAATTGCAAGGCTAGATTCATGTGCACGATGGTGACAACACAGTTGACTACCATATCTGGGAAGGGTTACTCTATAAACTAGACAAGTTATTTGTTCTTAAAGGTAGGTGATTGTTGCTAATTAGAGAGGCTCACACCTCCAAGGTTGCAGCGCATTTTGGTGTAGGGAATATGGTGACCAACTTTCAAAGGTATGCGTATTGACCTAGGATGTAAGAAGAGGTATCTATGTTCATAAGAGGATGCATGCTTTGTTATACCAACAAGCCTAGTAATAAAAACAAGGTGTATATCATCCCTTGTTTGTACCCACTCGTCACTGGGAAAGAATTTCCATGGACTTTGTGGGAGGTTTAGCAACAACCAGAAAGAGAAATGACTACTCGTTCATGGTATAGTTGATAGGTTTAGCCAAATGTGTGTTCTACTTCCTTGTAAAAAGACTAATAGTGAAGAAGAAGCAACGAACTTGTTCTTTGGGCATATTTGGGTGCACTTTTTCTCAATGTATTTTGGACTACAGTGTAGGAGAATATGGACACAGAGTTGAAGATATATACAACATTCCATCCACAAACAAATGGATAAACAAAAGTAGTCAATAGGAATTTGGTGCAGCTTTTGAGGGGTTATAATAAAACATTCAAAGACATGGAACAAAAATACGGTATATAAACAACCCTGTTATAATAGAGTAGCCCGCACTTCTATTGGTAGGTCCCCACTTGAAACTTGTTTTGGATATTTTCCACCTACACCCTTGGATATTACATATGGACAACAAGGAGGAGTGAGGGAGGATCTTACAAGGGATTCCTTAAGGGCATAAAAAATGATTGAGAAGATCAAGAAAATCCTTTTATAAGGACAAGATACATTACAAAAGTTAGGAAAAATATAAGGCTAGGCATGATCAACATAGAGTAGAGAAATCCTTCCAGGTGGGAGATAAAGTATGATTACAATTGAACAAGGAGCAACTATAGGGTCTAGGCAATAAAATCAAGTCTTTATGATATGATCCCTTTGAGATACTGGAGAAGATGAGAGATAATGCCTATAGACTCAGTATACCCCCATACATGTGAATTTACTCAATGGTAAATGTAGAGAATTTGAAGCTCTATGAGCCTTCTATGATGGATCAGGAAGAGGAACAAGTCCTACCTTCCGTAGAGGATTTTGAACTAGATGGTCAAGAAGAGTTCACAAAGGATATAGTTTTGTTGAAAAGGTCCCTAAGGGGCAACATGACCTTTGGTAGTTGGGTTGCAAGCACAACTTCCAGGAAAGGCTAAATGGTACACCTAAGAGAAGGTGGATGAAAAATTTCCTCACCTTGTGGATTAGAAGCTTTTGGAGACCAAAACCCTCCCAAAATGGGGAGGTATGATCCAGAATGGATCATCATGTTAAATTTTACCTATCCGTATGCCTTTTAGAGTGGAAAAAGTGGAGGAATAAGCTAACATGACCATTTTTACCAACAAGTCCCAATTCAGCGAATTAGGGTCTGAAATATTTCAGAAGAAAATTGAGGCATCAAACAACATTTATTGAGGTTAAAATGTTGTTGTTTAAGTTCCACACCCCATAGCAATATTCTGCACACATATACGTTTCCAATGGTGCAAGAATCACCTCAAACAAAGTCCATATGCAAAATTTATGCCACCTAGAAGTGACCTTCCTGTTTGACCATCATGATTCGAGAGGATGTCACATCAACCCCCATTATTCATGGAAAATTGGCTCACCAAATATCATAATGAAGTCTTTGGAAGAGTAGATATTGTAATTTTGGTTAAGAGTTGAAGGAGTCAAACTTAACCACTAGCAGGCTATTGGTATGTGCTATAAATGGGCCACTAGGAGGAAAAGGGGCTTCATTCTATTGGATTGCATTTTCTTCCATAGATGAGAAGAGTGATTAGGAGTGGATGGGGAGAGAGAAAACAAAGAGGGTTTTTGCACTATATCAGCCCACGAGCCACAAGCCTCACTTCTTTGTACTTGAATCCATTTCAATTCAAAGAAAGAGGGCAAAGCAACGTCACCTTCCAACTGGGTTTTCTCTCAAAAGGGTTTCCCAAGTTTTAAATGTTGGAAACTATGATAATATTGGGGGGGTTTGAATCAATACTATGTCCAATTTTTAACGATTATTGTCAATTTATAATTCCAACTTACTTATCAATAAATCATGTAATAAACATCGTAGAACAACACATGAATCAATTTAACTGTTGGAAACTAGGATAATATTGGGGGGGGGGGGGGGTTGAATCAATACTATGTCCAATTTTTAACGATTATTGTCAATTTATAATTCCAACTTACTTATAAATCAATAATGTAAGCAACATCGTAGAACAACACATGAATCAAACAACAACACCATAAACAACATACAAATATGTAACACACAGAGACATCATATGTAAATGGAAACCCATATAGAGACAAAAGCAACAATATTATTTTAGTTATTTATGAAAATGAAAGCTCCAACCCGATGTTACATCATGTTTATTGGTACCAACCAGAAGGAAGAAACCACTCCCTAATTTGCAAGCACCCACTTGCAAAAGGTACCAACCGCTAAGTTATTTCTTGGGCACCAACCTGAAGGAAGCACCAACTCCTTGATGTGCAGGCACCAAGCCACAAAACCTTGCAGATCCCTTTTTCATAACTTTTTCAAACTTAGATCCACTATTACTCTTTATATTAAACCTTAGATTTATATTTGTTGCTCTCTTGGGTTCATCTCTCACTCGACCTGATACCTCACAATACAATCAACATCCTCAAATTTTCTCTCCTCTACAGCTCACCTCACACTCAATATAATATATCACAATAAAATCAACATACTCAATCTCTATCTCTTCCTTGTAGCTCCCCTCACAGTCAAATCTTATCACAATTTTTCAGACCTACTTCAACAACCCTTCCTTAAGTTCCATATCTGATCACAACCCTCATATTTTCTTCCATAACCAATCAAAAACATATCAAATCTCATATATACATATATATATATTTTCTAGACTCTTCTTCCCAATTCATCCTACTTCAACACTCTTCATAATCTCTCTTTGTTCTCATCATTTTCTTGTTTTTTGCAATAGAAGCCAATTATTCCACTAACTCAGCCTCTCACACTCTAGACCTTCATTAACTTCTCACAACAAATTTAGTTCTGCTACACATGCTTTTCCTTTAGTTCTTATGTACTCGACCTTTCACAGTCTCAGCCCTTCACAACTCAACCTTCTCAACACTTTCATACATTCTTTGACAAATCCCCACTACTTCAGTTTACTGCTCCATATTTAAACACCTACAAGTTTGCATTTAAATTTCATTGTGTATCAACCTCAAATGTTCAATGGGACTGCCAACAATTTCTATCAAATTTCATCCATTTCCATCAAACATTGTGCTTTTTATAGCCTCTATATGTCAAATAACATGGGCATCGGACTATGGTTTCACTCCTAGTAATTTCACTTTATTAATGGTATCAAAAAGTTGAGTCAATTCAGTCATCCCAACCATTTCATTCTTAACTAAATTTTGGTGCCCAAAGAACCAAATTTTCAATAGCAGAGCACCTCAACCTTTAGCTCCCCATACTGTATGACTGCAACTCTAAACCATGCCCTTAAATATCGAAGGATAGCTAAGCTCCTCGTCCATTAGCACTCTTCCCATATAACCATATGCCCGACCAATGGCTTAAGCGCAGAAGGAACTTATCAGCACCATATTTTTAATCTACCTACCCTTAACCATTAACTCTTAACACATGTGACCATAGCTAAGAACCAAAGTCTTAAATTTGAAGGAATATAGCCTCATAATCTAGTATACGGGTATTTTGTGATATCTTGATGGTCTTCAAGCCTGTTTTGGCCCTACTACAAAAGTCATTAACACTGAAAACTATTTACCAATTGGCCCCTTGGCATGAATTCAAAGGATGTGCCATGCCATCTATTGAAATCATCATTGCCACATGGCAATATCTATGTGGCACCACATCATATCTTATCCATGTCACTTCCACTTGTCTTTAATTTCACTCCTTGATGCATTGTGAATTTGTACGTCAGATAATGGACATGTTTCCATCTATGGAAACTATCAACCATGGAATTCTCCAATTTTGAACCTCCACAAATATTTTTACTTTTACCTCTGCACTATGATGATCTGTCGGCTTTTCCATGTTGTCCTATTAGTTGTGATCCCACTTCATCACACTACCTCGTGTCACTCGAGAAAGGGCCACTTGAGCACCCAAAAATGCCAAATCTACATGCCACATGTATGTGCCACATCATGCCACATATTCATTAGCTAACTTGTCCTGCCAATTGGATACCACATTATCCATGTCCTTGAATCATCTTATGCCACTTGTCTCTTTTGCCACCTCATCTAGTATAGAAGAAGGGCTCGGGGTCCAATGTTTTTCAACATTTTTCTTTGTTAATCTTCAAAGGAGTCGGATGCCAAGATACAACATTTTACTCATGGAATAATGAGAAAAGTAGAATAGTGGCCAACCCAATTTAAAACATATATGGATCCATGTCACTTCTCAAAGTGGTTGCCCTGTGCAACCCCAGATACCCAGATATCTCTTCACCTCCACACAAAACTACAAGTTGATGGAACCTTGACGTTTATTACTAAATTGAATCTGGATATGGTCCTCTCTTTACATGTACCCACAAATGTCTTGAGTGTCCCAGATATCCAGATGAGTCTGGAAGCCAACTCCTTTATCCGCGACATATGTCAATCAACGAGGAATTTTCCACCCCGCACCTTTTGTTTTTCATCTTGCACCTTCTGTTAGCTAAGTGGAGCTAGGTCCTTGGAATCGTGCCAAAATTCAAACTAAGATAACTCTTGATCCCTTGGGAATTTTTCCAGGAGACACATACCATTGGAAATGTCTCTAAGAGGGATAGCCAACTATACACTTTATGGTGACACTTGAACTGATCAATTGTAGACAAAATGCCTTCAAAGATAGGCCTTCAAATTAACAGTCTACAAATATTACAAGACTAAAATACACATCATCATTAACTACATGACATCAATGAAAACCAATTGTCAATCCACAACAAGCTCCCCCTAAACTTGATACTCCTTGACATCAATGACTACTCCTTTGACATCAATGACAACACTTTTCCTTAAAATCTGCCACTTTGACATTGATGATAACACTATCAAACATTATTGGCCAGTGATGGCAATACTACTTGGCAACACTTCTCCTAACATGCTACTATTGGTTTCTTATTCTTCGTTGCTATTATTGGTTCATGCCAATGTTCGTTCATTCTCCAATATTGGCTCATTCTCCCCCTTTTACATCAGTGGATAAGGGCTTGGATACTCTCTTCCTCACATTTTCCTTTTAAACACATCTGGAAAAATAATATTTTTTAATGATGGAACCACATGTGCACAAAAGTTCAGGTCAACCTAAAGTCATAATTGGTTCTCCAAAGAAGCATATAAATACACATCAAGACAACCTCATTTGTACATCACATCAACACATATCTTCTCTCTCCTCTTATTATTGTTTTGTATAGGTCTGAAGAAAGGACGTCGAGCTCACACGTGCAATGGAAATAAGCTAATTTTGAAATTTCTACATTGACTTTTGTTTGGGTAGTTGTTGACCAAGTTTGACTTCGCATTTTGACTCACTTTGACTTGGAAAATTTTGATCCTAGGAGGCTCAATTATTTGGTGAAGAAAGAATTTTTTTCTGGGTTGTTCAACTAGGGTTCACTGTAGATCCTTGATTGTAGTTTGAGTGCAGATTCTCTCTCCTTTGATCGAGTTATTTTTGGGGTTCTTTTGACTTAACTTTGACCAACAAGGAAGGCCGAATTCTTTGATTGGTGACTTGATTTGTAGTTGATTTGATTGTTAAATGTTGACTCATTAGGGCATATTTGATTGTTGTTGACTTTGCCCAAAAAATGCATACTTTGACTTTGGATTAGATTTGACTTTTGTGCTCATCCTCATTAGATATTGGTTAGTTGAATTGATGGGCCAAAGTTGTTGTCCTTTGACTCGTTGTTGGATTGGAATATTGTATCTCTCTATTGAAAATTTGATGACAATCTAATAGAAGAATAATTTGGAGAGGGTTTCCCCCTTGTGGGGTTTTTCCTTGGTCTTTGACTAAATCTTGTGTCTCTTGTCATTGATCTTGATTGTCTTCTATTGCGTCTTGGATTTACTATTCTGTCTACGATTGCCCATTGTCATTGGAAGATTAAATTTGTTTAAAAGTGATTCCTAATTGAATAAATAATTGGGCAAGTAATTGTACTAAGCATATAATAGTGGAAAATTAACACTACTCACTTTTCCATTGATGTTGTAAAATCATTCTCTTTTTCTTGTGAGAATCCAATGGCTAATCACTTTTCATTTTCCAATTATCAAGAAACTTCATTGTCAAGGAATATCCTCACTATCATATAAAATATGTCGTTATTGCCACGTCTTCATAGATCAGAGTATTACAAGGGTTACTACCAAGTTTATCAAATTTATGGTTGCCATTATCAAGATTACCGTTACGCATCATTTATCATGACATTATCATCATGTATCATAAATAAGGTCACTGCCATCATATAACATAAGCAGGGTCACTGATGAGGACAATGCCACTGCCATACTAATATAAAAAACAACATTGCCATGTAATAGATCAGTCACATCATTGGTCACTCTCATGCCAGGGTTACTATTACACATAGAAATATATTATTGCATAAATAATAGATCATTCTCATATCGTGTCAACTATATTTTATCAAGGTCAGGGTATGTAGACCATAGTCTAGTCACTGTAATAAAGTTTGTTATCTTATATCGAATTTCGAGCTATAGTGATTAACCTCGGAGATGTAATGCAAACTTGTAACATAATTCAATACCAAAAAATTTTGGTGATTCCATTAGATTGTCGCAGTAAAGATGCTATAGAGAATAGAAGTTATGCCATTGTAAATTAATACGCACCACAGAGATAGAAAACAAGTTACCATTATGTGAGTCACCATCATAAAGGTAACTACAAGCCACAAAGATTTGAGAAGTGAGCCACTTGAACCATAAGAAACTAACCACATTAATGAAAGTGTGAGCCATAGGAAACAAGTCACTATGTAGGAAATGAGCCATTGTTGAACCACATAAATAATAGATCTAATTCACTATAATGAGAGCCATTATTGAACCAATGTAATGAGTAACAAACCACATAAATATAGAGCATTCCATATGAAGGAAGTGCAAGTTTCCTAGGTGAATATGTGAGCTTCAGAACATATGTTGCTATAATGTGAGCTATAGGTGTGAGAGCTGTTGAAAAGTGTAACTAGGTTCGGTCTTCATAATGACATGGAATTGTGATTTTTGTAAATGATGAAAAGAAGAAAATAAAAGTATTATTTTAATGCTTGCTTCATGGGTTTCATGAGAAAAATATTTTATTTAGATGGCTCCCATTGAGAGCCTTAGGATTTGTCATTTAAAGTCAAAAGAGTCAATGTCATGTATGAAGCATCCTTCTCGGGGATATTACAAATGTATATGAGTCAAATAGATTGTTGAGTAGTCCTCCAAAGACAATAACAAGTTCCCTCTTCAAGTCGGCCTCAAGAAATCATGTTGGCTCACCTAATTCGAAGTCACAACACTTCACTCGATCATGTCGACTAATATACATGGGATAACTACTATATATAGGGACCTCAGCTTGTTCCACAGAGACAACAAATTTCTGACATCCCTTTGAGATTTCGGGTGAACAGTGGCAACAAAGAAGTTCATAATTCTTTCTGTAATTCTTGGGTGGACAGAGGCAACAATCAAGTTCAGATATCTCTGATTTTCAAGTGGCCTAGTGCAGAGATAAGTTCAGACATTCTTGTGATTCGTATAGGAAACTACAGTGATAAGAAGAGAAGTCAATTCGGATGTCAAGTTGTAGAAGAATCTCAAGGGACAACGAGGAGCCTTTTGGGTTAAACAAAATTTAGGATTCATGAGAATAGGTCTCGATGCTACTACAGTTCGAACAAGGATATAACTAGAGAATACTACAATTCGGTGATCCAAGAAGCCTATAGTTCAGTGTATCTTGCAAAGGTCACAAGTGTGTAACAAGGCCTCGGTACTATTACATGAAGAATGTTTCGAAGCGAAGGAGGTAGAAGCGGAGGAGGAGTCAAGAAGAAGGTTGACTTTCAAGAGAACTTGTGTCTTGATCTTGGAGTGGCTAATAGGTCAAGGGTATTGGTATTCGTTAATTGGAATCTCTATAAGAAGAATTTGTGTGGGTTTTCCTCTCAAAGGGTGAGAGGTTTGGGCCCTGGATGATAGCCTACATTCTGTGTCTCTTGTCTATTTATGTTAATGCATTGGTTACTGTTTGATGGAGAAGAACACTAATAATCTAAGAAGAAGAAGATTCTAATCTAAAGAAGTAAAAAGAAGTCACAAGAAGTTACTAATTGAAGAGAAATCACCTAATGCTAATGCCCTAGATTTCTCAACATGGTATCAGAGCTAAGGTTTCAAAGTTAAGAAAAGGGCATGTAATCAAAGAGACACTCAAGGATAGAGTCTCAAGAAAGACATCAAAGCAAGTCAAAGGATATCAAAGCGAATGTTCAAGATCTACATTAAAGAATCAAACCCTAGATCAAAGAAGCAGTCTACACCAGCAAAAGTTTTGGATCCTATAAGTCATCATTAAAAGACCCTTATCAAGATGAATAAATTTACAATGAAAGGTACCCCAAAGTATAGAAATCCAAGAGAAGGAATTAAAGGACTAATATCACATCATCTTATAGAAAGTCAAAACCCTAGAAGCATTTCTAATCTGCACTCATTCGCCACAAAAGAAGCTGAAGTATCTTGAAGGCTAGAAGGCATTGTCATCATCTTCAAAAGCTATAAGGCAGGGTCCCTCTCATTGAAGCAAGGATCCCCTCTTTATCCTTGAACAATATCATCCGAGGAAGAATGAAAACATCCTCATCAATCAACATCAGAAAAGGGCGCTAGATCTAAAGGCATTGTCATCATAAAAGGAGAAATCTCCTTTCATGGAAGAAGGGATTTTCATTTGGAAGAAGATCATCCAAAAGGGGCACTAATACAACTTCTTCAACCAGCGTCAAAGTGATCAAGTTGAAGATTTCATCTTCACTTGTCAAGTAAGTATCTTTTATTCTATAATCTAATATAGTAAAATGACTTCGTTTTGTAAGGAGATATGTAAGGTAGTTGGGTCATCGAATTTCCTTGCATGGAAAAGCAGGATAAACATAGTCCTCGAAGAAAGTGAAGTCATTGATCATATCTATGACAAGGTCTCCACACCATCTGAAGGTCAAGCATGATATGAATACATCGAAAGGGCTCAAGGGGCTCAAGGGATTCTTATGAAATCAGTCAAAGGTCCCCTCATTCCCTATATAGCAGGATTAGAGACATCAAAGTGATATATGATAAGCTGGTAAAATTATTCTCTGAAGGTACTATAAAGAAGGTCACATCACTTAGATCTGATCTAATCAAATTGAAGGTATCAAAGAATAAAGGGTTATCTTCATAAGATCTCAATTGCAAGATCTGGGAGAAATAATCCTCATTGTTCTAAATGCCTTAACTGATGAACAAGGTAACAAATTTCTATGAGGAAAAGAAGGCTATCCCATTCAACAAATTGTGGTTTCTATGCAAGATATAAGAAGATTGGTTGAGGGAAAAAAGTATTCAAACATTTGTCGAAAGGAGAGAAGATCATAGCGAAGACTTGATGCTATGAGCATTACAAGAAAGATTTTCCTAAGCTGAAAGAGGGCAATAACAAGGAAGATAGAAGAAGTCCATTTCACCGAAGAAGTGGAGGAAGTTGTAAGAAGAAAAGCATTAGAAGCAAGAGATTGTGACAACATCATAAAGAAACATCTGCTAGATAGGGATATGAAAGATCCTCAAGATTATCTGATAGAATCCTCATCGGAGGGTTCGCCAATCTAGAAAGGAAGTAAGTGTTTCATCATAAAATCCAACTTGTGGAATTCGTGGGATGATGGTATGATGACATAAGAGATGGAGGATATCAAGGGGTTGAATATCTTTTCAATCAAGGAAACTGTTGAAAGAAGCCTAGATGACCTAAAGGTAAATGAGGTATGTATGCTTGTATTCAATATTATAAAGTCATTTTATATGGTTGCAGGTAACATGGATCACTGCTTTATCTTGAGAAGCATGATCAAAGGAAAGGAATCTCCTCCAATGAAAGGATTCTGGAAGGCATGAGTCACACTAGATCATAGGAATGGACTGGCTGGAAGCCCATTGGGTTGTGTTAGCTTGTCAGAGTAAAGTGCTTCATTTTGTGGATTATAAAGGACAATTCGTGGTTCTGCAGGGGAGGAAGAGGCATGTTTCCTTGAGGTCTTCACAGGTTTCATGAACAAGAGATTTTATTTAGATGGCTCCCATTGAGAGCCTTAGTATTTGTCATTAAAGTCAAAAGAGTCAATGTCATGTATGAAGGACCCTTCTCAGGGATATTACAAATGTATATGAGTAAATTCGATTGTCTAGTAGCCCTCCAAAGAAAAGCACAAGCTCCCTCTTCAATTCGGCCTCAAGAAATCATTTTGACTCACCTAATTCGAAGTCACAACAATTCACTCGATCATGTCGGCTAATATACATGGGTTGACTACTATATATAGGGACCTCAGAATGTTCCACAAAGACATAAAATTTCCGACATCGCTTTGAGATTTCTGGTGATCAGTGGCAGCGAAGAAGTTCAGAAGTCTCTCTGTGATTTTTGGGTGGACAGAGGCAACAATCAAGTTCAAATATATCTAATTTTCGGGTGGTCTAGTACAAATATAAGTTCGAACATCTTTGTGGTTCGTATAGGAGACTACAATGATAAGAAGAGAATTCTAATTCGGATGTTAAGTTGCAGAAGAATCTCAAGGGACAATGAATATCCTTTTGGGATAAACATTAGTTAGGATTCATGAGAATAGGTCTTGGTGCTACAACAGTTCGAACAAGGATATAACTAGAGAAGACTACAGTTTGGTGATCAAGAAGGCTACAATTCGGTGTATCTTGCAAAGGTCACAAGTGTGTAACAAGGTCTCGGTACTATTACATGAAGAAGGTCTCGAAGTGAAGGAGGTCAAAGAGGAAGAGGAGTCAAGAAGAAGGTTGATTGTGAAGAGAACTTGTGTCTTAGTCTTGGAGTGGCTTATAGGTCAAGGGTATTGGTCTTGGTATTCGTTAATTGGAAAATCTATAAGAAGAATTTGTGTGGGTTTTCCTCTCAAAGAGTGAGAGGTTTTGGCCCTAGCTGATAGCCTACATTTTGTGTCTCTTGTCTATTTATGTTTGTGCATTGGTTACTGTTTGATGAAGAAGAACACTAATAATCTAAGAAGAAGAAGATTCTAATATGAATAAGTAAAAATCATTCACAAATAGTTATTAATCGAAGAGAAATCACCTAGCAGCTAATGCCCTAGGTTTATCAATAAGGGAAAGCCACGAAGTTGTGCGAGCCTATAGAATTTTGTTGTACCACAAGAAATGTGATTCTCCAATATATGTAATGAGCCATAAGGAAATACATATCACTATAAATTCAAGCCATAACATAGATATATTCATGTCATAGAGCAATGAGCTTCATGTTGCAAAACATAGTAAGAGATGATGCCACAAGACACATAATGATCCTACCATAGAGATGGAAAGAGCTTGTGAGACCTAAAGCAGAGATGACCAAATCTTAGATCCATATGAACCATAGAGGATACAAATCACAAAACCTTCACCGAATTGATGATTATGAAATCGAGGAATATAGACTTCAATTTATAGTTGCTTGAGCACATGAAGGGACATGTCCTTTATAGTAGGCTAACTTGAGGTCGACCCTGAAATCTTGGAGGGAAAACAATTAAATTTAAATTTCACTCATAAATATATTTTTTCCATGGGCCATAATAAAAACTTGCCTAAAATGATTCATCACTTTAATTAATAATAAACTCAATTTTGAATTTTCTCTTTCCTCCAATTAAATTCTCTTTGGGGCAAATGGGCTTTGATTGGGGTGGTTGGGTTTCCCTTTGGGGAAATTCATCCTAAAGCTGCCCAAATTTCAACACCTAATGTTTTCCATGGATATAAAATTTCAAACCACCTACTGATTTCCTTTTCGTTTCCATGTATATTTTTTGTCCCTATCAATATTTCTTCACTAATAAAATAATCAATGACATTTTTCATAACATTTTCAGACTCAGATCCACCTATACGCTATTATATTAAACCTAGGATTTATATTTTCTACTCTCTCTACTTTAAGTCTCACTCACCCTTATTAATACAATCAACATCCTCATACTTTGTCTCCGCCCTGCAACTCTCCTCACACTCATATCTGATCACAATTTTTCATATCCGCTTCAGCAACTCTTCCTTCAGATCTAGTTATGATCATAATACTCATATATACTTCCATTACCAATTAGTAGCATATCAAATCTTAGATCTACTTATTTTGGACTCTTCTGTCCCAATTCAACCTACTTCAACGCTCTCCAGTCTCTCTCTTTGTCCTCATCATTTTCTTGTGTTCTGCAACAACAATTAATCATTCCACTAACTTAGCTTCTCAATCTCTCGACCTTCAACTTCTCAAAGCAACTTTAGTTCTACAACACATATTTTGCCTCTAGTTCTTATCTACTTAGATTTTCACAATATTGGCCCTTCACAACTCGACCTTCTCAACACTTTCATACATTCTCTGACAAATTCATACTGCTTCAATTTTCTTCTCCATATTTAAACACCTATAGGTCTACCTTTAATTTTCATATTTCTTTCTAGCGCTCAGTCTTAGCATCAAATATTCAATGGGACAACCAATAATTTCCTTTCATTGTCAACCATTTTCATCAAACATTGTGCCTTTTATAGCCTCTATATGTCGAATATTGTGGGCATTGAATTGTGGTTTTACTCCTGGTAATTTTACTTTATTGATGGTATCAACGAACTGAGTCAATTCAGTCATCCAAGGCATTTTTTTTCTTAACTGTCATTTTAACTAAATTTTGGCACCTAAAACACCAAATTTTCAATAGAGGAGTGCCTTGACCTTTGGCCCTCTACATCATATGACTACAACCTCAAACCGTGTCATTAACTATCAAAGGATAGCAGAGCTCCTCACCCATTAGCACTCTTCCTGTATACCCCTAAGCCAGGACTAATGGCTTAAGCATGGAAGGGGCTTATCAACACCATAGTTTTAATCTGCCACTCCCTTAACCTTAATGTCTTAACACATGTAACCATACCTGAGAACTAGAGTCTTAAATTTGAAGGCGTTTAGCCTCATAATCCAGTGTCTAGGTTTTTTTCCTCTTGCATTTGTGCAAACTACCCAGATATCCAGAAGACCCTCAAGCCTATTTGTGCCCTACTACAAAAGTCATTGATACTAACAACTATTTACCAACCTGCCCCTTGGTGCAAATCCCAAGGATTTTCCATTTAATCTATTGATGTCATCATTGCCACATCATAGCCTTTGTGTAGTGCCACATCATCTCTTGTCCACATCACTATCACTTATCTTTACTTCCACTCATCGGTGCGTTATGAATTTGTACATCAGATAACTGACATGTTTCCATCTGCGGAAACTATCAACCACATAATTCTCCAATTCTAAACCCTCGTGAAACCTTTTACTTTTACCCCTTTGCTACAATGACATGTTGTCCATGTTGTCCTACTAGTTTTCATCCCACATCATCACACTGCCACATGTCACTTTATGAGTGGTTCATGTGTCACCCTAGAAAGGGCCCCTTGGTCACCTAGAAGTGCCAAATCCAAATTCAATGTGTATGTGCCACATCATGCCACCTCATCATCGACTAAACTATCTTGCTAACTAGCTACCACATCATCTGTGTCCTCCAATAATATTCTTCCATCTTTCTCTTTTTCCACCTCCTCTAGTACAGAAGAAGGGCTAAGGGTTCGATATTTTTCAACATTTTTCTTTTGTAATCTTCAAAGGAGTTGGATGCCTAAATACAACGTTTTACCCACAGAACAATGAGAAAATTGGATCAATGACCAAACCATTGAAAGCATATCTGAATCTAGGTCACTTCTCAAAGTGGTTTCCCTATGCAACCCTAGACACCCGTATATTTCTTCACCTCTACACAGAACTATAAGGCAACGGAACCTTGACATTTATTGTTTAATTGAATCTAGATCTAGCCCTCTTTTCACATGTACCCCCAGATATCTCGGATGTCCCAGATATGCATATGAGTTTGAAATTCATCTCTTTTAGTTGCAACAAATGCCAATTGACAGGAAATTTCCCGTCCATGCCTTTTGTTAGCCAAGTGGAACCAAACCCTTGGAACCATGCCAAAATTTGAACTAAGATAAATCCTGATCACTTAGTATTTTCCAAGTGCCACATACCATTGGAAAGGTCTCTAAAAGGACTATCCAACTACACACCTTACGGGGACAATTGAGGTAATCAATTGTAGACAAAATGTCGTCAAAGATATGCCTTCAAATCAATAGTCTGCAAACACTACAAGACTCAAAAACACATCGTCATTGGATAGTTGACATCAATGAAAACCAAATCTCAATCTCCATCAAGCTACCCTTGAACTTAATACTCCTTGACATCAATGACAACACTTTGTTCAACAATAACTTGTGTTAATTTGTGGTTTGTGAGTTTTTATTCCAATGTTCTATATATATGTATATTTTATATATTGTGTGCATAAGCATAACATGGTAATTGACAAATCCAAAAATCAAAGGAGAAATTAACCATCATGGTGTGGATTTTGTATTTTAAGTATAATTTCATCATATTTATTATGACAAACTATTCAATGGAATATCCAGAGCAATTTACAAATCAATATAGGAGACAAGGGGTACAATTATAACGAAAGGTTCTAATCGACATAACAATATATAAAATATAAATGTAGTACCTCAATATCTAGTGTTTAATAAGGGGTCTTAGGGTTACAATGGGGTTTATATAGGGCTTAACATGCCCCTCCATTTCAAACAAGTGTAGCTCTCATCACTTTACTAGTTGTCGGTGTTTCTACATGAACAACTCATCTTCCCATGTCACCCCTTTCACTAGTAAGTTCTTCCATTTGATGAGGCACTCAGTGTGGTTTTTAACCTTGTATAGTTGCAACAAATTTTTTTTAATAAAATAAAAAAGATGCAATGACAAGCACACACATTAACATATATATTTTACCTTGGAAACCCAAATCGAGGAAACCAAAAATCTCTCTCTCTCTCTCTCTCTCTATATATATATATATATATATATATATATATATATATTACATTGTTACAATACAATACATATGTATATTTATTTATTTATTTATTTATTTCAAAATCCATCAACCACCAATCCATTTACCCTAGATTAGAATACAATCATATTTATTTAATTGAAAATACATAACCATGGGCTAAACATCATAAAACCGCTAAAAGACAAAATTGTGTACCGAAAACTACAAAAAACAGATGCAAAAACACCACCCAATTGTTCTTTTCTTAGGGGTACTACCCCCAAACCCCAGCACAGGGGTTCCACTCCCTGCAACCCCTCAATTACATCTGATGCAATGTACAACACATGCAGGTATTCATGCAAAGAATATAGTACAATTCCAATACTCAGTAATTGCTCGATTTCTCAGCTATTGAATTCTTGTTTATAGTTCTAGTTTGATTTTCTCTTCTTCATTAATCTTTAGTAAAATAATTTGCACTGGGATTTTATCATTGGTTACATTCTTTAAGCAAGGAACATGGAAGACTAGATGCATACATGAAGATGGAGGAAACTCCTGTTGGAAATAATACTAAGGGGGGGGGTGAATCAGTATTATTAAATTCTTTTCAATATTCCCTCTAGATTTATAATTTAATTTATTCTTCAGATGTTGACCATTAATTTGAATGTCAGTACCATATAATAATGAACAGGAACAAGAAAAATAGACAGTCACACCAAAGAACACCAGATATAAGGTGGAAACCCAATGTGGGTGAAAACCACCTGCTGCAATGTGTCTCTATCTTCTTTCAATTAGAAACTTCTTTTTACAATGATTCTGTACTAGTGCAGTCCTTTACCAGTACGTAGGCTGCAACCTGCAGAGAGCTACAACCCTCTCTCGTTTTCCAGACTCTCCTGGAAGGGAGCTACAACCCCCTTAGCTCTTGTACTAGCTGAGCTACTAGTACGTAGGTGCTGACCTACTTCTTTTCTTCCAGGGACCACGTTTCATAAATTTTCAGACTGGATCCATGAACATCAAATAATCATCAAGTACATGTGAATCAACCAATCTCCTTTTACAATCAACTAATGAATCAACCAATAGCTTCTCAGAATGTAGTAACCAGAAAAGCAATACCAGTAATCAGACACAGATTCTAAACCCAGAACTCTGCAGCAATAGACAAAAGGCAGCCAACATATATTTCAAGAAAAGTCCGCAACTTCACCAATAGAAACCTGCGAATATCTGCACTTCTGCTATGTCTAGCCTGCGTAGCTCTGCACCTGCTCTGTCTACTCAACTGCGCACCTCCGCACCTGCGTCGTCCACTGTATTGCGTACCTCCGCACCTGCGCCGTCTACTGGATTGCATACCTCCGCACCTGTGCCGTCTACTAGACTATGTACCTCCGCACCTGCATTGTCTACTGGACTATGCACCTCCGCACCTGAGCCGTATCTCGCTTGCGGACCTCTGTATATAAACACTTTATTAGTCCTCAATTGTACCCCAGACTGTCAGATCCACAGATTTGATCATGCACCAAAGAGATCACGACCCCTCAATTGATCAGTCTTCTCATGCTCAGGTTTAATGATAACTCATCAACTTATTACAAGTATTTCAGATCTTGTTCATCTTAAGATATTCAACACATAAGTGCCTAGCCAAATGATCTTTTTTCCTTTTTATAGGCAAGTCCTTACACAAACCATGGATCAAAACCATAGAAAGCCAATACAATGGACCCAAAACCTGGGGTTCAATATTTTAGATGCTATACCACGGACCAAAACCATAGGATCAAACACGTCAGACTAAATACCATGGATCAATCATAAAAATTCCCACGTGCGCGCGCTTCTCTGCATGAAAGTGAGTGAAATTGACGTCCGCACCTTTTGTTTAGAGGACCTGCGGGTATGTCCGCACTTTTTGTTCGGGGCACCTGCGGGTCCGCAAGTTTTGTTAGGCGCATCTGCGGGTATCTCAATTTTTATTATTTTGAGAGCCTAAACAGTGATTTGCCACTTGAGTGAGTTTCCATCAAGGACAACACCTATGCCATAGCACCAAACCTGAGTCATAATGCCAACAACTCCAACTTGTAAACCATACTTCTAATCATTTGCAACACCTTATAGAGGCCATAATACACCACTGCTAATTTATTTTATTTTTTTACTTGAGGACATCTATCTATATTGTTGTAGTTTAACAAATACCCAATATACCACTTCAAATTCCCTTTCACTTCGATGTTGATTTGCTTGTTGTTTCAACATGTTTTTTTCTATAACCAAGTTGTTCTTAAATAGTTCGACAACCTCTTTTTCATGCCCTATGTATTCCTCCATTGCTTGATATTTTCAAATCCCTTTTAGGGGTGACGTGATAAATAGAGGATAATATATATAAAGTTCCATAAATGGGTCATGTGATGGATGGATGTGTTGTACAACCACTGCCAAGGGCAACCACTTGACCCATTGTGTTTTTTTATCAGATGCATAGCAACATAGATTTCCTTCTGAACATCTATTCAAAATATTAGTTTTTCCATCAAATTGAGGATGGTAAAATGAGCCATGAGCTAATTGAGTACCCAAACAAGAAAATAACTAAGTCCAAAAATTTCAAATGAATATTTATACCACTATAATTGATTTAATAGTATAAGAAAAAGAGAAAAATGGCCTTACTTTGTCATTCGATCTAACAGTAATGTAGTGACGTTATTTCCTTCATATTTGGGCAAAACTGTATTAAAATCCATTGAAACTTTTTCCCAGCGCTGGCCTAGTATGGGTAATGGTTGTAGGAGGCTAGGGGTCTTGATTGTCTCTCCCTTATACTATTGGTATACCACACATTCAGCCACAAACTTTTGCACATATGCTTTAAGACCTTCCCAAAAAAATATTTTTTGATCTATGTTATGTCTTCAAGAACCTTGAATGTCCTCCTATAAGAGAAGTGTGTAATTCTAAAAGAACCTTCAAGTTTAGTTGTTAATTATTATAAATGTATAAGCAATATTCATACCATGATAAGTCATTCTTCCAAATAAATTTGTCCACTGCATTGGGGTCTTCGTGTAGTTGTTGAATGATCTTGCATACCTTCTCATCTTGCTTCCATTCTATCCTTGCTTCTTCCACCCAGTCAAAGTATGGAATGGAAATAATGCATAGTAAACCATATGTCTTCGTCTTTCCTTGAGAGAGTGTATGCCACAATATTTTCCCTTTTTTGTAGATAATTTCAGTGTCATAACCTAGCATCTTTATATCCCATGTTTGTTTCCCTTCTAAATATATTATTTATTTCGAGAAGTACTTGAAACTGTAATGAACTATTTTTTACTTTAAAGTGCTTCCTATTAAGTATGGGGGCCATTTTTTAACTACATGTAGTATGTCCGACACTTACTTTTCATAGATGGTTTTAAGTAATATCATTCCTTTATGTTAACTACTTTCAAAGGAAAGGGGTCTTCTTTCTTGCATTAAAACTGCCCCAATGCCATGGCTTGAGACATCACACTTCGTAATGAAGGTTTTCATGAAGTCCAGTGTGGCTAAGACATGTGTTGTACACATAGCCTCTTTAAACAAAAGATTTGGTTGCTTATTTAGTCCAATAAATTTGTTAGAGGTGTTGCTATTTTACCATAATTATTTACAAACTTGTGGTAATACCTTGTCAATCCTAAGAATCCTCAAAGTTTCTTTAATGTATTGGGGATTTTCCATTCCCTCAAAGATATGATTTTGTTAGGGTCCACTTTTTGACCTTCATGAGATACAATATGACAAAAATATATCACTTATTGAGCCCCAAAGACACACTCGGAAATATTTGCATATAGTTGTTGCTCTTCTAGTAGTGTTAAGAACCTGTCAACATGTTGTACATGCTCTTCCAAATATTTGTTGTATATTAGTATGTCATCCAAAAATATTAACACAAACTTTCTAATAAATGGTTTGAAAATGGAGTGCATCAAGGTTTGAAATGTTGAAGGTGCACTAGTAAGTCCAAATGACATAATGAAAAACTATAATGAATTTCATGTGTTCTAATGGTTGTTTTGAGATTGTCTTCTTGCCTCATTTTAATACTATGATATCTGGAACAAAGATCCAACTTGGTAAAAAAATTTACTTCATGAAATTCATCCAATACTTCATCAATGACATGAATGGGAAACTTATCTTTGATTTTCATCTTGTTGAGAAATTTATAATATGGATGCATAAGTGCCATGAACCATCTTTTTTTCATAACCATCACCACTAGTGAAGATATTGCACTCTACCTAGGTTGAACGATGCTAGCCTCTAACATTTCTTAGACCATGTGTTCAATCTCACTCTTCTATGCATATGGATGCTTGTAAAGCCTAATGTTTGGTGGTACACTTCCAGGTTTCAAATGAATAGCATGGTCATGATCTCAATTAGGTGGAATACCCTTGGGCATCCATCCAAATACCTCTAAATAATTCTTGCTAATTTTTTGAAGATCCACTCTGTTGAAAAGCGTAACTAGGTTCAGTCTTCATAATGACATGTAACTGTGACTTTTGTAAATGATGTAATGAAGGAAATAAAATTATTTTTGTAAGCCTTGCCTCATGTGTTTCATGAGAAGGTGATTTTATTTTAGACGGATCCTGTTGGGAGCCTTAGGATTTGTCATTAAGGTCAACGAATTAATGTCATTTATGAAGATCTCTTCTTGAGCATATGTAAAATGTATATGAGTCAATCTAGTGTTTAGAAATCCCTCAAAAGAAAAGCAAGGTCCTCTTGACTTGATGTCGTCCTGCAATATGAAGAAAATAACTTATGTCGGCTAACCCGAAGTGTCACACTAATTCAAATGGTCATGTCGACTTGAGCACATGGATGAACTGCTATATATAAGAGGCTAGACTCTTCACATAAACACATAAAAACATCTTTGCATATCTCTAAATTTCAGAAGAAGGAAAAGAGACTTCGGTCACTTCTGTTTTGGTGAAGGCTACAAGGATGCATGCTATAGTTTTGTAAGGGAATTTGTATCCCTCTTATCTAGAGATCACAGTAACAATGAATAATAATTTTTGGTCTAAGGAGAAACTGCAGTTAGAATTTCGGTGGCCTGTCATTGTGATTTTAGAAGAAAACGATAGTGAATAGTTCAGATACCTTCAGGTGGCCTAGTACAAAAGACAAGGGAAATGCAGTGACATTGTTTTAGTGTTGAGGAGAGTCCACTGTTCGTAATATAAGAAGATTATGTTTTGGATCAAGTTCTGCTTAGACAAAGAAACCTCAGTGCTGCCATATGAAGAAGGATACAGTGCTAAATTCACTCAAGTCACAGTCTCAATGATGTTGCAATTCAGACATGATTACAGTACAATGATGAAGTCTTTAATGATATTACAACGATGGATTTCAGAGCTCTCTCATTGCTATCTCGGTGAAGGTATCTAGTGATGTAGCCTCAACAATGGAAGAAGAATCTAGAAGTCAGAAGCAGAAGAGGACTTGTGTCTTGATCATGAAGTGGCTAATAGGTTTAGGGTCTTGGTCTTGGCATTCGTCAATTGGAATCTCTAAGAAGAATGTTTGTGGTTTTCCTCTCAAAGAGTGAGAGGTTTTGGCCCTGGATCATAGCCTACATGATGTGTCTCTTGTCTATTTATGTTATTGCATTAGTTATTGTTTGATGAAGAAGAACACTAAGAATCTAACATCAAAGAAGAACACTAAGAATCTAATCTAGATTGCCATTGATGTCAATATAACAGTGTTTGTGATGGAAAATTATTTGATACATGATGTTTCCTATTGATGCCAATTGATCATAATACTGCTCATGGAGGATCCAAGGATTGAATACAGACATAATAAAAAAAATGGAACCTAGGAGGAAAGATATCAGAAACCAGCAGAAGAGAAAGAGAAATAGTAAAATGAAGAGTTTATCAGAAGCCATCAAAGAAGCAAGTTATCGGAGCAAGAGAAGTAGGTTATCGCATATGCCCAAGGGTAAGTGCTATCGGAAGAACAAAGAGGAACATTATGTCAGAGGAGTAGAGCTATCGGAAGAGGAGCAATAACGGAGGAGTTAAAAAACTGTCAAACTCTTTAAAGATCACAAAACACATCGGTGACTTTATATCGATGCTTTATTGACGACTTTATTATATGCCACCACACAAAATCTTCGATTGCGATTGATTTGCGAACCCGATTACTCCATTGTAACTCGCCCTATTGTAATATCGCATCTGCTGTATCAAAACCTTCACATCATAAATCATAAAGGGTTGTCACCTCGGACCACTGATTGCGATAAACCCCCGAACTGCTGATTGTGATAGCATTGCGGACCCGCCGCACCATTATAGCATGACTTAATAAAATATTGCATCCGCAGTAATCACAAGTTTCAAACGGATGTCAAACTGCTGATTGCGATAGAGGTGTGGACCCGACAGACTTATTAAAAATGGTTTATTAAAGATTGCATCTGCTATGGGGTGATATGTGAATATCAGTGATATTGAATGTTACGATTGCAGGATTCTCATGAAGTTGTGATTGTAGGATTAAGGCCATGATGTGGCTTGTGGGGACCGCCAGACCTCTATTAATGCGGATTTTCTTGAAGTTGCGATTGCGAGAGTCTTATGAAGTTACGCTTGCGATAGAGTGGTGGACCTAATGAAGTTATCAAAACAGTTATATAAATCACATCCGTTAGGGGCAATCGACCATCGACTATGTTATGGGCACGACTTGTAAAAGACCTCCAAAAGTTGTGATTGTGATTGAGGTAGTGACGTGGCATGTGGGACCTCCCTGTGGGTATAGCCTCTCTTATATGGTTTCCGGGAATAATTAAGTCTATGGATGAAAGACTCTTCAATATATTTTAATATACAAGTTGACCTCCCTCAAATAAATGTGTATTTCCGGTCATTAGTGAAACCCATATAAATATAAGTTAAAATGCTTCACTTCTAGGCATAGATCTTGGGCATAAAAAACAAAGTATAAGGAAAGTTCACAACTCGTGAACTTGAAGAAACAGAGGAATTCGAAGGTTGAAAAGCTAAAGGTCGAGCGAACAAATAAGAAGCCGAAGGTCCAACGGAAGTCGAAGATAAAAACATTTTTTTTACTAGGTTAACCATTGAAAGTTTAGACCTATAATGAATCTATAGAAGCACAAACCATGATCTATTAAAGGGATTGCATAAGACAGGGTTGTTTTATAATTGTATGGACAACCGGAAGCCACGAAAGTCACTCTCTTGAAGCATACTCCTGAAACAGTTATTGTGACAGTTAGAACAGAGGATTGAAATAGAAAGTTGTGTGTGTGCAGAGCTTAGTACAATTCATTGAAGGTACATTGAAGTCATGAAGAGATTATTGAAGACCATGATGTGTTAGTCATCATGATGTGATTTTGCTTGGGTGTAATGAAGAGCAACAATGACACCTTCTATGAGACAAGGTTGTCATTGATTTTATAGCATGGAGACTACAGTGAAATTGTAGATTGAAAGAATTCAGCGAAGAAGATTTTGGGAGCTAAGAATTACTATCAAACATATCTAGACAAAATATAGCAGTGGGTTGGAGCCCAGAGGGTTGGTGCCCTGAAGGTTGGAGCCTCAAACAAACAAGGTAGGTGCCTTAAAAGACAGGGTCAGAGGTCTTGGGATTGGTGTCCATGGAGTTGGTGCCTTGACAAGACAAGGTTGGTGCCCTAGAGGTTGAAGCCTCACAAAAGACCAAGTTGGTGCTTGGAAACGGGTTGGAGCCCTATATACATTGTACCTGATTTATTGTAAATATTATATTAATAAAAGTATTTATTTCTATTGTTCATTTTGTGTTCTAAATATAATTGATTTAACTGGTAAAAGTAACAATTGAAAAGAAATACTGATTCACCCCCCCTCTCAATATTTCCAACAATTAGGATCAGAGCTAGTACCTTCACACAAATCCTAATATCTTGAAGGTTGATCAATTAGAACAAAAATGGCAAATCCAGGGAAGAAAGTCTCCAATCCTCCTAAAGATGTGTCTCCCTCAACCATCGAAGTTGAAATCAATCAATTTGTAAAGGCTCCATGGTTCAATGGAAACTTTGATATATGGGAAGCAAGAATGAGGAATTTCTTAAAGACTCAAGGCATTGAAATCTGGAAATCAGTGATTGTTGATAGCATGATGGATGGAGAATCCAAGGAGTACAATGCAAAAGCAATGAAGGAAATATTGAATGGGCTACCAGATTCTATAAAGAACAATTTAGGAAAACGTTCATCAACAAAGGGTATCTGGGACAAACTTTATGACCTTCACTCAAAAGGAGCATTAACCATGACCATTAGTCAAGAAGATGATGGAAACCAACAAGGAAATCCATAACCCATCATAGAAGCTGAAAATGATCATGATGAAATCAAGGCTAAAGAAGACCTAGAAGATGAAGAGAATGAAAAAGATTTTGAAGAAGATCTCATCACTAAACTTATGGCTGCCATGGAAGAGATTATTAGTTTGAAAAAGGAAAACAAGGAACTTAATTCGAAAGCACTAGTTGGTGAACAAGACCAAACAAGGAAGAAAGTTGACCTTGTCAAGCTTCAAGTACAAGAAAGGGATGAAGAGCTTGCCAAGCTTAAGAAGGAATTTCATCAAAGCAAAAGAAAGCATCATGAAGAAGTCATATCCATAACAAATCAATTGGATAAAGCAAAGAAACGGGAAGATAACTTGTCAAGCCACCTTGAACAAAGGCACAAGAGCTTGAACAAACTTGAAGCAGATATTGGTCAATACAAGTAAGAGGTATCCTACCTTAGATCACAACTATAAGAAGCAAGGAAACAAGCACAAGGAAATGAGAAGACAATGGAAGCATTGGTAATCATAGAAGGACAAGTTAATGAGGTAGAAAAGGAGAAAAACAACATGATATGCCAACTAAAAGAAAAGGATGAAGAAATATTGAAACTAAAATCTGACTTCAACCTTCTCAAGGCCGAAACATGTAAAGCTACAAGGATCATGGAAGAAATGGAGATAAATGTAGCTAAGGAAAATGAAGAAATCCAGAAAGACCTCTTAAATCTGACTATGGAAGACAACAAAATATAAACAGAATTCCTTCTATCTTGAGTAAGAAGAAGAGAACCATGACAGGGGAGCGGTTTGATAAGAGGAGCAGTTCAATAGGGGGATTTTTTGTGCACTCCTTTACCATTGATGTCAAAAGGGGAGAGAAGAAGAATATTGCCATCAATGACAAAGGGGGAGATTGTTAATCTAAATTGTCATTGATGTCAATATAGTAGTGTTTGTGATGGAAAATTCTTTGATACATGATGTTTCCTATTGATGCCCATTGATCATAATACTACTCATGGAGGATCCAAGGATTGAATACATATGTAATAGAAACAGTGGAACCTAGGAGGAAAGATATCAGAACCATTAGAAGAGAAAGAGAAAGAGTAAGAGGAAGAGTTTATTGGAAGCCATCAAAGAAGAAGGTTATTGGAGCAAGAGAAGTAGGTTATCGCATATGCCCAAGGGTAAGTGCTATCGGAAGAACAAAGAGGAACATTATGTCGTAGGAGTAGAGCTATTGAAAAAGGAGCCATAACGGAGGAGTTAACAAACCGTGAAACTCTTTAAAGATCACAAAACACATCGGTGACTTTATATCGACGCTTTTATCGATGACTTTACTGTATGCCATCGCATAAAATCTCTGATTGCAAATTGAGTTGCGGACCCAATTAATCCATTATAACTCACCCTATTGTAATATTGCATCCACTATATCAGAATCTTTGCATCACAAATCATAAAGGGTTTTCACCCCAGACCGCCGATTATGATAAACCCCCCGAACCACCGATTGTGATAACATTATGGACTCGCTGCACCATTATAGCATGACTTAATAAAATATCGCATTCGTAGTAGTCGCAAGTTTCAAAGGATGTCAAACTGTCGATTGCGAAAGAGGTGTGGACCCGACGGACTTATTAAAAATGGTTTATTAAAGATTGCATCTGCTACGGGGAGATATGTGAATATTGGTGATGTTGAATGTTGTGATTGCGGGATTCTCATGAAGTTGTGATTGCGGGATTAAAGCCATGACGTGGCTTGTGGGGACCGTTAGACCTCTATTAATGTGGATTTTCTTGAAGTTGTGATTACGAGAGTCTTATGAAGTTACGATTGCAATAGAGTGGTGGACCCAATGGAGTTATGAAAACAGTTTTATATAAATTGCATCCAGTAGGGGCAATCATCCATCGGCTATGTTATGGGCATGACTTGTAAAAGACCCCTGAAAGTTGTGATTCCAATTGAGGTAGTGACGTGGCATGTGGGACCTCCTTGTGGGTATAGCCTCTCTTATATGGTTTCCGTGAATAATTAAGTCTATGGATGAAAGACTCTTCGATATATTTTAATATACAAGTTGGCCTCCCTCCTATAAACGTGTCTTTCCAATCATTGGTGAAACCCATACAAATATAAGTTAAAACACTTCACTTCTAGGCATCGATCTCAGGCATAAAAAATGGAGTATAAGGAAAGTTCACAAATCGTGAACTTGAAGAAACAGAGGAAGCCTAAGGTCAAAAAGCTGAAGGTCGAGTGAATGAAGAAGAAGCCAAAGGTCCAATAGAAGCCGAAGGTAAAGGAATTATGTTGACTGGGTGAATCATTGAAAGTTTAGACCTATAATGAATCCGTAGAAGCACAAACCCTAATCTGTTAAAGAGACTTGATAAGAAAAGGTTGTTTTATAATTGTACGCACAACCTGAATCCGCGACAATCACTATCCTGAAGCATACTCTTGAAATAGTTACCGTGATAGTTAGAACAGAGGATTGAAACAGAAAGTTGTGTGTGTGCAGAGCTTAGTACACTTTATTGAAGGTACTGTTAGCGCTTGAAATTTCACCTCAGGCTGGAAAAGGTAAACTCCAAGGCAACATCAAACCACTTAGCCTCGTAGCTAGCCCTACGGGGCAGGAGAGGGCTCTCTCCGATCTATCTCGATAAAGATCTTCAAAGGGCGAGATAACCAATAAGAAAACATTGATTTTAGGCTAGTAAACTGATAAAAGATTTGAATTGGGAAGTTTTAATATTTTGGTGGAAAATCGGGGAAAGGCAATTTTGGGTGCGGGGATTGGACACAGTTTTTGCAGGGGGTTCTTTGGGGCAAGGTAGGAGACTGTATTGATGCCTTTGAATTAAGTGAATGGATAGGAATGACCGGTGAGGGGCTAAAGAGAGCAAGAAACCTTAAAGAGTTCTCTTTAGACAGATGAAAACATAAATATTAAGCAAACTTAAAAGCAGAGCATGGCAATCATAAATTCTACTTTAACACTTCATTTGCCTAATTTGCAGAAGGAAAAGTGAGAAGATGAATCACATAAAAAACTTATAAGTATAAAGAGAAACACACCATCAATACATGTAACCACAGGAATCCCAAAAAGGACTGCAAAACCCTGGTCTTTCTTCCTTTGCCAAAATTGCAGAGATACAATGAGTAATACAATAGAGCTTTCTCCCTCAAGAGTCCAACCCTCCAACCTCTGAAAATGACTAAGAAAATACATAATATAGGCAAGCTAACACCTTTCCTTGCCTCTAGGGGTCGAGCTCATCCTTTTAGGAGCTGTTTCAACCAATTCTAAACTGAGCACTAAAATCTAGGCAGTCAAAACAACTTGCCTCTATAAGCTAGGAAACCAATTCATTCATTAAATGTTTGCTATTTCATGAATGAATCTTCTAGAATAGGTAAATAAGTGTCATGTCATCATGAAAATACATTAATTACATCAAAAAGGGTGAAAAATCCCATCACAAGTCAAAACTGGTCAAAGTTGGGCGAATTCCTGAGTTGTAGATGAATTCCTGTGAAAACTGCCCAACGGGTCGCGCCCTCTTTCTGAACGGGTCGCGCTACTTTGGAGCTGATTTTGAGGTACTTCCAGGTGTCCAAATGAGGCAAAAGTGGGCTTGTTGGAAAGGTCTGGATGTATACTTTCCAACCCAAGTGGAATTTCTGAATTTGGTGGTCATTTACCCCTCAAAAATTGCAATCTCCCAATACTGCTTCCTGTGTGTCAAAAAGGTGGCAGAAAGTCATTTTTTGCTTGTTTTTTGACTTTCTGGAGGCCCAAAACTTGGTGAAATTTCTTGGCAATGGCGGAGCAAGTGTATCTTTGCATGAAAAATCCAAAAATGCTGAGTTTTCCCAAAAAGGAGTGACCCGTTGGTGGAGAAAACCTGTTTTTTGCCAAAAAAAATTACAAATGACCAAAAATGCTCAAAATTTTTAGAATTTTGTGTTGGAAGTGAGTTATTTAACACCATGCTCCTTCAAAGAAGCCTTAGCCAAGATGTGGAGGGGATCGAGCGTTTTCCTTCGTTTTTGTGCCTTGGCCAGCCGTCTTTGGAGCACCTTCATTCTTGCCTTGCATACATGCATTCGGGCCCAATAGTGGTTTTTCATGTTCCGGAGCAGGTCCTTATCTTTATTGGCCTTGGCCAGCAGCCTCTCCAAATGAGCATTGACCTGTAGAATGTTATGAAACCAGCTCAAGAAAAGATAGAAAAGAAAGATCAACGCCTTAGAATTCAGCCTCTTCGAGGGGGCAACCTCCTTTACATTACTTAAATGAACAATTCTTGGATGATACAAATGAAAATACCCCCTTTTATATATAGGAGTCTAAGTGGTCCCAATACAATCAAAGCCTACATAACAATAATATTGTAGGGCACAACAGTAACAATAGTGGGCTTCTATGTGGCACAATAGTAACAATATGGGCACTACATGGGTACATCAATATAATAAGTGGGTTGTACTAATAACAATAAGGGGTTACACTAGTAGTATAGGGGCCTAACATGCCCCTCTCCTTCAAAAAGCGTTGTCCTCAACGCTTGAGTAGTTCTGGATATTTCTGCATAAAATTCTCATCCTCCCATGTGGAATCTTCAGCGGATAAGTTCTTCCACTTGATAAGGTACTCTGAAATTGATCGATTTCGTAGCTGTCGAGTTCTTGTTTCTATAACTGCTTCCGGTTCCAATATAATTTTTCCTTCCTCGTCAAGTTCTGGCAATATTGTTTGAACTGGGAGCTTGTCGCCTATAACCTTCTTTAAGCATGAAACATGGAAAACTGGGTGCAATCGAGAAGCTGCAGGAAGCTCCAATTTGTATGCCATAGTACCAATCTTTTGCAACACCTTGTACGTACCATAATACTTTGGTGATAATTTATTATCCTTCTTAGCTTGCTTGAGGGACATTTGCTTATATGGTTGTAGCCGTAGGAATACCCAATCACCTACATCAAAACTTCTTTCACTGCGATGTTGATCTGCCTGTTGTTTCATTCTATTCTGTGCCAACACAAGGTTATCCTTTAAGAGTTGGAGGACTTTTTGTTGATGTTCGATGTGATGTTCCACTGCCCGAACCTTAGAATTTTCTCTTAAATATGATGTGATGGATGGTGGTTGATACCCATAAAGTGCCATAAATGGGGTCATTTTTGTTGTTGTATGAAAGGAAGTGTTATACCACCATTCAGCCAGAGGAAACCATTTGACCCATTGTGTTTGTTTATCAGATACAAAGCAACGAAGATATCCTTCCAAACATTTGTTTACTATCTCAGTTTGCCCATCAGATTGAGGATGATAAGATGAGCTATGAGCTAACTGAGTACCAAGACAAGAAAATAATTCTGTCCAAAAATTTCCAGTGAAAATGGGATCTATGTCACTTACAATAATCTTTGGGTTTCCATGTAGCTTTTGAATTGTTTCCATAAATGCAATAGAAACTGTACTGGCTCTAAATGGATGTGATAATGCACAAAAGTGTGCATACTTGGTAAGTCTGTCAACTACCACCATGATGACACTCTTTCCCTCAGACTTGGGTAAACCTGTGATAAAATCCATTGATACCTCCTCCCAACATTGGCTTGGAATGGATAAAGGTTGTAATAGACCTGGTGTCTTAATTGTTTCAACTTTATTTTGTTGGCAAACCAAACATTCTACCACAAACTTTTGAATATCTGATTTAAGGCCATCCCAAAAAAATTCCTTCTTAACCCTGTGGTAAGTTTTTAAAAATCCTGAGTGCCCTCCTAAGGGAGAAGTGTGCAATTCCATAAGAATCTTTTGTTTTAGCTGGGAATTCTTACAGAGGTATAAGCGATCTTTGTACCATAACGAATCATTTTTCCAGCTAAATGTATCAGACGTACTGGAATCTTGTTGTAGCTTTCGAATAAGTGCCCACACTTCTTCGTCATTCTTCCATTCCTCCCTTGCTTCATTTATCCAATCTGTTTGGATGATAGAAATAGCGCACAACAATGCTTCCACATCCTCATCCTTTCTTGAGAGTGCATCTGCCACCACATTTTGCTTCCCTTTTTTGTAGATGATTTCAAAGTCATAACCCAACATCTTTGTGACCCACTTTTGTTGCTCTTCAGAGGATAATCTTTGTTCTAAAAAGTATTTAAGGCTATCATGATCCGTTTTTACCTTGAAGTGTCTCCCATTAGGTAGGGTCGCCATTTCTTAAGTGCATGGAGTATTGCCAACATTTCCTTCTCATAAATAGCTTTTCTTAGAAACTTTCCCTTGATTGGACGACTTTCAAAAGCAATGGGTCTTTCATCTTGCATTAGAACAGCACCAATTCCATTTCCTGAAGCATCACATTCCACAATAAAGGTTTTTGTGAAGTCCGGTGTAGCTAAGACCGGTGCTTGGCACATTGCCTCTTTAAGATGTTCAAAGGCCTTTGTTGCTTCTGGAGTCCATGAAAATGCATCTTTCTTCAATAATGTCGTTAGAGGTGCTGCTATTCTCCCATAATTCTTAACAAACTTGCGATAATACCCTGTCAACCCAAGAAATCCGCGCAAATGATTTATGGATGTGGGGATTTTCCATTCCTTAATGGATTTAATTTTGCTAGGGTCTACCTTAACTCCTTCATGAGATACAATATGACCCAAATATTCCACCTCCTGGACTCCAAAAGAACATTTGGATCTTTTTGCATATAATTGTTTCTCCTCCAATAGTTGTAGCACCCTGTCAACATGTTCAACATGATCCTTCCAAGACTTGCTGTAGATAAGTATATCATCAAAAAATACTAACACAAATTTTCTAAGGAATGGTTTGAAAATTGAATTCATCAAACCTTGAAATGTTGAAGGTGCATTGGTAAGGCCAAAAGGCATGACCAAAAATTCATAATGACCCTCATGAGTTCTAAATGCCGTTTTCGGAATGTCTTCAATCTTCATTCTGATTTGATGATATCCTAAACGAAGATCCAACTTGGTGAAGTAAATTGATCCATGCAATTCATCCAGTAATTCATCAATGACAGGAATGGGGAATTTATCTTTAATAGTGAGCTTTTTGAGCTCCCTATAATCCGGACACATGCGCCATGATCCATCCTTCTTGTGCACCAATACTACTGGAGCAGAGAAAGAACTTTGACTTGGTTGAATTATACCAGCCTCTAGCATTTCTGCAACCATACGTTCAATTTCACTTTTTTGGACATAAGGATATCTGTACGGCCTGATGTTTGGAGGAACACTTCCTGGAATCAGATGAATAGCATGATCATGATCACGCATAGGTGGGAGACCTTTGGGAGTCTCAAATACCTTGGAATGATTGTCCAGGACTTTTTGGAGATCTGGAGAAATAGATGATTCCAATGTGGAAACATCTAGCGAACATAATTGTGCAATTACACCTCTTTGCTCCTTTTTTAGAAGCTTTGTCATGCCATTAGAGCTGATTATCTTTCCTGGTTTCCCTGCAATACCCCTTAATTCAACTTCCTTTCCTTCCACAGAAAATTTCATGAAAAGTTCTTGAAAATTAAAAGCTATTGTACCCAAGGATTGTAGCCATTGGACTCCTAGTACAACATCAGCACCTCCCATTGGAATGGAAAGCATTGGGCTAGTCAATACATATTCTCCCATGGATAGCTTGATATTATGGCACTTTCCAGAACAATTTATTGTTCCTCCATTTGCAATCATCACTTGACACTCTGGTGCTGGATATAGGAAGCAATTCAATTCTTTTGCTACCCTACAATGAATAAAATTGTGGGTGCTTCCTGAATCAATCAACACTATTACCTTTTTCTTCTTGATTTGTCCTTCTATCTTGATGGTTTGAGGAGTGGTAATTCCCGCCAATGCATTACAAGATATGGTCGGATTTATTTTTTCTTCATCTAGGCTTTGTTCCTGGAATATATCCTCTTCTTTTGACCTTTCTTGCTCCTTTTCTTCTTCCTCTTCACAATCTATGTAGAATAATTTCTTCTCAGCACACTTATGACCTTTTGTGTATTTGCTATCACAATTGTAACAAAGCCCTTTTGCTCTTTTTTCTTCCAATTGTTGTGGTGTCAACCTTGTAGGTTGTGGAAGACTATGGGCAACAACACTTCCGTCTTTATAGTTGTGAATGGTATGCTTCCTAGTTGCCATAATTTTTCTTTCCATTTTTCTTGCTAACCTGAATGCCTTCTCTAATGAATCAAGTTCCCAAAGGCACACATCATGTTGGATATTATCCTTTAAAGACCCTATGAACACATCAATCCTATGCTCCTCTGGAATATCTTTTACCCTTATGTTCAATTTTTGGAACTCCTCAATGTGCTCCATTATTGAACCCTTTTGTTTGAGACTTATCAAACTAAAAAAAGTGTTGCTTTTTGTATCCTCATAATGTGCTATCAATTCTTCTGTAAAAATTGCCCAAGTGATAAATTGTTTACGAGAACAAAGCCATTGATACCATACAAACTGATTTGGTTCCAAATATAAAGTTTCCATACGTACCTTTTGTGTGTTTTGCACATTATTGAGATCGAAGAATTGCTCCATCTGTAATATCCATGTGGCAGGATCCTTGCCATCAAACTTCCTCATATCGATTTTTGGAACATGGTGAGTCTTCGATCCAACATTAGAGTCTATGGAATCATGATTAACATTTCTTTTGTTCTCATCATGAGTTTCCTTTAACATGGTGAGTCTTCGATCCAACATTAGAGTCTATGGAATCATGATTAACATTTCTTTCACCTTAGTGACCATTTCTTGTAGCAACTTATTCATATTTATCTTCAATTCTTCCATCTTATCATCCATGCCATCAATTTTACCATCCATTCCATTCACCTTAGCTTCCATGCCATCCATCTTAGCTTCCATGCCCTTTATCTTAGATTCCACGCCACTTATCTTAGCATCTGTTAGCTTTTGTGAGCGTGACATTTGTTGCACTTGTTCTTGTAATTTTGATATATCATGTAGCATTTCTTCCTCTTCTTCATGAGTCATGCTAGAGCTTTCAGGTTCCTTACTAGGTGTTTGCATTTTCTTTCCTCAGGGCATCAGTTACCAATAATAATGCTTTACTATGCCATTTGAATTCCTTCAAACCAAGCTTATGCAAAAAATTTTAAAAAAACTACACACCTTTTTTTTCTTTGTAGAAGCCTGATATTGAATCTGATGTATCTCTGTAATTTCGAATCATCCAGTTCTGAAATTTTGACCTGTAGTATCCTTCTATGTCCTCTTTCCAATGCCACTAGTCTGATCCAAATTGAATTCTCCAAGAAAGAGTTATGCACAATCTCCCGCAGTGACCGGATTATAGACTAGTTCAGAAGAGCGAACTTGTACGAAGTGCCACGTGTCACTGTTTCCAGCTTTGACTCTTAAAATATATAAAATAAAACTACAGTCTATCCTCTTTTTTTACCTTCTTACGAAATTTCAACCCGATTCTCAGAAATAAAGTTATGACGATTTTCCCCAGGTCACCTGTTTTGAGTGTAATTTAGGAGTCTGCAAAAAGACCAACTTCCTCAGATCATATCTCCGAAAATATAGCGCGAAAAGCTCTGAAATTCGGACCCAAGGTTCAGCGCGATTTCTTCTCAAATGGGTTTTTTGTGTGACTTCTGAAACGTCACAGAAAAAAAGTTATAGCGAAAATTCCATGATGACCTGTTTGGAGCAGCGAAACCCTATAATCCAAAGCTCTGATACCAAATGTTATGAAACCAGCTCAAGAAAAGATAGAAAAGAAAGATCAACGCCTTAGAATTCAGCCTCTTCAAGGGGGAAACCTCCTTTACATTACTTAAATGAAAAATTCTTGGATGATACAAACGAAAATACCTCCTTTTATATATAGGAGTCTAAGTGGTCCCAATACAATCAAAGCCTACATAACAATAATATTGTAGGGCACAACAGTAACAATAGTGGGCTTCTATGTGGCACAATAGTAACAATATGGGCACTACATGGGTACATCAATATAATAAGTGGGTTGTACTAATAACAATAAGGGGTTACACTAGTAGTATAGGGGCCTAACATAGAAGCATAGCCTCACGCTCAACGGGTACCAAGTCACCGGGTCTCTTGCGCGCCAAGTTGCGGTCCTCATGGATCCTCCGCAACTCATCAAGAGTGTGCTCCTCCTCAAGTTGCTTGTTGCGCTGCTCTAAGTAGGTGATTGTCCAATTTTCCATGTCCAATCTTTGCTGTAATGAGTCATTTTCAGCTCTTAGGTGCTGAATGATCTCCTTTGACTCTAGGCTAGGAGAAATGATGTCAATATCAACCACCTCTATGCCTGGAACACCTGATGGCCCCTCATCAATTTTGGGCTATTTTCCTCTCTCTAGTATCTCTGCTGCTGAAGAAGGCGAGGCCCCTTCCACCTGATGTGGAGATAACACTCGCTGAGCTGATGAAGACGGCGAGTCCCCTTCCACCTGATGTGGAGAAAATACTCGCCGAGCTGATGAAGACGGCGAGACCCCTTCCACCTGATGTGGAGAAAATACTCGCTGAGCTGCTGCAAATAAGGCCCTGTGGCCTCTCTGATATGTGACCAATGGAGGAGAGCTGACATGTCTGGTCTCAGGAATATCATGCTGCTGTGAAGGCCCTCCCTCCTCATTAACAACCTCAAGGGGTGATGATGCTGATGCTGTGAAAAAATACCGAGAGATAAAATCCTCCCATGGGATACCCTGCTGAGCCAACTGATGTATGACCACAAGCTGGATCAAACCATAATGATAGATGCTCCTGTGCTGGACTCCTTCTCTGCACCAAGGGCACCATCCTCTCAATATTCCGGCATATGAAAACTGGTATGTTCATCATCCGTACCCGTGTGAAATGCATCAACAAGTGAATATGGTATGAATACACACGTGAAAATCTGCCCTCACAGGTGAAATAGCGCATGATAAGCCTCATCAAGGAAACATACTCATCCCTCAAAAATCTAAAAGCAACTACACTAGTCATGTGTCTCATAAAGGCAGGTTTAATGTAGGGCTCGTACTGAAATCTATCCAACAGTTTGCGCTTGTTCCACACTTCTCCAGCATTAGGTATCCCTGTTGCTTGGGCAATCATCTCAGGTGTCAATGTAAAATCCACCCCTGCAAGGTTCACATGCCCATCATGCAAATGCAAAACAAACAAGCGGGCCAATTCCCTGTGATGTTGGATTTGAGAGATCCTCTCACAAAATTCATAACATGACAGATAGCGGAAACATGTGACTGCAATTGGACAAGCCTGCAAATCGGTCAAAGAGGTGGGCTCCTCTCTCTTATGGTGACCACTCTTACCACCCCTGTGAGGCCTCCTTTGTACCTCAACCTCCGGAGTTGACTCACGGTCATCACTTTGCTCATATTCGGTCTCGGTTTCTGACATGGTTTTGAGAGCAAAGAGGCTGGAATGTACTGCTGCTTCTGCTCAAAAATCTGCTAGCTTAATTGTTGAAATGTTGTTTCAAGGGGACAAATAGCACAAGGGAAATGTTAGGGAAGGGAAACTTTTAAGGGAAATTGGGAAAAATATATGAAATAGGGAGTTTAAGGGAAGGAATCATGATACACCCCATCACACAATTATCATTTGCAAAGTTTTTATGAGAAACAGGGTTTAGGATTAGATTCTTGATTTTTAGGAATAGGGGTAGGGTTTTAGGGCTTTTGGTATTTTTGGTAGAGATATTGAGTAAAAATGATGAGGGAGGTGGAAATAAGATGTAGGGAAAAAGTGGGGGTGAAAAGGATAACCTTGAAAACAACAAGAAAAACCCTAGCTCAACTAACACTTTGACCTTCTTGAGCAAATATGCATTGGATTCATTATCTCAAAATGATGACTTTAAAATACATCCTCATGCTTTTCAAGCTTTGGCAAACAATGTATTTTAATGATGGGAGGCCTACCTGCAACCTTGAAGCAATCCGGAGTTGTTTTGCAGCTTGCAGGCGAAATTTGGTGGAAGAATTCCCAACAGGTCGCGCGCAAGGCTGGACGGGTCGCGCGCGCCCAACGGGTCACGCCTGTGTTGTTTTTGAACTGCGATGGGCACCCTGACGGGTCGCGCTCACCCAACAGGTCGCGCGCAAGGTTCAACGGGTCGCGCGCGGGTACTCTATGAAATTTCGCCCAATTCCTCTTCAATCACTCTTCACTATTACTTTGAGGCACAATGAAGACTAAAGGGAGGGAGAGAGGAGCTTTATAGGTTTTGATTTAAATTAATTTCCTTTCAAACCCTCTTTCAAATGTTTTTATCATGACACTTTTTCAAAATTTGAAAACTGCTGATTTTATGGTTTCCTTTTGTCCTGAAATTGGTTGAACTGATGTTTTTCTTGAAAAATTTTGCAGGGATAGCTTCTGAGGAATCTTGGCAAAGGGGACCAGGGCTGCATGCTGACTTTCAAAGAATTTTGAATTTTTGCAATTTTTACAAAAATTTGAGAAAATGACCTTGGGCTTTAAAAACAGGGTTTTTAAATCCAAGGTAAAAATTAGTTGTACAAGATGAAATCTTTTGAAGAAACACTTTGAGAGTCATCCCTCTGGCCTGCTGGGCATTTATTGACTTTTAAAGACCTGACCTTAAAGACAAATTGGACCCAAACCCTAGACCTAGGACTTTTGACCTCAAGACAAGACAAGCAACCTTAAAAGAGTTTATTGACTGAAACAACTTGATCCAGCAGTGCCAAGAGGGGAATAAAGACACCAACTCCTCCATCAGGGTTATGGCATGCCTAATGGAATGCAAATGAGATGACACTGACGAGACACCTACTTATGCAAATGCAAAGAGCTTTGATCGTTGATGGAGGGCTTCTAGACTGACTCTAACAGGTACATTGAAGTTGTGAAGAGACTATTGAAGACCATGATGTGTTAGTCATCATGATGTGACTTGGAGATTTTGCTTGGGTGTAATGAAGAGCAATGGTGACAACTTCTATGAGACAAGGTTGTGATTGATTTTATAGCATGGAGACTACAGTGAAACTGTAGATTGACAGAATTTAGTGAATAAGATTTTGGGAGCAGAATGATTACTATCAAACATATCTAGACAAAATATAGTAGTGGGTTGGAGCCTAGAGGGTTGGTGCCTCGAATAAACAAGGTAGGTGCCTTGAAATATAGGGTTTGAGCCCTTGGGGTTGGCGTCTCAGAATTGGAAGGATTGGTCTCCTTGGAGTTGGTGCTCCTAAATCCAAGGTTGGTGCCTTGACAAGACAAGGTTGGTGCCCTAGAGGTTGGAGCCTCACAAAAGACCAAGTTAGTGCTTGGAAACGGATTAGAGACCTATATATATTGTACCTGATTTATTGTAAATATTATATTAATAAAAGTATTTATTCCTATTATTCATTTTGCGTTCTAAATATAATTGATTTAACTGGTAAAAGTAACAATTGAAAAGGAATACTGATTCATCCCCCCTCTCAGTATTTCCAATAGATTATAGTACAATGATGAAGTCTTTAATGATATTACAGTGTATTTCGGAGCTCTCTCATTGCTATCTCGGTGAAGGTCTCTAGTGATGTAGCCTCAGTAGTGGAAGAAGAATCTAGAAGTCAGAAGAAGAAGAGGACTTGTGTCTTGATCATGGAGTGGCTAATAGGTTAAGGGTCTTGGTCTTGGAATTTGTCAATTGGAATCTCTAAGAATAATTTTTGTGGTTTTCCTTTCAAAGAGTGAGAGGTTTTTGCCGTGGATCATAGCCTACATGACGTGTCTCTTGTCTATTTATGTTCTTGCATTGGTTACTGTTTGATGAAGAAGAACACTAAGAATCTAACGTAAAGAATATCCCAACCTAATCATGTAAAAATCATTCACAAGCAGTCACCAAAGAAGATAAGTCATCTAATACTAATGCCCTAGATCATTCAACACACTCGAGCAGAGGATATAGATGTTTGAAAATCTAGTGAATACAATTGTCCAATTTACAACATGGTGTCCCTTTCTTAGCAATTTTGTCATGCTATTAGAGCTTATCACTTTAGAGAGACTCCTTTAAATACCTCTAACTTCAATTTCATTTCCTCTTGAGAAAAATATCATGAAAAGACATTGAAAATTAAGGGTCATTGTTCCTAAATATTGTAACCATTGGATTCCTAATACAACATCAATATCATCCATTTGGATCGCAACATGGGACTATCCAATAAATATTATCCCCCCCCCGTATATTTAGCTCACTACTATGGAACTTCCCTAAATAATTTATGGTGACTCCATCTGGAATCATTACTTGAAATTGGGGTGTTAGTTATACAAAGAAATTAAGAAGCTTTTTCCAATTTTTAATTGATGAAGTTATGGGTACTATCTAATCAGTCAAAATTTTTACCTTTTCCTTTCTGATATATCCTTCTATCTTGAGGGTTTGTGGAGTACTAATGTAGAAATTTTGAATAATTTAACACATATTCAATAGAGATTATCTTGATCATGTACTATTGCGGAATACATACACAATACATAAGCTCCTCTATGTTGATCATCAATATAGCAGCATCAATAACAATAAAACATCAAGAGCATTCACACATTAACATAGTATGTAACCCAGGGAAAGCATCTCGCTAAAAACCCCAACTATTTGTATATTAATGATTGAGACCATGTAACATTACAAAGTACAATGCTTATCACAAGCAATCCATTACCAGCTCCACCTATTACATACAATACAGCTAAGATCTGATCTCCAAATCTATTCCACTGCTTACCTGCCTCCACTGCTCAATACCTGCTCAAGAATGAATGAGAATGGTTTACCAAACTCGTATTTCACCTCCAAAGAATCACTCACATTGTGTTAGACGTGAGCAGAGGCTATAATACTGGGAAAATACATGAGCAAACTCATTGGCATACTCAATCCCTTGATTGTGAAAATCCTCATGCACAACTATAGTCACAACTGATAGCAATCTGATTCTCTAACACCTGTCCCTGTTGAAATGAACATGCACTAACATGCAATTGAGTTAACTGATGTATTCTATAGTTTTATTATGAGTTAATAATTAGTTTAACAACTCTTCATTAGTCTATTTGCAGTTAGAATAATTACAACTAGTTTAACCAAGTCAAACTGAACACAACTCCATCAACTCTACAATCAACTCCACCAAACTCAACTGACTGAGTTCTAACTGAAGTCATGCATGCAACAACTCAACTGACTCATAAGAAAAGCGTACTTCCTTCTAAAAGTTGCATGGGCCACATCTGTAGCTCAAACTGAAGTGCTCCAAGAGAATAAGATCAAGTTTATAGTCCAAATATTATTATGAGACAATAATATTTGACTTTTCTATTTTGGACAGCCAGTCTAAAAATAAACTTTGATCGCTCCTGCTGTGATCACTCCTGCTGTGATCACTCCTGCTGTGGTCACTCCTATTGTGATCACTCCTGCTGTGGTCACTCCTGCTGTGATCATCCCTGCTGTGGTCACTCCTGCTGTGATCATCCCTACTGGGATCCAAAAATAGAACTTGCGCCATAATTTGCCTGTGGGCCCACTTAGTGAAGGCGACTCTTTTCACTAAGCTCCATCATCTTGTTGCAATCTCAACACTCCCTCTCGACAAGATATGGATTATCAGCAACCCCTATCCTGCCTCGGTAGTACTCAAATTTGATCCTGGTGAGAGCCTTCGTCAGAATATCAGCATCCTGATCCTCCGTTGGAATGTATGAAAGCAACATGATCCTCCGCTGCACACAATCTCTGATATGATGGTACCTGATGTCCTTCCTGCCATATACTCGGCCTCTTGAGCTCCCTGCCCAATCTGCATCCGTGAAGCCACATAGCTTCACCTCATCCTCCTGTCTGTACCACAAACCATATCCCGATGTGCCTCTCAAATAACACAATACATGCTTGCCCGCCTTCCAGAAGAGCTTGGTAGGCTTAACCATAGCTTGTGAAATCTGGTTAACTGCATAGCATATATCAGGTCATGTATTGACCAAATACATCAGCGACCCCACCAACTGTCGATAAACAGTGGCATCCACTTCTTCTCCCGAAGTGGCATCCTCCTTCATCCAACCTCTAGGAAGAGGAGTATCAACAGCCTTGCAGCCATGCATGTTGAACTTCTCCAGTATCTCCCGAGCATACTTGCCCTGAGAAACAAACAGTCCACCACTGCACTACCATATTTCCAATCCTAGGAAATAGTGAAGGAGGCCCAAGTCCTTCATCTCAAACTCTGTAGCAAGATCCTTCTTGCATGACAGTATCAACAGCTCATCACCTGTTAGAATCAAATCGTCAACATACAATACAAGGATAAGCAACTTACCCTCCACCACAATCTGGTATAGGTTAGGATCCACCTCGCTCTTGGAGAATCCAAGTCCTGTGAAATAGTTGTCTATCCGTGTGTACCAAGCACGTGGTGCTTGCTTCAACCCATACAACGCTCTCTTGAGCCTGCACACATGCGACTCGCTGCTGAAGATCTCAAAGCCTTCGGGCTACTCAATGTAAACCTCCTCCTCAATGACTCTGTTGAGGAATGTAGTCTTCACATCCATCTGATGAATGTGTCATCCCATCTACGCTGAGAGAGCAAGAATCGTCTGTATGGAATAATACCTTGCGACAGGTGCAAAGGTCTCCTCATAATCAATCCCCTCTATCTGTCAAAAGCCTTGGGCAACAAATCTTGCCTTGTACTTCTCCAGATTCCCGTCAGCTGTCTGCTTAACTTTGTAGATCCATCTCAAACCCACCACTGATTTCCCTTCCGGTCTAGGAACAATCTCCCATGCACTGTTTCTGACAATAGAATCATACTCTTCCACCATGGGGTCTACCCATGTGGGATCCTCCACAGCTTCCTCGAAAGAGGATGGCTCAGTCACAACACACTTGCTCATAAGATCCATGTATCCAGTGTACCGATCAGGTGACTATCTCTGCCTATGTTGGGTTGTAGGTGGTCCTACAACTTTCTCTGCATCTTGAGCGAGTCGCTCAGCTTCTGTCAAGCGCTTTCACCCTCTGATGGTTGGCGCTGCATGAGTGGTCTCTTCCACTCCATGAACCTCATCCTGTGGCTGATCCACATCCTGAAGCTCATCCTTAGGAACTAATAGCTCCTCATATGCATGCAAGTGTAGCTCCCTCTCAAGCGAACACTTCATGGCTTTCTCCTCCTAAAATTTTATATCCCGTCGCACAACAGTTTTACCACTGTCTGGAAAATACACACGATAGTTGTGGGGCGTATCAGTGTACCCCACAAATATCCCAACCTCTGCAGTCAGCTCCAACTTCTTCCTGGCATCCTTCGTCACATGCATGTAAACGTTAGCACCAAAAATCCTCAAATGAGAAAGATCAGGCTTCTTACCAGAATAAGCCTCCTCAGGTGTACTCATGCCAAGTATCCTGTGAGGACAACGGTTCTGCACATAAACTGCTGTATTGCATGCTTCCGCCCACAAGTGAAGGGGTAGGCCCTGATCATGCAACATTGCCTGTGCAGCACCCACAATCGTTCTATTCTTCCGCTCAGCTACCCCGTTCTGTTGTGGGTTATGGGGAGCTATGAGCTCTCTACAAATCCCTTCTGCCTTGCAAAAATCCTTGAACTCGTCTGAGATGTATTCACCACCATTATCGCTCCTAAGAGCCTTCACTTTCTTCCCTGACTCCTTCTCGACCAGTGCTTTGAATTCACAGAACTTTGAATATGTCTCGCTCTTCTTCTGCATGAAGAAGATCCAGCACTTACGAGAGAAATCATCAACAAAAATCACATAATACCTGTGTTTTGTTGTCGAAGCAACTGAGAAAGGTCCACACACATCTTTGTGAATTCTCTCAAGGATTGTCATGGCGCGACTATCCTTCTCGTGAAAGGTGGATTTCACAAACTTCCCCAAAGTACACCCCTTGCTCTGATCTGACTGCACAAGAGTGCCTTTAGGAAGCCCTGTAGTGATCTGCTACAGTATCTTCAAGGCTCCATGGTGAAGGTGACCCAATCTCCTGTGCCACAACTCGCCATCATCCCGCCTCACCAATCCTTCTGCCTTGCCTGCCATTGCTGCGCATCCATCTACATGATAAAGGTTCCTCACTCGAACCCTTATCTTCCGGGTCTCACCAGTTGTCTTGCTGTGCAGGAAAGCCTTTCCCTCACTGAAAACAACATCATACCCCTTGTCTTCTAACATCGCCACTGAGATAAGATTCTTCTTCAATCCTGGAACATACATGACTTCCTTCAATACGAAGGGTTTACCAGACTCCCTCTCAAAGGAAATGGTACCGATACCGGTTGCGCTGTATCTACCATCATCTCCCATCTCGATGTGCACTCCAAGATCTTTGTCCTCTAGCTCAGAGAACAAATCTCTATCTCCCATCATGTGAAAAGACGCACCATTGTCCAAGAACCACACCGATCCCATCACACTTGAAACCAAGCATGCGATCAATGAAAAATCAAGCTCAAACTGCGAGGCTAGAGCCTCTCCTGTTGCCGATCCAGCAGCCTGCTTGTTCTTCTTCTTCTGCGGACAATTAGTGGCATAGTGTCTGTGCTAGTGACAGTGAAAACACTTCACCTTGGACATATCCTGCTTCTTGCCTTTCACACTAGACTGAGAAGCTTTCTTGCTCTTCCCTTTCTTTGCTTTGGCAGCCAAAGCGCAATTCTCTTCATCAGATACCTTTGATGAAGATCCATTCTCACCTTTATTGTTTCCGAGTTTATCCTTGAGCGCCAGGTTGCTCTTGCTTTGGAACAACATTTGCAATCCGTTGAAAGACATTTTAACAACACTGCTGCAAATTCGATTTCCACCAGCTCCAACTCAACCGCTTCCGATCTAAAATTCATGAGAACACAATATTTCTCATACAGAGATTGACTGTATGGGCATTCACCGGATATCTCACCTTCCAAAGGAAGGATGAATCCAGAGGCTACCTGGCCCGATTACAAACTCTGCCTGAAGAAATAGAATGTAAACACTTCCTGAATAGTAGATCTGATGATCAACAGCTCCGATACCATGTAGAAATTTTGAATAATTTAACACATATTCAACAGAGATTATCCTAATCATGTACTATTGTGGAATACATACACAATACATAAGCTCCTCTACGTTGATCATCAATATAGCAACATCAATAACAATAAAACATCAAGAGCATTCACACATTAACACAGTATGTAACCCGGGGAAAGCATCTCGCTAAAAACCCCAACTATCTGTATATTAATGATTGAGACCATGTAACATTACAAATTACAATGCTTATCACAAGCAATCCAGTACCAGCTCCACCTGTTACACACAATACAGCTAAGATCTGATCTCCAAATCTATTCCACTGCTTGCCTGCCTCCACTGCTCAATACCTGCTCAAGAATGAATAAAAATGGTTTACCTCCAAAGAATCACTCACACTATTTTAGACGTGAGCAGAGGCTATAATACTGGGAAAATACATGAGCAAACTCATTGGCATACTCAATCCCTTGATTGTGCAAATCTTCATGCACAACTATAGTCACAACTGATAGTAATCTGATTCTCTAACACCTGTCCCTGTTGAACTGAACATGCATGACATGCAACTGAGTTAACTGATGTATTCTATAGTTGTATTATGAGTTAATAATTAGTTTAACAACTCATCATTAGTCTATTTGCAGTTAGACTAATTACAACTAGTTTAACCAAGTCAAACTGAACACAACTCCATCAACTCTACAATCAAATCCACCAAACTCAACTGATTGAGTTCTAACTGAAGTCATGCATGCAACAACTCAACTGACTCATAAGAAAAGTGTACCTCCTTCTGACAGCTGCATGGGCCACATCTGTAGCTCAAACTGAAGTGCTCCAAGAGAATAAGATCAAGTTTATAGTCCAAATATTATTATAAGACAATAACATTTGACTTTTCTATTTTGGACAGCCAGTCTAAAAATAGACTTTGATCACTGCTGCTGTGATCACTCCTGCTGTGGTCACTCCTGCTGTGATCATCCCTGTTGTGGTCACTCCTGCTGTGGTCACTCCTGCTGTGATCATCCCTGCTGTGGTCACTCCTGCTGTGATCATCCCTACTGGGATCCAAAAATAGAACTTGCGCCATAATTTGCCTGCGGGCCCACTTAGTGAAGGCGACTCTTTTCACTAAGCTCCATCATCTTGTTGCAATCTCAACAACTAATGCTAGCTAATGAATAAGCTATTATTGTATTAATCTCTTCTAGCTCTATACTTCATGACACTTTCAATTATTCATATTCTTCATCTTCATAGTCTATGTAGAAAATTGTCTTCTTACCACATTTATGCCCCTTACTATACTTGTTATGACAGTTGTCACATAGTCCCTTGTCTCTTATTTCATCCATTTTCCGAGGTGTCAACCTTGCCAGTTTAGGGGAGGGAGTGATGTTTTTTGTAGTTAATAGTGACCAATTTTCTAGTAGCCATATTTGTACTTTCAACTTTCCTTGCTAGAATAAAAGCATGCTCTATGGATTTAGGTTCAAAGATATGCACATTAATTTTAATGCTTTCATGTATTGTTCTCATAAACAAGTCTAACAAATTATCCTTTGAAATGTTCTTTACCTTGAGAATCAAATTTTAGGATTGTTGAATGTGTTCTATAATTGGACCTTTTTTTACGAAGATTTACTACTTGACCAAAGAATGTATTTCTCTTAATATCCACATAATGTGCTACCATTCCTCTGTAAAATGGACCAAGGTACAATAAAATATGTTATGAAACCATCTCACAAATAGAAGAAAAGATAGATCAACGACTTCAAAATCAAACTCTTCGAGGGGGAAACCTCCTTTTCATTACACAAATGAATAATTCTTGGATACTTAAAATGACAAAACCTCCTTTCTATATATAGGAATCTAAGGGGTCACAATATAATCAGAGTCGACATAACAATAATAATGTAAGGGCACAACAATAACAATAGTGGGCTTCTATGGGGCACAATAATAACAATATTGGGATAGCATGGGCACAACAATAATAATAAGGGCTACAATGACAGTAATAATAAGGTAATACACTAATATTATAGGGACCTAACATGCCAACATTTGAGTAGTTCTAGATGCTTTTGTATAAAATTCTCGTCCTCCCATGTGGAATCTTCAGCGGTCGATTTCTTGTTTTTGTGACTACTTCTGGTTCCAATATGATTTTTCCTTCCTCGTCAAGTTCTGGAAATATTGTTTGAACTAGGAGCTTTTCAACTATAACCTTCTTTAAACATGACACATGGAAAACTGGGTGCACTCAAGAAAATGCAGAAATGTCCAATTTGTATGCCATAGTACCAATCTTTTGTAACACCTTGTACGGGCCATAATACTTTGGTGATAATTTATTATCCTTCTTAGCTTGCTTGAGGGACATTTGTTTGTATGGTTGTAATCGTAGAAATACCCAGTCACCTACATCAAAATTTCTTTCTCTGTGATGTTGATATGCCTGTTGTTTCATTCTATTATGCACCAAAGTGGGGTTATCCTTTAAGAGTTGGAGAACTTGTTGTTGATGCTTGATGTGATCTTCCCCTGCTTGAACCTTAGAATTTTCTCTTGAATATGATGTGATGGATGGTGGATGATATCCATAAAGTTCCATAAATGAGGTCATTTTCACTATAGTATGGAAGGAAGTGTTATAACACCATTCATCTAGAGGCAACCACTTGACCCATTGTGTTTGTTTATCAAATACAAAGAAACGAAGGTATCCTTCCAAACATTTATTCACTATCTCAGTTTTCCCATCAGATTGGGGATGATAAGATGAGCTATGAGCTAACTGACTACCCAGACAAGAAAATAATTTTGTCCAAAAAATTCCAGTGAAAATGGTATCTCTATCATTTAAAATAATCTTTGGGTTTCCATGTAGCTTTTGAATTTTTTCCTTAAATACAATAGAAACTATATTGGCTTTAAATGGATGAGATAATGCACAAAAGTGTGCATACTTGGTAAGTCTATCAACGACCACCATGATGACACTCTTTCCTTTGGTCTTGGGTAAACCTGTGATTAAATCCATTGAAACCTCCTCCCAACTTTGCCTTGAAATGGATAAAGTTTGTAACAGACCTAGGGTATTAATTGTCTCAACTTTATTTTGTTGGAAAACCAAACATTCCGCCACAAACTTTTGAATATCAGATTCAAGGCCATCCCAAAAAAATCCTTCTTAACCATGTGGTAAATTTTTAAAATCCTGAGTGCCCTCCTAAGGGAGAGGTAAGGAATTCCAGAAGAATATTTTGTTTGAGTTGGGAATTCTTACAGAGGTATAAGCGATCTTTGTATGATAACGAATCATTTTTCCATCTAAATGTATCAGATGTACTAGGATCTTGTTGCAACTTTTGAATGAGTGCCCACACTTCTTCATCATTCTTCCATCCGTCCATTGCTTCGTTTATCCTATCTGGCTGGATAATAGAAATGGCACAAAACAATGCTTCCACATCCTCATCCTTTCTTGAGAGTGCATCTGCAACAACATTTTGCTTCCCTTTCTTGTAGATGATTTCAAAATCATAACCCAACATATTTGTGACCCATTTTTGCTGCTCTTCTGAAGATAATCTTTGGTCTAAAAGTATTTAAGACTATCATGATCCATTTTTACCAAGAAGTGTCTTCCCATTAGGTAAGTTCAACATTTCTTAAGTGCATGTAGTATTTCCAACATTTCCTTCTCATAAATAGCCTTGTGTAAATACTTTCCTTTGATTGGATGACTTTCGAAAGCAATGGGTCTTCCTTCTTGCATTAAAACAACACCAATTCCATTTCCCGAGGCATCGCATTCCACAATAAAGTTTTTTGTGAAGTCTGGCGTAGCTAAGACCAGTGTTTGGCACATTGCTTCTTTAAGATGTTCAAAGGCCTTCATTGCTTCTGGAGTCCAAGAAAATGCATCTTTCTTCAATAATGTTGTTAGAGGTGCTGCTATTCTCCCATAATTCTTGACAAACTTGCGATAATACCTTGTCAACCCAAGAAATCCTCGAGATGCTTTATGGATGTGGGGATTTTCCATTCCTTAATGGCTTTAATTTTGCTAGGGTCTACCTTAACACCTTCATGAGATATAATATGACCCAGATATTCCACCTCTTGTACTCCAAAGAAACATTTGGAGGTTTCTACATATAATTGTTTATCCTCCAATTGTTTGAGCACCTTGTCAACATGTTGAACATGATCCTTCCAGGACTTCTTGTAGATTAGTATATCATCAAAAAATATTAACAAAAATTTTCTAAGGGTTTGAAAATGGAATTCATCAAACCTTGAAATGTAGAAGGTGCATTGGTAAGGTCAAAAGGCATGACAAAAAGTTCATAATGACCCTCATGATTTCTAAATGATGTTTTAGGAATGTCTTTAGTCTTCATTCTGATTTGATGATATCCTGAACGAAGATCGAACTTGGTGAAGTAAATTTCTCCATGTAATTCAGCCAATAATTCATCAACGACAGGAATAGGAAATTTATCTTTAATAGTGACCTTGTTGAGCTCCCTATAATCCAGACACATGCGCCATGATCCATACTTCTTGTGCACCAATACTACTAGAGTAGACAAAGGACTTTGACTAGGTCGAATTATACCAATCTCTAACATTCCTGCAACCATAAGTTCAATTTCACTCTTTTGGGCATATGGATATCTATAAGGCTTGATGTTTGGAGGAACACTTCTTGGAATCAAATGAATGGCATGATCATGATCACGAATAGGTGGGAGGCCTTTGGGAGTCTCAAATACCTTGGAATGATTGTCCAAATTTTTTTGGAGATCTAGAAAAATAGATGATTTTGATGTGGGAACCTCTAGTGAACACAATTGTGCAATTATGCCCCATTGTTATTTCTTTAGAAGCTTTATTATGTTGTTAGAGCTAATTATCTTTCCCTGTTTCCCTGCAATACCCCTTAATTCAAATTCCTTTCCTTCCCAAAAAAATTTCAAGAAAAATTATTGAAATTAAAAGCTATCGTACCCAAAGATTGTATCCATTGGACTCCTAGTACAACATCAACACCACCCATTGGAATGGAAAGCATTGGACTATTCAATACATATTCTCCCATGGATAGCTTGATATTATGACACTTTCGAGTGCAATTTATAGTTCCTTTGTTTGCAACCATCACTTGACACTCTGGTGCTAGATATAGGAAGAAATTTAATTCCTTGGCTATCTTACAATGAATAAAATTATGGGTACTGCCCAAATCAATCAATGCTATTATCTTTTTCTTCTTGATATGCCCTTCTATCTTAAGGGTTTGAGGAGTGGTAATTCCTGCCAATGAATTACAAGATATGATCAGATTCATTTGTTCTTTCTCTAGGGTTGGTTCCTAGTGTATATCCTCTTATTTTGATGTTTCTTGCTCCTTTTCTTCCTCCTATTCACAATCTATGTAAAATAATTTCTTCTCAGTGCAATTATGACCTTTAGTGTATTTTCTATCACAACTGTATCAAAGCCCTTTTGCTTTTTTTTCTTCCAATTGTTGTGGTGTCAACCTTGTAGGTTGTGGAAGGCTAGGGGTAACAACACTTCCATCTTTATAGTTGTGAGTGGTAGGCTTCCTTGTTGCCATAATTTTTCTTTCAATTTTTCTTGCCAACCTGAATCCCTTCTCCAATGAATCAGGTTCCCAAAGGTGAACCTCATGTTGTATGTTATTCTTTAAAGTCCCTATGAACACATCAATCATATGCTCCTCTGGAATATATTTTACCCTTATATTCAATTTTTGGAAGTCCTCAATGTGCTCCACCATTGAACCCTTTTGTTTGAGATTTATCAATTGGCTAAAAAAGGTGTTGCTTTTTGTATCCTCATAATGTGTTGTCATTTCCTCCATAAAAATTGACCAAGTGACAATTTTTTTACGAGATCAAAGTCATCGATACCATACAAAAAGTTGCAATGCGTACCTTTTGTGTGTTTTGCACATTATGGAGATCAAAATATTGCTCTATCTGTAGTATCCATGTTATGGGATCATTTCCATCAAAATTCCTCATATCGATATTTGGAATATGGTGGGTCTTCAATCCAACATTAGAATCTATGAAATCATGATTAACATTTCTTTTGTTTTCATTATGAGTTTCCTCTACTACCTTTTCGCCATTAGGAAGCATTTCTTGTAGCAACTTTGCCAAACCTCCCTTCAAACCTTCCATGTCTTTCTTCAAATATTCAATGTTTCCTTTCATACCATCCATCTTAGCTTCTATGCCATCCATATTAGTGTCCATCTTAGCTTCGGTTACTTTTTGTGAGCGTGAAATTTGTTGCACTTGGTCTCGTAACTTTGAAATATCATGTTGCATTTCTTCCTCTTCTTCATGAGTCATAGTAGAGCTTCCAGGTTGCTTACTAGGTGTCGCCATTTTCTTTATTTGGGGCATAAATTAAAGAAAATTTTATTCACCATGCCCTTTTAATTAATCCAAACTAATGGAAGAAGGGCGATGGCGGGTGAGCAGCGCGACTAGGGTTTCGGCGTTTGGCGTCGGTTACAGCTCTGGAGCATTACAAAACCAAACTTGCAGAATTATACCGTAAAGGCCACAGGTTGTCAAAGCAGATGGGGGCAGAGGGGTCCAGTGGGACCCCTTCGTTTAAACAGGTCCTACTGCATAAGCATCAGCAGAACACGACAGAGGGCGTCAGAATCGAAGGGCTGCACAGTGCAAGCCAGAATAGCAGGCAAAAGGGGATAAAGAAACCTATGCCCTCAGATAGGACAGTAATCGGAACAGAAGACAAAGATTCTGAGAGGCAGAATCATGAAGGCACTCAAGACAAAATCAATAGCATCTCTCAGCCCTCAGAAAACGAGGATGAGGGCAGGAAAAATGACAAAGTCCAGTCGTAGAAGGGAGAGGGTTCCAGCGCGATCCCCAATAGAAACTCGGGGAATGGCAATGCATGTAAGCCAAAGAAAAAGGATAGTCTACGAGTGACTATTACTGACCCCGAGATCCAGGCCTATAGGGAGCATATGGCTGAACACGCCATCATCTGCAAATTTATGGGAATATGGCCCTTCGAGAGAACCCTGTGTCAATGGATCAAACAGCAGTGGAAGCCAAAAGGAGACGTGCAGTTACACTTGGGAGGCTAAGGGTTTTTCACAGTAGTCTTTACAAGCTTAGAAGACAAAGACAGGGTGTTCGAAGGCGGCCCTTATTTCTTAGCGGCAGCTGGTTTATATATAAGACCATGGAAGCCGAACTTTGTACCAGAAAGGGAATCCTTTACTCAAGTCCCGGTATGGATCAGGCTCTTCTCTCTCCCCATTGATTACTGGTGTTTATCTGCCCTTAAGAAAATAGGAGACAAGTTGGGAACATTCGTCAAAGCTTTGGAAGCGACTATGCAGAAAAGGTACACCACCTACGCCAGAATTTGTGTAGAGATGGATGTTTCCGGTGCACTCCATGAAGGGTTGTGGCTGGAATACAGAGATGAGGAATATTTCCAAGCTTTAGATTATGAACAAATTCCTTTTAGATGCCGGAAATGCCATGTGCATGGTCACTTGGTAAGGGATTGTCCGTTGAACAGAAAGGAGGCAATAGAGGACAAAACACAGAGCAACATAGACAGGAATAACTTTACAAAACCAAAGAACAGACAAAGAGCAAACAGACGAAGGAATACCAAAGGACATACAGGAAGAAACTTCCTCAGTAACCCCTTTGAGATCTTGGATCCAGACACTGACTCGGAGGCGAAAAAGAATATTCCTGAGGGGGAGGAAGAGCGAAGAGAACCGGAGAAATTTACAGGGGAAGGCATGGGAGATGAGACATTCAATGGCGAAATCCATATGCAGGACAGAAATGCTGAAATGGATGAAGAAACAGATATGCTTACAAGCGAGGCAGGAAGTGAAGATCTAGAATTCGAAGACACCTTAGCAAAGGAAGGTTTGGACCTCACGCAACTTGTGGAAAGATGGAGAGCCAAGGGGATTGAAGCAGTTCCGGAGGAAGAGATCACAAAGGTCAGGGACCTTTTCATAGCGCAGCAGAAGGCAGTTTATGAAAAACAGAAGAACAAATTGGGTATCATCAAAGGAAATATGCCACACCACAAATTAATACTTGGGGGAACCTCAGGCTCTAGGCATAAACGCCGAAGAGGCCGCAAGACTGCCCAGGAACACTTGCAGGAGGTAGGCGAGATGCTTATCAACGCAGGCCAAATAAGACAGATTAGTGAGTACCTCTCCTTTCCTAAGATTGTTTAATGATGAAGATAGTATCATGGAATACAAGAGGCATCAACAGTGTAGCCAAACAGAGGCTGCTAAAAAGGCAAATGGAGAAGAACCATCCGAATTTACTATTCCTTCAAGAAACTAAATGCAACAAAACCCTCATTGAAAAGCTTCGAGTCAAGTTAGGAAGGCATTTTGAAGCGCTGGAAATAGAAAGCAAAGGACGCGAAGGAGGTATTGCTACCTTCTGGGATTCGAGAAGATACCAGTTCCTTTCGGCTGAAGCAAGCAAAAACTACCTCGCGTTGGAATTGCAACCCACAGGTATTTCCACTTCTTTCATTTGTATTAATGTCTATAGTCCTCAACGGCTAGATGACAAGATAAACTTCCTAGCTTCTTTAAATAATTTACTAGAAATAAACAATGGTGCCAACTTCATTCTAGGGGGTGATTTCAATATGATCACATCCCTCCTGGAGAAAAAAGGAGGACTCAGGAAACTCAACAGGGATGGGGAAGTCTTCATCAGTTTTATTGACAATACCAGATTAGTCGATGTCCATCCAAAGCAGGGTCAGTTCACCTGGAACAATCGAAGGGGGGGGGGGAAAGGCTAATCTCTTCCAGATTGGACCGCTTCCTAATCTCGGAAAGCTTCATTCTAGAAGGCAAAACAGTTGAATCGAATATCCTCCCTAGCGGAGGATCGGACCACTGGCCGATTTCTTTAGCTGTTGAACTGCAGGGTACTCCAAGAAATAAACCTTTTAGGTTTGAGAAGTTTTGGATTGAACACCCCAATTTCCTTACAATTGTGGAAAAATGGTGGTCAGAACCTTTAGAGGAAACCGGCTCCAAAATGTTCTGTCTACAAACGAAATTAAAACACATCAAATTGAAATTGAAAGAGTGGAACAGAACAGTCTTTGGTAATATTTTTCAGGAAAAAGCAATTATTGAACAAAAGCTGGAGCAAATTCACAAGGACGGGGCAAATGGCAATAGAACTGAGGAAACCTGACAAATTGAAAAAGAGCTGACCCAGCAGTGGCACAATAGGTGTAAGCAAGAAGAATCACTCTGGAAGCAGAAATCAAGAATTCAATGGTTGAAAGAAGGGGAGAAAAACACCAAATTCTTCCACAGATCAGCCATGGACTACAGAAATACTAACAAAATCCTGGAACTGAAAAACAATGAAGGGGAACTCATCAAGAATCACAGCGAGATCTCAACCACTCTGGTTGAACACTTCAGCCTCATAGCGCAGGAACCAAGAATAGACAGGAAAGATGCAATCGATGAATTAACTACGGTCATACCCAAGATAATCACTGATGAACAAAACTGGGCCCTCAGAAGAAGAATAACAATGGAAGAGGTTGAGGAAGCTGTCAGAAGTATGCCTAATGACAAAGCCCCCGGACCGGATGGGTTCACTATCAATTTCTATAAGGCCTGTTGGAACATAGTCAAACAAGACATTTTGGAGATTGTGGAAGATTCCAGGAAGGTCCAAATCGATTCTCAAATCTCTAAACTCAACCTTTATTGCTTTGATTCCTAAAGTTGAGGAAGCCAACACTCCAGAAAAGTTCAGACCCATTGCACTCTGTAATGTCATTTATAAAATCATTTCTAAAGTCATAGCCAACAGACTGAAGGCTATCCTCCCTGGCATCATATCCCAGGAACAGTCGGGATATGTTGAAGGAAGACAGATTCTAGACAACATCTTGCTTGCCCAGGAGATGATCCATTCGCTCCATTCACAAAAAGCAGCAGGAATGCTCATGCAATTAGATCTTTCTAAAGCCTATGACAAGGTCAGTTGGTCCTACCTGGAAGCAGTGTTAAGAGCTTTTGGATTTAGTCAGCAGTGGATCCAATGGGTTGTGGCCCTTATCAAATCTCCTAGATACTCCATCCTCGTCAATGGCGCCCCCTCAACTCCCTTCAGCCCTTCTCGCGGCATCCGACAGGGAGACCCTTTATCCCCCTTCCTATTTGTTATTCTAATGGAGGGCCTAGGCAGACTAATTACAAAGAAAAAAGAAGAGGGACTGTTAACAGGATTGCAACCGATACGTTCCAGCCGAGCTACCACGCATCAACAGTTCGTTGATGACACCATGCTGCATGGCATCCCCACTGTAAAAGAGGCTATGGTTTTCAAAAACATTCTTAATCTTTTTAGCAAGGCTTCCGGGATGGAAATTAATTTCTCCAAATCGATTATCTTCTTCTTCAACACGCACCGTGCAGTCCAATCTCATCTTTCTAGGCTATTGGGGTTTAAAATTGGTTCTCTTCCTTCCAGGTATTTGGGGGCACCCCTGACTCTCAAACCGTGGAAAAGGAACCATTGGGAGAAAGTCCTTGACAATATGGAAAGAAGAAGCAAACATTGGACTAACAGGGCTCTGAATTTTGCAGGTAGGTTAGTTCTCACCAAAGCAGTCCTGCAGGCCATCCCTCAGTACATGCTCTCAATCTTACCAGCTCCCAAAGGAATTATAGATCACATGAGAAGCATACAGCGCTCATTCCTTTGGAGTGGCAACAGTGAGAAGCAAAAGTGGTCGCTGGTGGCGTGGCGGAAATTATGTAGGCCTAAGAATAGAGGTGGTCTGAACTTGGTCGATCCCTCTGTAGTCAACAGGAGTTGCGAAGCTAAAATCTGGTGGCGGTGGATTTCCGACACCAACTTACCATGGGCTACGTTGTGGAAGGATAAATACAGCCCGAACAGTTCCAATCTAGATTTAATAAGGATGCAGGGAATGCCCAAGGGCTCTCCTATATGGAATCATGCCCAAGCCAACAGATCCATTGTTCAGGACCAAAGCTTCTGGGAGATAAGAAACGGATCCCAGGTGCTTTTCTGGGAGGATGCGTGGCAACAGGCTCCAAGATTGGACACCCCTCAATTTCAAACTGTGAAACTTAACTCCCAAATCCAGGGCAACTTCAGAGTTAACCAATATTGGAACTCCACAGGTGAGGACCCGGATTGGCGGGAATGGACAATCTTCAACACGAACTGCATCGGAGATATCCAGGACACCTATCAAACTTTAAATCAAATTCTCCTCAAACGGAAGATCCGAGTAACGGCTGAAAATGATAAGCTCAGATGGGGACCAAAAGGCAACGGGGAATTCTCTCTGAAAGAAGCAAGAGACATGATCGAACGAGAAGGGCAACCAGACATCATTCCCTGGACTACTAAAGTTTGGGACAACCTTCTATGGCCGAAAGTCAGAACTTTTCTTTGGCTTCTAATGCAAAAGAAAACCCTTACGTGGGAAAACTTATTGAAAAAAGGATTTACAGGACCCTCTAGATGCCCTATGTGTCTGAAGGAAGAGGAAACCATGAATCATCTTTTTAACTCCTGTGATTGGGCATCACAGCTATGGCAATGGATGGAAGATTTGTTGGAATCGTCTGATAGGAACAGGGACTCGATTCAGGAAACCATCAGTAACTGGCGAAGGAAATTCTCTAGAATTCAGAGGGTGGAAAGTATTTGGAAATGCGTCCCGGGCTTTATAACCTGGACAACCTGGAAAGAGAGAAATCGTCGAATCTTCATGGAGGAAGTAAGAAGCACTGACTTGGCAAAAGAATCCATAATAAGTAACATCAAGCAGCTAATACAAGTTAAGGGCAAAACAAACACAAATGAAAAACCAACTGCTCAAGACCTGCGCATTTTAAAAAGGTTTCAACTGGAAGCCTCTAGTAATCCACCTTTGGGGGTCAACAGAGCTCAACCTACTACACAGAGTCAACGATGGCTTCGTCCTCCTGCAGGTAGCCTAAAATTAAATTTCGATGGAGCTTCAAGGGGCAACCCAGGCGATGCTGGCATCGGAGGCGTCATTCGGAACCAAGAAGGAGACATCATCCATATCTACTGCAGGGCGTTAGGGGTTTGCACGAATAATGAAGCAGAGTTCGTAGCACTCGAGCAAGGATTGAAGATTATAAGGACCATGAGACGGGGGAATTTCATTGTGGAGGGTGACTCTGCTTTGACCATCTCAGTGGCTAGACGATTGCAAGCAGGAACGAAAGCCAACAAAGCCACCAAGCACTGGAGACTGGCCAAGGCAACGGAAAGCATAGAGGAAATGATTGCCGATTTGAGAGGTATTGTCTTTCAATCGGTGAGAAGAAAGGCTAATGGGCTGGCTGACTTCCTCGCAAACCATGGGGCGGACAAGCCGAATACAATCACAAATAGCTGTTGGCCCGATATTACATGCCCAATCCTCAAGGATCCTTGTGCCCGGCTAGCAGCAAACGACTCAAATCAATCTTAGCCGATAATGGCTTAGATATACGGCACCGGATGGAAATTTACGGCGGATTAGCGAGCACTTACGACAAGTTTCAAGTAATGATGGAACGCAACGGAAGAAAGGTTAAATGGCGGCGACAAACCAGCCATCTCAACGATCATCACAGATCGTGCCACAAGTTTCACAAAACCGAGAGCATTTATCGCGGATCATCTGGCAACCCACCGTATCACAAGGAATCAGTAACATTTATGGTAGTGGGAATGCAGTCAGGGAAGATAAGTATTCACAGTATGGGAAAGCGGAAGAAGGGTAAACAGAGCCTGTCCGAATCCATCAGTGTTCACAACGATCATTCAGAGGTACAGCACACTTGGCAATTTAATCAATGATTCTCGCGCTACCACAGTCATTTTATGTCAATCGGCTTCAGCTCCGCGTGTGTGAACCGCCATCGAATTGACGGCAACAGTACCCTCATCTGCAGCAAAATCAAGCCCGAACTCGGTTGCATCAACACCCGCGATGGCTATATAACCATGGGTCTTCGCTCTGCTCTCATTACTGTTTCATTTCATAGGGCAGACTTACCTTTAGAAAGCAAGAGGATTTCGGGTTGTAGGAAACAGAGCGTGGCCAGGATGGATGCCAGCGGGTGCCGAAGTGATGCTGCTAACCAGGACCTGTTGGAAGCAAGGCAGGGCTATGAGACCCGGGCGGCCGCAAGGAATAAACGCAAGGTGGAGGAGCTGGAAGCACAGGTAAAGCAAGCGGAGGACGGGTGCACCGTTGAGGAGATCGCCGCGGAGGTTGACTGGTTAAGGGACCCCGGCACGCCGTCGAAGAGGGCTACGCAGTTTGTAAGAACGAAGGCGGAAAGCTGGAGGACTATGATGCTGATTGCCAAAGCCCTGGAGACTTTGGAGAAAGAGAAGCAGAATATAGTTACCGAGGTGATTGTCACAGAGGAGCAGATGGGGAAGATTATAAACTACAACAATACTCTGGAAGGGCAGATTAACAAAGTCCATGAAGCTGTTCAAGTTGTTAATAGGAAGCTCACCCTCCTTATTCAGATCCTGAGAGACACGGTTAATGCTGCCCCAGGAGCCTCTCAACCTGCCAAAACAGGGGCAGAGGAAAATGAAACTCTGGAAGCAATGCAAGCATGAATGAACACCCATATGCGGCAGATGGGGCTGGATACTGTCAGCCAGATGGGAAAATTTATCTAATTTCAGTCCCGGTGTGGCTCTCTTTAGCTCTTTCTGTGCCTCTGTTACAGTTTGTCATGTCTGTGTTCCAGTCTGTCTATGTGTTTGCCATACTTTGTTATGTATTGTTTGTGTCGGCTGTTAGGAAAAAGTTAAGGTCAAGCTGCCCTGCGAGGTATGCTGTTCATAGTCATGGTTTGAAGGAAACTTTGAGCAGAGGTGTAGCTATGGTTCACTGTTATTTCCTGCTCTCGATCCGCCATCGCGGATTTTTGTACTATATTTTGTTATATAATATAATCTCCTGACTTACAAAAAAAAAAAAATTCAAACTAATTTTTCAAACAAAACTTATGCAAATTCTAAAAAGACTACACACTTTTTTTTCTGCTTTGTAGGAGATCAATATTGAATTTGTTGTCTATCTGTAATTTTGGATCCCCAAGGTCTGAAATTGCGTCTTGTGGTAGCCCTTTGAGTCCTCTTTCCAACCCCATAATTATAATCAAGATTGGATTATCCAAGAATGAGTTATGCTAAATCTCGCATGATGACCCTATTATAGTCTGGTTCGGTAGAGCGAACTTGTATGAAGTTACACGTATCACAGTTTCGACCTTTGGACCTAAAAACAATACACATAAAACTACTGTTCGTCCTCTTTCTGTAATTTATTACGAAATTTCAATCTGATGCTCAGAGAGAAATATATGACGAGTTCCCCAAGGTCACCTGTTTGGGATGTAATTCGGGAGACTAAAAAAACTCTAACTTCCTTGGATCATATCTACTAAAATAAATTGGCACAACATTTGAAATTCGGACCTGAGGTTCATCATGATTTTGGCTCAAATGGGTTTTAATGTCAGCTTCTAGAACTTCGTAGAAAACAATTTATAGTGAAACTTCCACGATGACCTATTTGGAGCAACGAAACACTAGAATCCAAAGCTCTAATACCAAATGTTATGCAACCAACTCACAAAATAGAAGAAAATATAGAAAAATGACTTCAAAATCAGCCTCTCTGAGGGGGAAACCTCCTTTACATTACAAAAATGAATAATTCTTAGATACTTCAAATGACAAAACCTCCTTTCTATGTGTAGGAGTCTAAGGGGTCACAATATAATCAGAGCTGACATAACAATAATAATGTAAAGGCACAACAATAACAATAGTGGGCTTCTGTGGGGCACAATAATAACAATATTGGGACAACATGGGCACACCAATAATAAGGAGCTACAATGACAATAATAATAAGACAATACACTAGGATTATAGGGACCTAACAAAATCCTTTTTCCTTTCACAAATCCATTGATACCATACAAATTGGTCTTTTATAAATACATATATGCCATATTTTCCTTTTGTAATGCTGTCACTTGGCATAAATAAAATTATTCCTCTATGTGGAATATCCATGTTATAGTATCGTTACCATCAAACTTTCTCATGTTGATCCTCAGAATGAAGTAGTTCCTTGGTGTCGACTTAAAGCCCTGAAAATGTGGGTCTTGGATTTAAAAGTCATGATTATGGTTTTGTGATTCAATATTTGTGCTTTCCAATTGTGGTAAAATACTCCTCATATGTGATTCAATCTCAACAGGATGTTTCTCCTTATGTTCATGATTTCCTTGAATCTCCATATCCCTTTTAGGGAGATTCTGTAATAGTATGCTTTGTATTTTTTTTTTCTTCCTTATTTTTAATCATGGATTTCTATGTTTCTTCCTTATTTCCAATCTTGGACTTTTATATTTCTTCCTTGAAATTTGACATTGTTCATTGTTTTCCTTTATCCTTTGTTCCATATGTGACGATTGACCTTCCAACTTGAATATTCAATACTCGACATCTATATTTCTTTATGAATCATGGATAAGTATTCTAGAGTTTTAAGTGTTGAAATAAAATTTCGAAACATCCTTAGGAGCCATGTGAGTAAATTATGACCACAAATTTTGAATCACCAAAAATAGATCTTCTAATCCAAAATTATGTCAATTGTAAGTTATGTACCTTTCAAAATCCTAATTTGTAAACTATGTGGATGGTTGACCTTTTTCCTAATATATATTTGAAATTTGAGTCCTTAATCTAAAATTTCAACATGTAGTACGTTGATAATTATTTTCTGCAAATTCCATGAGTCTTGCCAAAATTTTATTTGCCAAGTGAAAATTATGGTAACTTTTCCAAAACTTGTAGATTTTTGGCAGCTTCCCAATAGCAAACTTGTATAACATGTCACCTGTCTAATTTTTCAAATCTGATTTTAAATTTTTTACCAAAGGTACTTCAGTATGTCTTCTCATATCTCTAAAAAAATCACAATCTGAAGTGTTCCAGAAAAAAAAGAAGGTTATAACACAATTTCTATGATCACTTGTTTGAAATTGATTCGAGGACCATTCACAAAACCTAAAATAAAGAGAATACAATTTTTTTACAAGATGCACCTTGAAATGTTTTCTCATTATGCCCAAAATCTTATGGTCTGAATCTTTCCAAACAAAGAATTATAGCAACAATTCCAAGATCGTTCATTTCAAATTCATTTTAGAACCATTCAAAAACCCTAATTTCCATAGGGTATATCACTGAGAGTATAATGAAGTAGAATTTAAAATTTTTACCAAACAAAATTTAATACATCTTTTCATTATGCTCAAAATTTCGCATCCTAAAACATTCCTTGGAAAATGTTATGGGAAAAACATTGAGATGGCTCATTTTGAAGTATAAAAACACTGGGATCATAGCTCTAATACCAAATGTTATGAAACTTGCACCTTAAAAATGATAGGAAACCAATAATTACAATCCACTTTAAGGGGGGAACTTTCTTTTACAATGTATAAAGCAAGATTTGATTATTCTAAAACTAGATATTCTTAGTTTATATATAGGAGACTAAGTGCACAATTTTGATGAAATGGTACAGTGAAAGGTTCTAGCATGACAATATAACAATAGAAATATAATAACTATTTTTGGGGGGCTTAATAAGGGGTTTACGCTTAATATGAAGCTTATATAAGACTTAACAATATAAAAAAATAGAACAAGATAAGGAAGATCTTGAGAAGGAATTCAAGATGAACTTATCAGTAAAATATGAATAAAATATCACTTGTGGAACCTTAATCAAAGGATGTTGGAACAAATTATAAAGTTAAATGATAGAAAACTTGAGAATCAAGACATTAAAAAAAAAGATTGACAAATCAGAAAATGAAGAACTTTTACATCTAAGGAATCATAATCAAAACCTACTTGTACAAATTGGGAAGGTTAAGATGATCAAAATTTGCTAGATACAATTTAGAACAACTTAGAAGGAAGCATCAAAGCCCCAAGATGTAAAAATTGAAATTGTGGAGAAGGGAACAAAGACAAATCCAGTCAACATCACAACTCAAGAGGGTGTAAATCTATTTGAGGTAAGGATATATTCCATTGTTGATGTATAAATGATGGAAATTCTAAGTATACTTACTAAGAGAAATTTAATGATCAACAAATCAACATTGGTGCATGAAGAATATATAACACCAAAAATAAATTGAGAAAATACAAGTACAATAAGGGAAAGCCATGCTACAAAGACACCTTATTGATATCATAATTACAAGAATGAGTAATTTAACTAATTAATGTATCAACATTTCTTAGAACAAAAATAATTGACTTAGCTTTCAAAAAGTATCGATGCTAGTGCAATTGAGGATCCTAATAACAATTCATCTTGGGAACCTTAGAAGTGCAATGTTCCATAAAGGATCAAATTATGATGGCCAAATCCCGCTATAGTTTGACAATTATGCTCAATACTTAGAATACCATACCATCTTCTATCATCATCAATTACGACTACAAGACCAAAGAATTGTGAGATTGCATCCCAAACCAAAACAAGGGATAAGCGTTCCCATAAACATGCTCTAAGAAAATTTAATTTATAAAGGGGAAGACAATGTAATAAACGTTAGTATATATAATGTAAATGTCAATAAATAATAATAATTAAAAATTAATAAAGAATAAAGAGACATCCTAATGAAAAGGTTTTTGCTTAGGTATTCATACAAGGCCCTCATCGTGATTCAAACATTTCATTCTATCTTCTCTCATATTTATTTTACATATAATATATTCATCCAAATGAATATTTTATATTCTTTTATTTAGTTTGGATATTGAGTTCATGAACTAGATTGTTTCATTTCACATTTTTTGAACAACATGTACAAGAAACACTAGTTGTTGATACCGGAAAAGGGGAGAAGCATCACTATAATGTCTTGGAAGAAGCAGACAACCGAAAATGTTGGGAACTTTTAATGAGGAATAACTTGAGGAAGACCCTAAAGTTACCGTTTTTGCTAGGGTAGAGCATCATTTCACGATTTGAGGTGATAACATAGTGATTTGTAGCAAAAATTGAAGAGAGGTATTCATCAAGGATTTGTGAGCAACCCAAGGACAAACAACCTAATGATTCAAGGGATACTAACTCATCCTTGAAGATGAAGAAAAATTTAAGATACCACCACATGATGTTCAAATTATTATTAAAAAACACAATCATTGGTTGAAACAACTAAAGTTCTATTTCAACCTTATAAATCATGTAAGCTTAAATGATTTTTTGCCTAGTTGAAAATCTATGGACATGCTTTGTTATAATGGGAGAGCCATGTAGGTGCCTTGAGATTAGGCAATAAGCCCATGGTTACAAAATAGAGGAATTTCAATGGATTATTAGGATTATGATTTATCCCATAGGCAATGAAAAAGAACTCATAAAGTGACAATATCTCTGATGTGGAAAATGAAAAAGTATACTAAACTACATGTTTCGATTTGAAAGCAATGTATCATATTAGATCTTTTAAAAAACAAAAACATAAAATAGTAATGAAATATATTAGAAATATATTTAGCAATATTCAAAATTAATTATTACTATTAATTATGAAAAGCAAAAACAATACAATAAAAAATGCTTTAGAGACAACCAAAACAAAACACTTTTACAAAATTACAACCACAAATAAAAAACAAAAACAAAAATAAAAATAAACATTAACCAAAATTAACATAATAAATAAATAAATAAAACAAAAAACAAAAACTTAACTGAACTTCATTTGGACATGTGTCAAAATTTGAAAACTTCATTTGTACTCATGTCAAAATGAATTAGACTCGTGTCAAAATTATCCAAATCCTGGAAGAAAAAATGAAAGTGCCAAAAAGAACAATGGACACTGGTAAACTAACATCAAATCTACACTAGCTAACTACTTTTATGTTTCTTACCTTATGAAACTATTTTCAAATAAATAAGCTTCAAGTTAAGAGGAGGCATTTCTTTTAACTTTAGGAGCTCTCAACAATGTTACTTAAAATTTAAATATTATTTGATCGAAAGTAACGTCGCCATCAACGCTCTCAAAGGAATACAAGGTTTCTCACAGAATTGTTTATTATTATTGATATTTGAAATTTTGATTTTAGAGTTGGGTAGATCATTGTTGCACTTTGAATTTCATTTTTATAACAAGTTCGAGGTCATCTTACTGTGATGGGAAATCAATTTGCGAGAGTGAAAACCAGATTTGAATCTCATATTTATAAATCAGATTTGCAGAATTTTTTTAAATCAAAGGGTGGTGTTGAGTTGAGAGGTTTATTTTACAGTCTAGTATGAAGAGACATGTAAATTTGTGGATGGTTCTCGCTTTTTAAAATAAAAATAAAAAATAAAAATTATGTTATAATTTATAAATAGAAAAATAATATAGGCTCTAATTAAAAAAATGAATATGCTGTAACTTAAATTTTTTATTTGGTCCTGTATACTCTATTTAGCATTCAAAAATACAATTTAAACAATAAAAAATAACATATTGTATTTTGCATTTGAAAAAAAATATATACATAAAGAAATTTGATCATCCGTACTTAAAATAAATCTATACTAATATAACCATAACTAGCATAAATTGATCATTATCTTATAGCAATAATTAATCCAGATTTATATTCAGTTATGTGATGTTTACTGTATGAACCAACTTGAAAGCTTTATGACCATATACAACTTCAACTCCACATTTGTCTATGATGTTATGTTAATTGTGAGATGGCAATAATTAGCTTAAAACCAAAGATTTTGCAGATTAAGAATGCTGTGATTAGATTTCAGTGCTAATTGATAGATATTTATTACCAGAGTTTGATCTCATTCATCCTAGTTATGTAATTGCGGTTGATTTTATCTTTGGTAAAAACTAAAATTGATTTTTTTTATTAAAGCGAAAGAATGACGCTAGAATTGGGAAAATTCTGATAAAATCATGAGACATGCTAGAAAATTGCCAGCGAAAGGAGCTTTTAAGAGGTCATTTTTATATTTTTCAAGTTATTTGGTAAATAGAAAGAAGGGTTTGGAGATAAAAGAGGATGAATTTAGAGAGTTAAAAGCTAGCTCTAAAGCATTATTTTTTAAGGAAAATATATTAGTTTTATTTTTCATATATATGTGGTAATGATTTTTTTTAGTAACTTAAAGAATTGGTAACTGAATTAGTAACCGAGTAAGTCTTGATATTTTGTGAATTCATTTCTTATCACTTCGATCACGAATTGGGTTGCCCCATAGAATTGACCACGTATTTATTTGATATTATCACTGCTTTAAATGTTTAAAAAATTTGATTTTTTTTCATGGTCAATTATAGTGATATTTTCTTGATTTTCACAAACATCCAGTAGAATGAAAAATATACCAGATTTATGGTTTGGCTAACTAGATGCACATAAGATTAACCTCTTCTTAGTATACTTCTTATTGATATTGAAAATTTGATTTTAGAGTGATAGATCATTGTTACTTTTATTGTACTTATATTCCACATTTATGGGTTGGCTATTTAGATGCACATGATATTACTCTCTCCCATTATAATTATTATTGATATTGAAATTTTGATTTTAGAGTGGTAGATTATTGTTACTTTTATTGTATTTGTTTTTAATATTGAAAATTAGATATATCATCGTTGTTATGTTATTTTCAATTTGTAATTTTATTAAAAGTTTATCTTATTCTTTTGCACTAGAGAAAAAGAGATGAAAAAGCAATTTGTAAAAGTGCAAATTACATTACATCTTATAAATAAGAGGAGTTGCAAAGTAACAAGTCCCGATCACTAAAACAGAACGTGGCTAGAAGCCATAGATAGAATAAGAGATTGCATTTATGCACCAAGTCATTTAGCAATGGTGGCTGGTATGTAATACCTGACTTTGCAAGTGCTTAAATACTTTAGAAAATCACTCACTTCAAACAAAAAAAAGTGTGAAACATGTCTAATTTTTTGAAGTGAAAAAGGAAGAAGTGTGAAACATGTTTGGTTTTTCAAAGTAAAATCTTGTGCATTCCTCACAAAACCAAATAAAAAGTGAGAAACATGTCTGGTTTTTCAAAGTGAAATCTTGTGCATCCTCACAAACCTGTAAAAGTGAATTGAAAATTAAAAATCTTGTGCATCCTCACAAACCTGTAAAAGTGATTCCATTTTCTTAGAATTAAAAATTAGGTAAATTAATATGTTGTTTTTTTAATTTCATTTCTATTTAGAAATCAATTCAGGGCTTCTTTTTGCACCTTTGGATATATACACCGTGTATTACAAATGGGAGTCACTTTAAAAAAACTAAATTATACACCATGTCTCTTGTATTATAGGAGGGAAATAAGACATATAGACATGAACATGACAAACCAAAGAAATATCTTTTGAAATTGAACGAGAAGTATATTTTGAAATTGAAACCTACAGTCCTGATCACTCCGATGATGTCTATTTATATGCATAAACAACCCTGTGAGACTTTTGTGAACGTTGTGGCATTAGAGGCCGTGAAATATGATGAAAAGTCGCCATCTTTACACAAACAATATAAGATTAATTATGCAATATTCTTATGAGAATCAGTTTCGCATTTCTTGAAATATTCCTTGACAATGCACAGGAACAAAATTTTTGTCTCCACTTGTGAATTATCTGTCATCTTCATTCATGCATATGTGCCACCTGGGTCCGGTAACCATTAAGCATCAGAGCTGGGATGAACAAGTGCTCACTTTTTTTTTTCGTTCTATGGTGGAACGTTATTCTTTCTCAACGTAAGAGTCTGTCAATGAAGGCTTGTCTATGCCTGTCTATACGGTTGGGTTACCAATCCCAGTGAGCAGCTACAGTGTTTGCTTATGGAGAGCTTCTATTCAGATGGTTACAGTAAGACATTCCTTGTTCATCTCTATTTACCAGTATGTTAGCTCATACATGTGGAAAAATGAATACAGTGCATAAAATTTGAAATAATGAAAAAGCATTGTTCTCCGTTTTATGACTTTTGTGCTTGGGTCTACGTGCACCAGAGTTGGTTCTCGGCTCTGCATGCAATGTACCTGTCCGTTCATGTCCCTTGTGGTTTCATCAAAGTTTCAATTTCTTAGGCATGAGCATGCATTCTTTTTAGGTTTGTTTATGTGAGTAGCTCAACATGCAGTTGTCCCCTGTGGTTTCATTGCAGTTGTGTTTGAGGATGGTTTTGCAAACTCTGTCTTTGTTTTCTTGGTCGTCTTTTTCAAACCCAGTGCTGGCAAATTGTCATTAATCCATTCAGTGCAATGTATTTATTGTCTTTATTATTTTTTCTGTTTATGCAACTATAGACATTGTTTGTTTGTGATGGTTGATACAACTTTAGGTAATTAGTTACAGTGTTATGTTATAACTTAATTTTTACATATGGAAACTATTCTAAAATGGATGAAATGGATGAACACTTTATTTTTCTTGTTTATGTAACTATAGACATTGTTTGTTTGTGATGGTTGATAACTTGATACAATTTTAGGTAATTAGTTACAGTTTTATGTTATAAATCAATTTTTACATATGGCAACTATTCTAAAATGGACGAACACATTGCATATATTAAGGTTTTGTTGAATTACATTACTATATAGAATAGCTATGCACATTGATGTTTTGAATAATGTTTGTGTATCTGTATTTTTCTACTTATGAAGTAATATTCAGAGTTCTTAGGGGATTCGATCAACTCTTACGCCCCTAATTTTACTTAGACAATCACTGCTTAGATAAAATAAAGAATTGCTTTCATGGGACGTCAGGTCAGAAAATTGTTTTCAAGATTGTTGGTATAAATGGGAAATCTTACCGCATAAATCAACGAACTTTACCAAGATCACATCTTGCCCTCCTATCTCCAAGCGAACCATCATTCCTCTATAACCCGGAGCAATCAAGTGTCCACTATAACCCGGAGCAATCAAGTGTCCACTAGCACCCCTTAAATGATGGGCTTTTCACTTTATCATAACTAAATAATATTTTAATTTAGTTGTCTATTTAACTACAATCGTTCCCATTTTCTCAATGAAGTCATAAGGAATATGAATGACTAATTTATAATTAAGTACTAGTGCATTGCATTACGAACCAAAGGAAGTGGATACAATGGTAATTGTCAAGTTATCTAATTTCCTATCTCCTAAAGTAAAAAAAAAAAACACAACGATGAAGGAAGGGGAAGAAAACCTTTTTTGATGCAGTATTTTTGCCTTTCTTGCATTGAAGGGAAACTTATTTTCTAAAAGCCTACAAGGGAGGTAAGGTACTTGTTATCCGAACTTAAACACTAACGCAACAAATTACAGATATGACTATAAATACAGAGATGTAGCAGAAATAACACTTCATTTCATTAATATCAAAATATTGAAGTATGCTTACAAACAAAATGAAAATACACCCACTCAAGCAATGGTAGCTTATCTGAAGAGATCTGGAAGCTACATGCCTCTAAACTATGTTACAATGAGGCTCAATGGCCTATTTATTATTGAACAACAAGAGAAAACCTTAAACAACCAAAACCCTAACCCCAAGAGATGTAATGCCAAGAGTTTGTGGGCCCCGTTGGGGTTACTTGGGTAGCCAACTTCTCGGAGTCATAATTTGGTCATATTATCTCTGTTTGGCGTCTATGATACCTTGTTGGAAAGGTCTCTTGAGTAATACAAGATTTACTACAAACCCCTACCAACAACCACGGGTGTGCAACTGATGTCAAAAAAATGTCTTTTAGGGGGTCAAAACTACTCCAGAAGTTCAAGACCCTGCTAAAAATAATAAATGCTAAAATAAACAAGGAAACAGATGAAACAAGATCTAGGTGGAATAGGCTAGTGACTACCAATATCCACCTGGATCAACTTCTAAAAAAATAAGGTCAAAGAATGATGCATTATAGAAATATCATTTTCATGCCTACCAAGTTCATAAATAAATTACCCCAAACCAAGACCAATGCACAAGTAATCTCAATCTGATTAAGAGTCTAACTAGTCCAATTACGACTAAGCTTATAGGAGGACATTGCAGGTATTGAAAAGGTGGGCCACTCTTTCAACCAGCTTTTCATCTTCCCTTCCATTGTATCATCTTGATATTAAGATGTTGATGAAATTGCTATTAATTTCCCTCTTGGTTTCCAATATGCAAGTACTAGACAAAAGAGGTCTATTAATCTTTATCTTGCAGGTACAATCCGCAAGTACTGAAAACAATTTGTTAATCTTCATCTCGCAAGTACTGGACACAATTTGTTAATATTTATCTCGCAGATACTGGAGACAAGAGAATGTTTGTTAATACTTTATCCTATGTTTGTGTTTCAGGTCACCTTCGATGCCTTAAGATTTGCAGCACCAATTCAAGCTTTGCGGAATGGGATTGTGAAGAGGATGCCATTACACAACTCTTCATTTATAGCTGGACGCTTCATGCATTCAAATTGCCACATTGAAAGTGAACCATACTTGTAGATCTTGGTTAAGAGAAGCAGGTTGTATCACAATAACGAGTGTAAACTAATCATACACTCCAACTAAATCCTTAATTTTTAAGTTGTAAACCATACTTGTAGATCTTGGTTAATTTTTAAGTTGTAAACCATACTTGTAGATCTTGGTTAAGAGAAGCAGGTTGTATAACAATAACCAGTGTAAACTAATCATTGGTTTATGACAATAATTAGTTCAGATTTATGTTTAATTATGGGATGTTCATTGTATGAACCAACTTGCAATCTTTATGGGATGCTCATTGTAACTACTATATTTAAATAATAATGTTTAAATTATAATATTAATTTATTAATATATTAAAAACAAATATTATTAAGTAATAGCTCTATTAAACGACTAGTTTTGAAAATTAAATAATAATATTATTTAAATAATTAACTATTCTTTCTTTCCGACATAGCACTCTTACAATCAACATATATGTGTCACTCTACAATTTAGTTTCTCTTTTAAAACACGTAATTAAATAATTGACTATTCTTATGATTGAGGTTTCTCATTATTTTTATGGCGGCCATGGTAATTTCTATTTACTAAAAGACCAAATCCCCAAAACGTAAAATATAAATTAATATATTTAATTTATATAAACTTTTCTAATATTTAATTTATATAAACTTTTCTAATAACATAATTTAGACTTCTACATTCTTGCCTTTTATGTGGTAGATTCCACCAAAAATTTGATATTCATCTTCATAATTAATTAAATAGATATTTTATTTGATATTGATCTTTTGGAATCCATTAGATAGAGATCTTTGATATTGATCTTCTGAATCCATTAGATAGAGATTTTTGTGACATCTTGAATCATATGGTTTATTTTTAGGATTTTCTCCATTATTTCCCTATTGTATATAGGGAAAATTTTGTGATTTAAATCCATGTGATATTTATCTTGTGATTCATTACATAGAGATTTTTCTCCTGATGATAGAAAAATGTCAATCTCAATGTATGTGATGTATGTGATTTGAATTGGAAGATAAATATCGAATCCACCAATAATTGTTGGAATAACAAATTTAGTATTAAATCTACTAAGTATAACAAATCTACCAAGTATAACAAATTTAGTATGAAATCTATCAAATATGTTAAAAATTTTCAAGGAATTAAAAATACTAATTTTACCAAATATGTTAAAAATTTTCAAAGAATTTAAAATACTAATTTTACTCAAAATTATATAAGTTAAAAAACAAAACAAAACAAAAAAACAATCTTCATTATAAAAATCACTTCATTTTCCCTCAACCGCACTAATTCCCACACACTTGCCAAGTATCTTTTTATCCAATAATTTCATGAGAGTTCTTTATCGAGCCATTCCATTCCATTCAAATCACTTAAATCTCATCATTAGAGAATAAATCAATTTAAATATCATCATTATTGAATAAATCAATCTCCACACCTGACTTTATAAGTGTTTAAAGCATCATTAAATATTTAATCTACTATTAAAAAAATAAGATGAAATTTTGTGTCTTTCCATTAAATATTGTAATAAATTACAATAATCCATATCTGTCCTTTCCTCGACCCACCTGAAATATTTTCATTATTATATAAAATAATGTGAGAGGAATTTTCATTAGAGAATTCTCATCAAGTTCTTTTAGTCCGTAACCTTTTCTACTCCTTTAAGCTAGAGCTTGGACAGTTACAAGTGTCCCTTGCCTTTATTATTTATTATACTTTTCCATTTTAGTAATAAATCATATTTATAATACTTGGGTCTCCTGACCAAGCAATATATATATTATTATATTGTGTTGTGCTCTATAATATAATAACAATATGAAATTTTGTGTTTTAGATTACTTGGACAACCCACTGGAAGGAGTATAGATTTGGTCTTATTCGCAGCTGCGAGGAGATTTCTCTTATGCACAGTGACATCACTTGACAAACCTCCCTCTAGAATTGGCTTGCTCATTGTACTCAATTGGATCCTTATTGTAGCATGAGGTAGATGTCACATTTACTTTTGTTATCACCTAAAATTGATCACCTAGCTATAATTCACTAGGTTGATAGAAATATACCATTAAAATCCACTTTCACCTTAGGAAATAGCATAAGAAACCACTTGTCCTAAGTTATTTCCATTTAATTAATTTACCTATATAATAATCATCCATAAATTCATTAATTTTATGTTATTCTTATAATTTTACCCATTAAAGTGAAAATAATTAAAAACATATTCACTCACATTTTCTGTTTCCATAGAAATAACTTAATAAATCATCGATTTATCAATTATTCCTCGATTCTTTCAACATTTTTATAGGAATTATTTATTAAATCATTATTTAATAGTTATTTCTAATCAATTTGACCATTTCACCTAGAAGCAATTTAATAAACTCATTTGTTTATTATTTATTTTATCCATTTTTATTAATTAACTCAATTAATCATTTTTTAGTTAGTTATCTAAATAAAGGTTATTGACCATTTCTTTTACCTTTTCCTCTCACAAATAATAATAAAATATCAAAAGAGACCAGATCTTGATTTTGTCTAGCAAATATTTTATCATTTGACCATATCACATCTTATCCACCATTTTATTGTAATTAGAGAGATTTTTTCCACTCTTTTTACCATGACCACTTCTTCGTCGAACCTTTGATTCTTCACCATTTGAGCTATCCATTAGAGTTCTTTCACACCATTTTGTTATTAGCACACTGTAGAAGGAAGGAAAGTCATTATACCCCGCAAGAAAGGAATATCAAATACCCTCCCAAGGAGGAGGACACAGTGACCATTATTCATACATTTTCCTCCACAAGTGATATTTATTTAATATAAAAGCTTGATCTATTGAGCATATGACATTGTAACTTTGTTGTGTTTGCAGATTTTGTTTTATGCAACACTCTTTTCTTTTATGTTCTTTTCAATTCTACAGATAATTAAACATTAAAATTGTTACGGTTCAAGGTTTATACTCTCATTTGTTGTTGTTAGTCCATTTAAAACCACAATAGAAAAAAGGTTTTGCGCTAACCCTTACACAAAGAAACCACTAACAACTATGGTAGGTGAACTATCCAAGGACCTATTGTTACCCCTACATAGCCCTAACTCCTAGCGGTTTAGGCCTCTCGATATCTAGTGAAACTCATTTTACTCGAACATCATTGGAAGTTGTTTTTCCTAGCAGAGATTCTATATCATCCAATTTGTTTTCACTAGTTTTTATCCCTCCTCCTATTATCTCCTTCACAAATAGGCTTTCTTAATCATTTCATGACCCTAGAGATATCTCTACATCAACCTACTCCCACGGCTCCACCTATCAAAGAGCCTACTAGGACAAATAAAAGATGCATTAAGCTGGAGATGGAGAAACCTAGTCTAGTTATAAGGAAGGACATTAGGTTAAATCAAATATCAAAGATAGAAGAGTCTATCACCATCAGTAGGTTTGAAAGCAAAGGAATGTCAATGGCATCATTATAAACCTAGACAGATAAAAATTTTGCCAAGTTGTTAGGTAACTCTCCTTGCTATCTAATTCTAGCTAAGGGTTGGATGGGGTGGATAGAAAAATATCAGGACAATGAAAGGAAACTCCTCTAGGAAAGATGACATTGGGGTTCTCAATCCTTATTCTCCACAATATGGACACTATATTTTGATGCCCGATCTCAAAAGCTAGATGTTATTCCAATTTTGGTCTAGTTACCAAGCCTTTCCCTCATATTCTGGTTAGAAGACGTCTTCAAGGAATATCTTAGGTTTCTTATATGAGGTGAATCTCTCTTTCCTACATATTGGCTACATGGGCATGTCCTATATATTGATGGGTCAAAATCTATCAGGACGATTACTAGATATAATCTTGATCAGATCTGGTTATCTATCTCATCGTCGGGTCATGGACTGCAAGGGAATTCCTTTGTGGGTGGTTTTATGCATATGAGCATCTAAGAAAGGATTGTCCCTTGGGGAAGCCCAAGAAAAAATGGGTCTAGAAAGTGCAAAAGGTGGTTAATCTACCTTCCTCAAATGAATAGTTTATCAAAGCTATAATAATCTCCTATGAATGCGCACAGTCTTATCCTTCTTTCAGTCCTCTATCCTCCTCAATATATGGTTTTCAACACACCATTGAAGTGCCTTCCCTTTGCAAGTATGGAAAATGTTCCCCCTTTTATCCCTTATTGTTACTATTTTTTCTGAACTTGTTTCTTTTCCCATATAGGTCTCTCATTCCCCTCCCTAGTCATTTGGTGAATATATGGCCTCTCTCATGAATATTTACCTCCCTATCTCTTGATTTATTCTTTCCTAAGACCCCATAAACCCTTCCTTTCCCTTCTCCCCCCCTTAAAACTCTAGTTTTGCTTCCATATTTTCCAAAAATATACATTTCATCCCCTCCCCCTTCCTCCTATTACAACCTTTATTCTTGATCTTCCCTTCCTTCCCTCTCTATCCTAATGTGATATGAGCATCCTTGAATTAATTAAGAAGGTGGCGTGGGATCATTTGAGGATGGAGCGCCAAAACCCTCAATGTGAGGAAAAAAATAATTTTCACTAATTGCTCAAAGAAAGGAAAATTCAAAAAAAATAAACTAGGAAATAGAAGTCTATAATTAGGGTTCTTATAGTAAATTACCCATATAGGGTGTCTTAATGAAAATTTTATCTCTAAACCTTTGGGGTTCAACCAATCCCTCCAAAAACTTAACCATTAGGAGATTATTTGAGGCTCACTCCCCTCAGATAATTTTCCTACATGAAACTATGATGGATGGAGGAAGAGCAACTACTTTGTTTAAATAGTCCTTTCTGAATTGATAGTTCATGTCCATTGATGAATTTGGTAGATCAAGCATCGCTTATTTCGATGAAAATAAAAATAAATAAAAAAATCAGTTTCGATCTTCTTGTTTTATCCATTTTGAGTTGGCTTTGGAACTTTGTTCCACTAAGTAGACGTTTCTTTCAAATGACTAAACTTGTATGATCCTTATTCTCACAAAACGTAGTTATGGCTCTCCACTTTGAGACATCCTATTTATGTTGTGGGGAAAATTATAGTTAGAGGGAATCTAAATTTCACACTTGGGGTTTCTAAGATTTGGGGATCCTTTGCACATTCTGATTCCCTCTTGAATATCCTAATTGACAATCTAGACCATATCAGAATATATAATATATTTTCCCTAAGGTTGGTCCCACCCTGGAACAATAACAAAATGGGGGAAACTCACATATCAGAAAGACTGGATCATTTCCTTATACTTAATGATTTTTTGGATTGGAGATTCCATCTCTAGAAATGAGCCTATGGGAGATGACTCTAATCACCAACCTATCATCCTAGATCTTGAACCTGCCTCAAAAAATCCCCAAGTCCATTCAAGTTGAATCCCCATTGTCTAGAAGATATTTCCCTACTAGAAAAAATAAAAAAAGACAGGTCCAAGGCCACATCCTTTGAAGGCATTGTAGATGAGGGATGTAGGTATGTTAAAGGGATATTCCATCAAGAACATAGAGCTACAATTTCCAAGATCCTTAGGGTAGAAATATTTTCCCCAATTTTATAATCATGAAGGGAATGATGTCCTTACGGAAGAAATTACAAGAATTGAACTAGAAAGAATCCTTCACAACTTCCAAAAACGAAATAGCTTGGGTCCATATGACCTTCCCATTTAATTTTATCAGGAGTGTTATGATTCCATTAGTGATGATCTTCTAAGGGCCATTGAATTCTCTTCTAGAAAAATATTGGCCCCCTATAACACCACTTTCATATCTTGCATCCCTGAGTAGACAACTTGAGTTCTTTTGAACTCTTTAGGTATATTTCCCTCTACAACTCCATCTATAATATTATTTTGAAAAAAAATTCCCTCACCCAAATCCATTATTTCTTAGCATATTTCACTTGAATGATTTAGGTTTCTAGAATGTTGTCAAATACATGATGTTATTAGACTAGCCCAAGAAGGCCTGCACTCTATAAACAAAAATTGTCAAATATTAGCAAACTATAAAGTGGACCTATCAAAAGCCATTGATAGGGTTAGCTATCTCTACCTTAGACTCTTACTACTCCACCTAGGCTTATGTCATTATTTTGTATCTTGGGTGCTAAGGCATTAGTTCCTCCTCTCTAACCTTATTGATCAATGGGCTACCTCCCCCTTTTTCAACCCTAAAAAAGTGCTTTAGTAAGGATTTCCATTGTCCTCTCTTCTATTCCTTCTTGTTGCCAAAGGTCTCTACATACTTATTTCATATGAAAAGCATAGAAATCTTTTGAAATGTATCTCTATCAATCAACATTGCTCCATATTCACCTGTTATTTGTGGATGACATTATTATTTTCTCTGATGGTGGTCATGGTCATATATATACCTTAAGAACATCTTGGAAACTTTCGCCTTCACCACTAGCATGGTTATAAACCATAACAAATCCCCTCTGTATGAAGGAGGACTAATTGAGGAAAAAGTATCCATCATTGAAGGTATTCTTTAAACATAGTCTCAAAAGTTGGGAGAGATTTAAAATATTTGGGATTTTTCCTCAAACCAAGCAACCACCTGAAATTTCATTGGAATTGGTTATTGGAAAAGATTGAAAAATGAATCATTTTTGTGTAACAAATTTCTTTCTCGAGCATGTAGATTGGTTTGATGTGAATCTATTATCAAATCCATTTCAGTCTATCAAGCCTCCCTCTCATGGATTCACATAGGCATCTTGCATAAAATAAAACAACTATCATTGTGCTTCTTGTGGGCTAGTAAGAGAAAAAATGGACCTTTCTTACGATGTGGAATTTAATTACAAATACAAAAATATTAGGAGGTTGGGGGTTAATAAACCTACAATAATTCTTAAAATCCTTAGCATCCAAATGTGTCTAGAACCTCATTCAAGGATCTCATATTTGAGCACAAGTGATGTTTCAAAAATACATCCATCCTCCATTTTGGACTTGAATAGATCCATGGTGAAATCCTGGAGAACACACACACACACACACACACATACACACATATATATTATTTGGAAGGCCATTATTCAATCTTTTACTCTTATATAAAGCGGCCTACGATGGAAGGTGGGGAAAGGCTCTATTTTAGTTATTGGAAAATACCCTTGGATAAGGATTCAACAAAGTCGCCACCTCGTAGATCCATTGGTTCGAAAATTAAACAACAAAGACTTCCACACTTTAAACCAAATCTCAGCCAAGGACTATGTAAGAGGAAAGCAGGATTGGTTCTCTATGACATATTTAAATCTAGAAGATGTTTTTTTTATGGAATGGAAGACATAAAATTTAGCATTAAATCACTCCTTGGTTACCCTCTCTATAAATGAATATCTCCTCACTTGGCCTCCTAGCCCTCATGGAGTTTACTCCCCAAATTTTGAATATATTTTCTTGGACCAAAGGCCATGGCTTCGAGAGCTACCTCGGTGGGAAAAAAGTTGTGGAAACTAAACTTTCCCCCAAAAAATAAACTCCTTATGTGGCTTTTCAACTAAAGCAAAGCTCCCACTTGGGACATTCTACATAAAATATCCTTCTTTTTCCTAGTAGATTCGCACTATCTCTCTCTGAATCTGAAACAATTGCACATGCATTCATAAATTTCCCCTTTACACAGATGGTTTGGAAGAAAATAAGAAATCGAAAAGGTCCCTCTTATTCTTGGAAATGTCTTAATATTGAAGAATTTCTGAAGACATGGCTCTCTTCAAGTCATAAACATCATCAGAAAGCACTCCCCTTAGTTGTGGCATAGTCCCTCTTATGTAAATATTTCATTACAGAGCTTTGGTTTGTTAAGTTCTTTCGTTTCAAGTCAAAAAATTGCTCCAACTTCTCCACCAATTAAGATTGAAACATATAAGGATTATTCATGGGCTTTAATGGTGTTACATAATTTTGCCCTCCTAGGAGAGGTTTTGGTGGTATAATCTACTTGGAAAACACATACTTTTCACCTTCTCTACAAACATTGGCCTTGCGTCCAACAACTTTTCTAAACTCTTTGTCCTCAAACTTCTCATTTAGCTTGCTATTCATTAGAGGATACATTATTTTCATATTTATGGGGACTCTCAAGTGGTTATAAAATGGATGCAAGGATCAATAAGATGGAGAAACTATACACTTCTACCTCTAAATCAACAAATTTTATAGAGAATCCCATTTTTTGTCACATCAATGTTGATCATATTTATAAGTCAAGAAACATGCACGTAGACTCACTGTCAAAAGCTAGATTGGAAATGGACCAAGGAACATGGAAAACCACTATAGATCAAGGCCAACAAATATAGTTTTTCTTAACCCTTGGGTCTAACTCGAGATTCGTCATCTTCCTGAATATACCTATGGATTTTTTCATATTTTATTTTTTGTATATATATGGGAAACATATAGTTCTATGTTGACCCAACCTTTTTGTATTAAACTCATATAGTTAGTTATGAGACAGTATCGTAATATATTAAAACACATTTTTCCAACATGGAAAGAGAAAACACTTTTTTCATAAAATGATATTGGAAGCAAAAATACTCATTTTTTTGGAGGCATAAAGTGATAGGAATGCCTTAGGGCATATGTGAATGTAATTTTTATTTTTTAAATACAATTGCAGGTTATTTTCTTTGAGAAAAAAGGATTGAATTATTATTCTTTAGATGCAACTATACATATTTATATTTCCCATGCCATTGTGAAATAATTTTAAACTTAGTAATCTACTAAATTTACCTCAATTAAAATATAACTTGAATTTGGGGAAAATAACCTAGCAAGTATATGCAATGCAATTCTTCACATCGAATTCTCAATGGAAAGGAGTGAAGCCTCTTAAAGTCAACAATTGATTCATTCTTGACTCTAATTTTAAACATTTAATCATGCAGAGGAGAATCAACCATATAGAGGAGCATCCATTTCATGACAAACATCATAAAAACATAGTCGAGGGAAGGATAAAACACTTATTTGAATTTATTTGATGTTGTTTGCAACAGGTTAAGGGTGAGTGCTTTTCCACCCAACAATATTCTTAGTTGTATGTGTATCTTCCTATAGTTGGCCACCCCCAATAAATATACTATGTCTTCACATCATAGATGTGAATACCACTCTCCTTCATTGGAAGACTACACTTACTATAGGATGGTCTTCACATGGTCCAATAGTATCCTTCGTGTTATGAGGATAGGTTAATTATTAGGTTAAAGTGTGTTTTGTAGTGTTTTTCTTTAGTATGCATTAGTTGCACTATAATCCAATGGTCACAATGGTTCTAGAAATAGAGTGATATGATAGCTTGCATTCTTCTCAATATTAATTGCCATTAATTCATGGCTTAGCACTCAATTGGCCCATCATCTCTATTTAAAAATCATGGAATGTCATGGCCAACGATCAATTCTGAGAACGCTAATATGTAAAAGAAAAAACTTTGCACTAATAAAATTGCCTCAAATGGCCATGTTGCTTGGGACCGTGGGTTGTTTCCCTTTGAGAAGGTTTTAACCACATAAAAATATTGGCATTATGATCTTTAATATGGTTATGTGAGTGGTTATTGAAGGTGTTTGTCATGTATGTAATACCTTGTTTTATAAACAGGTTATTTGTTAGCCCAAAGATCACATTGAGAGGGGCGGGGGTGAATCAATGTGGTAATAATTTTATCATTTCAACACTTTTTATTAATAAGAAATTATGTATTAGTGTATCATAACTATTTGTAGCATATAAATAAATAGAACAATGCATCAAGAATCCATCATCACATCAACAATACATAAATAAGCAATCACATTAACACAAGAGGACACAAGTTTTTACATGGAAACCCTTATAGGAGAAAACCACAAATTCATAGTATTCTTCTTCTTCAATTCATTACATAGATTTTAAAGAAACTTCCCTGCTAAAGGCACCCACCTCCAAGATATGCAAGAAACTACTTGTGATAGGCTACAATCTAATTGAGGCACCAACCTCAAAAATGTGCAAGCAGTTACTCATTGTAGGCTAAAACTAGATTGAGGCACCAACCTTAGAGATATGTAAGCTTCAACTTGATATAGGCTCCAACCTGATTGAGGCACAAACCTTAGAGATATGCAAGCTTCAACTTGTGTAGGCTCCAACCTAGTTGAGGCACCCACCTCCTTATTCAACTTCTTGTGGACCTCTTTTCAAAACATTTCAAACTAGATCCACCTACTCCTCAATTAATATAAACCTTCAAACTGCTATTATTATATCATTGGCCACAACCTATCATAAATTTTCCAACTTATTCATCAATCTGGTCACATAAAATCCTTCTCATAACCTATTCTTTCCATATACATAACAAAACTGCAACTTGCTCATAAGATTCCAAAACACATAACATTGATTATGCTCATCAAGAATACATCATCAAGATTTTTCATGCTTCTAATAGTGTTCACCACTGAACCTTGATCATCATGTTTCTTCTGAAATCCAATTTGGCCTGAAAACAAATCTAGAATAATCCAGAAACCATATAGAACCATATAAAGTTATATAAGCATTAATCATTCGAAAAAATGAAAAAGGTTTGGTGCATTCTATAAAATAATAGTTTCACAAGTTCTACAAAAGAGCTAAGTGTTTGATAGAATGCTCAGTTGAAGCATGCCATTAACACCTTATACAAAAAAAATTGACCAAATCTGGTAGGACTCGAAACCAAAACCACCACGGAACAAATCAACCAACACAACCAACTGACCTAAGCCATGATTTGTGACCTGTCACAGGCAAATGCACAGAAGTATGTGAAGCTAAGACCATAGTAAAAAATAGTACCAGTACATCATAGCTCCTGAAGCTTTTTTTCAATATAATAGTGCATGCTTGCTAGGATTCATTCCTCGAACCAAACATAACTAATGATCTTGCAGACAAACCATCACCAACGAATCGAACCTCAGACTACTATTTATCAATTCATCTAATTGATTCAAATTGTTGTAGAAATGGCCCATAGGTGTATGACTTTATAGAGATTGTGTGGTCCTGAGCTCATGGAACTCAATTGTAGCTTCAAAAATTTGTTTGGAGTAGACGTGTGACTAGGCACATAACTTTGTCCTTAAAATTTGTGTTATGATCCTTCTGGCCCAGCCCAAGTGACCATGTGACCAAACTCATGACCATGACATTAACCTTGTGCCTTTGTCCTTTGTAGCTCCTCTTAAGTGATCATGTAATTGTGCCTTATGACTGGGTCCTTAGGTTCATTGGTGACTACATGATGATGTCATCATGCTACATGGAAGCCCATGAGGGGTGCCACATGTCACTTATTTTTGGACATATCACCAATAAAAAACCACCATATATACATATCACATGGTGGAGATGCCATGTCATTTGTTGACATCATCATTTTTTACCAACTGTGATGTGCCACATGTGATGACAAGGCTTTACATCATCACTTCTAAACAATGGGACTACACCATGTGTCACATTGGAATTGGCTCTTATGTCATTTCCTATAACCAATTAAACTATGCCACATGTCACATGTCATGAAAAGACTGGTCAATGTGGTTGGGATGCTCCTGGTTAACCAGTGTGCATATTGGCATACATCTGTCATTCAAATTTTTATATGTTCATCTATTTCATACGATCTAAGCAGAGGTGCTCAAATTTTAACCGTGTCATGCATGTCTAGTCACCGTCTGCTATGGATTGGATTAATGAGCCATGGACCCACCTACAAGTTGCACACTATTTAACAAATTTGATGTTGGGGAGATTTTTCCCTATAGTTTTGGTATTTGACGATAACTTCTCATCCGTGAGGAGTTTTTTAGAGTTTGATATACCACTGGAAAGGTATCAACGATGACTATCTATCCATACTATCCATTAGCTCATTATGACATCATAACTTCATAAAGAACTAAACACACTTTAAACCTCTTCTACTTCATATGCAAGAGGTTAGGTTGTCATACTACTTCATTGATAATAATGATGCTTCCTTAGGAATCCTCTTTGACATCAATGACAACACTGTGTGCAACAATATCCCCTTTTATCATTGACACTACGAGACATTGATAGTCATTAATGGAAATGGGTCTAAAACTTCAAACTTCCTTGACATGTCCCTGGGGACTTCTACTTGATTATTTTTCTTCTCTTCTTTGTCTTTCTCCTTTCATGTATGCGTTATCTCTCCCTTTGAACTGCTATTTTTCTTTCTTTGTATTCCTTCTTCAATGTTTGCATTTTCTCCCCATTTTAAATCAACGGAAAAGAGGCATGGGTACCAACCAAGCTATCATGACTATGTGTGAACTTGTTTTTGATATAAGTGAAGTCTTTCCCAAGACTATGTTGTAAGTTCTTGCCAGTGATTCTCCATATGTTCTTGTATGTGATAGAATCTCCCCTTGATACTATGTTGTCAATGCTTCTCCAACTATTCCTAGACATTCCTGTGGACCTTATAGAGTCTTCTCTTGAGACCATGTTTCCAACAGCTATAAGTTTCTTTCTGTTATCTCCAACTACTCCTAGAATTTCCTATGGACCTAATAGAGTCTCTCCCTCTAAGACTGTGCTACCAACATCAATAAGTGTCTTCCTATGCTCTCCAACTGCTCCCAGAATTTCCTTTGGACTTGCTAGAGTCTTTCTGTGTGACCATTCTATCAACATGTGTAATTTATTGTGTATTCTCTCCAACTTCTCTTGGACTTTACTGATAGAGTCTCCTGCTATCAATATGCTTTCATTTACTAACATACATCTTCCTCTTATCATATGTTGGAGGACAACTTGTTGTAATCTTGGCTAAGATCAATGAGATAACTCTGCAAGGGAGGAAGAGACCACTCCCATTCTTTTTCTAAGATATTCAAAACTTTCCCTTATCAGAGGCTTAGTAAAGATATCAATAATCTATTCTTTAGTTGGTATGTGCTCCAATCTAACTGATTGATCCACAACTTATTCTCGAAAAAGTGATACTTGATAGTAATATGCTTTATTTTTTAATGCATGACATGATTTTTTGAAATATTAAATGCACTAGCATTATCACACATGACAGAAACAAGATTATCATTATGTTCTCAAAGACCGTTCAAATTTTGCTTCATCCATGGTACCTAAGTACAACGTCTAACTGGCGCAATATAAATTGCTTCAGTGGTAGATATAGAAATAAAGGATTGTTTTTTTTAGCCAAGAGACCAAGAATTTTCAAGGAAATAATGCTCCTCCACTAGTGCTCTTCTTGTCATCCATGCTTCCATCCCAATCTGCATCAGTATAGGCCTTAAGAGTAAGGTTTGTTCCGCTAGGATAACATAACTCATAATCTATGGTGCCTTGAAAATACCTAAATATTCTTTTAACAACATTTACATGAGATTATTTTGGACATGATTGAAATCTTCCTACTAGTCCCACAACTTGCATGATGTTTGGCCTTGATGTTGTTAAATAGAGAAGGTTATTAATCAGTGAATTGTACATATTTGGATCTACTTTGGGATATTCATCATATTTTTAATTTTACAACCTATAACCATAGCAGTGCATATAGAGGTACAATTTTCCATTCCAACCTTTTTCAACATTCCTTTAAGGTATTTGTACTGAGATATAAAAATAGAATTTCCATATTGATTGAATTGTAATCCAAAGAAAAAGAATAATTCACCTATCATGGACATTTCAAATTCATTCTAGATATTGTTTGAAAATTTCTCGCTCATGGAATCATCATCACTACCAAAAATAATATCATCCACAAAAAAATCACGATTAACATGTTACCTCTTTTAATTTTGATTTAAAAATTATTGTCAGTTGAGCCCTTGTTGAAGCCATGTTGATGAAAATAACCACCCAAACCATGCCCTGGGTGCTTGTTTCAAACAATACAATGCTTTTTTTAGTCTAAGAACATAAAATTGGTCTTTTATTAGTTCAAATCCCTCAAATTTCTCAACATAGACTCCTCCTTTAGTTTTCCATTCATGAATGTTGACTTTATGTCTATTTGATATACTTTGAATCCTTTGTAACAAGCAAAATCTAGGAACATTTTGATAGCTATCATTTTAGCCACTAGAGAATATGTCTCATCAAAATCAAGGCCTTCAACTACACATAAATTTTGCATACAAGTCTTGTGTTATTCCTCATAACCTATCTATCTTCATTGAGCTTATTCTTATAAACCCATTGGGTTTAATTAATTTTTTTCCTTTAGGTCTTGGAACATATTCCCAAGTCCTATTCTTCTCAATTCAATCCAACTCCTCATTCATGGCTTTAACCCAATGCTCATCTTTTCTTTCCTGTAAAATATTTTGGGGCTTGATAAGAGACAAGAAAGCTATATTCTCTTGAGATGATTTACTCACAAGTTTCCTTCTGGTTTGAACTCCTTAATCTTTGTTTCCCGAAATTTAATCATCCGAATGATTTTTCAATGCATATGAAGATAGCATTTTTGTGTGCAAAGGCTCATCTTCCTTTCTTAAATCTTCTTCAAATTCTCCATCTTCTTGTTCTTCTGATGTTGATTCTTGGAAGATAGTAGGATTAGGATGAACTCGAGGCCAAACTTATTTATGCAATAGTACTTCATCTACTTTCACATTAATGCTTTCAATAACCTCTCGTATTATTTTGTTATAGCAGTTGTACCCCTTGCTTTGATAGGCATATCCAGAAAGATTCCTTCATCGACCCTGGCTTCAAGTTTCCCAAGTTTGTCTTCTTTCACCTTGATGTAACATTTGCTTCAAAACACTTTGAAAAGTTTAACTGTGGTTGGTCTTCCTTTCCATAGGTCATAAGGGTTTTAGTGATTTTATTTCTAATTTGAACCTTGTTCAAGATATACACAATTGTATTTAATACCCCTCCCAAGAAACGATCCAACATTGAGCTTCAAAAATAAGAGATCTTGCCATATCCTAAATTTTATATTCTTCCTTTCATCCACACCATTCTACTAAGGTGTTCTTGCGATAGTGAAGTTCCTCCTAATTCCATGATGTTCACAGAATTCATTGAATTCATGGGAGGTGAATTATCCTCCTCTATTTGTCCTTAAACATTTAATCTTCAAATCCATTTCATTTTCAACAAGAGCCTTGAAATTCTTAAATTTCTCAAAAGCTTCAATTTTTTCTTTAAGAAAACTAACCCAAGTCATTCTTGTGAAATCATCTACAAATAATATGAAATACCCTTCTCCTTTTAAAGCACACGTCCTAGCTAGTCCAAAGATATTTATGTGAATAAATTTCAATGGCACAGATTTTGAATATTATTTTGTCTTGAAGAAGACTTTGGTTTGTTTCCAAATTTACATGCTTATAAGACATCATTGTGAGGCTTTGAAATTCGAATTGTCTCTGGCAACTTGTGTTCTTGTGACTTTTACCAAATTATGAAAAGCGATGTGTCCCAACCTTTTATTCCATAGCCAAATTTCATCCATTTTTCAATGCAACATTTTTTCAATCTTAGATCAGTGAAATATATACACATTTACATTTGTCCTGATAGCCTTTGCTACCAATTTGCATGTATCCGAATTTATGATCTCACATTGTTTGGAGTTAAATGTAACATCAAAACCTTGATCATAAATTTGACTAACACTTAAAGGATGGTGTTTCAACCCTTCTACATACAAGACATCTAGGATTTGTTTTTTCCATTATCAATGTTAATAGTTCCTTTTCCTTTGATTCTTGTATATGCATTATTTCCAAAATTCACCTTACCTCCATCTATCTCCTTGATGTTGATAAACTTGTTTTGATCCCCTGTCATGTGTCTTGAGTAGCCACTATAAACATACCACTTATCTTCTTGATTTGAGCATATAGTATAAGACCACACTTTTCTCCTTTCTCCTTCCACACCTTAGATGGGCACTTTCCTTTCTTTGCTTGATTTTACAGTCCCTAGCCTTGTGTCCAAAATTATGGCACAAAAAGCATTTGATATGACTTTGAGCATGACTATAGTCAACTTCCTTATGACCAAATGTGTGGCATAAATGAAAATACCCATTAAAGAGTGTGTGATACTCGGATGATTGTTTCTTGTTGCTTATTTTGGCCCAGGTCCCTTCATGAATTTCCTTAGATGATTGCCTCGCTACATCTATTTCTCCTTTGTGAAGGATAATTTTATAGTCCTTATCTCTTAACTAATTTGTCAGGACTTCACACTTCCTTTTAAACTCTTCCAACTCAATTTCCAAAAACATGACATAATTTGCATCTAGATCTATATTGCCAAGATTCCTTAGCTCCACCTTTTAGTAGTTAATTGTTCTCGAAGACAACCCTCTCTGATACCAATTGTTAGCCCAAATATCACACTGAGAGGGTGGGGTTGAATTTGTGTGGCAACAAATTTATCATTTCAAAAAATTTATTAATAAGAAATTATGTATCAATGTATTATAATTATTTGTAGCATATCAATAAATGGAACAATGCATTAAGAAGCCATCATCACATCAACAATGCATTAGGAAGCCATCAGATAAATGCAAGAGGACACAAGTTTTTGCATATAAACCCTTACGAAAGAAAACCACAAATTCTTCTTCTTCTTCAATTCATTGCATATATTTGCAGGCACAGACATATTGGAGGCACCCACCCCAAGATAGGCTACAACCTTATTGAGGCACCAAACTAAAAAATGTGCAAGTATCTACTCATTGTAAGTTATAACCTGATTGAGGCACCAATCTCAGAGATATGCAAGATTTTACTTATTGTAGGCTCTACCCTGATTAAGGCACCAACCGTAGAGATATGCAAGATTTGACTTGTTGTATGCTCCAACTTAATTGAGGCACCAACCTTTGTGGAGGCACCGGCCTCCAACTTCGTATGGACCTCTTTTCAAGATATTCAAACTAGATCCACCTACTCTTCAATCAATATAAATATTCAAACTTTTAAAATTGTTGTTGTTACATTGTTGTCCACAACCTGTCATATATTTTCCATGCTTTGTTCCAACATGTTCATCAATATGGTCATATAAAACCCTTCTTGGAATTTGTTCTTTCCATATACCCAACAACATTTACAACTTTCTCATAAGCTTGAAAAACACATAACATCGATTTTGTTCATCAAGAATACAACATCAAGCTTTTTCATGCTTCTAATATTGTTCACCACTAAATCTGGATCATCATGCTTCTTCCCGAATCCAATTTGACCTTAAAATGAGTCCAAAATCATCCAAAAACCATATAGGACCATATAAATCTATACAAACATTAATCGTTCAATAAAATGACAAAAGCCAATAACATTTTATAAAATAACAATTTTACAGGTTTTACAAAAGAGCTAATTGTTCCATTGAATGCACAATCCAGACGTACCATTAAACTCTTATACAAGAAAAATTAACCAAATCTAGTAGGACTTGAAACCACAACCACGACAAAACAAATCAACCAAAACAACCACCTGACCTGAGCCATGAGTTGTGGCCTGTCTATAGATGTATGCGGAGCCAATACCATAATACAAAATGGTACTAGTACGTTGTAGCTCCTTGGAGCTTTTTTTCAATACAACATTGCACGCCTCCATGGACTCCTTCCTCCAATAAAACATAACCAATGATTTCATAGACAAGCCATTACCATTGGGTCAAACTTAGGCCATTGTTGGCTAATTCATTTGATTGATTCGATTTTTTGTTGAAATGGCCCATAGTTGTATGGCTTTGTAGATCTTGTGTGATCTCGAGCTCATGGGAGCTAATTGTAGCATCAAAACTTTTCTTGGAGCTGACATTTGACCAAGTACATAACCATGTCCTTGAAATTTTTGTTATCTTCCTTTGGGCCTAGCCCACAAGTAACCATGTGACTAAACTCATGACCATGCCCTTAACCTCATGCTTTGTTTCTTTAGACCTACTCTTAATCAACCGAGTGACTAGGTCCCTAGGGTCAAAGATCAACTGCATGATGTTGTCATCATGTCAAAATTCAGAAAATGCCATATATACATGCCATGTGACAGATTTAGGAGATGCCATGTCATCTATTATGTCATCATTTTTAACATATTGGGTTGTGCCACATGTCATGATGAAACTTTATGCCATCACTTCTAACCATTCAAACTAGCATATGTGTCGCTACAAGATTGGCTCTTATGTCATCACCTTTGACCAATTGGAATACACCATTTTTCATGATGGGATAAGACAATGTGGTGAGGCTACTCCTAGTTAACTAGCATGCATGTTGGCATACATCCATCGTTCAAATCTTTATATTTATCTTCTCATCTGATGTGTTTGATCCGAGTAGAGGTGCTTAAACTTTAACCACATTAAATAGTGTGCATATCTTGTCACCATCTATAGTGAATTAGATTAATGATCCATGGATCTGCCTACAAGTTGCGTACTATTTAATAAATTTGATGTTGGGTAGGTTTTATCCTATAGTTTTGGTTGTTTACAAGTATTAATTTTCAAATGGGCATAAATTCTCATTCGGGAGGATTTTTTCAGATTGCGAAATACCATTAGAAAGGTATTGATAAGAAATATCCAACCATACTAGTCATAGGTTCATTAGGACATCATAAATTCATGAAAAACATAATAAACTTCAAAACACTTTGACTTCATATGCAAGAGGTCAAGTTGTCATATTGCTTCATGGATGATACTAATGCTTCCTTAGGCATCCCTTTTGACATCAATGACATGTTATGTCATCATTGACAACAATATCAAAATATGTTTGAGGATTTGCTCCCATTGTTGATTGATATCTTGATCTTGTGTTTCCATATTTCTGGGATCTACTATTTTGATACATTTTTGGCATGAACAAACTATTCCATTGCATCCATAACATTGTTTTTAGTTAACAACTCCTTTCATTTCATCCACAAAGGTGTTTTCTCCCCAATACACATATCTTTTCATCATACTAGAGGTATGCATTTCAAATACACCATATTTTAAAATTTATTTTTTTTACATAGTTTATATGTCAGTCTTATGTTTTTCTTCTTGGATCCTCTTTGTGGTTCATGTATGCTCTTCTCCCTATGCTTTGTGCAATCTCAACAAATAAAAATAGAGACATAATTTATTTATTTTTGCTTGTGCTCTTTGGCGTGCACTATATTCAATCTCAACATATTAGAGTCAGAGAGGAGACTTGCATTTTGTAAGTAAGCTAACCGAGATCTAACCCTATTATTGCTGAGTTTTGGACCTTTTTCCCCCAAAAAGTTTTTTTATATGAGAATATTTTTTAGCAAGCATGTACTTCAAGGAGAAGCCCCAACAACAACAATAACACTTCCATCCTCCTTTATGTGTTTTGCATTAACCCACTTGGTTAAAAGTTACATTATTTAGAAAGAGATCATGAGTTCAATTTTTTTTTTAGTTGCTTCTTCAAAAATTTCATGAAAATTTAATTTATTTCATAAAGTTATTGTAAAGTCTATTTGATTTGTATTAGAAAAGGGAATCACTATAAAATAACTTCGTTATTCTTTTTCTTTTTTTTTGCATAATACAACTCTCACTTATAAAGCAACTTCACTATGAAGTGATTATTGTTCTATAAACGTAGGTCACTTCATAAAGTAATTTATTTGTAAAAGTGAGCTTATAGGCAAAGTTAATGAGGGAAAATGTTTTTTTCTCACAACATCCATCCCCATGTGAGGCAACTTCTATTTGTTGCAAGGCTCTTTTTTCAAAAGAGGAATAACTTCTAATGTGCTTTTTTTTTTAAGGGTATAACTTTCACATTCAAAGTTCTTTAAAAAAACATGTTGTTTAAAAAACAATCCATCACCACATGATCCATTCTATCTACCACATGGCTATTTCTTTAAAAAGGCATAACTTCTAATGAAATTTTTTTTTTGGCATAACTTTCACATATAAAGTCCATTTTTTATGTTTTTTTATTTTCAAGCAACATGTTTATTCAAGAGTTTTCAATCCAAGCAGTAAGTTTTAATGTTTGAAGCCATATTATTTGCATAATTTAATATGGTCATTCATAATGAGCCATTGCTTGTCAATACTAACTACCTCTCATGAAATTCTCACCTGGAAGATGTACTAACAAGTAAAGGATTGTACTAGATTAAATTGGGATAAGAAAAAAAACCCCAATGAATAGGATATGAAATACAAATAGGATAATGAAAATCACAAAGCATGTGGATTAATCAGAAATTCCATTTCTCATGATTTACGATTTCATATTCAAGAAATCGATTACTTAGATGAAGCTTGGGAAAAGTTGAAGAAGATAATTAGTGAACCTAATGTGATTAGATCTCATTAAATTTGAAATCAGACCATGACTTTAAGTCCCAATGATTTCTCTTGCATTGAATATTATTTATATAAGTTCAAAGAACTTAGATGTTTACTTCAATATTGTAAATTCAATCTATAGGATGAATGTTTCATATATATTAGTATTTCCATGTTTGGTTCTACATATTATGTCTTTGTAACTACATTTTAGGACACTAGAGAAGCTCTAGAGCTTGCATATCAAGACCCTACTCTTGAATCTTTTTGTGACCGTGATTAGAAAGCAAGAAAGGCTCTTGCATATTGGGGTTATTAACACTGAAGGCACCTCTAAAAAAAGTTAGTGGGCCAACAGGAAGGTAAAACCAAGCATCCAGAGAAGAAACTTCCTCATAAAAACAAACAAAACAAGTGTCCCAAACCCTCTTAGCCAACTTCTACTCCTAAATGTGACAAATGACAAAAATCAAAGAATAAGAAGACTAACAAACATTGCAATTATTATGGGAAAGATAGTCATCTAGATTCTAAATGTTTTTAAAATATGGAGACCTTAGAAGCAGTAATAAAGAATACCAACATCAATCTTGATTATTCTTCTAGCACTTCTTCTCATGGGCATGCACTTTGTTCTTATGTTTTCTCTTTTAATACAACCTCTACTTCTTCTGATGAAAGGATTATTGATTCTAGAACATCATATCATATAGTTAAGGATAAAGCCAATTTTTCTTCTCTTAATAATTATAATACCAAAAAAAAAAACTTTGGTGATGATAAATCTCTTAGTGTTCTAGGATTTGGAAGAGTTCAAGTAGATAATGATCATTTCAATGATGTATTATGTGTTCCAAGTATTTCCTGCAAACTTTTATTCGTATATCAAATCATTCATTCAGGTGAAGGTAAAACAACAGAGTGATCACCACACCAAGTTGTAATTAAGGATTTAAAAAGATCCTAAGCATGTCCTATCCATTGGAATAATTGATGATATTACTAGGTTTATAAATTTGAAAATGTTGGGTCATCATCTTTTCCCTCAGTTTGTATTGCTCATAACAATGACTTGAGAAAATGTTGGCATGGGAAATTTCTTCAACTAAACTATCGCTCATTGTAGCAACTAAGTAATCAAAATATGATGACCAATTTTCCTCTCATTTTTTGCAGAGATGGTGTTTGTGCCAGTTTTGTTCTCAAAAAACATCATTGAGATAGTTTTGGAAAATGTGTCTCTTGGAATCCTCAACCCTTTTGCAACTTGTTCACAATTATTTGTGTGGTCCACTTTCTTCTCATTCCTTCTTTGGGTTCAGGTGCTTCTTAAATTTCATTGTTGACTTATCCAGAAACACTTGGCTTTGCTTCTTAAAACTTAAGAGTAAAATTTTTGGCTTATTCTTGGCCTACAAGGCCCTTGTAGAATAACAATTTTGACATCAATTATAAATGTTAAGAAAAAATAATATAGATGAATATGTTAACATAAAATTCACAAATTATTATTCTAACAAGGAATTTAAATGCAATAAATTGTTTCATATACACCACCACAAAATGGTGTTGCTTAAAGAAAGATATGATTATCAACATTAAAGCAAGTGGTTGATTTAATATAAGGTATTAATTCTTTATTATTAGGTGGAAGAAATCAACTATCTTAATTACATAGTAAATCACAACCCCTCAAATGATTTAAAAAACATAACACCAGAAGAAATATTAAGCAAAATGTAAACCATTTTAGTGTATTTTGGTAGTGTATAATGAGTTCACATTCCTAATAAGAAAAGGATATATTTACAGCCTAAATGTGAGGTATGTAATTTGTTTAGATATTCTAAATATGTAGAAGGTTATGGAATTGTTCGACCTCACTCTAGCGAAATAACTATTATAAGAGATGTTAAGTTTGATGAAAATTAATTGCCTTGTGAGCCTAATTCAGTGTTTGTGCCCTCTTCAGCTTGTGATTCATTTGTAGTGTTTGTGCCACTTTTTTTTTCTTATTTTGGTTTCTACTTTAAATGATGATAGTGAGGATGAAAATCCATATCTTCTTACTCTCGTTCCTCCAAACAAGTCCATCAAACATGAACCTACACCAATACAGAGCTTCCCAAATGTTTTTGTTCAACATGATAAGTACCTAGTGATATTTTTGGTGATCATCCAAATCAACATCATACTTTTTGATAACTTTAGTAAGCCTCCTCTCTTTTTGCTCAAGCTTCAAATACTTATGATCCATGAACATTTGTAGAAGCTTTAGGCCATCTATATTGGGAAAAAATAATGAATGAATAATATCATTCCTTGATGGTGAATGATATTTGGGAACTTGTCCCTCTTCTAAAAGGAATAAAAATTGTCAGATGTAAATGGGTGTATATAACTAAGTATGAATTAGATGGAATTTTCTAAAGACATAAGTTCCAATTGGTTTCTAAAGGATTCTCTTAAGTTGAAGAATTGAATACATCAAAAAAAATTCCCCTATCACCAAAATGAACTCCATATTCCTTTTTTTAGCCCTTATTGCCTAGCATGGATGGGAGGTCAATTATATGGATGTTAAATATACCTTATTGCATGGGGATTTACAAGAATAAATATACATTGAAAAACCTCCTATGTATGTTTAGAATGAATCCAACCTTATTTTCCACCTTAAGACATCACTCTATGGTCTTAAATAAGCTCCTCAAGCTTGGTGTGAAAAAAGGATAGCTTTTTTCTTAACATCGTCTTCTCTAGATATCATTTTGATCCCAATGTCTTCACCAAGAAAGAAGGAGGTCGTCTCATAATATTTTTTCTTTATGTTGATGACCTCATACTCACTAACAATGACCCTAAACTTTTAGCCCATGTGAAATCAAGAATAGGTTTGAAATGATAGACTTGGGCTATTTGCATTATTTCCTTGGCTCCAAGTATTGCAAACCAAGGAATGGATTTCTCTTTCCCAACTAAGTATGTGTCTGACCTTCTTCACTATTTTCACATGGAATATTGTAAACTAGTCCCTTTTTCCTTTCATCCTAGAATCAAACTTGTTGTCACTTTCACTAATCCTAAAATTGATGCCACATTATCAGTTAGTTGGTAAGATATTATATTTGAATCATACCCATCATTATATTTCCTTTGTTATTGGTCTTGTTTCCCAATATATGCAAAAACCCCATCAAATTCTTTTGAAAGCAATGAAAAAGATACTTTGGTATATCAGAGGTATAGTTCTTTTTGTGATACATTCTAATTTAAGGGGAGTTGTTGGTTTTTTTCTTGGGCTTGTAAGAAGTAGTGGGATATTTCTCTTTCTTTAGCAAAAGTAGAGTATTAAGAAATGGTTCATGCAAGTGAAGAATTCTTGTGGTTTCAATAGATCCTTTTAGAGTTTGTATTATAATAGTGGTATTTGACCACCCTTTAGTGCCATAATCAGAGTGCCATCAACTTTTCCAAAGATCTAGTTTAGGATCAATGAAACAAACACATTGAGAAACAAATGCACCTCATTTGAAAGCTCATTGATGATTGAGTGATTGAAGTGCTCTTTTTCCCTACATATGTTCAAGTTGCATACATTTTCATAAAGTGTCTTATAGAAGTAAATTTTCCTAAACTTGTATCTATATTAGAAGTTCAAGAAGTTGTCATTAAGGGGGGATAAGTTGTAATTCCTCTCTCCTTATTTGTAGGTTTTAACCCTATACAAAAATTACTTGCAAAGAAATTCTTAAAAATAGAAAATATACAATGGAAAGAAAATAAAACAAATATACATAGAGATTTTCCCCTAGATTCCCAAACCGAGACTACCAGATTGATTTTTCATTAAATTAATTTCAAGGTTACAATATACAAGTCAAATAATTCATAAGCCCCAATCCATTAACCCTTGATTAGAACATAACCATAGTTCCCTTGATCGAATCTACAAAATACTATGGGAAAAAACCCATCATGCCCAAAATAATGTGCAAAACCCATGCACAAAACCATGGGTAGGTCCATCCACCATCTTTGGGTCTGCCCCCATCCTTGGGTCTGCATATATATAGGAAACAAAATTCGAGGGGCACTACCCTGGAGCTCGTGCAGGGGGGCTACCTCCCCCCTGTAAACCCCCCGACAGGGGGGGTTGTTGCCCCCTTGCTGCACCTAGTTCAACCAACAGGGGGGGATATGCCCCCCTTATGACCCCCCCGCACGTGCGCCTCATCATGGAAAGAATATAACACACACCCAATATTATCCTATTTGTATCACCTTTGTAAATTACTTTAATCCCACGACAATTCTTTCTTACTAGGGGAGATGTTAGGATATTGAAATACATAGGAGTTATTTAAGTTTTTCTAATATGTCTATTAGTTAAAAATGTGTTTCTTTAGTATGATCAGAATCCAATGGTTGCAATATGTTATAGACATGGAGTGGTTCGATGGATTATATTCTCCTTGATATTGATGGTTATTGATCTATGGATTAACACCTATTACTCCATGATCTCTATTTAAAGAGCATGGAGGATCATTGTTGATGATTGATTGTGAGAACTATCCTATGTAATTTTTTTTCTCATTTGCATTGATAAAATTGCATCAAGTGTCCACGTTGATTAGGGCTATGGATTGGTTCCCTCTAAGAGAGTTTTAACCACATAAAAATATTGTCATTAGGATCTTTGATCTAGTTATATGAGTGATTATTAAAGGTTTTCTACCTATATGGAATACCTTGTTTTCCTTAACGTGCAATATGTTTGTAATGCTCATTATTTTTTAGAGTACCTTTTATCTTGATCCTCAAGTCAATCTCGCATAAAATTACCACTACGATATGAATTACTTGCCAAATTCAACATATTTCATCAGCCACACATTTTTTCTTGCCTTCTATATGCTGAATTTCAATTCTTACTTGCTAATGAGTGTGAAACACCTAGCTTTTTTGGCATTCATATGGGGCTAATTGAATAGATACTACAACCCATTTTGAGATTCCATTAAGAAAAATATGCAACCAAGCAAGTAATTCCACCACATCTTCATATCATGAATTAAGTTGGGAGTTCTTAGTCATGCATGAAATAATGCTTCTCATTTTCATTGAGCTTCCTAAATTCGTTGATTACATACTCATCATGCATAAGGACTTCACTGAGTAATTCCTTATATGCAGTCATTCATACTAGAAATTATTTGTTCGAATATGAATTCTTAAATATTGGTTCATTAGTAAGAAAATGGTTTAGATGTCATAAATTTTCCTTACATTCATTTGACCATACTATTGGTCAAAGTATTCACTGATGTCAATATGAGCATTGTTGAAGATGGGAAAACCTTAAGAGAAAGCCCTGGGTTGATCATTAATTGGAAACACTATGCATAATGATATAATCCTAGCTTTCAAGAAGCTTGGAAACCTTAATTTTGGCAAACCCTAAGCCTTTGTTGAAGAAACCTAATATTTCATTCTGCACTAGGGTTTTCATATTCAAGGGACTGGATCCTACAACTATGCAGTGCACAGTTGGAGCCAGTCACTCGTAGCCTCTACGCAATTCCTAGAGCCAAGGTAGAGCCTTGATATCTAGAAATGTGCAGTTCATGCTGAGAAGAGCTATTATCGAGCTAAGGCTGCCTTAACGATCTAAGTGCATTTATGAAAAACCCTAGTTTTTGGAATGTGGTGATGCCCTAGCCTAATGCAAGAAGTCCTCACTACGTGATGCCCTAAAATACCTTGGCAATAAATCCCTAATCCTAGCATAATAAGACCTAAAGTCCTTAATCTAAGGATTGTCATAGAAATCCTAAGATTGTCACAAAAGAAAAAAAAAATATTTATTTATTTATTTATTTTTATTTTTATTACATTTGAAGACATCATCTTAATGTGGCTCTTACACCAACTTGTAGATTAAATCAAGAGCTTCCCAACAAGTGCACATATTCCCTCTAGCTCCCTATGGTTGTGGAGATATTGATTTTTGAAGTAAAGATATGCAAATAAAAAACACTTATGTCTACGAGCTGACTTAAGTAGGCTCATGATCCTTGGCAAAGAGACGTGTCTCTTAAAACATACATGAATAACTATATATATAAGGTAAGTTCTCCCATTTTTTAGCATGAATTTGGTCAATCAAAAAGAATAATGTGAATACGAAGTGAGACAGAGACTCAAGGATTAGGAACTTCAAAACAAAATGGACAAGAGTGATACTTCTATGAGAATACTTTTGTTATATTCTTGTGAAATTTCTATGAAAAATCGGTGATACTTCTAAGGTAATTCAGTGGTACTTCTATTGGTAATTTTGTGGAATTATTCATGGATTGGAGAACTATTATGCTTGGGATCTCCGTTGTCTTGAAACAAATCTTGTGCAGGTCCCATTTCCATTAGAAAATTCATTGTTGAGAACTATTGTGCTTGGGATCATTGTTATATGAAACAAATATCCATGCCCCCAATACAAGAGCAGACACAACCCTTCAAAATCATGCACCTTAACCCCTTTGCATATATAAAGGTGTAAAAGACCTTCGTCTAGAGGTAACTAAACTCATCTTAGGGAAACATACCTCAAACACAACAAAACAAACTTCAAACAACAATGTCATATAACAAATTTTGGGCATAAGATTGTTAGAAGGTCTTGTAAGAGAAATTGAGACTTGTATCAGCTCAATAGCATCATTTTTGGATAGTTATGTAGCCACGTCTTTTGGAGCAATCATCAAGAATTTTTTGAAGACATCCTTGAAGTTTTAATGGAGTAGCATCTTTGAAGGATCGGTTGCAAACCTTGACTTGAATTGCGTTCTTAAAGATCTTGCAGCAATATTATTTGAAAATCTCCTTGCGCAATTTTGTATTAGTATTCATTGAAGAAACATTTTTAACACATTGTTAAAGTAATCCACTATGCAAGCAATATTGGTTGAAAGAATGCTTTTCGACATCATGTGAAGAGATCATTGGAGAATCAAAATTTGAAGAGCAATATTTTGCCATTGCTTGGGGTTGAAATTAATTGGAGAAGCCAAGCGACATTTTTGAAGAAAAGTTTTGGAGGATAGTTAATGAAGTGACAAAACCATTTTGGGAATACCTTGGTAGCACTTTTGAATCACCATCGAAAACACTCTTGAATATTGAAGAGGGCACCCTTTGAAGACCTTGTTGAAGAAAGATTGAAAACTTGATCAGAGAGACCTTTGTGATATCTTTTGAGCAACAGATTTTTTGTGACGAATTGTTGGAAGTAGCCTATTGAAGAAGTCATCATGAAACCCTAATGAAGTAACCTTAGAAAGGTGTGTGTGTGTATCATGAAGAGCATTGAAGACATATTTGAGATTGTCAAAGTTGTCACTGATGATTGAAGGTATTCTTGGAGACTTTTCTTGGAAGACACTGTTGGAGCAAACCTCCACGCATTGTTGAAGCTCTGTGAAGATATTGTTAGAATAGGGACATGTGCACTATTTAAGTTTAGTGAAGAGATTCTCAGATACTCATAAATACCAAGTCGGAGAATTATTGAAGAAATTTTTGAAGTCTCACCAAAACCCTATATTGTCTAAAACTTATGGGTTGAAGCCCTAATAGAAGACCACGTCGAACCCTAGGTGAGTTGAGTGGGTTGAAGCCCTAATATAAGACCAGGTTGGAGTCTGGGTAAGTTGGATGTTATAGCCTCATAAAGAAAAGGTTGGAGCCTTGTGGAAGATAGGTTTGGAGCCTCATAAAGACTAAGTTGGAGCTTGGCATCATACAGGTCGGAGCCTGGTTGATAGAAGATTGGTGTCTTCATCTACGATTGGAGTCCTAGACATTATTGTCCTTGATTTATTGTAAACAAGAGGAATGGAGTACTCATTATTTTTTATTAATAAAATTATTTATTTTGTATTTTTCATTTTGTGTTTTGTTTATAAGTGATCTTAACTAGTAAAGTAACAATTGTAAAAGAGATATTGATTCACCCCCCTCTGAGTATTTCCAACAATTGGTATCAGAGCTAGTACCTTCACTCACATCCTAACAGCTGGAAGGTATATCCTGAGAAAACAAATGGAAAATCCAAGGAAGAAATCCTCCATTCCTTCTAAATATGTAGCTTCCTCAACCATGAAAATAGAATCAAATCATGTTAGGAAAGCTTCTTTGTTTGATGGGACAAACTATGAATCATGCAGACAAAGAAAGAAATTATTTTTGATGGCTCTAGGCCCTGAAATCTGGGATTTAGTGGTTTCTGGAAGCACAATAGATGAATAAGAACCCAAGAAACATAATGCAATAGCAATAAAGGAAATATTGAACATGCCACCAAATTCTATAAAGGTCTAAATGGAGAAATATTCATCAGCAAAAGAGATTTGGGAAAATCTTCAAGATATCCACTCTAAAGTATTGCTGGTCATAACCTCTGATCTAGGGGATGATGGGAAAGAGCACCAAGATGAACGAAATAAAATAAATGAAAGCAAAAAATAAGGGACCAATTGCATAAAGGAAGATGATGATGAAGAAAATTCTGAAGTTGAATTCGAAACAAACCTCAAGATAAAGTTTGCAACTTCCCTAAGCATATTAAATAAAAAAAATGAGGAACTCAAGAAGAATGTACAAGATCTTGATAAGACAAAGAAGGAAGTTGTCCATTTGAGGCATCAAATACAATAAATGTTGGGTTGTGTTATATTCTTTCCATGACTAGCCCACATAGTTAACCGGGGGGTTAGAGGGGGGGTTGGAGCCGCCCCCCTCGTTGTGTCGATTGTGTAGCAAGGGGAGTTACAGGGAGTTTGAGGGGTGAAGGTAACCACACTCGATGGGGTCCGGGGTAGCGCCCCCGAAAATTTTGTTTTTGGAACCTATGTTAGGTTGGGCAGAGCCACCTATGGTTTTGTACATGATTTTCGCACATGTTTTTGGACGCAATGGTTTTCGGTCCACGGTATTGGATGCTTTGGCATGTATAAATATGTATTCTAACATTGAAAGGAAAATAATAAAAAATCAAGTTGGTAGTCCCGGTTTTGCGATCCAGGGGAAAATCTCGGTGTATATGTGTTTTATGTGTTGTGCTCTTGCATTGTTTATTTTTTGTGTTTTAGAATTCGTATGCAGGTAATTTTGTACGGGGTTAAAACATACATTTGGTATCGGAGTTGTTTTGGCTTCAATGGGACGCCTTTATTGCTAAGGGGTTTCGCTCAGGCCTATGGTAGACCCTGTTCAGTGGGAGATCTACAAGATCGATTCTGGTGGTGAAAGAAGATGGTGAGCAGTGGAAAGATAGACATCAAGAAATTTATTGGTCAAATTTTTGAGTTGTGGAAACTCAAGATGGAGGATTTGTTGGTGGATAAAGATCAGTGGATCATAGTAGATCTGGGTACTAAACCAATGAGAGTGTCTGATGAAGAATGGAAGAAATTGGATTGGAAGGCAAAGAGCACAATATGATTGTGTGTCTCAGATTTAGTATTGTTGAATGTATCAGGGGAAGCTACGACAAAGGATTTGTGGGACAAGTTAGGGACTTTGTACCAATCTAAGTCTCTAGTGAATAAACTGTTCCTGCAAAAAAGGTTGTATAACCTGAGGATGAAAGATGGAGACTCGGTGATAGAGCATCTGAGCGCATTCAATACTGTGGTAAGTTAGTTAGCATCTGTTGATATTAAAATTTCAGATGAAGATAAGTGCATCAGTTTGTTGTGTTCTCTACCAGATTCATGGGATAGTCTGGTTATTGCAATAGGTAGCAATGCAACTGCCTTGCAATTTGATGAAATAGTCTCATCCTTGCTGACGGAGGAGATGATACGGAAAAATATGGAGAGCTAGAATGGTGATGCCTTGTCTATACGAGGATGGTCCCAGAACAGAAAGAAAAATAAGTCATCGAGTGAGAGTTCTAAATCTAGAGGGAGATCTAAATCTCCAGGAAAACCTGTAAAGGTGGTGTGCTGAATATGCAGAAAGGAAGGGCACTATAAAAGGGACTGTAAATCTAAAGCTCCCGATAAATGAAAGGGATCTGATGATTCTCCTTCTGTGGAGGAGAAAACCACCTCAGATGAAGGTGGGGATGTGTACTTGGCTTCTTCAAGTACACATGTAGATCATGAGGCATGGTTGATTGACTCAGGTGCAACCTTTCACTTCACTCACCATAGAGAGTGGTTCTACGAGTATGAGAAATACGATGGTGGTGATGTCTTCTTAGGGGATGTTAAGAAGGCTAGAATCGTTGGTCGTGGAAAAGTAAAGTTGAAGTTGCAAGGTGGAAGGGTTAGAACACTTCTGGGTGTTCTGCATATTGCATTGGCCATAAACCTAATTTCTGTAAGCAAGTTGGATGATGCAGGTGTAAAAACAGTGTTTGAGAAGGATACCTACAAGATGATTCGCGGAGCACTGGTATTGATGCGGGGAGTTCGGATTGGAACTCTGTACAAGCTGCAAGGTAGCATGGTTATTGATGGGTGCAACAGTTCTTTGGTTCCTAAAAGTGGAGTAGAAAATCTAGTGGTCTCTAGAGAGAAGGCCATGCTATGGCATCAAAGGCATGGACGTATTGGAGAGAAGGGCCTTCGAATACTTCATGGTAAAGTTATGGTAGAAGTATGAGTAATAACTCTCTGGATTTTGATTTCTGTGAAAATTGTGTATATGGGAATCAGAATCGAGTGAGTTTTCCTCTGGTGGTAAGAGGGCGAAACAGATATTAGAGCTTGTGCGCAGTGATGTGTTTGGACCTATGAAGGTTCCATCACTAGGTAAGTCTATGTAATATGTATCATTTATAGATGACTTCTCAAGGAATACATGGATATATTTCCTTAAGAAGAAATCTGAATTCTTTGACAGGTTTAAAGAATTCAAGGCTCTGGTGGAAAAACAGATAGAGAAGAAGATAAAGGTGCTGAGGACAGATAACGGTGGAGAGTTTTGCAGTAAGGAATTTTAAGAATTCTGTAAGAAGTGTGGTATAGCACGACATAAGACTACTCCATATACACCTCAGCAAAATGGAGTTGCAGAAAGAATGAACAAGACGTCGATGGAAAGGGCAAGAAGCATGCTCAGTGGTGTCGGGTTAGGACAGGAATTCTGGGCAGAGGTGGTGGAGACAGCATGCTACCTAGTCAACAGATCACCTTCATCAGCATTGGAGGATAAAACTCCACAGGAAGTATGGACTGGTAAGAACCCTCTCTTTCACATCTGAGGGTATTTGGATGTGATGCATATGTACATGTTCCAAAGGAGAAACGAACCAAGTTGGATATTAAATCTGAAAAGTGCATCTTTATTGGGTATAAGGATGGTTTAAAGGGTTATAAGCTTTGGAACCCAGTAATAAGGAAGGTCATGTACAACTGAGATGTGGTGTTCAGAGAGGTGAAAGATGTTATTAAACAGGAATTCCAACGAAAGGAACCTGAGAAGATAGAGTTTGAGCTAAAGGAGGAAGAATCAGACTCTACAACAGAGGAGGAATCAAAAGATGAAGAGCCACAAACTCTGGGTGTGAGAAGATCAGTTCGAGAAAGAAGGCAGCCAGAAAGGTATAGTCCGTCTGCTTTCCATTCAAATTTTTCTTTATCTATTACTGATGATGATCCCAGAACTGTGAAGTAAGCAGTAGATTCAGAGGATGGAAAACTCTGGAAAGAGGCCATGGTTGATGAAATGGCATCTTTACACAAAAATGAGGCATGGGATTTGGTGGAGTTTCCGGCTAGAAGGAAACCCATTGGTAGCAAATGGGTGTTCAAGAAGAAGACAAATGCAGAAGGAAAGGTGGAGAAATACAAAGCTCAGTTGGTAGCAAAAGGTTATTCCCAGGTGTCGGGAATTGATTTTGGTGATATTTTTTCTCCTGTTGCCAAGATAGCTTCTATTAGATTACTTTTATCTGTTGTTGTTGCTTTTGATTTTGAGGTAGAACAGATGGATGTGAAGACAAAATTTCTTCACGGGGATCTGGAAGAGGAAATCTACATGCAGCAACCTGAAGGCTTTGCGGTGAAGGGTAAGAAAGAACTGGTATGCAAGTTAAATAAGTCTCTGTATGGGTTAAAATAGTCACCAAGGATGTGGTATCAGAAATTTGGTAAATTTATATGGGCACTTGGCTTCACCAGAAGCAAAGAAGATCATTGTTTGCATTTTAAATTAATTGGTGAACGTGTTATTTATTTGGTCTTGTATGTGGATGATATGTTGCTGGTTGGAAATGACAAAGAAATTATCTAGGATTTGAAGACCCAATTGTCCTCCAAATTCGACATGAAAGATCTTGGTGCTGCAAACTATAATTTGGGCATGGAAATTAAAAGAGATTGGGAAAAGAGGAAGCTATGGTTAAACCAGAGGAAGTATATCAAGAAAATATTACAAAGATTTAATATGCAGGATAGTAAATAGGTGAAGGTTCCTATTCCTATAGGTGTAAATTTATTTGCTGAATAATGTCCCAAGACACAAGAAGAGGAAGAGGACATGTCCCATGTTCCATATGCAAGTGCAGTCGGTAGCCTGATGTATGCAATGGTCTGTACTAGACCAAAAATTGCACATGCAGTGGGAGTATTGAGCAGGTTTATGTCAAAACCAGGAAAGGAGCATTGGACAACAGTGAAGTGGGTTTTCAGGTATTCACGTGGCACTAGTAATTATGGTTTGTGCTACCAAGGAAGACCAATATTGGATAGAGTGTTGGATATTCGTGGATTTGTTGATGCAGACTGGGTTGGAGATCTGGATTAGAGAAGATCTACAAGTGGGTATGTGTTTAACCTATTTGGAGGTGCAGTCAGTTGGATGCGTAAGAAAAAATCTGTAGTGGCATTATCAACTACAGAGGCAAAATACGTGGTAGCCACTCATGCAAGCAAGGAAGCAGTTTGGTTGCAAAGATTATGTTCAAGTATGGGGTTAGTACAGGGAGCTATAAGGATAGACTGTGACAGCCAAAGTGCAATTTTCTTGCAAAAAAACCCTGCATATCATTTAAAGGCAAAGCACATTGATGTTCAGTATCACTTTGTGAGGGATATGATAGAAGACAAAAAGGTGTTGCTGGTAAAGGTGGACACTTTGAAGAATACTGCAGATGCATTGACAAAATCTGTGAGCTCTGAGAAGTTCTCTTGGTGTAGAGAAACAATGCGCATTGCAGGGCTGAATAAATGACTAAGATCTCTTGTGGCCCCCTGTGGAAAGAAAAATACAAGTGGGAGAATGTTAGGTTGTGTTATATTCTTTCCACGATTAGCCCACGTAGTTAACCAGGGGCTTAGAGGGAGGGGGAAGCCCCCCCTTTGTTGTGTCGATTGCGTAGTGAGGGGAGTTACAGGGGGTTTGAGCGGTGTAGGTAACCCCATTTTATGGGGTCTGGGGCAGCACCCCGGAAAATTTTGGTTTTGGAACCTATTTTAGGTTGGGCGGACCCACCTATGGTTTTATGCATGATCTTCACACATGTTTTTGGACGCGATGATTTTAGATCCATGGTTCTAGACGTGATGGTTTTCAGTCCATGGTATTGGATGCTTCGGCATGTATAAATATGTATTGTAACATTGAAAGGAAAATAATGACAAATCAAGCTGGTAGTCCCAGTTTTGGGATCGAGGGGAAAATCTCTGTGTATATGTGTTTTATGTGTTGTGCTCTCATATCGTTTATTTTCTGTGTTTTAGAATTCGTATGCAGGTAATCTCTATACGAGGTTAAAACCTAAAATAAAGGGATGAGGAATTCAACAAGCTTAAGGAATAATTACATCAGAATAAGATGAATTAGACAAAGCAAAAAGGAAGGAAGACAATTTGACAAGCCATCTTAAACAAAATTCTGAAAAATTGAGCCAAGCTGAAGTAGAAATTGGTCAATATAAGGAGGAAGTCTTTTCCCTAAAAACTAAACTAAAAGAAGCAAAGAAACAAAGGCAAGAAGTTGAAGTTGAGATGGAAAAATTATTCCTCCTAAAAGGACAAGTTAATGAAGAAAGAAAGGAAAGAAAAATCATGGCATGTCAACTAAAAGAAAGATGAAGAAATATTCAAAATTAAATTAGATATCATCTCTCTTAAAGTAGAAGCAAATTAAGAAACAAGAATCAATGAAGAAAACAAGAATCAACTAGCAAGGAAAAATGGAGATTGTGAAAATATAGAAGAAGAGATTGTCCCACTAAGAAAAGAAGTTGATTTGATGAATAGTGTTTTGAAGAGTTCTCAAGTTTTAGATGACATCCTCAGTCATCAAAAATCACCGCTTGATAAATATTCTCTTGGTTATGTAGGTGATCCCTCTAGAAAAACTAATGCAAACCCTAATTCACCAAATAACAAGGATTTGGAGAATCATAAACACGATGATAACACTCCCTATTCAAATCAAGGAAAATAGTCAATATGAAATTGGAAGAAACCCTACTCTAAGAAGATATGCAAATGGTGTCAAGAATGCAAGAGGCAATAAATATGATCAAAGGATCTTAAGAAAAAATGAATTTAGAAGTACATCGAGGCAATAATGAATTTAGAAGTACATCAAGGCAATATCCATCTTCCAGATACCAAAGTATATTTTTTGGTTATTGTTACTTTTGTACTTATTTGGGGCACATGGCAAAGGATTGTAGGGCTTATAACAACAACAAAAAAATAATGGTCCTCACCAGCCTCCTAGAAGCAACTTTGCAAGAAGAATTCATGCCTCCTCATTGATAAACAAGATGGAATGCTTTAGATGCCATAACTTTGGACATATGTCTCATGATTTTAACTTGATTTAGGTTCCTAAACAAGCTAAAACCATGACTATCAAGGAAGAAAAGAAGGTTACACAAGTTTGGAGAAGGAAGCAAACCGAATCAGAAAGTGACCTAGACACTCAAGACATCAAATCATGTTTTTGATCTGATGAGTACATCTTTGGAAAATATGATATTTCAAATTTTGATTATGAGATTTTGTCGATTAAGAAGAAGACCATGCATACTATTAGGGGAGCTTATGACAATGTGAATATTCTTACAAGATGCTTCCTTGATGAGCCTTGGGAAAACCTTGACGAGTCACACATGGAAAATCATGCTATGAGACACATAGGTATATCTCTTGATGGATCATCTCTAAGAAATTGTGTTAAAAAACTAGTTTCAAAATTTGGTCTCTCTTGCATAAAGATGTCATCTACTTCATTCCTTTCCATGAAAGCATGAAAAGGCTTAGGGGGGGGAATTCCATTGAAGAACATGATCCTCTATCCCCATTGCACATATTATGGACCATTGTTGAAGATTCTTTCCACTTGATCACAAAATAGTAATCATTCTTGGGTTGCATAAGAAAAAAAGGAGAGTAAGAGGAGTTAATGTCGGTGGGGGGAGTTGGTTGATCACATGAAGAAATGCAAATTAAGACATCTCTCTTGTACCACATTTCCAGAAGAAGGAAAGCACGATGACAGGGGAGGCATCATGACAAGAAGAAGTATGATAGGGGAAGAACTTGATGGAAAAAGGCAATTTCAGGACACCCCATTTTCCATTGATATCAAAGGGGGTGAGAATGTTGAAAGAGCAAGAATATTTCCATCAATGAAAAATGGGGAGATTGTTGGTCAAAGTTGTCAGTGATGTCAATATGAGCATTGTTGAAGATGGGAAAACCTTAATATCAAGCCCTAGGTTGAGCATTGATTGAAAACCCTATGCATAATGGTTTAACCCTAGCTCACAAGAAGCTTGGGAACCCAAATTTTTGCAAACCCTAAGCCTTTGTTAAAGAAACCCTATCAAAGTCTTGAATTGCTTGTTGAAGATGAAAACTCTAGTGCATGGCTTAATGATCTAAGTGCATTTAGGAAAAACCCTAGTTGTTAGAATTTGATGATGCCCTAGCTTAATGCAAGATGTCCTCACTATGTGATGCCCTAAAATACCTTGGCAATAAATCCCTAATCATAGCCTAATAAGACCTAAAGTCCTAAATCTAAGGATTTCCATAAAAACCCTAAGATTGTCACAAAATATATTTTATTTTCTTTTACATTTCAAGACATAAACTTATTGTGGCTCTTACACCAACTTGTAGAGGAAGTCAAGAGCTTTCCGACAAGTGCACATATTCCTTGTAACTCCCTACGGTTGTGGAGATATAAATTTTTGAAGTAAAGATATACAAAAAAACACTTAGGTCTGCAAGTAAACTTAAGTAGGCTCATGATCCTTGGCAAAGAGACGCATTTCTTAAAACACACACGAACAATTGTATATAAGGTAAGTTCTCCCATTTTTTAGTATGAATTCAATCAAGCAAGAAGAATAATGTGAATATAAAGTGAGACAGAGACTCAAGAGTTAGGTACTTCATAACAAAAAGGTTAAGAATGATACTCCTATGGTAATACTTTTGTTGTATTCCTGTGAAATTTTTGTGAAAATTTGGTGATACTTCTAAGATATTTCGGTGGTACTTCTGTGGAATTATTTGTGGATTGGAGAACTATTATGCTTTGGATATTCGTTGTCTTGAAACAAATCTTGTGCAAGTTCTTTTGCTATTAGAAAATTCATTGTTAAGTATTATTATACTTGGGATCATTTATGTCTAAAACAAATCTCCATGGTCCCCACTATAAGAGTAGACACAACCCTTAAAAAGCATGTAACTTACCCATTTTTTAGATATAAAGGTGTAACATACTTCGGCCTAGAGGTAATTGAGCTTAGCTTAGGGAAACATACCTCAAACACAAGAAAACGGACTTCAAACAACAACACCATATAACAGATTTTGAGCACAAGATTGGTAGCATACCTCATAAGAGAACTTCATACTTGTAGCAGCTTAGTAGCATCATCTTTGGACAGTTATGTAGCCACATCTTTTTGAGAAATCATTCACGAATTTTTTGAAGACATCCTTGAAGTTTTACAATAGCAACATCTTTGAAGGATTGATTGCATGCCTTGACTTGAATTGTGTTGGTATCAATTTATGACTGACTATTTCACTTAAAATTCCTCTTTTTCTCATCATTTCTTACCATTTAACCTTTATATTTCCTCCATAACCTTTAGAAACTGAATGGAATAATTTCATTGTCATTATTTTTATCTTGAAATTAATTTTTGAAATTGTTGTGTTAAAATTGAATTTTTTTTCAGAAAATTACAAGATGTTGTAACTTCCTGTAATCGCTCCATGGTTTGACATATTGCATAACAGGATGGAAAATTCAAATATTGTGGGCATGAACCTAAATGTACAAATATGGTGGATTACCTATCCACTTCCAAATTTGAAGAATATAGGTGGACGATCAACGCTAGTCAAACCAAGGTACTTAGCAGAAATTCCAGATTTTGTGAACAAAATTTTCTATTTTTGAGATTTTTGCCTAAATGGAGGATCTGATCCAATTCAACCTCCTTTGATGTAATTGATAGGATCTTATTAGGATAATAAGGAGTATGAATAGCTTCTTTTTGTTATGGAGATTTATGATAAATAACTCAAAGGGAGAACTATGTTATTAGTTAGTCTTGATATACATATGAAAAACTTGGAAACACAGTTGATGTACTTTTGATTCTCAGACTTAAATACAGAGCTACAGTATTGAGTTCATCTTATGCTTTCAGATCCAATAATTTTCTTCATTTGAGTTAGCCTATAGTGTGCTTGCAAAGTGTGGAAGGGCCCCCACTATGGAGCTGGTACACTCCTTCTTAAGTTTTCTTTATAAATTGCATAGATAAATTTGATATTTAGAATTTGTTATTTCATTCATGTGTTACAAGTTCATGCAATTAAAAAATTGTTAATTGAAGAGATTTGTATTTGTTGTGAAAGATCTTTATAAGAAGTCTCAACCAATATTCATCTTGAAATTGACAAAAATGTTTGCTATTTTATGATTTCAATTTTAGAGTTAGTTCATAGTTCAATTTCCATTGATTAAGATTTGTAATTGCATAATTCAATTTATAGTTAGATGACTGAACCTTGTAAGAGGATCAACTATTATTGATTTCCTAAGTTACTTATCTCATTCATTGCTTTGACTAGTTGATATTTAGCAATTGTTTTGAATTGTTATGACTTAGGATTGGAAGGGATTCTATAGAGTAAAGTTCTTGTAAGGGAATGGTAGAATCTTCAACAAGTAATTAATACTCTATTTTGTTAAATAGGCAATCAGATTTCAATCAGATTTTTTTTCATCTAAATCAATGCTTAAGTGTTTGAAAAAGACAAGGGGACACTTATTGTAAGAGAGCATTGTTAATTTCACTTCACTAGGCTATCATTAGAACACTAGATCTTTCTATATCTATAAACATTAGATAAGTTCCTCTAAGTGTACCTAATCAGGTTGACAAAAGGAATTAAAGCTTCACTTACCTTAGCAAGTAAAGCCCAACAGATTGCATTCCTGAAGATCTTACAATAGTATTATTTGAAAATATCCTTGGAAAATTTTGTGTCATCATTCATTGAAGACGCATTTTTAACACATTATTGAAGTAATTCATTATGCAAGCAGTACCAGTTGAAAGAAAGCTTTTGGACATCATTTGAAGAGGTCATTGGAGCAGCAGAATTTGAAGAGCAGTCTTTTGGCATTGCTTGGGGTTGACATTAATTGGAGAAGCAACGTGATAGTTTTGAAGAATAGTTTTGGAGGATAGTTAATGAAGTGACAAAACTATTTTGGGTAGCCCTTGGTAGTTCTTTTGAGGCATCATTGAAATCACTCTTGAGTATTGAATAGGGCATGCTTTGAAGACCTTGTTGAAGAAAGCTTGAAAACTTGATGAGAGAGACCTTTGTGACACCTTTGGAGTAGCAATTTTTTTTGATGAATTGTTGGAAGCGGCCTATTGAAGAAGTCATCATGAAACCCTAATGAAGAAACCTTGGAAAGGTGTTTGGGTACCATGAAGAGTGTTGAAGACATATTTGAGATTTTAAAAGTTAGCATTGATGATTGAAGGTACTCTTGGAGATTTTACTTGGAAGAGATTGTTGGAGCAGACCTCCATGCATTATTGAAGCTTTGTGAATATCTTGTTAGAATAGACACTCGTGCACTATTGAATATTAGTGAAGATACTCTTAGAGATTCATAAAGACCAAGTTAGAGACTTATTGGAGACATTATGGAAGTCTCATCAAAACCCTATATTATGTATAAGTTGTGGGTTGAAGCCCTAATAGAATACTAGGTTATAGCCTTGGTGAGTTGAGTGGGTTGAATTCCTAATATAAGACCAAGTTGGAGCCTTGTGGAAGATAGTTTTTGAGCCTCATAATGACCAATTTGGAGCTTGGAATCATATAGGTCGGAGCCTAGTTGATTGAATATTGGTGTCTTCATCTAGGATTAGAGTCCTAAACATTATTGTACTTTATTTATTGTAAACAAGATAATTGGAGTCCTCGTTATTTCTGATTAATAAAATTATTGATTCTATATTGGTCATTTTGTGTTATGTTTATAAGTGATCCTAACTAGTAATGTAACAATTGTAAAAGAAACATTGATTCACCCCCCTCTCAGTATTTCCAACACATACAAACATGTTTTCACTACGACAAACACCCTCCAAAATTTGGTCTACACTTGAATTTTGGAACCTATTGTGGATCTTGCAATTGTTCATTTTGTATTCACTTTATATTTAACAGACAAGTGTCAAAAGGCACATGCGCACACATGCTCAGTCTGCAACAAGTTCATGAGAACACTCTTTTATGCAAGTCTGAATAGGTAGAGTACAAGTCCATCAAGACAGTGTCGGTGCGATGTTCAACCTGTGTCGACATCTAGTGCATACTTTCATTGATAGTCTCTCACTTTTCGTTGTCAATGTACTTCTATTTCGATGAGTTTTTTCAAACTGTCGCTTTTGCGAGCCTTCACTTTCGTGAGTTTTGCTTTCATGTTTCAATTATCGCTTTATCTTGATTTCACCTTAGTTAGTGTCATTTTCCATGTTATATTTTCTCTCGCATGTGTCACTTTCACCGTCTTTCGCATATCCCAAGTGTCATTCACACTTTTCTCTTCATATAGCAAATGTTGTCTTTTGGCATGGGCAGTGTCGCTTATCGTGTAAAGTTGTGTTTTGGCTTGTTTCAAAGGGTAAATTTGGTTTTAACAAGTCCTTATAGTCATGTAGACATGTTTTACACTCATTCCCAAAGATTTATGTATTATCGCACAAGTATTGTCACTTTTGTCGCAAAGTGTACCTTTTGTGTCACACATGGAGAGGTATGTTGTATCACTATCACATTGAGAACATCATGTTGTTCTTGTTTCATAAGTGATCATGTTGTTTTGTACACTATTTGAGTGTGTGATCATGATCTCATTTCTTCTCTATTCACCTGACCTTCATTGATCCCACACTTAGCCTTATCTGGAAAATTTCACTCCCAGCTAACTTGACTCCACTCAGCGTTCTAGAACTGTGCACTGTGCATTCTCAACCCTCAAGCCCTAAAATTTCCTCTTGGAATTTCACACAACTTAGTCACAATACCCAACCTTGACCCTTGAGCTCTAGAACTGCGCAATTTTCGCCTCTAGTCAACCACAACTACGCACTGTGCATTGTCAATCCTTAAGCTTCCAACCTGACACCTTAAGCTATGCAACTACGCAATGTCAATCCTTAAGCTTCCAACCTGACACCTTAAGCTATGCAACTACGCAATGTCAATCCTTAAGCTTCCAACCTGACACCTTAAGTTATACAACTACGCAGTGTCAATCCTTAAGCTTCCAAACTGACACCTTAAGTTATGAAACTGCACAATCCATGAGACTATTCTCCCTCCATAACCACACATTGGGAAACTTCAAGCCTCAAACTTGAGTCCTTGAACCCCTCAACTACACAATCTCCTAGCTTGTTCTTCTACCATAACTATGCATTGGCCAAGTCCAAGCTTCAATCCTCAACCTTGAGATCTTGAGCCCCTCAATTGTGTAGTCACCTATCCTAACCTCTCATAACAATGAATTGATCAACTTTAAGGCTCAAGCCTCAATCTTGACCTCCTGAGTCCCTCAACTACGCAGTTCCTTAATGTTTTCCTTCCATAATTGTGCATTGGGAAACCTCAAGCTTCAAGCCCCAACATTGAGCTCTTGAACCCCTCAATTGTGAAAACCTTCGACCCCAACCATCCTGAATTGTGCATTGTAAAGTCTCAAGCCTCAATCTCAGACCTTGGCCTTTGGAACTGCACACTACCTAAGTCAATCAGTCAATCGATCACCTAGTTCCAGCCCTAAGAAGTGATTTCTTTAAACATGTTATATTAGGAGTTATCGGACTAATGTCAACTTTCCATGAGTGGTTTTTAGTTGCAGGTACTCTATCTTATCATGAAAATTTGATGATGGCAAAAAAGGAGAAGGAGAAGATGCTAGAAGACACCTATGGAGCTGAAGAGATAAGATGATCATTAGGTGAGAAGACGAAGGAACACCAGAGTATAACAGAAGGTAAAAAATCAAGACCACATTTAATACTCGTTACTTTCAAGCCAAATAAATGAGGAAGAAGAAGAACATGCACCACCTCTCATGAAGACACAAAGAAAGCATCAGCAAAGAATGTCTTGACACTGCCACATCATCATGGAGTCCATTTCATCGATGTTATGTCATGTCATGTTATAAATCATGTGGCACATAATTTGTGGATTATGTAATTGTATATTGGAGAAATTTAATGTAAAGTAGAAGTCCAAGATTCATCCATGTATTGTGAAAATTCATGTGGGAGTTGAAAGGTCATAGAGAATTCAAACAGTCATGATGGTAGTCCAAGGGTCATAAGGGAGGTGAATGATCACCCCAATTTTTATACATACACACTCACTGTTCATGAAAAGGATTTTTCACCTTGGCTCCTCCTACTAGGTATTGTAGATGAAGATGTTTCTTTTGGAGGAGAAAGTGGTTTCTCCAATCCTCCACTATTGGGGCCAGTGGTGTTCATTGTCTTGATGTATCTTAGAAATTTTTCTTAATTCAGAAGCTCCCTGAGCCAACACACTTTCATGCGTATATCATAAATATTGTAAGACTATTCTTTAAATGTTTGTGATGTATGTTGTTTTATCCTGTACTAAGGGAATTGAACTATTTTAGTGGCTTTGGTACTTATCTTCTTGAAGGTGTGTTGTATGTGTTTTAACAATCATTGCTTCTATGTGAACTATTTCACTGGTTGTTCAAAGATTCATTCATATGTACATGATTGTGTGTCTTTTCTATATTAGTACTATTACTTGTCTTTAAAAGGCTCACTTTTCTCTCCCATTCGGTAGAAGAACCTTGATACATTCCGTAGCTGAACATTCCACAAGGCATTCCCACTTGTTCATTTAAAAGCTCGTGTACATTTCTCTCTTGTGTTGAACTTTGTAGCCAAGGAAAATATATAAGAATACAGGGAAGCTAGGCCTTTATTACGGAATGGATCCCACACCAAATGGTGTAAACTATAATTGGGACTTTTCATTGGGGAGACCCCCTTGGTTGACATATTTTCAGCACCGTCAAAAAATGGCACTAGAAGGAGGGCTAGATGACAAGTTGTGCTCATTGAGTCTATTTTGAATCTCTTATCTTAAATGGATCATTTCCAAAACATAATCCTAGAATGTTTCTCTAATTTATCCCCTAGTTAAATTTTCATCTTCATGGAACAACTTGATGACTTGTCACAATTTAAGTTTGATAGAGAGGGTGATAGATCCATTACCGAGCATGCATCTATTTTTCTTAAGTTTTGTGAATACTGTGAAATTGACTATGAATATGTGGCTTTTATTCTTTTCTTCCTCACACTTGAAGGTCGGGTTAACTGATGGTATCATACGATATCCCATGCTTCCATTCATTCTTTTGAACACCTCATCAAGGAGCTTCATTTAACATTTGTTGCGTATGATTACCAAGATGTTCTTAAAAGAATTAATCAACTAATAATGAAGCCTGATGAATCAATTAAGGATTTATATAATCGATTCCTTCACCTTTGTTATGAATTTCTTGAAGAAGACACGGATTGGGATTTCCTTAAGCGAGAGTTTGAGCATTTGGTTCATATCTCTTTGGGCGGTGAATCTGAACCTCCTAATGTTTTTGCTTCCCCGACTCTTGTAAATCATGAGAAATCTCTAACTTCAGAGGAGGAACCTACTATTCCTTTTGTTCCTTGTCCTCCTCCCTTTTCAGTTCGGATGTGTGTGCCTCTTTGTGATGATGCAGAAGTTGGGAAACATGAAAATCAGATTACCGATCTATCTCTTGAACCTGTATTCACTTCTCATGATCCTGATCCGAAGGAGGAAACCTTGGAATGGTTCATGGAGCCTAGGGTGAAGGCTAATTCTTCCACTCATCAATATGATACCAACATTCTTAACCTTAATCTTGATTCTTATTCCACTAAAAGTATTATTTATTTAAGGGACATATGTCAACCTCTATCATCTACATGCCATGGTTCTTTGTTTCATGATCCGCTTGATCAATCTCCTCCACCAACTTGTTCTTCGCACTCACTTGATTTTCAAGTTGTTGGTTCAAATTGTGATCAGGTACAAGGCAATCACATTAAACAGGTAGAGGGGCAGGAAAGTGAAGAGACATTTGATTTCTCTCCCTTTTTCAAAGTCCCCCATGTCAGGATGATTCTCTGTCATTCTTGAATGATTTTCAATTTGTTAATCTTGGTAGCAAATCAATGGAATAATTTTTTTAGATCTATAGTCTTGGGAAAAAATCATTCTGATGATGAAGACTTTTTTTATGTATATGATGATGAATTCCTAAGTGCACCTGCTGATATTTCGGTTTCTCAAGAAGATTTTTATTTGAAAGTTTTGGATCTAGAATCTGATTTTGTCAAAGAATCTGTTCTTATGTAAACTTCCTATCTATCTCACTATCCCTTATGTTATACCATTTGTGATCATCAACTTGCTATGAGGATACTCCATGATCTAAAATTTCTTCATCTGATCAGTTAAATTCTCAATTGACACAAGGTAGTGAGGTCATCTATGATGAAAAAAGAAAAAATCAAATCATTGAGTATCCTTTCCATCCCGTATCATCTCTTGTTTTGCATGAAGACAACTCTTCAAATCAGATTGGTCATGAAATTTCTACAGTTCATTCATCTCTATATTTGCAATTAGAAGAATATTTCGACTTGATTAATCTAGTTTTTGAAGTTGTAAAATCCGATCAAATTGGTGACAAAGATGGTTGTCATCCAGTTAGTGGTGGTCTCATTGAAATCAGTGAAAGAAGTTATACTCACACCATGCATGATTTGATTCAATCTTCAGAATTTTATTTTACAATCCTTAAAAGAATTTATACTTGTCAGGAAGTCAAGGCACATCAACTTCTGTTGATGGTTAGGTCAGGATATCGCAACTCTGGTATGAACCCCAAACTAAGTCAGATATGTTTTTTTATCTTAAATTTTCTTCTTCGTATGGTTTCACTAGATGTAAATTCCTTCTCGATAGATGTGTGGTGTTTCAAATATAGTATTTTGAACTTTGAAGATTTGGTTTCTGATTGGATTCAAGATTCTATTTCAATTGATTCTTATCCATGCAAGGCTCTTGTACTTAACTTGGGTTTGGAGTGTGTATCTCTCATAGAAACATGGAACTACAAAGTTGACCATTTTGAAGACTGTCTTTGGTTGAAGGAATCATGTTTATCAAATGAATTTCAGGATAGTCAGCACTTGGTTTTTCTTGTGAATGTTATATTTCTAATCTTTTTCTTCATCGCAACTTAAATCCTCTTGAATACTAATGAATGCATGAGTTATTTGGTGAATCAAATTCTCCTTCACTCATTGTATCCTAACTGGTTTCATGTGTTTGTTATACTGGCATTCCTTTTCACTTATTTCTATGATTATAATGCTACTGCAGTGTGTTACCAGTTACAAAGAAATGGTTTGTTATATTTATCATGCAAGGAATATGAAATATTTGTTCAAGGAATTCATAAAGATGTTTGTTATAGGCCATTTTGTCACATCTGGTCAATAGGCCTACAAACTGGATCAATCAACATCCTTGAACACCTTTTCATCATCCTTACGCAAAGCCCTAAGCATGACTCTCCCAAATCTCTGAGTTTCTGACCTTGACTGCTTCATTCTAGTGATTTTAAGGCCTGATGCACCTTGGCCCTTTAGGGACCTGTGTTTAGTGATAGGTTGCTCAATTCTACACCTTCTCTAAGTAGAGCAGGTTGTCCCTTGTTGAGGGTGTGCTAATTCTAGAAATTTGAGAAAAATAAAAAGAATCATGAAGCTTCCTCTTCCAGAATCTTTCAGGAATTGTTACAACCATTTTCCTTGGATAATAACTTAGAATCCTATCTCATCCTACCTTGGATATTTAACCTCTTATCCATTGATATTGTCCTCCCATCAGTGGATATCAAGCCTAGATTGGTAAATGGACAAAAATTCCTAAACTACCATCCACAAGCTAGAGGTTTGCTTTTGGAGACTAATCATACCCTCATGTTGTTTCTTTGATCCTAAGAGAGTTATCATTTCCATGCATTAGGGTGACCTTGAGGTGTTCATTTTGACGAGGAAGGACAAGTAAACTTGGGGAGACCTCTACAAGATAAACTTCCATTTTTGGTTGTAAACTCTCTCCCTTTCATATTAATACAAATAGTATATTGTTTTCCTATATGTGTTATGTTATGTTTACATTCATAAATTTCAATGCTTTGTTGATCCATTGAATAAAGTGATTGGATAATGCTACATAGATGTCATAGATATTTTCCTTGTGTTTATTGTTTGTGTAGGTTCTAATTATAGTGATCAGAGCTACGGTTGGAGCTTACAAGCCAAGAGGAGAGAAGAGCTTGCGACAGATCACAAGTAAGCATATTTCCATTCTCCAATTTCTTTAAGGGGAACTTTATAATGTTTGTTTTTTGTTGTTCTAGACTAGGCCACTAGGTCTAGGGAAGATACTTATGTCCATAGTCATATATTTTGTATAACAAATTGGTGACTCCATTGGGGATCAATTCATTCCCTTAGTGGTTTCCTTAAATTTATCCCTTGTTACACCTCTTGAACAGAACTCTAGTGCCTCACTCAATTTGAATTGACCCTAGGAAGACATTTCATTGAGCGACATTTGATTTTTTATGTTAGAAACTCCCTTTTCCTTGATTACCGCACCCCCTGGTCTGTTGATACAGCATTGCAGAGCACCTTGACCTTCTCTATATCTATGTTGCAGAGAATTGGTAACCTCTTTGCACCTACGTTGACCCTTGTTTCATGCAAAAAAAATTATTTTTGTGATTTTCTCTCTAATTAGATTTGTTCTAGCTGGTCCTCCTTATGTCTCTGGGTGTGTCCTTGTCTCTTTGAAGCCAATACAACACTTTATTTTTTGTGAAATTGAGTGAATTTTCCTTTTGTCATTATTCATAGGTTTGCTTCAGTTTCTTAACAATTTTTTAGTGTTCTATCTTTCATTTTTGCAACAACAACAACAACAAAAAACCTTCAATTTCCCCCTAAACTGTGTATGAGTGTTAATCACCTCTAAGTGTTGTCGCATTTTTTATAAGATTTTGTTTTTTTTCTTTCTTTATTTCTTCTTGTCAATTAGGCTTTCCATGCATATATTGGTTGTTGAATTTAAAAGGTAACTTTTACATTATAGTTAAAGTACGTGTGGTGTCTTTTCGTCAGCGATCAAGTTTCATTCATATGTTTCTTTGCATTTTAAACATTAAAAGAAAAGAAAATAAAAACCATTATTTGCATTACATATAGGGATTTGGTTTTGATTGGAATAGCGAATTTGAGGAGACCAATTTTTTCATCACTCATTTGTTGCATTGTTGATTGATTTCTTCTTCCCCTACTTAGTTAGGCCTTTCATTGTTAAAAGGAAAATGAAAAGAGTTATTTTGTCATATCAGTTGCATCATAGGTGTGTTCAAGTGACATTGAGTTTTGAGCATTGAAATCAAAACATAATTCAAGATAAACTCTGAAATTCACTCAATTAACCTAAAGAGCATTTTAAACTTAACGACACACATAGAGGTCTAGGTTAGAGACATGTTTCAACATCTTTTAAACGTAGGCGCTATCATTTTTACTAGTGTTGCATTCCAAGGGTAATATCTCATTCCACGTACGTCAGTGTATCAGATCGTTCTCCACATACCTTGGGGTATATCGGATGGCACTCCACACAAGATAAGTATATGGGAATGCTCTCATTGAATGGTTATGCAATTGACAACACTACTACGGACTGCACTTCCACATACCTTTGAGTATATTTTGGAAGTACCCACTAGGTTGTTATCCTGCCTTAGGTAACCAATTCGATTGCCTTGTACATTGTGATACACCGAACACAACATTCGGGGACATTTCCTACACATGCGTAAATCCTTGGTTTACCAAGGTGGTATATCACAGTTCACAGTGACTTCATAATCCTTATCTGCCTAGTTACCCCTTTGTTTTATTTTGTGTCTTTAATTTCTAAAATCAATTAATTTACCATGGAACAACATCCTCCCCGTGGAACAACTCCTTAGTGGATCTTAGGTTGAGACTAATGGCAAAAATTCCTGAGTCTACTATTCAAGGAAACCCCTCTGACGGGAATCATAGACCTTTTCCTCCTTATGGAAATATTGGTGCTCCTTATATGACAATGTTGTCCCTTCCCAGATTCATCATTGATTTTCTAGTTTGGTTGTTCTTGACCCCTATGGTTGTGAATGTCCAAATTGTTTCTCAACCAAGTTCTCCTCCACCTAAACAACATTAACCTCTAGTTGATCCTAAAGTTGACCCTTTTCCTTCTTCACCTGTTTTTTCTTCATCCTTTTCTTCCTCCTCACTTAGTGAAAGTCTTAATTCTAGTAACTAGCAAGCTAAGAAGAATACGAAAAGTACAAAGAAGAAGAAGCAAAATAAGAAGGGGGAAACCAAGCAACCATTTCCACCCATGCAACTAGTATGGAGGAACCTTCCAATAAACCCCGCAAAGTTAAATTCCCTTGCAACTTATGTAAGGGTGACCACTTTCTTAGAGATTTTCCTAGTATTCCCAAGGACTTAGTAGTGTGTTCTACCGGCTCACATCAACCTTTTCCATCATATTTTGGAGATCATGTTGGTGATAAACCTTCGACTAGTGATCATAAGGTTCATAGAAATAAGGGTAAATTCAAATTTCCCTGTAGTTTATGTGAAGGAAATCATCATATTCACCTTTTTCCTTATATGGATGAAACCTCAAAAGTGTTGGAAAACCTTATAGCTTCTCAGCCTCAACTTCTGACTAGATACAGAAGCTTTCCCCTAATCCTCCACTAGTTAATGACGTGATTGATCAGAATCCAAATATATGCAATCTCACTCTCTTTGAACGTGAATCCCATGAGTTTATTCCTGACCAACCATTGGTTAAGAAAATGGTTGACTCAATTCCACCTTACATTGATCGTACCTTTCCCGTAGAGAGTGAGTCTCATACACTCAGATTCTTCTCGTTTCTTCAGCTTCCAATGAACCGGGGAGTAATCCTCCCATTCCCATAATGCAGGGGGGAATCCTCCCATTCCCACAACATAGGGGAGCAGTTCTCTCATTCCCATATAACAAGGGGGTAGTTCTCTCATTCCCACGACACCCCCTCCACTGTAGTATGGTCACTTCCTTTGATTGGATTCGACTGGAAGGATATCGTCTTCCTCCTTACGTACCCTTTCAAATCATAGTACAGGCTTATAATGCGCCCATACCTAGAACAATCATAGATGAAGGTGTGTCTGTTAGTATTTTGTCCTCAACTACTTGGCAAGATTTCATTTCCCCAGTGCTTATGCCTGTTACCTAGAATATGTTGTATTTTAACAAACGAACTAGTCAATCATTAGGGATCCTTCCTCAGTTGCCTATTACTTTGGGAGGAAAGATTTTCTATACATATGTGATGGTAGTCGAAGGCCCTTTCAATTTTAATTTACTCCTTGGGCATGACTATGTTTAGACATGGGAGTTCTTATCTCTTCTCTCTTTCGTGTGATGTGTTTCCCACATGAGGGAAGAATCATGACCATTGACCAGCTTTCATTTTTTAGTCCTAAATTGACTCCCAATCAACCAACTCCCCTAAATGGCCCTTATAAGCAAGTGGTATCTCCCCCTCCATAGATCAATTATGTGGTAATATGTTATATTCTTGCATGTACTGATGATCTAGTAGGTGATGTAGTGGATCATGTACTAGGGGCATTGGAGCCTGATCTTTCCATTAGATCATTTGATACCTTCTAGAGATTTTTTCTCCCATCTAATGAGAACCTATTGGAATCCATGGCCTTCTGTAGGTCATGATCAAGGCACCAAAGAAAAGTTCATTTTCTTGTGTCAAGCTCCTTAGAAAAGGAAACAAGGTTCATAAGAAAAGTTTTGTTTCTTGTGTCAAGCTCATTATAAAGGAAACAAGGTCAATGAGCATAGTTATTTTCCTATGAAAAGATCATTAAGAAATGAAACAAATCCCCTTCCAATTCGATTCTTTGATCAAATCTCATAAATTCCTAGCCAAGTCTTTCGCTTGATCTTGTAAATTAACCTTCATTCCAACCACCTGTTAGTAACCATCAATCTACTTAGGTGAATGAAATGAAGCTTGAAGGGTCATGTGCCTAGAATTAAGTCATTATGCTAGGGGCATGCAAACTTATTTCAAGCATAGTTTTTCTCTGTTTCAAGCTTGTGTGAAAATGAAACCACTCTTAAGCATCATTTTTCTCATGTTTCAAGATTGTGAAAAAATGAAACCATCTTCAAGTATATTCAAGCATAGTTTCCCATGTTTCAATATTGTGTAAAAATGAAACCATTTTCATCCTATCCTTCATGATTTCCATTTTTATTAGCCTGTTTTTGTTTAATGATCCTTGGTTTTCTCATTCCATCATCACCATCTTCTTGGATGATCATATGCTTTCACTTGGTTGTTTTACCCTTTCCCGAGGAACTGTTGCGATGAGTGGTATTATTAGCCATCCTCTTGACCTCTGAATGTTTGGAGAAGTTCCATCATGACTAGAACTAGTTTCTACCCTTTATACCACTCATTCCTCTAGGAGGAATCCTCTTTCAGCTCTTTTCGTACTCCCAAAACATGAAAATATTGTCGAGCACTTGTCTTTTAGAACTCGTTAAATTAAATGAAAACAAATCTACTTAATATAAGTTTAACCCTTTTCCGGACTGAGATAGACTATTTACAAAAAGGAATACCTTAGTCGAGCATGGCTAGGAGGTTCTACTGAGTATTGTTTTATGCCTTTTCGAACTCAAGAGACTATCTACGGAAAGGAATCTTTCGAGTTTTATTTTTCGCCTCTTTTTCAAACTCTTTAAACATGAAAAAGGAGTTGAGTTAGACCTTTGTTGGAATCATTAAAATCATAAAACAACGATGGACTCGTCGAATATGATGGGACCGAACCAATCCTTCTCAAGGTTTGTTAAACATACTCGGAGGGATTCATTCGAAGGATGAACTTACAGATCAAGAATAGATTATCTTCCTCAATCTTGTTAAAAAATAAAGAGGTACTAACCAGCAATGGTTGGGGAAATTGGGAAAATGGGATACTCTACCTATTATGGCATTGAGTTTCTCTTGAACACGACACTCTTCCACTTCATCTATGTGGTTATTGCGTTGGGAAATTTTCTTGTCTTTTGGTTCATCACACCATTTCAATGCCTCCGCTTTCCGTTTTGAGTCAATGTTTCCAACTCCATTCAGTGTCATCGATGTGTTCTGTTAGCGCTTGAAATTTCACCTCAGGCTGAGAAAGGTAAACCTCAAGGCAACATCAAACCATTTAGCCTCGTAGCTAGCCCTACGGGGCAAGAGAAGGCTCTCTCCGGTCTATCTCGGTAAAATCTTCAATAGATGAGATGACCAATAAGGTAACACTGATATTAGGCTAGTAAACTGATAAAAGAGTTTGATTTGGGGTTTTTTGGGTTTTTGGTGGCAAATTGAGGAATTGCAATTTTGGGTGCGGGGATTATACACAGTTTCTGCAGGGGGTTCCTTGGGGCGAGGTAGGAAACAGTATTGATGCCTTAACTTGAGATGGATGATCAGGAATGAAATATGAGGAGCTAAAGAGAGCAAACAATGACTTTGAATTCCCTTTAGACAGTAGAAAACATGGAAATTAAACAAATTTAAAAGCAGAGCATGGCTAGCATGAATTCCTACTTTAACACTTCATTTGTTTAATGTGCAGCAGTAAAGAAAGGAAATGAATCACATAACAAAGCTTACAAGAACATTTAGAAACACACCATCAACACATGATTCCACAAGAATCCCAAAGATGACTGCAAAACCCTGGTCTTCCTTAGCCAAAAATTGCAGAGATACAGTGAAATAATACAATGATAGTTTCTCCCTCAAGAGTCCAACCCTCCAACCCCTCAAAATGATTAAGAAAATACATAATATAGGCAAGCCAACCTCTTCCCTTGCCTCTAGGGGTCGAGCTCATCCTTCTAGGAGTTGTTTCAACTAATTCTAAACTGAGCACTAAAATCTAGGCAGTCAAAACAACTTGCCTCTATAAGCTAGGAAACCAATCCATTCATTAAATATTTACCCTTGACATGAATGAATCTTCTAGAAGAGTTAAAAAAGAGTAAAAGTGTCTTATAGTTACAATAATTACATCAAATATAATCATCTTCAAACCCAAAAAGTCAAACCAAGTCAAACTGTGCTTTTCCGAGCTGTACAGTGAAATCTGGCAAAGTTTGCTCAACGGGTCGCGCCCCTTTGGAGCTCTGTTTGAGGCACTTGCAGGTGTCAGAATTGGGTGCAGGATAGCTCGTTGGAAAGGTCTGTGAGTCTAATTTCAAACCCAACTAGAATTTTTGGATTTGGAGGTCATTTTTCCTGTCAAAACTAAATTCTCCCAAGACTGGTTTCTGCAACTCAAAAAAGTGGCAGAAAGTCAAATTTTGCATGTATTTTGACCTTTTGGAGGCCCAAAACTCCATAAAAACTCAAGTCCATCCATAGGCATATGTAAATTTGCATGAAAAATCTAGAAATGCTAAGTTTTTGCAAAAAGGAGCTGCCATGACAAAGGGTCTCACCAGGGGTGAGACCCGTTGAGGACCCAAAACCTGTAAATTTCCAAAAATTGCCAAAATTACCCAAAATTTTCAGAATTTTTTGGGATTTGATCTATGGCTAGGCTAATGAGTGTCATGATCCTTGAGTGAAGCCTCAGCCAAGATACGGAGGGGATCGGGCCTCTTTCTCCTTTTTTGTGCCTTGGCCAACTGCCTTGGATCCGGCGATTATAATTTTGACATTTCTCTAAAACCATGACACCTGTGCAAAAAGTGAAGGAGGTTTTTCTTCTTTGGCATGTTTTGGAAAAAAACCTCTCTTAGTTTTCCAAAATTCATCTTTTATTGCTCTGGAACATCATTTGAGTGCGACTTGTCCCGATGTGTGAAACAAGGAATTTTGTCGAAATGGAGCGAAATGAAGGGGATAGGGGGCTTCTAAATTCTTGGGGGAATTTTTGGAAGTAGGGAGGGATGTTAGGAAGCAGGGGAAAGTGGAATCTCAGAGATTGAGTGAGGGGAAGGGGTTGAAAAGGGAAAAACACAGGCCAAACCTAGAAAATTGCCAGGTTGTAGCTAGAAACTATGGTTTGTGCAAAAATGATGAATTTGGCGGATCTAAGGGATGGGAAGTGTTTGATAAGGTACTTTAAGGATAGGGAAAGGTGTATGAACATTAGGAAACAATTTTTGCCGGTGATTTGACCATCCAAGAGAAATTGCCTTCAAAACCCTAGGAGAGGGAAATGACCTTGCCTAGGCACAACTGAAGCATGAATAAGGTGTAACATGACCCAATGGAACCTAATATGATGATAGAAACCCTCTGAATGATGATAGGCTTAGCTGAATGATGACAGGGACTGAAATTTGGACAACTTTGAAAAGTGTGAAAGCAAACCCTAGACCTAATGCCTAGTGACCAAATTTTGCTTGAAGACTTACTGAAATGACAAAATTTGACCTTGACACTTCAAAATCACTTTGTAAGAGCACGTTTGATCACTGGAGGAAGGCTGGAAAGACTGACACTAACATTGGCTCCAATGGGGATGGTAGCTCCTTGGAGGTGCCAAGAACCTTAGACATCTGGGAGAGCAGACCAGTGCTTGCAACCATTGGGCGATGGAGTCATTATTTACACCTTTGACACAAAACTTTGACACATTTATTGAATGAAAACTTGACTGAAAATTGACTGAAACTTAACTGAAGCTTGACTCAAACCGACTCGATGGCAAACTGAAATAACTTGAAAAAACTCACTCAATAGACCAAACACAAATGACTCATGACCGACTTAAAACAAAGCTTTGAAAGCTTATTGAAGGGCAGCAGTCCATCAAGATTTGAAATCATGATGACAACCACCTGTGCTTCTAATGAAATATGTACAATCATGTATAATGAGCTTTCCAATGTAACCAATCCAGCAGATGGCTACATACCAAATTTCTGCTCTCGCTTATCTCGAGCAGGCGAAACGATGAACCTGTAGGCAACTCAAAATAACCACTGAAACCAAAGCTTATGATAATGAACCAGGCAACATTTATCTTTTCTAATTCTTGCAGAAGAATGCCAAAGGGATCTTGATAATCCTGAAGCACTACCTTGTTTGGAGATCCAGCTGCAAAAATATAAGTACTCGCTTCATTCTGATCTGAAAGAACAGTGGGTTTCTGATTGATAGGAAGGCACAGAGAAGTATAAACTTCTTCCATATGAGTGTTGGCTGTAAATTCCTTGACCGTGAGAAATTTTGACATATTGTCTCTCTCAAGCTTATATTCCTCAATTTCATGATCTAGGTCATTCTTAAACAGAAAACAATCCTCAAGATCATCAAACATGACAGCCTCATCATCTTCATGAAAGAAAATATTATCTGTTTGTTGATCTATAAAACTAATTACAAGACTGTCATCATTTTCAAAAGAGGAAGAAGTTTCACCAACACTTTCGTGACCATGTGCACACTGTCGATTTGCTTTAGCTTGGGTTGTAGCATGACCTTTCAAAAGCTGATCTATCTCCTCTTCAGACAAAGGAGATAAGACTTTTTGTTTCCCTTTGCTCAAACAAGTCTTGTCTTCTTGAAATAACATTTCAAAACATGAAAAATCTAAATGACAGTCCTGATCTTCTGAAACTTGGAAACATTGTTGATCATCTTCATATGACATGGCAATCAAACTATCCAAATTATGATTGAAAGAAGAGTTTTCACTTACTTGAACAAAGATCTCATCTTGATGTTCATGAGCTGGCTGAATTACCTCCTCATGCAGGCTCTGTTCTGATGGCATAAGGACATTTGGATCAAGAACTTTGTCCATGATCTCAACAACAAAACTCTCCTTTTCAGGATTCGGCACAAGGTATTCTTGGTCACCATGATCTGAATTTTGATCTGAAATATCTGAATTGAGTGCATTACATTCTAAAATGGAATCTTGGCTACCCTGCACGCTGTCTTCTTCTGTGGGCAGATCTGAAACAAGCTCTTCTCTTTCATCAATTACAGCCATATGGCCATCTTCAACCTGCTGATCTTGACAAGTATCCTCTAATATTTCTATGTGCTGCTGAAACGGCTTTTCATATAGAGCCTCCATGATCTCAACATCCATAAAATTATCATTTTCATAATATTTCTCAAGGCTTTCAATAAAAGTATAACCATGCTGGCAACAGTCTTGAACTAAATTTAATGATGGATAAGAGTCCTTATATCTTTCAATGAACATAGCATGAAAATCCTTTAAACAATAAATACAAGCAGGTGGCAAACTTTCATACCATGATTGGGCTTTACCTTCCAGAGTGGCCAAGAATATCTTCATCAAGCAATCTTCAGGAAAATCCACCTTCAATTTGCGAATATGCATATGAAATCTAACCAGATGTAAAGCAGCATCCTTCTTACCATCATCTTTGAACGTGGGCAGATTCCTTGACCAATCTACCTTGGGCATCTTATTCGGAAAACCTGGAATATGATCTCGGCTCAAGGGAGCATATCTTCTTGCAATCTGATCCATCTTGAGAAGTCTCAAAGCTACTGAACTCTCTGCAGTGAAGTCACCATGAAGCACAGGTTGTTGGATTCTTCAGCGAAAGGAGTCGCCAGGTGAATGATTTCAGCCTGTCAAGTGTCTGATCGTTATCCACCATCAACAATCAGATCTGAACTTGATATATGTACTGGGGTGAAATGCAAATGAAGTGTTGTATTCACCAGCTCACGGAGATTGACTGAAGCAGCGTTTATCTACTAACGCTGATGTAAAACAAGAGCGTTTTCGAAGGCTACCTGGCATAACTTTAGGCTCCGTCTAAGACTTATGAAACAACACATCAATGAGCAAAGAATTAGATGTTCTCCCCAGTATGGTCGGCAGTATGTTAGCGCTTGAAATTTCACCTCAGGCTGAGAAAGGTAAACCTCAAGGCAACATCAAACCATTTAGCCTCGTAGCTAGCCCTACGGGGCAGGAGAAGGCTCTCTCCGGTCTATCTCGGTAAAATCTTCAATAGATGAGATGACCAATAAGGTAACACTGATATTAGGCTAGTAAACTAATAAAAGAGTTTGATTTGGGGTTTTTTGGGTTTTTGGTGGCAAATTGAGGAATTGCAATTTTGGGTGCGGGGATTAGACACAGTTTCTGCAGGGGGTTCCTTGGGGCGAGGTAGGAAACAGTATTGATGCCTTAACTTGAGATGGATGATCAGGAATGAAAGATGAGGAGCTAAAGAGAGCAAACAATGACTTTGAATTCCCTTTAGACAGTAGAAAACATGGAAATTAAACAAATTTAAAAGCAGAGCATGGCTAGCATGAATTCCTACTTTAACACTTCATTTGTTTAATGTGCAGCAGTAAAGAAAGGAAATGAATCACATAACAAAGCTTACAAGAACATTGAGAAACACACCATCAACACATGAGTCCACAAGAATCCCAAAGATGACTGCAAAACCCTGGTCTTCCTTAGCCAAAAATTGCAGAGATACAGTGAAATAATACAATGATAGTTTCTCCCTCAAGAGTCCAACCCTCCAACCCCTCAAAATGATTAAGAAAATACATAATATAGGCAAGCCAACCTCTTCCCTTGCCTCTAGGGGTCGATCTCATCCTTCTAGGAGCTGTTTCAACTAATTCTAAACTAAGCACTAAAATCTAGGCAGTCAAAACAACTTGCCTCTATAAGCTAGGAAACCAATCCATTCATTAAATATTTACCCTTGACATGAATGAATATTCTAGAAGAGTTAAACAAGAGTAAAAATGTCTTAGAGTTACAATAATTACATCAAATATAATCATCTTCAAACCCAAAAAGTCAAACCAAGTCAAACTGTGCTTTTCCGAGCTGTACAGTGAAATCTGGCAAAGTTTGCTCAACGGGTCGCGCCCACCTGCTCAACGGTTCGCGCCCCTTTGGAGCTCTGTTTGAGGCACTTTCAGGTGTCAGAATTGGGTGCAGGATAGCTCGTTGGAAAGGTATGTGAGTCTAATTTCCAACCCAACTGGAATTTTTGGATTTGGAGGTCATTTTCCCTGTCAGAACTTAATTCTCCCAAAACTGGTTTCTGCAACTCAAAAAAGTGGCAGAAAGTCAAATTTTGCATGTATTTTGACCTTTTGGAGGCCCAAAACTCCATAAAAACTAAAGTCCATCCATAGGCATATGTAACTTTGCATGAAAAATCTAGAAATGTTGAGTTTTTGCAAAAAGGAGCTGCCATGACAAAGGGTCTCACCGGGGGTGAGACCCGTTGAGGACCCAAAACCTGTAAATTTCCAAAAATTGCCAAAATTACCCAAAATTTTTGGAATTTTTTGGGATTTGAGTTGTGGCTAGGCTAATGAGTTCCATGATCCTTGAGTGAAGCCTCAGCCAAGATACGGAGGGGATCGGGCCTCTTTCTCCTTTTTTGTGCCTTGGCCAACCGCCTTGGATCCGGCGATTGTAATTTTGACATTTCTCTAAAACCATGACATCTGTGCAAAAATTGAAGGATTTTTTTCTTCTTTGGAACTTTGTGGACAAAAACCTCTCTCATTTTTCCAAAATTCATCTTTTATTGTTGTGGAACATCATTTGAGTGCGACTTGTCCCGATGTGTGAAACAAGGAATTTTGTCGAAATGGAGCGAAATGAAGGGGATAGGGGGCTTCTAAATTCTTGGGGAAATTTTTGGAAGTAGGGAGGGATGTTAGGAAGCAGGGGAAAGTGGAATCTCAGAGATTGAGTGAGGGGAAGGGGTTGAAAAGGGAAAAACACAGGCCAAACCTAGAAAATTGCCAGGTTGTAGCTAGAAACTAGGGTTTGTGCAAAAATGAGGAATTTGGCGGATCTAAGGGATGGGAAGTGTTTGATAAGGTACTTTAAGGATAGGGAAAGGTGTATGAACATCAGGAAACAAGTTTTTCCAATGATTTGACCATCCAAGGGAAATTGCCTTCAAAACCCTAGGAGAGGGAAATGACCTTGCCTATGCACAACTGAAACATGAATAAGGTGTAACATGACCCAATGGAACCTAATATGATGATAGAAACCCTATGAATGATGATAGGCTCAGCTGAATTATGAAAGGGACTGACATTTGGGCAACTTTGAAAAGTGTGAAAGCAAACCCTAGACCTAATGCCTAGTGACCAAATTTTGCTTGAAGACTTACTGAAATGACAAAATTTGACCTTGACACTTCAAAATCACTTTGTAAGAGCACGTTTGATCACTGGAGGAAGGCTGGAAAGACTGACACTAACATGTTCAAGAGAAGTAATTTAGTTAATGTTTTCTACGATACTCTTAAGCCCCCATTCCACGGTTGTTGTTCCTAAACCAGTTCCACATCCAAGTCATTTTGACTCAAATCATGATACATGTTTTGATTCATTAATGAGGGATACATCAAAGCCCTCCTGTAATGGGTCACTTCTTGTCGACGTCATCTCATTATCCAGGAAGTTAACCTGGAAACTTTTCCTTCAGTACCTTGGGACTTGTATACATCAATGGCAATTTTCCTCGCTCTTGGTGACAGGTTTTCATCATTGACCTTCGACAAACAGATTATGTGTGGTGTTTGACTTCAACTCATTTATTCACACCATACAAATTGTATTGTTGTAACTTGAGAACCATTAACATCATCGATGGTTTCTCTCACATTTGTTAACAAATTATATCGTTCGTTGATAATAAGATGGTGTCTACCATGTTTGACTCCAACTCCTTTATTCACATGGTTATACTCGTACGTTAGACGATCAAGTGAACGAGATAGAAGACTCTGAATCTAGTTCTGATGCAGGGCTTCCCGGCACAAACCATACTTAGCAAAATGATGCTAAGATTACCCAACATATACCCACAGTATGCAAGAATATGCATATACATAACTGTCCCAGGTATTTGACTCTACAATGGAGTCAAATCTTCATACATAAAATGGTCAAGGCCCTTTATAAGTTTCTTTGTATCGGAACCAATCACCTCGCCTGAAACCTCCTATCGGGAGTTTCTAAACAGCCCTCATAAACCTTGGCCGCATATATATTCTTCCATTTTACATTGGTTATACATATTTAACGTATAACCTTCATATCGCACTATTCCCATTTAAATCCATTTACAAAGGGAAATATATGCAAAACAAGCCTTTCCGCCTTTAGTACGGCCTCTGCACAAATTCTGAGGCTAAACCCCATCGCAATTGGCCATCTCTCCTATTGGTATTATATACATACCTCATTTCCCCTTCTTATTCCAACATGCTACTATCGGAACCATTAACTCTATGTTTGAGTCTTAAAAGACTCAACAACAACATCTTGGAAATACATGGGAATATGTTGAAATCCCGCTCCAAACCCTTATATGGCGGATCTCAAATATTATGGAACTGCCACTATAACTTTATCGGGTTCGACTTAATGTTGAACTCTCCACAACGCTACTCCTGTGGGCTCTGATAAGCCGATACCTCCGATATCTTATTGCCAACTAGCACGTATCGGCGATATCGCTATCGGCATATCGCTACGCTCCATTCCATTGTCACTGTCGTTTATCTTTGCCGAAATGTGATTGCAATTTTGATGGTGACCATTGATCTGATCCCGATCCAACGGTCCACGATCAATCGACAGTCATGCACCGACTTCGATGCCTCCAAAAGGATTCTGCCGATGTGATACGATCTGGACCATTGATCTCACAGATCTAATGGATCCTGAGTGATTACCACTTCACTTCTCCGCTAATAAATTTACTTAGTTTTTATGCCATTTTGAATGGTTTCTGTTGTTCTTCTGGGTCCTTCAGAGGTTCTTCCTCCTTAGCTGTTTCACTATGAATCTTCCTCTTATCTTCACTTTGCATGCTCCTCTAATTGTTGTCACTTCAAAGCAATTCTTGATCCTCCAAGTGGATTCAATTATCCGTTACAATTCCCTTGGAATCGTTTTTCTCCTCTGCGTGTCCTCTAAACTCTGCCTACAATCTCCTGTAAAATAACCTACGAGTTCAAACTATAATTAATCACAAACACGCGATTCACACTCTCTTGACACAGTCAGGAATAACTCTGAATATATTAATGTAAAAACACAAGATCACATTCAAGACTCATCGGTTTCGCACACACACATAGGCATGATTCTACTATTAGTCGCCTCCTCCCTCTGCCCATAGGCTTACATATGCTTATATGGAAAATTGGATTGGATTAATATGAAGGACTTGATCCCATCCTTTCCTTAAATCACTCAAATAAAGCCCTAAAGCTCGCTACAGAACACATATGGCAGATTACATTTAAATAAGTCTTCTAGAGACTTATCCATTCCATCTTTTTCTCTGTTTTAAAATAGATGTGTCCCTTTATGAGCTCAATGGTCCACTTCTACTCTAATTAATTCCTAAAATCTTTGTCTTGTTCCTTGAATCATGGAACTGTCTAAGAGTTGGATTTGACTTCTAACTCTTTTTCATTTATTCACCACTCATGTTCTCATTTATTTGTTTTGAGAGCATTTACATATTCTCCCATTATCTAATTAAATCACATTTAAAGGCCTAAATATTGCATTAACTTGATGCTTAGGAAAACTATTTCCTAAAATGCATGACCCCCTATATCTACTATTTACAATGATTTTCCTTGGGCTGAATGCTCCTGCATCAGACTCCCAAAGTAGAAAATATTCATGATCTCCTGATCATGTGTCTTCTGATCTTTGTCTTCCTAGATCCCATACTTTAGTTTGTAGTGGTCCAAACGCTCTGTACCTTTGCTGTTGCTGTGTGTCTACTGTCTTTTGCTCCATGTTCTTCTTATTGTCAATCAGATTCAAACTTTGATTGATCTTGCTTCCTGTTGCTACCATTTTCCTCCATTTGGTCTGCTCCATTATCATCTGCCATAACTCTTCAATCTCTATGTCCAGCACATCTTTGGACTGGTCCATATTCTGCTTCATATTTTTGCCTCCTTCTTTTTGTTTCAGGTTGTTTTTGTTGTTTTCTATGCTGACTTTAACTTTTCTTGCTATGCTGACTCTTGTTTTACTTGCTTCATCTTTTGGTTTACTTGTTGCCTCCCTATCATCCTTACCCTCTTTCATGATTAAATCATGATTGTCCAACACTCTCTCCAACAAATTAACATCTTTGTTCCCTGGATTGATTTCTTCCATAAAATCTCCTTCTTCCATTTTTAAGTGACTTAATTGTGTCAAGCATCCTCCAACATTTGCAACAAAACTTGCACTCACAAAACACTTGTTAGAATTAAAAACATGAGGCCTTAGTGCCCCTTCTTTCTTTGGCAATATTTTAGTTTGTTGTTCTATTTCCTCCTCCTCTGTCAGCATATCAGTATGTTGATTCAAATTCTCAGCAGAATTCGTGAGACTGTCAGTTGGTCTCTCTTCCACACCATCTGTTCTAATGATGTCTTCCTGCTTGGGTTCACAGTAGTGAACTTCTCCTCCTTTAACCTGCTACTAGTTATCTTCACTTTGAAATTGTTTGATTCCTACTGCCTCTTTACCATCTTCAAACAATATCTGCTCAATCTTTTTGATCACATACTCATACTTATTCATGCTTTTTAATGAACCTACAAACAAATTATTACACCTTCTTATCTCCATGGATACTTGAGACACATCTTCTTCTTCAGAAACTGTAACTATAGCTTCTCTTCTACCGTCGGGTTCTCTCATCAGTTTCTCCAGCAGTTTAATCTCTTCTTCACACTTAGCAAGAATTTCATCACAATGCTTTCTTCTTCCAGCTTCATCCTTCACATGTTGTGTTACAATATTAAAACAGTGTCTTCCTTTGACCCTTGTAATCTCAAGGTCTTTCTGCTCTAGCAAATCACTACTTCCCTCATTCAAGAGGTCTTCTCCATCATACTCTGTTCTCCTAGAGTACTCCTTGAGACTTTCAACATCTTCAAAAGACTGTCCATCCTCTTCAAAATACTCCATTGTTAGTGTTCATTTTTCCAAGGTTAAATCCTTTGCATAGGGTTCCTCCTTCTTAACATCTTTCAGTAGATGTCCTTCTTCCCTACTGTCTGTCTCAACAGTTTCCATGATTATCTCCACTGTTCCTATCATCATAGTGAATTGATGATTCTTTACTATGTTTTCAGCTAACATAGTCTCTTCCTCAAGTTTTCCTTCAGTCTCTTGCTGTTTATCTTCTCTAAGAGCTATCCTTGTCTCACCATCTGCATTAATATTCTTCTGCATTTATTCTGCATCCACAGACAAACTATTAGTCTTAGAAATATAAGACCCTATGGTCTCACTTGATGGTTCAACCATCATATCTCCTTGTTGTTCTAAATCATTCATATGATTCATAAATCCTTTGATAGTCTCTTCTTCAATCTCTTCAAGTCCTTCACTTGGTTCCTTGATATCTTTCTCCAGCTATATATGAGATCTATCTATCTCATATTTTTCCATAACATAATTTAGATTCTATTGGTCTTCTTCTTTTATGACAATATCAGCAAATTGTCCTCCACCTGTTTCACCTGCGAACATACACAAATTGTCATATTTAAAATCATCAGACCTTTTGGTCTCACTTGAAGTTTCAGTCTTCAAGTCTTCATCTTCACTTTCTCCCAAAATTTCTCCTTGTTTTGGTTCACAAATGGACTCTTCCATTTCTAACTCAACTTTTTTGAGTTTTTCCTTCAACCACTTTACTTGCATTTACTGTAGCCTTCTCTGCATCTCATGCCATTCCTCTGGCTTCTTCCTCAAGACCCAACCTAGTCTTTAGCTTTCCTCAAGCATTCTCCTTAATGCATTGAATTTTTCTTTTAATTCAGCAACTTCCTTGTCAATTTCCTCTTGACTCATCTTCTTTCCATTTGCCTTGGCATCCTTCTTTTCATATCTTCTACTGTGGCTTCTCTCTGAACCTCTGCTATGACTATCAGTAATCATCTTCTTCTTTTCTTTCTTCATAAACTCCTTCGCAACAAGCCTCTACGACAGCTAGTCCTCCTAACTGCAATCTTACCTCACTAAGTCATCCTCACTCAGTCTTTTTTTAAGCATAGGTCCTATGTCTAGAACCTCTTCTTGAGAAATACCTTTGCTCCTTCTACTCTTTTGCAATCTCTTATTTCCTCTTGAGAACACTTTAGCTGTCCTCTCTGTCCAATCTCTTGTTGGATTCTTCAGGTTTATTGCCACTTTCCTTCAGAGAATTCTCCTTACTCTGCCTTCAAGAACACATCTGGCTCCCCTCTCACAGCTTCTCTTGTTGTCACCTGTGCATTAGTACAAACACACATTCTTAATTTAAATCGGAACATATTACCTCACCTTCAGATCTCAGCATGATCTTGTTTCACCCATTCTTCTACACTTTTGAGTGGATTGTCCTCTGTTTTGTTTCCAAGTCCTCTTTCCTTCAGAACTTGCATTAAGAAATCATTCTTTCTCTTTCCTTCAGAACTTGCATTAAGCAATCTTTCTTTCTCTTTCCTTCAAGGAATCCTCTGTTCCTTCTATTCCAAGCCTCTACTGGAAGTGCTACCATCTCCCACTATAGTCTTTATCATTCATTCATGCACATTACCTTCTTCTGTCTGCAAACTCCTTTCATAGGAAATCTTCCTCATTCTGATTATAATTATGCTCTGGTACAAATCTGCTCTGATACCACTAATGATGCAGGGCTTCCTAGCACAAACCATACTTAGCAAAATGATGCCAAGATTACCCAGCATATACACATAGTATGCAAGAATCTTCATATACATAAGTATCTCAGGTATTTGACTCTACAATGGAGTCAAATCTTCATACATAAAATGGTCAAGGCCTTTATAAGTTCCTTTGTATTGGAACCAATCACCCCGCTTGAAACCTCCTATCAAGAGTTTCTAAACAACCCTCATAAACCTTGGTTGCATATATATTCTTCCATTTTACATTGGTTATATGTATTTAACGTATAACCTTCATATCGTGCTATTCCCATTTAAATCCATGTACAAAGGGAAATGTATACAAAACAAGCCTTTCCGCCTTTAGTATGGCCTCTGCACAAATTCTAAGGCTAAACCCCATCGAAATCGACCATCGCTCCTATTGGTATTATATACATACCTCATTTCCCCTTATTATTCCGACATGCGACTAGCGGAACCATTAACTCTATATTTGAGTCTTAAAAGACTCAACAACAACATCTTGGAAATACACGGGAATATGTTGAAATCCCGCTCTGAACCCTTATACGGTGGATCTCAAATCTTATGGAACCGCCACTATAACTTTATCGGGTCCGGCTTATCGTTGGACTCTCCACAGCACTACTCCTCTAGGCTCCGATAAGCTGATACCTCCAATATCTGATCACAGACTAGCACTTATCGAGGATATCCCTATCGGCATATCGCTACGCTCCATTACATTGTCGCTGCCATTTATCTTTGCCGAAATGCGATTGTGATTTCGATTGTGACCGTTGATCTGATCCTGATCCAACGGTCCACGATCAATCAACAGTCGCTCACCGATTTCGATGCCTCCAAAAGGATTCCGCCAATACGATACGATTTGAACCATTGATCTAACAGATCTAATGGCTCCTGAGTGATTACCACTTCACTTCTCCGCTAATAAATTTACTTAGTTTTTACGCCATTTTCAATGGTTTTTGCAGTTCTTCTGGGTTCTTCAGAGGTTCTTCCTCCTTAGCTGTTTCACTATGACTGTTCCTCCTATCTTCACTTCACATGCTCCTCTAATTGTTGTCACTTCAAAGCAATTCTTGATCCTCCAAGTGGATTCAACAATCCGTTACTATTCCCTTGGAATTGTTCTTCTCCTCTGCGTGTCCTCTGAACTCTGCCTGCAATCTCTTGTAACATAACCTATGAGTTCAAACTATAATTAATCAAAAACACATGATTCACACTCTCTTGACACAGTTAGCAATAACTCTGAATATATTAATGTAAAAACACAAGATTACATTCGAGACTCATCGAGTTCGCACACACACATAGGCTTGATTCTACTATTAGTGGCCTCCTCCCTCTACCCGTAGACTTACATATTCTTATATGGAAACTTGGATTGGATTACTATGAAGGACCTAATTCCATCCTTTCCTTAAATCACTCAAATAAATCCCTAAGGCTCACTACAGAAAACATATTGCAGATTACATCTAGATAAGTCTTCATTTGTCCCTTTATCAGCTCAATGGTCCACTTCTACTCTAATTAATTCCAACAAGCTCTCTCTTGTTCCTTGAATCACGGAATTGCCTAACAGTTGGAGTTGACTTCTAACTCTTCATCATTTATTCACCACTCATGTTCTCATTTATTTGTTTTGAGAGCATTTACATATTCTCCCATTATCTAATTAAACCACACTTAAAGGCCTAAAGATTGCATTAACTTGATACTTAGGAAAACTATTTCCTAAAATGCATGACCCCCTATATCTACTATTTACAATGATTTTCCTTGGGTTGAATGCTCCTGCATCAAGTTCCATCCATTTGGGTAGTGATTTCAAGATTAATGCAAGATCACAATGTATGATGGCTATTATCATACAGAAAGTCATCCAATCATGGATCCACACTTCATCATCAGTGGAAATGTATTCTTGATCATTGTACATGTGATGCTGGCTTATGTATTGAGTATGGTTATAACTCCCTTACCAAATATATCATGATGTAAATGTATTGTAACAGATGATGATCTGACCAATTGTTCTTGATCCAAACTTGTCACAAGGTAAATCACTTCAGTCATCAGCTGTCATTTCTAACTTTGCGCTTTAGGGGGAATATGTTATAGGTCATTTTATCACATATGGTCAATAGGCCTACAAACTAGATCAATCAACATCAATGAACACCTTGTCATGATCCCTACACAAATCCATAAGAAAGACTCTCTTATATCCCTGATTTTATGACCTTGACTACTTCATTCTAGTGCTTTTAAGGCCTAGCATACCCTATCCCTTTAGGGACTTGTGTTCAACAACAAGCTTCTCAGTTATACACCTTCTCTTATCAGAGCAGGTTGTCCCTTGTTGGGGGTGCGTTGACTCTAAAAATTTAGGAAAAATAAAAAGAATCATGAATCTTCCAAGAGTTGTTACAACCATTTAACTTGGAAAAGAACTTTGAATCCTATCTCATCCTACCTTGGATATTTCACCTCTTATCCCTTGAGCTCATCCTCCCATCAAGAATGGATCTCAAGCCTAGGTTGGTAAATGGATAAGATTCCTAAACTACCATCCTCTCCTATATATTTACTACCATCTACAAGCTAGAGGTCGGCTTTTGGAGACTAATCATACTCTCATTTTGCTGCTTTGATCCTAAGAGAGTTATCATTTTCATGCATTAGGGTGACCTTGAGGTGTGCATTGTGACGAGGAAGGACAAGTCAACTTGAGGAGATCTCTACAAGACCAGCTTCCATTTTTTGTTGTAAACTCTTTCCCTTTCATATTAATACAAATAGTATATCATTTTCTTATGTGTTATGTTATGTTTACATTCATATATTTCAACGCTATGCAGATCCATTGAATAGAATGGTTGGATAATGCTACATGGATTTTGTAGATCTTTGGCCTATGTTGATTGTTTATGTAGGTTCCAATTATAACAATCAGATTTATGTTTGGAGCTTACAAGCCAAGAGGAGAGAAGAGATTGTGACGAATCTCAAGTAAGCATCTTTCCATTTTCCAATTTCTCTAAGGAGAACTTTTTATAGTCTTTTTTTTTGTTGTTCTAGACTAGGCCACTAGGTCTAGGGAAGATAATTGTGTCCGCAGTCATAGATTTCATATAACAATGTTCAAATTGATTTATCTTTGTTTTCTATTAACCAATAATCTCATGCCACAAGTGGTCCATTTGATCGTAATATTAACTGTCATTTGATTTATCATTCTACCACCAGCATATCTAATGAAAGTTGTTTCACATTGATTTATCTTTATGGTTTATCTCACTATTCAGATACTTATCAAGCATTTGAGGCACTCTAGCCTTCTCTCATGGTTATGTCAGGACCTCGTTGCCTTAATAAGCCTTCTGAACTTGATCAATTTCATTTTCCCTTATGAGATTCTCATCCTGATTCTGGGATTTTAATTGAAAATTCATATTTTCCAGGATTTCATAATTCTAAAGGGGATTGTCTTGAATTTCATGATCCAATCACTAAATGGTTGGAGCAATCTTACCTAGAAAGCTTTGTCGCAGATAATAAGTTTCGATATTTTCTCATGCTTGCTTAGGAAGATGGTACAGACGAAGATGCATTCACAAGAAGCTTTCTAGGTTTGTTTGATTATGGTTTTCATAAAAAAGATAAGAGTGTGCACTGGTTAGAAGTAGTGGCTATGACATATCTTTCTACTAACAGGCAAGACCTTCAATTTGTTGTGCAAGTTATTCAAGATCTTATTTTCTCTATCGCACATTGTTTTATATATGTTTTAATCATTTGTACATTTGTGTATGTAGGTCGGGAGTAGTTACAATGGCTACATTGAAAATTTCATTATACTTGACCTTGGCCTTCTAGTTATTTAGGTTAGCAGTAGTGTAGCATCCCATTTTGCCTAGTATAGTTTTGCTGCCCCTATTGAGGGTGATTTTTATAGATAATATATGACAGATTTATATGTTATGGACTTGGAACAATCACTTGACTGGGGAACATTGTTATATATATTACATGCATAGTTATATTTCCTCTTATGTGTGGCTATGTGATTGATTATATGTATCATATCTACGTTGATTTACGTCTCCTTTTGTTTTATATCTAGATTATGACATATGAATGGAAGTTATTATATGGAGTAGTTAAAAGACCATATTCTTGTTGATGATTTATGATGTATGTGATTATACATGATTGAACTTGTATTTAGCAAGGAAATAGTTACTGCCGAGAAGGATGCTCACATGAATATGGAGGTCATGTTTACATTTAGGTAAAATGTGATTGAATTAAATTCATTATGAATTTTATTGATGTTTTTAATCTATGAGGTTATGATGTGCAGGTCTGGGGAAACAAGGCCTTACCAACGTATCATCAGATGCATATGAGCTCACAAGCAGTGCCTTGAGGAAAACCATGTAGCTTCACAAAGAATAGATGAGAATCTATGGGAAATATTAGGGCGTGGAGTCCTAACTTTCGAAAGATCAAGGCATGGAGTCTTGGATCTTTGGAATAGATCAAGGTGTGGAGTCTTGATTCTACTAGGACATGGAGTCCTAAGTACAGGGCAAGGATGTGGAGTCCTAACAAGGCAGGAGAAGTGCACAATAGGGGAGTGGAATCCCTATTCTCTGACTGGAAAACACCACTTAAGGGCTTACATCAACGAGGTGAATCAATCTAAGTTAAACTTTGAGTTGAATTAAATCCAATTTACCCACTTTAGAGGATTATTCAAAATAAATATTATTTTAACGCAAAATATTAGTTATCTACTTTTTAAAGATAAATAATAAGAAAAATACTTAAGTAGACACATGGGTGGTGAATATTACATAATTTAGGTACCTAATAAAAGGAGAAAATTTGGAGAGATGCCACCTTGGGGGAGTGGTGAATAATGCATTTTTTTATACATCAAAAATTAGTTAATTTTTGCATGAAGGGGGTGAGGTGTCACTCCACTCCATGCTTATAAATATTGAAGGATTTTTCCCCATGGAGGGGGAGACTAGAAGGAGTAGGGAAATTCTGCCAAAATGACTACCCAATTCCTAAATTAAAATCCTAGTAATTTATCTCAATTCCTAAATTAAAATCTCAATAATTTATCCTGGTTGATTGAGACTAAGTGGTGTGAGAGGAAGATAGGATATCTTCCTTAGTTGCCCAAAATTTCTCACTATTGTTGAAGTTGGTATTGTTTGTGAGCTCATAGAGCTCGGGGGTTCCAAGGAAAAAGGGTTTTCTTTGGATATGGTTGGGTGGTAAATCTGACTGGTCTATTGGAGTTGGAAAACAAAGTAGAACGACTCTGTATCAGGTAAAATTTATATTTTGTTATATTTTTCTTTAATTAACCTTTCTTGGATGAAGATGTAGTTAGTTTACCTTCAAAATAGTTCTTGTTGTTATAAAAGATCTAGTTATACATATGTTGAAATTACATAACTGTAATTAATTGTAGTCTCTATATCTTATATCCATTATAAGTTTACTGTTTTTATTTTCAATTTGTGGATCTCTACTTTATTACACATTTATGTTTATGGAAGCATATGTTGAAGAAGAGTTACTATTATGTTAATACATTTCTGTTTATGAAAGCCTATATTGAAGAAGAGTTAATATTCTGTTAATTTTTGTTGGGGAAGAAAAACAAAAAAAGAGGATTACAACTTAAGCTTGTAATTCACCCGAGTAAAAAACAAACAAAAAACCATGTCATGTAAACTATAATTGGAAGAGATGATGTTCATATTCCTATTCTCTGACATCCTCCTTTGCTTAGTTGGTATCCTTTAAGGTTATATATTTATCTTTCATCTAATAATAGTTTTCTGCAAAAGTCTTGTTTCAGAGTTAGCAGTCATTGTTTTGAAGGCACTCGGCACATTGTTCCTGCTCTTATTCTTTTTGTAGGAAAGAAAGTTCTCTTGAAATATAACATTTACTCTTTTTGCATAAAAGAAAGTATTCTTTGAAATGTAATGCTTATTCATTTTGCAGAAAAGAAAAACATATATCTCTGCTTAATTTTTGTTTACTCATGTTAGTGTGCTAATTTAGAGCGTCATATCATTAAATGCAAAGGTGGATAATGCTTTTAGCTTGATGGTTGTATATATTGGTGTGTTACATTTACTTTGGTTAATGCATGAGATAAATTAGTGTGGTAATATTTTGTAACTTTTACTATAAAACCTTACAAGATAAATTAGTGTGGTAATCCTCTGTAACTTTTACTATATATACATTCTTGGAAAATATGAGTTTATGATTCCTCCCTTTTCAATATGTAGTTTGAAGTTTTCATTATTGCCAAAAGTATTGGTGTTGAATAGATTCTGAAAGAGGTTAACCTTGGTAATCTTTTATAACCTTGGTAATATTTATATGCATTCTTGGAAAATGAGATTTTATGATTTATCCATTTTCATTATGTAGTTTAAAGTTTTTATAATTGTACTGGAATAATTTTTTAGGGAAGATACTATTAAATGTTTTATACCCTGGTATCTTTGGTCATTCTACCAATAGTTTATTTTGGAATGAGTTTAAATAATTTATTATTATTTTAATGTTGCACGCTACATAACACCAAATCTCAGTACGTGAGCTTACAGCGGGAGTAATTGTTTTTGAACAATGTGAAAGAACATTATGTTCTGTTTGTTAACACTTTGTTTTGTTTGTTTGGACTATCCTTGAAAAGAACATTTTGATTCTTTCTGTAGCTTGGAAATATATACTTATGCAATGGTAACAATAAGAATCTTTATTTCAAATGGTACAGATTTTGGTAATTATGGCCAGTCACTTATGGACACCATACTCTGGTATCCTTCCTTCATAGGGATGTTATTTGAATACTAAATTGAATTTATTTTACTAAGTTTTAGATTCAATGGCATCGCCTTCCTTTTCATGCTTTTAAAGTAATATAAATATTACATTGAAATTGTATGTAATTTAGTAAGTATTGGAAATTGTATCACGTATGTTTTAAAAAATTGAAATAAGAATTATGTTGGATTTTTCCTTTTAGGATATATATAAATTCCCTTGGAATATTTTTCACGTAAAGCTATGGTATTGATGAAAGATTCTTAGAATACATAAAGAGATTAATTTTAGTTGTTTGGGGTAAATAAGATAACTAATTTGGAAGTAAGATAAATGGATTTGAAATTATCAAGATTATTCAAGTTATAGTATCAGAGATTTTGAAAGAAAGTATTCTAGTGGGGTCCATAATATATGAGCCAAAAGAAAAGGAAAATTTATTTCCATCACGAGTAAGAAAAAGTATTCTAGTGGGGTCCACAATATATGAGCCAAAAGAAAAGGTAAGTTGCTTTCCATCACGAGTAAGAATGTTTGACATCAGTAAATCAGTTATAGAGAAGAGAAAATGGAAATGAATCCTCATGTTGTGATCATTTAATGTTTCCATAATACTAAAAGGAAGAATTTTATGTTTAAAATATAGGGAATTGTTGCAACGAAATATTTTGCAAATGAATGGATCAAATGTTAACATCTGAACTTTATGTTACATGGAATGAATGCTTAGGATATGATTAGTTCTTCTTTGTTTTTGGAAGACTTAATACAAGTCTATGTACGGCCAAAAGCATGATACAAGTCTATGTAAAGTATTGTTAACATATAAAAATATTATGGATCTATTTTCAATGCTTTTATGAAACATGGATGGGTTTTATATTAAAGAAAACACACACACACACACATACCTTTTTTTGGGTAACTTGAGTTACATACCTAGTTGGTAGTCGACATATCTTTCAAGTAGGTGTAGATGCATATTAGTATCTCTTTCACCTTCTCCATGCACTCGCTCTTTTCTTCTCTTACTTTTGTCTTGCATCCTGTTTTCAGTTAGTCTCCATGCACTCGCTCTTTTCTTCTCTTACTTTTGTCTTGCATCCTGTTTTCAGTTAGTCTCCATTTTCTTTGTCCTTTTGATTTTGGTTTTCTTGTTGTGTCTTGTCTCTTCCTTCATGTTTTATTTAATAATACTTCACATGAAGGATGTTGCCTTTGGCTCGAAAGACAATTTTTCAAAATAGAAATGGGCTTTGTTACACTACAACATTTGGCTAACCTTTAGTCCTTCTTCTTCGTCTTGGTTACACCTTTTGGTAATGATGTTCTGATGGAATTTATGATCCTTGCATAAGGAAATATTTGTGTCGAACTGTGATACATGTGTCTATTCTAGAAACCTCATTCCTACACTCGATTCTTTATGTTTTGTTGTTTTCCATGCTTATATGATCAAGTAGAGAAGGACAAGGGGAAATATAAACAAGAAAACTAATATCATAGGTTTTATATATGCTTCTCTAAAGGGACAACCTCTTCTTCTCTCAATAAGTCGGGATCCCTCTTCCGCCCATGAGATGAATAAGTGTCAATGCACAGTCCTCCATAAAATAAATAAGTAAAGGGTGAAAGAGGAGAAAGGCTTCTCACGCAGGGAGGTGAAGAAGAAACTTCGTCAAGGTATTATCCAGGCTCACTGGCAACAGAGCAATGTTTGTGTTCCTAAAGTGACTTCATTGGGGTACTGTTGTAGAGCTATAAAAAGGGTCTCTTTCGCCTCTAATTACCTCACGTTAATATGTCAATCCGGGAGCATTTTGTTATTTCAAAGAGTGTCTCAGTCTGAGGCTATCATTTTCTAGAGTAATGCTAGTACTACAGTGTTCAGAAATACAAGAGTAAACGGATGCTAGTCTACAACTAAGCTACTCCAAAAGAGTAAATCACACACTCAGAAGACTAGGAAATTTATCAGTCAAGGGTTCGGTAGCGATAACCCATCCCTTTGGAAACTGATGGAAAGGAAATTAGAGAATAAACCATGGATCTGGGAGCCAGACAGTAAATGCCAAGGCCCACTACAGCCTTAGATCATCTCCCACACCAAAATAACAAACACTAGCAAATGGAACGGCAGATAAGAAATCGAACAGCAGACGTCTAATGGAACAACAACTCTTAAATGGAACATCAATTATTAAATGGAACAACAATTCTTAAATGGAACAGCAGCTATGAAATAGAATCGACAACTAAGTCTTGCGAGCAGTAATAAACTTAATCTAACAAATCAAAGGTATCAATCATAATCAAACAACAATATTTCACTCTTAAGGCAGATCGAACAGCACACACTAATGGAACAGCACTGAGTACTGATAAGTTATGGAACAACACTTAAAAACCATATACGCACATAGCACGCTTAAAGCGTAATCTGATCCAAATATCAATCTTAGTTAGAGGGAATACGACTGCATTTCAAAATAGAACATCATCGTTCATCAATTAAACAATCGTAAAGAACATAACTCTCAGGATAAATTATGTAACGTGAATGAACAGATGCACAACATAAAAGCTCTGTAATAGGATAGTAACAATATTCTGTTAAGACTAATAATATTCAATCAACTCTGAAAGGAATAGTAATATGATGCAGAGTCAATACAATAGTTATGTCTGTAGAATTCTTAATGAATTAAACTTAACAGAGCATGTGATGTAAACTTATAAAGCATATCAGATTACCAAATAACGACGATAAGCAAACCACACAGAAATCAAATCGTAATAATACAGGAGCAAGTGTCCTCCAGGGCCGGGCCCTTAGCCTCCAGGGGTACACTGCTTGAGGTTAATCCAGACTTAGAGATGAAGTAATCGCCAAGTTTGTATTAATGCATGAAGCAAAATTACAATAAACCAGTTCTTATCGAGACTCGACGATCAAAGTTTTGATCTTAACAGAAATTACATAAAAGCATAATCATCTCCCTTCCCCCGAGCTAACAATGTTGTCCCTTTTATAAGGGTGACAGTGGAGATGTCTAAGTATAAAAATAGATAAAGCAGCGATCCCTCAGGATCAAGGATCCTGAGGGATTTTCCGAACCGTTAATCCTTAATCATCTCTTTTCCCTCCTGCGCCGAGCTGGTGTCTTCACCTCCTTTTCAGGGCCGATTTGCTTTGATCTGCTTAGCCTTGTTTGCATTCGGTCTCCCGTCAAAGGGACAGCGGTTACCTCGTCCTTGTCCTTTCCTTTGGAACAACAACTCCTCGTTTTCACCCCTTCCTGCATGAGGAAATGACAATTGTCAGCGTTTTAGTCTTGCATATTAATCTCACATGTTTTGTTATAATTCTTTATCGTTTTCCAAGTTCATGATGCAAAAAGGTTTACAAGTTCTACTGAAAAGTCACTGAAATGATCATCAAAAACATACCTTTTTAGTACTCCACACACCCCCCTGCTTACCCTATTTCATGCCCTCATGAAAACGTTGTAGTTGACATGCAAGGCAGTGAGAGAATAGGTTGGAGATGGAATCTCATGCGGAGGCCTACAGCCATGATGAGTAACTAGGTAGTCAAAGAAATGGCCTGTTTGACCCTCAGGCATCTCATACAGGGCTTGGTATTCGGGTGCAGGGTGCCAAATAATTGGACTCCAGAACCTATATCCTAACCAGGATGGCCCTGCTCTCAAAATGCTTTCGCCATAAAGGTGCAAATGATTGGCAACTAATTTCAAATTTTCATACTTAAATGGTTCCCTGAGCTGGATATTCGGATTAGAGATTTGATACCGAAATTTAGCTGCATCAATGGCAAGGTCTTTAATAGAAAGAAAGTATTCTAATCCCTGTCGAATGAGTGCCTCATGCATGGGTCCTAATGTTTCAATGACACCCGGAGTCTTCATGAGGTTTCTATGTGCTTTCCACAACTGTACTGGGTTCCTAGGCTCAGCCCTTACCCACAAATCTAAGCCGTTTTCTTGCCTCTGGAAAGTATTATAGGCTTTGAGCCATTTAATCTGATTAACCCCAAATGAGATGAATGCCTGCAATTGGATGTCTCCAACAAAGGGGCCAAGGTTCAGCTCAATCTCCTGGTCTAGTACGAGGTTATGCAAATAGAACTCGCGCAGCAGTCTCTGGACTTTTACCTCGTAGTGTTTACAGCAGTCTATAAAATCATTGACAGTGTTAATTTGTATGGGAGAACCTGCTTTAACATCTTTTGTTTTTAATTGCAAATACCGTTCCAGTAAAAATAGGGCATAATTTCTGGTAGGGGCCCTACATGCTAAGACGTCATTGTATAAAGAACACAAGGTATCCATCTGCTTGATAACAATATCTAGCCTACGAGTTACCTTTGCAACTTTCTCTTGTTCCTTCCGCCAACCTTCAAAAGCCTGGCTTTCAGATTGATTGATGTTCCTAAGTTGTTGTTGTAGCTCTTCATACTTTCCGCGAGGGACCGTTTTCTCTCTAAGCTTTTCTGCTTCTTGCTGAGCTTGCCTCAACCCCTTGCGCAAGGTTACTGTTTTTGGATCTCTTCTCCATGTAGCAGTGGAGGCCGGGAGTTTTACCTCAACTTTCTTATTGTGTTGCTTTGAGTTCAGAACCCTTATCACTCCTGAAAGTGGTGCCTCCGTCTGAATTTTCTTATCACAGGTCATCATATCATCCATTTCTATTTTAATGTGGATATCAGTCTGTTGTTGTTCCTTTTCAAATGGAACAGCAGTCTGTTCCTCAGCATCATTTGGAACAGCAGCTGGATTTTCGACAGGGTTTTGAACAACAGGACGAATTCTGATCCTCCGCCTCTTTGCCTTGCGGGGTTTTGCTGGAGTGGTCACCTTTTTCTTTCCTGAAGTCCTTTTTACCCTCTGCCTTGCTTTCAGGATCCTAATCTGCTGGTGGAGCTGGGCTATTATGCTCAATAATCTCTGTTGTTCCTTTCGCAATTCTTTAATTTCCAAAATTTCGTTAGAAGGAACAACAGGCCGTTCACTGCGGCCTGGACCGTGACTAGTCCCTGGATCTTCCTTCCGGGGTGTTTCTTCATTGTTCTACTCTGGCTGTTCTGGGGTAGGAACCCTAACTGGTTCTGTCAATTCTTGGGCAACTTCTTTTTCTGCCCCTGCTTCCTCCAGAATTTCTTCCGGTGTCTTCTGGTTAGGAATGGATTGTTCCTGTTCAGTATCTCCTATTGTTTCTTTATCATGAACAGGCAGATTTTCTTCTTCTGCCTCTTTTGCATGTGGTTTTTCAAGTGCATTTTCCTCCTGGGGTTTTTCATGGAGGTCTGATGGACTGGAAGGTTGGCCATATTCACCCATATTGGCCAAGACTTCAGCCAATTCATCTTCTCCCACTGGGTCCTGTGATGGGCTACCTTCCTGCTGTTCCATTTCCTCCTCTTGCTTGGATTGTTCAGCTTCTGTTTCATAATGCTTAGCTTCTGTTTTAGATTGCTCGGCTCCTTCCTCATTTTCTTCTTCAGATTGCTCGGCCTCCTCTTCATATTGCTCGGCCTCTTCTTTCTCTTCTCCTTCAGATTGCTCGGCCTCTTCTTCTGGCCGTGAGGGTTGCTCATCTTCAATTTCTACTGGCTGGCTGGTGTTTTCCTGAAGTTTTTCCAACCTCCCTCGTATTCGTGCTAACCGGACCGATTTCCTACGTTTCTCTGGTTGTTCGGGTGTACCGGTGGCATGCTTACGTTTTGGGGATGGTGTTGTCAACCCCCCTCCAATCATTGCAATTAGTTCTTCCCAGCTGCTCTACTGCTGGGTGAGGCTATGACTAAAAATTAATTGAATTAACCCATGATGACTAACAACTGACTCTACATGTTGTGCCTTTTTTAAGCTCCGTGCAACGTCATGAAGTAACGAATTCAAAAGTGCAGGTAAATTTACAGAGCATTTCTGTTTTAGAAAAGCTAAGAGTTTAAGATGTCGTGGTCTTACCATGTCTTTTCTACCCTCACAGGTGATGTAGCTTTGCACGGTCCTTGCCAATTCTGCCCAGGGCTCTCCTAGCGTTGCTGGTAGAACTCCCTTTCCTTTAATTTCCAAGCTCTAGCCTTCATCCTGGAAGATTTCTATAATCTTCTGTAATCCCTCCTTTTTTAACGTCCATACAGGTCTGGTGGCTGGTAGTCCCGAGACTTCTGCGATTATGTCATCGGTGACTGTTATCTGTCTCCCCCTCACTGTGGAGTAATCCTCCTGCAAATTCTGCAGGAATTCAATTGCCACTGTCTCGTTAGACTCCTGCAAGCGGTTGAGATAAGTCAGCCACCCTGCTCTTGCCAGGATTTCCTGAGTAGCAGCGGAGACTATCAACACCTGCGGTTCCCTCCGGATTGCTCTTCCTCCCATGGTTTCACTGTGAATTCTCAATGGAACAGCAACTGTTCGTGCTGTTTGAAACACAGAGAGGGTAATAGACGCAAGACTTGTTTGAAAAAAATAGAGTATACAACGGAAATGGCTTATGAACAACAATTCGTGTAAAAAAAATAAAAATAGCGTGCTGTTAAGCCATGCCATACCCCAATACACGACTTTCCCGAATAGTGAGCTGACACGTAATCCAGGGAATAATGAGGTTAACCTCCCCCCCGCAATGTGATAGGTTGTCCCAGCTGTCAAATAAAGGAGCAGCGCCCATTCTGAAACAGAGTCATAAAGGAACAACGTATAAAAATATGTCATGTTTAGAAAAACTACAAATTACTGAAATCGAGGTGTAGAGTTGGATCGCGTATTACGTAAGAGGCTGCTGTGATATGATGCGAGGTTGAGAGGAAAGGACATCTGTCGTACTTTCTAAATCTCCTGTGGTCATTGTCAATTACTCCGCCATGATTGGTGATAATAGATTTTCATGCGCTATATAAATCGGGAAATGATATATGATTAATTACCAAGGTGTAAGAAACAAAAGGGTATTAATAACTCACCTATTGGTGTAAATAATGTGACTTCGATACCATTAACAGTGCTTTGCTGTCGACAGGTGTCCATAACCTTGGTCGAGTTGTTTATTTCACCCATGGAACCATGATCCTTTGTGTATACTTTAGGGAGTGTAATGTCAAAATGTAAGCCATTATGCTGGCTTGGTAACCAGTTAACCATAATGCCATTCACGAGGAAGGAGTGAAAAGTGGGCAGGTCGGCTCGTGATGAGACCTCCTGTTCCAAAGTTTGTTTATTTGATATACCTTTTGGACCATATCCCTGGTGTGGTGGCCATAGTGGGAATGCCACTTCGCTTTCATCCTCGTGATCATGGTAGGCTGGCTCTTGATGAGACCCCCTATCCTGCATTTGACAACTTATAAGTCATGTTTACTTTTTTCTTTCTTTTTCATCAAGTACATTCCCTTTTTTATACACAAGGGGTGGTTCAACACTCCTTAAGAGTAGGAATGGTGGAAGAAGTCTTAACATCTCAATAGGAAGATATAAACCCTTTGCTCTTATTCCGAAATAATAATCAAAGGGGATGAAAAAAAGGATTGTCATGATGAAGATGAACAATCATAGCAGAATTAGTAGAACAATGACAGCAAAAGATGATAAATAAGTGTGTCCTTCCTTTTGTCCTCTTACCAATGCAGAGCCTTATAAAGATAGCGATTTATGATTAGCTGATTTCAGTATGTTGAGGTTTTGTATCCATTGCATAAATGCATAGTTGTATTCTAAAAGACTTGAAAGAACAGGAGCAATAAGCATCCTTAATTTAGATCAGCAAAAGCATGCAAGTGATGTTCTTTTTGGAGAAAGGGCCAACAAGAGACCTCAAATAGCAGAAAATTCAAATGTCGTTTCTTTGAAAAAGGAACAGCAGAACATTCCAATGTCGTTCCTTTGAAAAAGGAACAGCAAAATCAAAAATATGTTGTTCCTTGGAAAAGGAACAGCAAACACGCGGAAATGTCGTTCCTTTTGAAAAAGGAACAACAAAATAAAAAATATGTTGTTCCTTTGGAAAAGGAACAGAAAACACACGGAAATGCCATTCCTTTGCAAAAAGGAACATCAAAATCAAAAATATGTTGTTCCCTTGGGAAAGGAACAGCAGACACACAGAAATGTCGTTCCTTTTGAAAAAGGAACAGCAAAAATCGAAATGTTGTTCCTTTAGAAAAGGAACAGCAGAACAGGCAAATGCCATTCCTTTGGAAAAGGAACAGCACAAAATCAAGAATGTTGTTCCTTTGGAAAAGGAACAACAGAAACACACAAATGCCATTCCTTTGGAAAAGGAATGGAAAAAATCGAAAATGTTGTTCCTTTGGAAAAGGAACAACAAAACACACAAAAATAAAGAAAAAGATCCTAATTACAACAAGATGACGGCTGATCCAACGGAATTTGCTCTTTTTGAAAAAGGAACAGCCGGAAGAAAATGTTGTTCTTTTGAAAAAAAGGAACAGCAAAAATGACAGCAAAACATTAATTCAAAAATATGTACAAAAAATGATTCAAAGAAAAAGAACTTATGTACAAACTGTAAAAAGAAATGAATTCCTTAATGAATTACAGGTGAGGAAGACTTCTCTTCCTCTCCCAAAATCTCCATATCAGTGTCTCGGCGTAGCTGCTGGCAGAAGGACTCCCGAGTGAGTGGTTTGCGATAGAGACGAACTCGGTGGCCATTTACCTTGAAGGCATATCCAGAACCATCAATAGTGATTAGAGTAAGGGTCCCATTGTCATGTACCTTCTGGATTTTGTATGGTCCCAACCAATGAGTCTGGAGTTTCCCAGTGAAGTCCTGAAACCTGGAGTGGTACAACAGAGCCCAGTCTCCCTTGTGGAAGACTTTGTTTTTAATGAGAGCATCATTCCATTTAGCTCGCTGCTGTTGGATCAGGGCAGTATTTTGAAGTGCAGAGAGCCTAATTTCGTCCAACTCATTGATCTGTTGCAATCGATTAATCTGTGCCTCGCTTAAATCTAAGCCAACTTCCTGTGTCGTCCGTAATGTTTGGATTTCGAATTCTGTAGGGAAAATGGGTTGTCTTCCAAACACTAATTGATAAGGTGAGTAACCAGTGGTGCTTCTCCATGTTGTTCTGTAAGCCCAGAGTGCTTCAGGTAGTCTGGCAGCCCAATCACGTCTATGGGATGCAATGGTTTTCGTTAAAATTGCTTCTATTATTTTATTGCTGCTTTCTACCTATCCATTCGCCTGTGGGTGGTATCGAGTAGTGATTTTATGTTGGATGTGATAATTGTTGAGTGTTGCAGCTCATTTGTTCCCAGCAAATTGTGGTCCACCGTCTGTAATTATTTCTCTTGGAAGGCCATAACGTACAAATAGATGGAACAGGAACTGTATGACAGAGTCCTTTGTAGCTCTAGGAAATTCTTCTGCTTCAACCCACTTGGTGACATATTCTGTTGCCACCAAAATATATGTTTTCTGATTTGATGATGGGTTGATAGGTCCAACGAAATCAAGAACCCATCGCTCGAATGGTTCAATGACTAATTGTGGTTTCAAAGGCATCTCATCAGATTGACCAGGACGTCCTGCTCGCTGGCAGCTGTCACGAGCTTGGACAAATTTCTTTGCATCTTTGAAAATCGTGGGCCAGTAATACCCTGTCTGCAGCACCTTATGTCCAGTTCTGCGCTCAGCAAAATGTCCACCACATGGTCCATCATGACAGGCTTTTAAAATGTCAAAGATTTCATCTTCTCGAACGCATCTCCTGATATGCATGTCTGCCCCTGTGTGAAACAAATAGCCCCCAATCCACGAGAATCGAGCACTCTTCTGAACAATCTGCTTCCGCTCATTAGGGGTTAGGTGTTTTGGTAATTTACCTACTGTGAGGTAATTGGAAACATCAGCATACCAGGGTGTTTGAACAGCAACAGCAAACAGATGCTCGTCCGGAAATTGATCTTCAACTGTTGCTGCATCAATTGGCTTTGGCATTCTTGAGAGAAAATCGGCTACAGGGTTTTATTTTCCAAGTCGATCCTTGATTGTGATATCAAATTCCTGCAATAGAATCAGCCATCTAGTTATTCTGCCGTTTGTGACAAGTTTATTTGCTAAATATTTTATGTCAGAATGATCTGTATACAAGATAACAGGATATCCAGTAATGTAATGTTTAAACTTATTGACATCATGTATTACAGGTAGGAATTCTTTTTCAGTAACAGTGTAATTTAATTCAGCAGGGGATAATTTTTTGCTGATGTAATAAATAGCATATGGTTTTTTATCCTCTTCCTACCCGAGGACTGCTCCAATGGCTATGTCTGAGGCATCATATGATATCTGGAATGGAAAATCCCAATTTGGTCCTCGAAGTACTAGGGCTGTGGATACGAGCTTCTTCAGATCCTTGAAAGCACGTTCACATTTTCTGTCCAAATAAAATCAACGTAACCAGTTAGTGCATATAGATGTGCAGCAATGTGCGAATAATGTTCTATAAATCGCCTACAATAACCAGAAAATACAAGAAAACTACGTACCTCTGTTTGAGTAGTAGGAGTGGGAATAAGCAAAAGTATTTGGATTTTGGCCGGGTCTACCTAAATGCCAGCTTCTGAAACATAGTGTCCTAGGATAAGTCCTTCAATCATCATCATATAACATTTTTCGTGGCTTAAGCAAAGCCTGGTAGCAATGCACCGTTGTAGGAATTTTTCTAGGGTGTCTAATGCTGGATCAAAATCATCTCCATATGGTGTAAATTCATCCATGTATACTTCAAGTCCATCATTTATTAAATCTGCAAAAATACTAAGGATAGCCCTTTGGAATGTGGCAGGAGCATTGCATAAACCAAAAGGTAGAACTCGATAGGCAAAGGTTCCCCAAGGACAAGTAAAAGTAGTTTTGTCTTGGTCTTCAGGGGCAATCTGAATCTGATTGTATCCACTGAAGCCATCCAGGAAAGAAAATAATTTCTTTCCTGCTAAAGTATCTAATACTTGGTCTATGAATGGGAGAGGGAAGTGGTCTTTTTGTGTTGCTTTATTTAGCTCCCTATAATCCACACAGATTCTCCATTTCCCATTCTTTTTTGGTACCACCACAAGCGGAGAGACCCATTTACTATCAGAGATAGGATAAATAAAATTGACATCTAAAAGTTTTTGAAGTTCAGCTTTTACCACATCTTTTAGATGAGGATTAAGTCTCCTTTGAGGTTGACGAACAGGTCTGGCATCCTTTTCTATATAAATGTGGTGTGTACATAATTGGGGGTCAATTCCTTTCATATCAGGGTAATCCCATGCAAATGCTTCTTTATATTTTGTTAGCAACTGGATGAGCTTCATTTCTTGTTCAGGTGTGAGGTTGGCATTAATATTTAAGGTTTTTCCCGGTTCAATTTCCACAATTTTACTATTTGCAACAGAAGTAACAGGTATTGTTTGATCATGTGTATCTTTCAGAGGATCTTCTTCTAATTCATTATCAAATGCTGCTTCTATCATGTGACACTGTGTGCAGGATCTAGTTTGACTAATAAAATTATTAATGGCATCATCTTCTATTTGGTCTTTAAAATCAAGTGCCTCTTGTATAGTTAATGGAGATCGAATGTTATCAGTAAGGTATGATACAGGGTGCTTATTAGTTTTGATTATTGTGACACTTGGTTGCGCTAGAGGATATAGAACTAAATTCTTGATATTTGGTCCTTTGGTTATGGTCATATTTCCTTGTCGACAGCCAATGTAAGCATCGGCAATAGCAAGCCAAGGTCTTCATAAAATCAGCGGGTGTCCATCAAGTCGGGTTTTGGGATTTATTATCAGGAAATCAGTTGGATATTCCCAGTAATCAACAGATACCATGACATCATGTAGAGTACCCTCCGGCCTAACCACAGATCAGTCAGCCAATTCTAGCAAGGTAGAGGTGGGTTCTACCGATGTAATGCCCAGCTTTTGGCAAGTAGTGGTTGTTAAGATATTAATTGCAGCTCCTAGATCAACTAAGGCATTAGACAGGGTCTGACCATAAATTTGAACAGTTACAATTGGATTTCCTGGGTCTTCATATTTAATGGGTGTTTCTTTCCCTGATAGTAAGTCAGATAAAGTGTCGACTACTTGGACTCTTGGATTATTTGTTATATTCCTCCTTGGTTTCTTTATGCACAATTCTTTGATAGTTTTTGCGTATATGGGGATGTCTTGAATGGCTTGGAGGAATGGAATTTTTATGTACAGGTTTTGTAATTCTCCCAGAATGTCAAAGTCAGGATATTGTATAGGTCGAGGTATGACTAATCGTTCTGGGAACGGAGGAGAGGATGTGGTTGCTTGATTATGAGTTTGTTGTTTATTCACATCCTCTTGTGGTGACAGATGTTCTCTGGGTAACTGATCTTCAATCTGAATTGTCTTATCTCCCTCGGTTTCAATAATACGCCCAGATCTTAACTGAAGATCATTGCACTCCCTTAAATCAGCTCCTATTTCTGGTGTTTCTATAATTTGGAGAGATTGGACCAGTCTGTTATTTGGATTGGGGTTGGGTTGGGCTGGGAGTTGCGGTCTCAGATTAGACTGGGGATTCTGTTGTAAGGCTGGCAGTGTAGGTTGAGGGAGTGGAATAGTTCCTACTGGCTGATGCATCGGTTTCTGCCAGTTTGTCTGCCAGGCTGAACTTTGTGAAGTAGGGGGAGTCCATTGTGGAGAATATGGGTTACCTTGCCAATATGGTGGAGTATAAGGGAAATTCGGCCAACCAGATTGGCTTGCCTGATTCAGCCACGGGTTTGAAGAAGGAAACAACTGCGGTGACCAGTTTGGAAACGGAGGTTGGGATTGACTTTGCCACATATTATATTGTTGAGCATTATATTGTGGAGGCTGAAAAGAAGAAGTTGGGTCTGAAAACATACCAGATTGTCTCGGCTGCCACTGACGGCACTGGTTGATCAAATACACTGATTCTGGTTCTTCTTCCGCTTCTTTATATACCGCCTTCAATCCAGGAAGTGAGGGGCAACTCTCCGTAAGGTGATCCTTTGTACAGATGGCGCATGTTTGGACTGTATCTAGTGGACACTCTTTATGACTATGCTTTTTCTTGCATCGGGGGCAGAAGATCGCCAAATTCTGTTCTGCCTCCATTTGCTTCTGTTTAGCATGCATAATATCAAGTTGTGTAGTTAGTGTCCCAGAATATCAGTTTTAAAATTTTCCAATAAATTTCCAATTTATACCCATGTTACTCCTTCTGTTGAAATTTTATTATCTCTTACAAACCGATCATGTTCTGCCGGTTTTACTCTTGTGCTGCCTCTCAAGCTCCTGATACATAAATCAATAATGTCAGCAAAATTCTCTTGATAAATATCCCCTTTTCCCATGATGTTTAATGTTTCGATCCATTGTTCCTTCATGCCCCTTATCAATGCAGTTTTTAACACATTATCAGGTAAAGGTAGTGATGCATAAGGAGATCTTTGTAGATTGTACTGGAAACGTTCCACATACTCCTCTAATGTTTCATTCGGTCTAGCTGTCATCTGGAATATTTCATCCTTTAGTTCTCTAGACCTGCAATAATCCTGATATTTTTTTAGGAAAGATTCTTTCATTTGATCCCAGTTATTTATAACCCCACCACCTAATCCCATAAACCATCTTAAAGCGGCCCCTTTTAATGTAGAGGGAAATAGTTTCAATTTCTGGGGGTCGGTGGTGTAATCATATCCCCTACACAACACATCAAATTCAAATAAAAATGCATCCGGGTCTTCCAATGTGAGACCGTGAAATGTAGGGATATGTTGAAGAGGGATTGCTTTCATAGGCGCATTTGCTGCAGAATCCACTATAGGGTATTGTAATGTAGAGGTTTGAGTGTTTGGCTGATTCTGATCCATAGGGTTGAATATATGCCAATAACCTTCTGGGATATCTAGGAGGGTATTCCTAGGTTGAGAGGGAATGGCTTTGACAGAAATAGTTTTAATAGCACTTCCTCTATCTGGGATAATTAGAATGCGTGATGTCTGAGGAGATTGGGTTCCTTCAACAATGATTTTTGCAGCACTCCCCTTGTCTAGGTTGTTTAATGGCTGATTTGTTCCAATAGGAGATCTTGGTTCCTCGGTCTCACCTGTTTCTCCTTCTCCTTCACAAAGATTGCTGAAATTCCCTTCCTGCAATAGTTCTGGAGTAGAATTTTCAATCTCTTGAAAGTCCTGCTCTTCAGTTTGACTATGCACCTCAGCAAAGGCTACAGATGGTGATCCTGTGGCCTGAAGGGAACTAGTAGGCTGTTTAGAAATAATTCTCCTGGGTCCTACTGATGGCTGAGATTCTGCTTTCTTGTAGATTTCGTCTATGAAGGTCGTTCGGCCAAGGGTCACCGGCCCCTTAGCTTTTTCTAGCTTGGGTGGAGGTTTGGTATTTTTTTCTGGTTTTTTCTGCTTAGTCATGCACTCAAATGAACTACTAAATTCTATTCAAACAAAGCAACAACAAATCTATTAGGAAAGCGGACAGAGGAGCAGGGATTTTACATGCTCCGTACGTAGGTTCTTACCTTCTGTTTTTAAAATCCAACTTTTCCCTAGCAGGTTCGTACACTACTCTGAAAAAAAAGACAAATGGCTACACTCTTTCCCTGGCAATGGCGCTAAAATGTAGAGCTATAAAAAGGGTCTCTTTCACCTCTAATTACCTCACATTAATATGTCAATCCGGGAGCGTTTTGTTATTTCAAAGAGTGTCTCAGTCTGAGGCTATCATTTGCCAAAGTAATGCTAGTAGTACAGTGTTCAGAAATACAAGAGTAAACGGATGCTTGTCTACAACTAAGCTACTCCAAAAGAGCAAATCACACACTCAGAAGACTAGGCAACTTATCAGTCAAGGGTTCGGTAGCGATAACCCATCCCTTTGGAAACTGATGGAAAGGAAATTAGAGAACAGACTGTGGATCTGGGAGCCAGACAGTAAATTCCAAGGCCCACTACAGCCTTAGATCATCTCCCACACCAAAATAACAAACACTAGCAAATGGAACGGCAGATAAGAAATCGAACAATAGACCTGTAATGGAACAACAACTCTTAAATGGAACATCAATTCTTAAATGGAACAATAATTATTAAATGGAACAGCAGCTATGAAATAGAATCGACAACTAAGTCTCGCGAGCAGTAACAAACTTAATCTACCAAATCAAAGGCATTAATCATAATCAAACAGCAATCTTTCACTCTTAAGGCAGATCGAACAGCACACACTAATGGAACAACACTGAGTACTGATAAGTTATGGAACAACGCTTAAAAACCATATACGCACACAGCACGCTTAAAGAGTAATCTGATCCAAATATCAATCTTAGTTAGAGGGAATACGACTGCATTTCAGAATAGAACATCATCGTTCATCAATTCAACAATCGTAAAGAACATAACTCTCAGGATAAATTTTGTAACGTGAATGAACAGATGCACAACACAAAAGCTCTGTAATAGGATAGTAATAGTATTCTGTTAATACTAATAATATTCAATCAACTCTGAAAGGAACAGTAATATGATGCAGAGTCAATACAATAGTTATGTCTATAGAAATCTTAATGAATTAAGCTTAACAAAGCATGTGATGTAAACTTATAAAGCATATCATATTACTGAATAACGACGATAAGCAAACCACGCAGAAATCAAATCGCAATAATACAGGAGCAAGTGTCCTCCATGGCCGGGACCTTAGCCTCCAAGGGTACACCGCTTGAGGTTAATCCAGACTCAGAGATGAAGTAATCGCCAAGGTTGTATTAATGCATGAAGCAAAATTACAATAAACCAGTTCTTATCGAGACTCGATGATCAAAGTTTTGATCTTAACATAAATTACATAAAAGCATAATCATCTCCCTTCCCCCGAGCTAACAATGTTGTCCCTTTTATAAGGGTGACGGCGGAGATGTCTAAGTATAAAAATAGATAAAGCAGCGATCCCTCAAGATCAAGGATCCTGAGGGATTCACCGAACCGTTAATCCTTAATCATCTCTTTTCCCTCCTGCACCGAGCTGGTGTCTTCACCTCCTTTTCAGGGCCAATTTGCTTTGATCTACTTAGCCTTGTTTGCATTCAGTCTCCCGTCAAAGGGACAGCGGTTACCTCATCCTTGTCCTTTCCTTTGGAACAACAACTCCTCGTTTTCACCCCTTCCTGCATGAGGAAATGACAACTGTCAGCGTTTTAGTCTTGCATATTAATCTCACATCTTTTGTTATAATTCTTTATCGTTTTCCAAGTTCATGATGCAAAAATGTTTACAAGTTCTACTGAAAAGTCACTGAAATGATCATCAAAAACATACCTTTTTAGTACTCCACAACTATCTAGGCATGCTGACAATGGAGCAACACGAGAGATGAAAAAATATACTCTAAATATCTTAAGCTTGTGAATAAAATTACCCTTCTCTTGATTCAAAACATTGCGATATAGCTGGCTTCATGATTGTGTTCAACTGAGAAAGGATGAAGGGGACTATGTTTATACACAGGGTAAGTGGGGAAGCGAAAGTAATATGAATGATGAATCAATACTTCCTAAGAAAATAGATCCTACGAATCAATACTTCCTGAAAGGCAGAGAAGCTGGAGTTCTACCAATGTGTTGCCAAGTTTTATTGTTGCGAAAAACACGCTCCAAAATTTAGTCTACACTTGAATTTTGGAGCCTATTGTGGATCTTGTGATCGTTCATTCCGTAGTCACTTATGTTCGATCGATAAGTGTCAAAGTGATCCGGATCTTGGGAGGAGGCCACCAAGATCTAAAAAATTGAAATGCTAGAAGAAAAAGAGGAGAACAAATAATAAACAAAACCACAAAGATTTTTTATTATTAAAATAGATATAATTATAAAGGCTACATTGTGGTGGACAAATTGTCCTTTAAAAAAATGTGACTTGTTACTTATAGCCTTTTTTTGTTACAATACCACAGGTAAATACCATGGGTGAGTGAATACCATGGGTGGATGTCACTTACAATACCATGGGTAAATTCCATGAGTAGATAAATACCATGGGAGGATGAAGACCAAGGGTGGATGCCACTTACAATACCATGGGTAAATTCCATGGGTGGATACCACTTACAATACCATCGGTAAATTCCATGGGTGGATGAATACCATGGGTGGATACCGTTTTCCATTTGAATCACAAAGGCACATGCTCTGTCTACAAAAATTTCATGAGAGCGCTCTTTTATACAAGCTTGAACAGGCATAGCACAATTCCATCAATGCAATGCATGTGTGATGTTCAACCTATGTCGACAGTCATTACGCACTTTCATTGACAATATCTCACTTTTGGTTGTGAATGTACTATTTCGGTGAGTTTTTTCAAACTATCACTTTTGTGCGCCTTCTCTTTCGCGAGTGTGGCTTTCATGTTTTAACTATTTCTTTCACTTGCTTTCACCTTAATTAGTGTATTTTTCATGTTATCTTTTCTCTAGCATGTGTCTCTTTCACCTTAATTAATCTCTTTTTCATGTTATCTATTCTCTAGCATGTGTCGCTTTCACCTTAATTAGTGTCTTTTTCATGTTATATTTTCTCTAGCATGTGTCGCTTTCACCTTAATTAGTGTCTTTTTCATGTTATCTTTTCTCTAGCATGTGTCGCTTTCACCGTCATTCACATATCGCAAGTGTCATTCACACTTTTCTCTTCATATAGCAAATGTTGTCTTTTGGCATGGGAAGTGTCACTTATCGTATAAAGTGGAGATTTGGCTTGTTTCAAAGGGTAAATTTGTTGTTAATTATTCCTTCTAATCATGTAGACATGTTTTACACTCATTCCCAAATAATTATGCACTCTTTCACAAGTGTTGTCACTTTCATCACAAAGTGTACCTTTTGTGTTGCCACACTTGGAAAGGCATGTTGTATCACCATCACATTGAGGATATCATGTTGTTATTTTTTTCTAAGTGATCAATGTTGTATCATCCATTGTTTTTGAGTGTGTGATCATGATCTAGTTTTTTCTTTGTTCACTTGAGCTTCATTGATCCCACACATAGCCTTATCTGGAAAATTTCACTCCCGAGGAACTTGACTTTGGAGGGATCAAATACAACCATAAGAAAATAACATTAGGAACTCAAAAATATTGAGCATTATATAAAAAAAAAATTGAATTTCACTTCATTGAACATATCATCAAATTTACATATTATTAACTAAAACTATAATGAAGTCATACAAAATAATATTATAACAACATAGGTACCGTTCGCTAGGAGACAAGATTCAAACTTGACTTGCCACTATTTTCCCTCCTTTGTTGTTGGTCACCTCCAATTGTGAATGTCGACGTGCTTAATCCGAATGCAATGAGCCACCGGTTGACCTCCCAGCCTACTCCTTGGGTAATCTCCTTCCCCGCGGACCCTCAAGCTGCAATGGGGTTATACGACAGAGGAATGTATTAGCTAGTAGAGGAGAGAACTCTTTGGCTCAATATTCCCCTCTCTAAAGTCCTCTACCACACCAAAATCACTATAGCTCGTAGTCACTAATCTGACATAATCTCATCCATCCAACAATAGGGTAAGAAAAGTCCCTTCTCCCATGGCCTACCCTTTCTTTTATAGGAGTCCTCATAGGTGACACTTGGCATTTCATGCATAATTAATTATTTTTGCTAATCCAATGTTTTGATTATTCACCCACCCATGTGTCACTCTCTCATCAAGGATCTCTGAATTATTTACTTAAATTTTAATTTAAAAATAATATTTTTCCTCACCTCAACAAGATTCCTATTTCTTCTCCTAGTTGTCTCTTGATGCCCTTTTTTCTCCTTAATTTGTGTTCATTACTAAATTCAATTAATAAGTCAAGACTTGATCCCCTATCTACTCCCTAATTTAACTCAAGTTATCTCTTAGATGGATATTCTTATGTTGGTTGTTGCCACATGGAGGTTATCTAAATTTCTCTAAAATTTAATTTATTAATCTTATTTTAATTCAGCATCCTCTTCCCTTAATTAGGTTTAACTATTTTAATATCAATATTTATCCTTATATTTATGTCCCTCTTCCCCTTTTTACCTAATTAAATTACATTATCTACCTAATATTTTCCAACATGGGAAGGGTAGAGTTTTTAAGGTAAAATATTTTATTTCTTCCTATGATCCCCTTAACCCAAGTTTTATTCTTGATTTAATTACCTAGGTTCTAATCATCATTTACCACTTGATGTGAATCTACATGGTTTTCATATCTTAATTATATTTATTTATTTATTTATTTTTAATGATTCCAAGGGTGCCAAGTTTCATTGTTCCCTTCAAGAACTTCCCTTGAAGTTCCAATGGTGTCACGCCTAACAGTTTATTTGTGATGCCAAGGGTGCCAAGTTGGGCGTGCCCTTCAAGAAATTCCCTTGAAGTTCCAAGGGTGCCACACCACTTGTCCTTCAAGCATTTAGTGGCTACGAGGGGGAAGTATAGGTGCAACGACAAAGACCACTATCATCTCTTTTGTTTCTTGTTATAATGAGACCAATGGTGTCTGGGATCGAGGAATCTGCCTTGATGCGTGCCCCCCAGTAAAATCCTCATGAGCGACCCAACTTTGGGAACTGCCCTCATGACATCGTGATCTTCAAGGCGAAGGTGTTTCAACCTTTTCAGCCCAAGTCACGGCGGGAGTGCTAGTGGGTGAGATCAGGGACACTACCCCACCCCTCCCATGTAGTTCCATCCAATTGTACACTCCATCGCCCATATGTGAGTCATTCGGCCAAGAAACAAATATGTGCCTACAACCACTAACATATCATCAAAATACAGATAAACATATATAGCAGGTTTCAAAATTGACTTAGAATTTCAAAGATAAAATAATATAAATTTTCATCAAAACAAGTGTTGTCAACTCATCATATGTGAGTGCCTCTGGTGGTTTCCTGCCATACTCAATAATCATCAGTAACAAGGTTTCTCGGTGTTAGTCATTGTCATAATAGCATCATCAACATCACCTAGTCATTTGCATCATTGTTCATTGTGAACCAGAACTAATGCAAGTAGGTAACATAGGGGACACATCCATCATGGCTATCATCATCATAACATCAATGGAAACATACATATCCATCAAAGCTATCATCATCATGATATCAATAGAGAGCATACATATCCTTTACTGCCATCATCATCATAAATTCAATAGAAACCAAACATAACCATTTATGCTACAATCATCATAATATCAATAGGGAACATGCATAACCATTAATGCTACAATCATCATAATATCAATGGAGAACATACATAAACATCACAACCACTAATAATAGAGTCATGTGTCAGGATCCTCAACCTGAGGCCCTTAAAGAATAATGTGTGGGCTTTAGGGCTAAATAAATGTTAATATAATACCATTGTTAGTCAACTAGAGCGGGGCACTACATACACCCCCTCTTAATAATAGAATTTGTCTCGAAATCCTTGGAATAGGTAAGGAAAATGGTGATGCATCTCCTCGGCGTCCTCCCAAGTAGCTGATCTAGGACTATAATTGCCCCACTAGACCTTAACCTGGTCCACTAACTATCGTCTAAGCTATAAAGTTCGATGGTCTAGTATGCAAACTGGTTCGGCCATCACTATTCCCTCGTCCGAAACCTGAAAATGACCAAAGTCAATAACATGCAAAGGATCTGAAATATAATGACATAAGATAGAAATATGAAACCCATCATGCATACGTGCTAAAGATGAAGGTAAGGCAATCCTATATGCTACCACCCCTTTCTTTCCTAATATTTCAAAAGGTCCCACAAACCTTGGAGACGATTTTTTTCCCTTTCTGAATCTTATAGAGCTTTTTTTTGGGGGCCTCACTCTCAAGAATACCCTATCTCCCATTTCATAACTTTGGTCTACCCGATGAGCATCAGCATAGCTCTTTTGTCGATCTTGTGCTTCTTTTAGCCTTCCTCTAATCATAGTCATTTGTTTTTCCATCTCTTGCACCACTTCTGGTCCTATTAATACTCGGTCCTCTAGCCAGTCCCAACTGAGGTGTTTTGCAAGGTCTTCCATATAAGAACTCAAATGGCACCATCTTGATGGAACTTTGATAACTATTATTGTAACCAAATTCCACGAGGGGTAAAAACTCCTCCCATCTCTTTTGTTGGTCCATCAAATACATATGAAGCATGTCTTCGGGGATTTGATTAGTCCAGTCTGTCTGCCCATCTGTCTCAGGGTGATAAGCAATGCTCAAGTTCAACTAGGTTCCCAAGGCTTCTTAGAAACTGGTCCAAAACCTTCTTGACAACACTGCTCCCCTATCAGATATGATCTTACTAGGCACTCCATGCACTCTCATAATCTCATCAATAAAAATGTTGGTTATTTCTAGTGCCTTATATGTAGTCTTAACTGTTATGAAATGGGCGCTCTTGGTCAATGTGTCCACCACTACAAATATGGAATCATGTCTTCTTGAGGTCATTGGTAGTCCCACAATGAATTCTATTGATATAACTTCCGATTTAGATTTTGGTATCTCATGGGGTTGCAATAACCCTGTTGGATGTCTGTGTTCAGCGTTTACTCATTGACACTCTAAGAATCTTGCTACCAAGTTCACGATGTCCTTCTTCATCCCTTTCCAAAAGAAGAGTGGTTTCAGGTCCACACTCATATTCTTAACACCAGGGTGTGCCATGTATACTGCGCGATGTGCTTTATTCAAGATTAACTGGTGTATTTCTTCATTCGATGGTACATATATCCTTCCCCGAAATCGTAGTAGCCCATCATTATCAAGGGAGTATTCTTCATATTTTGGGACCCTCATTTTATCCTCCCTCAAACTTTTTCTAACCTCCTAATACTAGGTGTCTTTAAATTGTAAATCAAGTATTTTCTATCTCAAATTTGTCTTTAAGGGAATCACTGAAAATATCTGAAGCCTCATACTTAAAGCATCAGCCACCGTATTTACTGTTCCTTTTATGTAAGTGATATCAAAATCATATTCACTAATTAGCTCATACCATCGTCTTTGTCTTCCATTTAAGTGGTCTTCAGTGAATATGTGTTGTAGCCCACAATGGTCAGTCCTAAGATCAAACTTCCTTCCTAGAAGGTAGTGTCTCCAAATCTTTAGTGCATAAACAATTGCTGCCATTTCTAGATAATGGGTTGCGCAGTTTTCTTCGTGGGTTATAAGTTTCCTTGATGCATAAGATATTACTCTTCCTTCTTGCATCAACACACAAACTATCCCTTCCCTGGAGGCATCAGTGCAAACCAAAAATTCTTTTTCCATATCTGATACCTTCAAAATTGGTGTTGTCGTTAATAACACCTTTAACCTTTGGAATGCCTCTTCACATTTTTCAGTCCAAATGAATTTCTTGTTCTTTATTTGGAGCTCATTAAAGGGGCTTTCTATCTTCGAAAACCCTTCAACAAATCTATGATAATACCCTGCCATGCCCATGAAACTTCGTATTTCATTATTGGTTGGTGTTGGCCATTCCATGATGGCCTCGATCTTTACTGGGTCTACTGCGATACCATCCCTAGAGATAATGTGCCCAAGATAATGAATCTTGGTTTGGTAAAAGGAACACTTTGACAATTTCCCGTATAATTGGTTTTCTCTAAGACATTGTAGAACTATCCTCAAGTGTTCTTCATATGCTCTTCTACAAGAAAGTTGATGTTGTCTTCGGAGTATTTGTAGGATACTTTTTTTTTTCCTTTCAAAGGTTTTAGTGGAGTGTATTTCGGATTCCAATCATCTGATCTCTACTGGTACGGAAAGATTGAAATTAATTTATGTATACAGATCTTCAGTAGCGTGTCATACTGATATTGAAACTAATTATGGTATGTTAGCAACATTATAGTTGAACTAGATAAACCATGAATTGTTGCAAAAGTTACAGTATGAAGTTAATGGTTATCTTATAGTAGTACTCGTTCTTAAAGACTGGTATGGAGATTCATTTGCTTGTGTTTGTGCATTTGAAACTTCCTGTTGCTTGCAGGAAATAATCTGAAATTGACTATTGAATGCCTATAGGTAGGAAAGACTTTGCCAAGAATTGAAATATGTAATAGTAATAAAGATTCATTAATGCATTTTGATTCCAAATTTCCTAATCAAGTTGTAAAATAAGATGTCAGGTAGATGTTACAAACATTCCATATATTGCACATTAATGGAGGAGTGTATGGCATTATCCTAACAACTATCTTTGAACTAGGAGTTCCAATGAATCACCAAGATTGATGGAGTGTATGGGATTATTATAGCTATTATCTAAATTAATAAGCCATTAATTCAATAATTTTTATTGCTGGAATTTAAAGCTGTGAAGCTACAACAAACTCTTTTGCATTTAGGTCCCAACATATTAGGCCAAGTAAGGTGACGATAGCATCTCACTTTGCAAGAATATAGAAAATAATCTCTTAATATAAAATAAAATAAGATTTCAAAATATGTGATTGATAAATTAAAAATGTTATTAATGCTATATATATATATATATATATATATATATATATATATCAAACTATTGAAAAAAACAAAAATCTTTTAAACTAATATGAGAAAAGAAAAAACCCTTTACAATATTCCCAACTTCCTTTAAAACAAGGACTAAGAATATAGTGATCTTCTATCATATTTTAAAATATAAATTAAAATTCCTTGAAAAATGCTATAAAATAAAATTTTAAATTATAAACCATACATAAAATATCCTAGCTTTTAATAATTTCTACACTTTTCTCTTTCTAAACATATTAATAGTAATAACGTTTATTTCTAGACAATAAAAATACCAAACTTAGTACATTAACAAACAAATAGAAATATAAAGATTACAATAAGCATGTATCAGTGTTTGAAATTTGTGATCTGACATGAGTTGAAATTGTTGATTATCAATCAGTTTACTCTACAGGGAATTAATTATGTCATTTATAAAAGGACAACACAGGAAATGCATCAGGGAAGTGCAAGAAAGAGTTTATGAAATGAATAAGGAAATTTGGAACGCAAAAGCAAACTTTATAGGATTTGTAATGTTGAAATAAGTAAAAACAGTGCAGCACTAAAGTAATTATTTCATTTTATAGAGAAAAATCATATAGTATTTCAAAGCCTACGAAGGATGGAAAACTTCTATAGAAACTATAGCATGCCAATCGATAATTAGTCTGTAAAAATGTCCTAAATGTGAAAATTATTAGGAGAAATTGGAAGAGTTTCGAAATTAAATTGACTTTCCAGATTAAAAGTAACAGAGAGGAGTGCATAATTTATTCACTTGGTTAATGGTCTCCCAATGTCAACGAGTCTGGTAAATGACATCCCCTACTCAGCACTGGAGGTCTTCCGTTTAGGAATAGTAATGGTCTCGTTACCCCCAAAAATTTTCACCACAAATCCCCACTCTTTATCACTTCCCATTGGTGCCCTCGTTGCGTGCATCCATGGCCTACCTAGCAACAGAGAATAGGAGGTCTTTCTTTTAATTCAGCAACTTCCTTGTCAATTTCCTCTTGACTCATCTTCTTGCCATTTTCCTTGGCATCCTTTTTCTCATATCTTCTACTATGGCTTCTCTCTGAACCACTGCTATGACTATCAGTAGTCATCTTCTTCTTTTCTTTCTTCATGAGCTCCTTTGCAACAAGCCTCTACAACAGCAAGTCCTCCTAGCTGCAATCTTACCTCACTAAGTTCTCCTCACTCAGTATTTTGGTAAGCATAGGTCCTCTATCTAGAACCTCTTCTTGAGCAACACCTTTTCTCCTTCTACGCTTCTCCAATCTCTTACTTCCTCTTGATAACACTTCAGCTATCCTCTCTGTCCAATCTCTTGTTGGATTCTTCAAGTTCATTGCCACTTTCCTTCAGAGCATTCTCCTTACTCTACCTTCAAGAACACATCTGGTTCCCCTCTCACAGCTTCTCTTGTTGTCACCTATGCATTAGTACAAACACACATTCTTAATTTAAATCAGAACATATTACCTCACCTTCAGATCTCAGCGTGATCTCGTTTCACCCATTCTTCTACACTTTGAGTGGATTGTCCTCTATTTTGCTTCCAAGTGCTCTTTCCTTCAGAACTTGCATTAAGCAATATTTCTTTCTCTTTCCTTCAGAACTTGCATTAAGCAATCTTTCTTTCTCTTTCCTTCAAGGAATCCTTTGTTCCTTCTATTCCAAGCCTCTACTGGAACTGCTACCATCTCCCGCTATAGTCTTTATCATTCATTCATGCACATTACCTTCTTATTTGTGCAAACTCCTTTCATAGGAAATCTTCCTCATTCTGATTATAATTCTGCTCTGGTAAAAATCTGCTTTGATACCACTAATGATGTAGGGCTTCCTAGTACGAACCATACTTAGCAAAATGATGCTAGGATTACCCAGCGTATACCCACAGTATGCAAGAATCTTCATATACATAACTGTCCCACGTATTTGACTCTACAATGGAGTCAAATTTTCATACGTAAAATGGTCAAGGCCCTTTATAAGTTCCTTTGTATTGGAACCAATCACCCCGCTTGAAACCTCCTATCGGGAGTTTCTAAACAACCCTCATAAACCTTGGCAGCATATATATTCTTCCATTTTACATTGGTTATACGTATTTAACGTATAACCTTCATATCGTGATATTCCCATTTACAAAGGGAAATGTATGCAAAACAAGACTTTTTGCCTTTAGTATGGCCTCTGCACAAATTCTAAGGCTAAACCCCATCGCAATCGACCATCGTTCCTATTGGTATTATATACATACCTCATTTCCCCTTCTTATTCCGACATGTGACTAACGGAACCATTAACTCTATGTTTGAGTCTTAAAAGACTCAACAACAACATCTTGGAAATACACGGGAATATGTTGAAATCCCGCTCTGAACCCTTATACGGTGGATCTCAAATCTTATGGAACCGCCTCAATAACTTTATCGGGTCTGGCTTATCGCTGGACTCTCCACAGCACTACTCATCTGGGCTCCGATAAGCCGATACCTCCGATATCCAATCGCCGACTAGCACTTATCATCGATATCGCAATTGGCATATCGATACGCTCCATTCCATTGTCGTTGTCATTTATCTTTGCCGAAATGCGATTGCAATTTCAATTATGACTATTGATCTGATCCCGATCCAATGGTCCATGATCAATCGACAGTCACTCGCCGATTTCGATGCCTCCAAAAGGATTCCGTCGATGCAATACGATCTGGACCATTGATCTCACAGATCTAATGGCTCCTAAGTGATTACCACTTCACCTCTCCACTAATAAATTTACTTGGTTTTTACGCCATTTTCAATGGTTTCTGCAGTTCTTCTGGGTTCTTTAGAGGTTCTTCCTCCTTAGCTGTTTCGTTGCGACTCTTCCTCCTGTCTTCACTTCACATGCTCCTCTAATTGTTGTCACTTCAAAGCAATTCTTGATCCTCCAAGTGAATTCAACAATCCGTTACGATTCCCTTGGAATCGTTCTTCTCCTATGTGTGTCCTCTAAACTCTGCCTGCAATCTCCTGTAACATAACCTACGAGTTCAAACTATAATTAATCACAAACACACGATTCACACTCTCTTGACATAGTCAGGAATAACTCTGAATATTTTAATGTAAAAACACAATATTACATTCGAGACTCATCGGTTTCGCACACACATATAAGCCTGATTCTACTATTAGTGGCCTCCTCCCTCTCCCCGTAGGCTTACATATGCTTATATGGAAACTTGGATTGGATTACTCTGAAGGACCTGATCCCATCCTTTCCTTAAATCACTCAAATAAAGCCCTAAAGCTCGCTACAGAACACATATGGTAGATTACATTTAGATAAGTCTTCTAGAGACTTATCCATTCCATATTTTTCTCTGTTTTAAAACAGATTTGTCCCTTTATCATCTCAATGGTCCACTTCTACTCCAATTAATTCCTAAAAGCTCTCTCTTGTTCCTTGAATCATGGAATTGCCTAAGAGTTGGATTTGACTTCTAACTCTTTGTAATTTATTCACCACTCATGTTCTCATTTATTTGTCTTGAGAGAATTTATGTATTCTCCCATTATCTAATTAAATCACACTTAAAGGCCTAAATATTGCATTAACTTGATACTTAGGAAAACTATTTCCTAAAATGCATGACCCCCTATATCTACTATTTACAATGATTTTCCTTGGGCTGAATGCTCCTACATCAATTTCCATCCATTTGGGATGTGATTTCAAGATTAATACAAGATCACAATGTATGATGGCTATTATCATACAGAAATTCATCCAATCATGGATCCACGCTTCATCATCAGTGGAAATGTATTCTTGATCATTGTACATGTGATGTTGGCTTATGTGTTGAGTATGGTTATAACTCCCTTACCAAATATATCATGATGTAAATGTATTGTAACAAATGATGATCTGGCCAATTGTTCTTGATCCGAACTTGTCACAAGGTAAATCACTTCAGTCATCAACTGTCATTTCTAACTTTGCGCTTTTAGGGGGGAATATGTTATAGGTCATTTTATCACATATGGTCAATAGGCCTACAAACTAGATCAATCAACATCAATGAACACCTTGTCATGATCCCTACACAAATCCATAAGAAAGACTCTCTTAAATCCCTGATTTTATGACCTTGACTACTTCATTCTAGTGTTTTTAAGGCCCAACGCACCCTATCACTTTAGGTACTTGCGTTCAACAACAAGTTTCTCAGTTATACACCTTCTTTTATCAGAGCAGGTTGCCCCTTGTTGGGGGTGTGTTGACTCTAGAAATTCAGGAAAAATAAAAAGAATCATGAAGCTTCCAAGAGTTGTTACAACCATTTAACTTGGAAAAGAACTTTGGATCCTATCTCATCCTACCTAGGATATTTCACCTCTTATCCCTTGAGCTCATCCTCCCATCAAGAATGGATCTCAAGCCTAGGTTGTAAAATGGATAAGATTCCTAAACCACCATCCTCTCCTATATATTTACTGCCATCTACAAGCTAAAGGTTGGCTTTTGGAGACTAATCATACTCTCATGTTGCTGCTTTGATCCTAAGAGATGTGGTATCAGAGCACCAAGACCGAGGGACCTGTATGCTGGTTTGAAAGGCGTGACTGAAGCAAAGTCGTCGTGTGCTACCAGACCAAGGGAGAGTAGCATTTGTGGACGCATTAATAAAAATAACAGTCGCTCCAACAACTCCCTTTACAATTACATTCAGCTCAGGGGATGTAAGAAAAGTTATCACGGGACCTCGTGAAACAGATAAGCAGCAGGTAGAGAGTTCTGTGAAAGGACGAGTTCTGTGAAAGGTACTGGCCGAGGCTAGAGTATTGGCCCCAACCATCAAAAATGCGAGAAAACGATAGCGTTCCTCGTAGGTTCCCTGGAAGTACAGAGCAGCCTCCAGCCACTTGGGGTATCTGACGAGGTCACCTTCGTAGAACCAGGCCTCGTCCTTGCAATCGCGCGGAACCACCCGAAAACATCCCTTGGCGATGTAGACGATCTGATCGACATGCCATTCCCATTTGAGCTTGCATTTCCCACTCTCCCATCTCGACCATCTCCCAACTCTTCCAGCCGTTCTTCGGCTACGTTCTTTTCCACGCGGATGTTGTATAGCTCCTCCACTGGCTTTTTTATCCGGGCAGTTATTGCTATGGGGATTCTTCTGGCTCCGAATTGAGAAGGAAGGGGAGCATCTTGGAGTTGTCAACATGCCAAAGAAATGACTCAAAAAAGGCGTGGAGGAACCTGCATAAAATAACTGTGCAGGAAATGTGTTAATCTGAAATGACAATTCCTTTTTTCAAAGTGACTTTTCAACGCATCAAAGGTAAAGTGTATGGTTTAAAGCCTTCAACGTGGAGCCCCGATGAGAAATCGATTTTTTCCTGTAAAGAGATGTGTTCTTTATTTTAAGTTTTGTAATTTTAAGATAAAGAGCAATTTTTTTTTTTATGTAATGGAGTAATAAGGTGATAAAGTGTGATAATTTTGGGAGATATAAGGAGTGAATAGGAAAGAGGATTATTGCATAAGGCTGCTTTAATTTTTGAAATCTTTGAAGTGATAGATTTTTCAAAGGAAAGCTCATTGATATAGGAGGTTGAGTCAGTTTTTTTGAACGCATTTTTTTTCCAAATTTGTGCGTGTCAAATTCTCATTGTTTGAGAAAGCTTTCATGGCAATGTTGTAAAAGATGAAAGGTTGATATCTCAATACTCAATAAAGAGATATTATTTGTGGTGATTGTGTCCTAGATCCGCCTGAAATTGAATAAGGGGATCTAAGGTACACTGTGTGTGTTTGATGGCACATGTGTTTTATGGATTCATGTTTTTGCTTTTCAATCTGTGTCTAGTTGTGACACATCAATAATTTCATCGCATACATAAAGCAAGCACAACACATAGTTGCAAGAACAACACTATAACAAATAATCAAAGTTTTCAACATCGGCATTCTACCTCAACAAATCACTCAATACAATCAAGTTCATGAATCTGCAAACTCCAACGTTTCAAAGCAAAGTCTACATCAACATTCTTGCAAACAAATTTAAGAACTTGTGAATCAAATTCCAATTACATTGAATTGTATGGGTGCATTCTCGGTTGAAACCGACACCCACGTTTTGATTTGATCATAAGTCAAGCACGTCCATTCTCTTCAACTTAGTCAAATTAAGACAAGTGAATTCCTTGTTTTATGTGAGTCATTAAAACCATTGTAAGCTTTTTTGGGTGCATTTTCGACAGTGTTCGACACCCTTCCTTTAAGCAGACTCTATTGAATGCACGAATTTTCATTCTAAAGAAAATAAGAAACAAGTTCACATCTCCTGCAAGCGAGCGTGAATTCCATAAAGTTCTAGCAAGTGTTCTCAGCAGGTACAATAAGCAACAAATCAAGCGAGCGTGCCATTCAAGTCCCATAGCAAGAGAGCTTGTCATCCAAGTAACAAAATCAAGTGCAACAGTTCAAAGCACGACATCTACGACAAGAGAGCCTGATTTCAAGTGAGCAAGTTCAGATGGCGCAACATATTCAGTTGTTAAACATTCTTCACAGTTTGATCATCTCCAGTGATGAAGACATGGTGCACATCAGCAAAGAAACTCTTGCTGATATTTCACGGAATCTACAACAAACACATGAAACCATTGAGTTTCTTCAACTTGAGTCCCAACTTCAAAGGAATGAATTGCAAGAAAAGAGTGATAATTTCAAGTCTTTGAACCATCCAGATGATAAGTCATTCATCCCAACGACTTCAAGTGTCAAAGTTGTTCATGATCAAATTCCAATTTCTTCCAAACCCCTCATCAAGCCCTGGGAAGAAATTCGAAATAACAAGAATAGACGAGGCTTAGGATATGTCACTGATGACACCAACTTACATATCCCAGATTATTCCAAGCCAATTTGTGAGTGCAGGATTTCTTGAATAAATCACCTCAGCAGGTTCTGAGAAAGTAGTAGTGAAACCGAATTGCACGCAACCTGAAGTTCATGTTCAACCGAAATGCTCTCATTGTCAAAGAGCCAGTCATATGGAAGGTCAATGTTTTGATCTCCATCCGTGTTGCCATTGTGGCAAGCACAATCATTCCTCAGAAAAATTTCGCAACCAACAAAAATCAGGCAGATTGAAGATACATTATGAATGGATTGATCCTTGGGAATGGTCATCCATAGTCAAACGATTGTCTCAGTTCTACAACCGACTACAATCTCACATAGTGCAGCCAGCAGTGAATAGATGATGGTACTCTCATGCAGTTGAATGAGGGAGTACGACAGTGAAACTCTCCTACACCTGAAGGGGGGGAGTTCAAATATATTTTGAAGATTGTCTCTCCTTTCAGCTGACAAAGGGGGGAAAATGTCAATGAAATTGACAAGTGGTTGTCAGACTGAAAGTCTCGACAACATCAGCAAAGTAGCCAGTGGGCATCTTCATCAGCCAGTGGGCATTTGTCATCAACAGTGAGCGTCAGCAAATTCGCCAGTGGGCGATCGACAGCCAAAGCAGCAGTGAGCAGCTTTCATCATAGCAAAAACAACATTGAGTTGTTTTTTGACATCTTCAGCCAGTGGGCAATCATCATCAGCAAACACGCCAGTGGGCGTTCATCAAATTGTGTCAGTGGACACCGGATGCTGTTTTCAAGCAAAGGACAGTTGGATCCTTTTGCGGCTTGGCATATGATGGAGTTGTCAAGTGTCCTTCAGAGATGAATCAAGCATGCATCTGATTCATGTTCTCTTCAGATTTGAGTTTTTCCCAGCATCTAGTTTTGGCGGTTTTTTTAGGCAATGTTTTTGAGGATCAACATGAGAACTTGGAAGATGGTTCCTCGTTCTTATTTTGGATTTATCATTGAAGGGGGGAATCTTAGCCTCTCTCATAAAACAATAATAAATCCAAAATAAATTAATTAATTAAATATTCCAAGTTAGGAATTTGTGCCTAACTCTTGGGTTGTTCCTCTAAGATAGGAGTTAGTTTAGGTAACTCCTATATTGGTGTGTCTGGTGAGAAATTATCTCAACAAAGGTGTCTAAGATAGCACGCACTATCTTGAGAACACTGTCTCTCATCTATTTATTTGTAACACTATATTCAATTATTTTTGTAATGTGTAATGAGAGATAATACATGAGGAAGCTTGAAGCTTCGGCCTTTTTCCGCCAATATTTTGTCTCTGGTTTTTATATGTGTTTTTCTGTAATTTGTCTGAGTATATCTCATATATCTTATTTTCAATAAGAGAGTTATCATTTCCATGCATTAGGGTGACCTTGAGGTGTGCATTGTGATGAGGAAGGACAAGTCAACTTGAGGAGATCTCTACAAGACCAGCTTCCATTTTTTGTTGTAAACTCTCTCCCTTTAATATTAATACAAATAGTTTATCATTTTCTTATGTGTTATGTTATGTTTACATTCATATATTTCAATCCTATGCAGATCCATTGAATAGAATGATTGGATAATGCTACATAGATTTTGTAGATCTTTGGCTTATGTTGATTTTTTATGTAGGTTCCAATTATAGCAATCAGATCTACGGTTGGAGCTTACAAGCCAAGAGGAGAGAAGAGATTGTGACGAATCACAAGTAAGCATCTTTCCATTCTCCAATTTCTCTAAGGAGAACTTTTTATAGTCTTTTATTTATGTTGTTCTAGACTAGGCCACTAGGTCTAGGGAAGGTGATTGTGTCTGCAGTCATCGATTTCGTATAACAATGTTCAAATTGATTTATCTTTTTTTTCTATTAACCAATAATCACATGCCACAAACGGTCCATTTTATCATAATATTAACTGTCATTCGATTTATCATTCTACCACTAGCATATCTAATGATAGTTTTTTCACATTGATTTATCTTTATGGTTTATCTCACTATTCAAATACTTATGAAGCATTTAAGGCACTCTAGCCTTCACTCATGGTTATGTCAGGACCTTGTTTCCTTAACAAGCCTTTTGAACTTGATCAGTTTCATTTTCCCTTATGAGATTCTCATCCTGATTCTGGGATTTGAATTGAAAATTCATATTTTCGAGGATTTCATAATTCTAAAGGGGATTTTCTTGAATTTCATGATCCAATCGCTAAATGGTTGGAGCAATCTTACCTAGAAAGCTTCGTCGCAAATAATAATTTTTGATATTTTCTCATTCTTTCTAAGGAAGATGGTACAAAGGAAGATGCATTCACAAGAAGCTTTCTAGGTTTGTTTGATTATGGTTTTCATAAAAAAGCTAATTCCAAGCCCACCTCCTGGTTGTCATCGCTCGATCACTTCCTTTTCCACTAAGCGATTGCTTAGGGACCTTAGCGTACGATCTGGGCTGTTTCCCTCTCGACTCTGGATCTTAGCACCCAAAGTCTGTTTGTACGATTGATTAAGCCTGTACTCCGAGTTTCCTTGGGGTTGGTCAAGCTTTGGGCCACCCTAGCCCATTGAGTGCTCTACCTCGGGCCATATTATACGCACGCTCTACTGAAATAGGTTTCGCGTGCACTGGTTAGAAGTAGTGGCTATGACATATCTTTCTACTGACAGGCAAGACCTTCAATTTGTTGTGCAAGTTATTCAAGATCTTATTTTCTCTATCGCACATTGTTTTATATATGTTTTAATCATTTGTACATTTGTGTATGTAGGTAGGGAGTAGTTACGATGGCTATATAGAAAATTTCATTATACTTGACCCTGGCCTTCTAGCTATTTAGGTTAGCAATAGTGTAGCATCCCATTTTGCCTAGTATAGTTTTGCTACCCCTATTGAGGGTGATTTTTTATAGATATTATGTGACAGACTTATATGTTATGGACTTGGATCAATCACTTGATTGGGGAACATTTTTATATATATTACATGCATTGTTATATTTCCTCTTATGTGTGGCTATGTGATTGATTATATGTATCATATCTACATTGATTTATGTCTCCTTTTGTTTTATATCTAGCTTATGACATATGAATGGAAGATACTATGTGGAGTAGTTAATAGACCATAATCTTGTTGATGATTTATGATGTATGTGATTATACATGATTGAACTTGTATTTAGTAAGATTTGGCAAGGAAATAGTTACTACCGAGAAGGACACTCACATGACTATGGAGGTCATGTTTACATTTGGGTAAAATGTGATTGAATTAAATTCATTATGAATTTTATTGATGTTTTTAATCTATGAGGTTATGATGTGCAGGTCTGGGGAAACAAGGCCTTACCAACATATCATCAGATCCATATCAGCTCACAAACAGTGCCTTGAGGAAAATCATCTAGCTTCACGAAGAATAGATGAGAATCTATGGGAAATATTAGGGCGTGGAGTCCTAACTTTCGAAATATCAAGGCGTGGAGTCTTGGATCTTTGGAATAGATCAAGGCGTGGAGTCTTGGATCTTTGGAATAGATCAAGGTGTGGAGTCTTGATTCTACTAGTACATGGAGTCCTAAGTACAGGGCAAGGACATGGAGTCCTAACAAGGCAGGAGTAGTGCACAATAGGGGTGTGGAATCCCTATTCTCTGATTGAAAAACACCACTTAAGGGCTTACATCAACGAGGTGAATTAATCTAAGTTAAACTTTGAGTTGAATTAAATCCAATTTACCCACTTTAGAGGATTATTCAAAATAAATATTACTTTAATGCAAAATATTATTTATCCACTTTTAAAGATAAATAATAAGAAAAGTACTTAAGTAGATGCATGGGTGGTGAACATTACATAATTTAGGTACCTAAATAAAATAAGATAAAAAGAGAAAATTTGGAGAGATGCCACCTTGGGGGGGTGGTGAATAATGCAATTTTTTATATCTCAAAAATTAGTTAATTTTTGCATGAAGAGGGTGAGGTGCCACTCCACTCCATTCTTATAAATAGTGAAGGCTTTTTTCCCATGGAGGGGGATACTAGAAGGATTAGGGAAATTTTGCCAAAATGACTACCCAATTCCTAAATTAAAATCCTAGTAATTTATCTCAATTCCTAAATTAAAATCTCAGTAATTTATCTTGGTTGATTGAGACTAAGTGGTGTGAGAGGAATATAGGATATCTTCGTTAGTTGCCCAAAATTTCTCACTATTGTTGAAGTTGCTATTGTTTATGAGCTCATAGAGCTCGGGGGTTCCAAGGAAAAATGGTTTTCTTTGGATATGGTTGGGTGGTAAATCTGACTAGTCTGTTGGAGTTGGTGAGAAGAGTTGTTGAACAAAGTAGAATGACTTTGTATCAAGTAAAAATTACAGTTTGTTATATTTTTCTTTAAGTAACCTTTCTTGGATGAAGATGTAGTTCATTTACCTTCAAAATCATTCTTGTTGTTATAACAGATCTAGTTATACATATGTTGAAATTACATAACTGTTATTAATTGTAGTCTCGATATCTTATATCCATTATAAGTTTACTATTTTTATTTTCAGTTTGTGGATCTCTACTTTATTACACATTTATGTTTATGGAAGCATATATTGAAGAAGATTTACTATTATGTTAATACATTTCTTTTTATGAAAGCCTATATTGAAGAGCCCAACGGAGTTTTTTCCACATCGCAGCTTGTCTTCCCTTGGTCAACCTGAATTTGTCATTCTTGGAGGAGTTGATAGAAAGAATATCAATCTAGATGTCTTGGTAGGGTAGACCACTCTTGTATGTCCAACCATTCTCTCCATTGATCTCCTAGAGTAATTGGTTCCAATAATGGGAAACTTGAAGTTTCCCCTCTGCTTGCATGGTTCTTTGAAGGGTTGAATGTTGTTTGGTGCCCATGATTGGTAGTTGTTGCCAAGCATATTCCCAAAAGAGGGCCTTTTCCCTGTTTCCAATTTCCCAAAAGTTGTGTTCCTGAATTATGTTTTTATTTTTCCATGCTTGGTTCCATATCATTGAACCTTAGGTTTGACCTGAAAGTTTGATAAGGTCCCTATTGGAGTGATTCGGAGCATATTTTTCTCAGTAAAGCTGGCCGCAAGGTGTGCCTAGGTTTTCCAACGATCTCCACTGGGTTTTAGCCCCAGGTATTTTCCAAGAAGGTTTGGATCCCTGAGGCCAAGCCCTCAAATGTTCTTAGGCTTGCAGAGCTAATACCACCCCACTAGGGCCCATTTCTTTTATGTGTTTATGCCCCTCTAGAGGAAACTTCTTTAGATATTATGATTGCCATTTGTGATTTATTTTGGAGTGGCTAGAGTCGAAAAAAGATAAAGAGGCATGGCTTGAAGGATAGATTTGACAAGGACGAGCCTTCCAGCCAGGTTAAGGGCTTGGAAGGTCCAATTGGAAAGTTTCTTGCACAATTTTTGGAGAAGGTCCTCCCAGTTTTATTTTCTATATGATTTTTCAATGAGGGGAACCCCCAGGTATTTGGAAGGAAGAGAACAACTCTAAAAACCTAGAATTCTAGTGATGTTTCTTTGAATGGCTAGGGGGGTGTTGAAGAAGAAAATTTTATTGAAAAATGAAATTAAGTCAAACAGATTACAGAAAACACACATAAAAACCAGACACAAAATATTGGTGGAAAAGACTGAAGCCTCATGCTTCCTTAAGTATTCTCTCTCATTAAAAGAATGTAGTGTTACAAATAAATAAATGAGAGACAGTGTCTCAAGATAGTGCATGCTATCTTAGACACCTTTGGTTAAGATAATTTCTCACCAGACACACACCAATATAGGAGTTACCTAAACTAACTCCTATCTTAGAGGAACAATCCAAGAGTTAGGCACAAATTCCTAACTTGCAATATTTAATTTATTTATTTATTTTTGGATTTATTATTTTTTTGTGAGAGAGGCTAACATTCCCCCCTTCAATGATAAATCCAAAATAAGAACGAGGAACCATCTTCCAAGTTCTCATGTTGATCCTCAAAAACATTGCCTAAAACAAAACAAAAACAATAATAATAATAATAATAATATAAATAAATAAAACTAATAAAAATATTAAAATAAATAAATAAATAAAAATAAAAAACCGCTAAATCTGGATGCTGAAGAAACTGCAATGTGAAGAGACTGAGTCAGCTGCATGACTGATTCATCCCTGAATGACGCTTGACAACTCCATCATGTGCCACGCTACAAAAGGATCCAACTGTCCTTTGCTTGAAAGCAGCATCTGGTTTCCACTGACACAATTTGATGAACGCCCACTGGCCTATTTGCTGATGATGATCACCCACTGGCTGATGATGTCGAAAAACAACTCAATGTTGCCTTTGCTATGATGAAAGTTGCTCACTACTGCTTTTGATGTCGATCGCCCACTGGCGAATTTGCTGATGCTCACTGCTGATGAAAAAATGCCCACTGGCTGCTTTGCTGATGTTGTCGAGACTTTCAGTCTGACAACCACTTATCAATTTCATTGACATTTTCCCCCCTTTGTCAACTGAAGGAGAGACAATCATCTGCAATTGATATCTGAACTCCCCCCCTCAGGTGTAGGAGAGTTTCATTGTTGTACTCCCCCATTCAACTGCACGCGAGTACCATTGTCATTTGACTGTTGGCTACAATATGTGTGAGTGAATCCGATTGTAAAACTTGTACAATATTCTGGCTATGGATGACCATTGCCAGGGATCAATCCATGAATAATTTATTTTTAATCTGGCAGGTTGGTCTTGTTTGCAGCATTTCTCGGATGAATGATTCTGCTTGCCACAATGGTGACAAGGATGGAGATCAAAACACTGATCTTCCAGATGACTGGTTCTTTGACAATGAGAACATTTCGGTTCGTCTGCAACTTGAGTTTGTATGTATTGATGTTTGTCTTCAACTTTCTCATGGCTTGTTGATTGTATTTGATCAAGAAATCCTGCATTGATGAAACTGATCGGCTTAGAATAATCGAGGATATGAAAGTTGTTTTCATCTTTGTCATATCCTAATCCTTGTCGATTTCGATTACCTTGAATTTCTTCCCATGGCTTGATGATGGGTTTAGAAGAAAGTTGAACTGGAATAACTTCAACACTTGAAGCTAGTTGGATGAATGAAGTCGAATGATCAGCTGTCTTTGGATTGATCAAAGACTTGGAAGCAACACGCTTCACTTGAAACTCATTTCTCTGCAATTGCTACTCCAGTTGAAGAAACTCAATGGTTTCATGTGTTTGTCGTAGATGCCATGAAAGATCAGTAAGAGTTTCTTTGCTGATGTGCACCATATCTTCATCACTGGATATGATCAAACTGTGAATAATGTTTAACAACTGAATATGTTGCGCCATCTGAACTTGTTCACTTGAAATCAGGCTCTCTTGTCGTAGATGTCGTGCTGTGAACTGTTTCACTTGATTTTGTTACTTGCATGACAGGCTCGCTTGCTATGGGACTTGAATGGCACGCTCGCTTGATTTGTTGCTTATTGCACTTGCTGGGAACACTTGCTAGAGTTGTAGAACTTTCTTGCTTAAACTCTGGAATTCACGCTCGCTTGATGACGATCGTGTTTGTGTGAATGCTCACTTGCCTTACTTGATGACTTCACGCTCACTTGAAGGAATAGCCATGCTTGCTTGATGTCAATCTCAACTTGCTTGATTGGTGTTAGAGTTGAACTTGTTTGGTTGCTTTGATGGTTGCTGTAATGATCTTCACTCTGGCTCACTTGAAGGTTTGAACTTTGTACTATTTTGACGCAAATTGCTTGAATGAATACTCACGCTCAGTTGTAGGACATGTGAACTTGTTGCTTGTTTGCTTTAGAATTAAAATTCGTGCATTCACTTGATTCTACTTAAAGGAAGGGTGTCGAACACTGTCGAAAATGCACCCAAAAAACACTTAATGATTTAATGACTCACTACAATGAATTCAATTTGACTCAATTCAAGACTTGGGTGTCGGTTTCAACCAAGAATGCACCATTACAATTCAATGTAATTTGAGTTTGATTGCAAGTTCAATAATGTTGATGTAGACTGTGCTCGGAAATGTTGAAGTTTACAAATTCATTAACTTGATTGTAGTGATGTAGACTTTGCTTTGAAATGCTAGAGTTTGCAGATTCATGAACTTGATTGTATTGAGTGAATTTGTTTGTTGAGGTAGAATGCCGATGTTGAAAACTTTGATTATTTGTTGTAGTGACGCAAATGCATGTGTTGAGTTTAATTATCCTTCCTTGCAGCTATTTCGTTACAGGTGTTGTGCTCGCTGGCATTGTATTTTATGTGTGCATGAAGTGAGATCATTTACATGTCAAAACTAGACACAAATAAAAAAGCAACAACATGAAGCATGCACCATCATCAACACACTCTTCGTGTACCTAAGATCCCCTTATTCAATTTCGGGTGGATCTAGGAGATAATCACCAAAAAAATGATATCTTTATTAAACTTTGGAGTGCATAATCGCTCAGCTTCACAACATCTTCATGGAATCAAAGTTATATAATTTTTTGAAAGAAAAATGTCTTCAAAAAACTGACTCAACCTCCTTAGCTCATTGATGCACAAATATTCAACCTGAATTATGCGATAAAACTTCTCTACACAATTCGTTAAACATATGAAAGTAGGAGGTATGAAAATATTAATGGTTGTGCTCTTATAACTCCCACATAAAAACTTTCAAACTTTGAATCCCTTTACAATTATCACAAATATCCAAACTCTTCCCCCTTGCGAAGCCGAACATTAACACTTCCAATAAAACCGATTGACTCAGACTAGTACATAAGTCACTCATCATTCACTGAGAAACTTTCAACAACCTTTGCCTCTAAGAAAGTTGCCTCTAATATCTGGGAAATTAATGGTATCTTCATTTATTTTCAAAAGAAGAGTTAGATATTCACTTTGGTGTTGCAACAATGATAGGCAATGCTACGACACAATCGTCAAAACAGAGCTGAACACAATATTTGATAAATATGGTGACAAAGACATTGAAATGAGTTGCTTTTCCACCTCGTTTGGTTATCTGTTGTTGGTTCGATTTTTGATTATTCAGCAAATGAGAATTCTATACAAGTGATAAGCAATCATGCACACTGGGAACGCTGCCTCTGACCAAGAAGATACAAATTCTCCACATTTAAAAATTCCACAGATGGAGGTTGCAACTGAGTCTTTTGTCAAATCCATCTCTAATGGAGAAAAACAGATGGAGCATAGAGAGATCCAAGATGAAGCTCTGAGTCGTTATGGATAAACACTATAGCTGTTAAGTATTGGCAGGGCCGAGCTTCATCAGTTGTGGAGCTTGCTAAAGAATTCTCTAGATCAGCATCTCACATAGTCAATGGACCGTTGTAACAATTTCTCCACGTTTCAAAAAACTACACATATCTTTCAATTCACGGTTGTTGGCCTGTGGCTCTGTCTACAGCATTTCAATTTATATGTAATGGTGAAATTAAAAAATCCATTATATAAATGAAGCATTGGATTTAAAAATCCATTTAATATCAAATGCATAGACGGAAGTAATAAACATAACTCTACATTATGTTTTACTGATTTACCATAAGACTTCTGCATTATATAAAACAAGAAAACTTCAAGAATCGATTGATATCAATCTCAAACTCAATGCAGACTTAACTCGGTTTGATAGACTGTAATTTCATTGAATATACGGGTTGAATGCAGATCAAATCTACGCTATTGCTCCACCTCTATGCCGCTTGAACTCATGCTGCGTTGATTCTTATGGAAGGCTATCACCACTACTACTTTGCACTCAAGTGTTGTGCGCTCTCTTCGTTCGTTGAACCAACTCTCACGAATACAATACTCACGTTGCACTCTGGATCACAACCAATATAGGAGTTACCTAAACTAACTCCTATCTTAGAGGAACAACCCAAGAGTTAGGCACAAATTCCTAACTTGTAATATTTAATTTTTTTATTTTTTTTTGGATTTATTATTGTTTTGTGAGAGAGGCTAACAAATTTTGGATTTTTCAAGGTTAACTAAGGTTCAAAACGCTTCAGAGAAAAGGGTGAGGATACGTTTAAAGGTTTCAACTTCATCAACTGTTGGGATACCCATCAATAGGGTGTCATTGGCAAATTCTTGGTGAGTAGAGGCTGCTGCCGAGTCATGGAGCTTGAGACCCGTGAGACTGTTATTGATACTGGCAGCTTGGAAAGATCTGCTTAATCCTTCGACCATGATGACAAAGAGGAAAGGGGACAGAGGATCTCTAGGATTGATACCTCTTGAGGGGGAAAAGGTTTGGGAGGGGGTGCCATTAACCAAAATGGAGAAGAAGGTACTTGAGACCAGGGCCATGATCTAGTCAATGTAGTCCTTATGGAATCCATAGGCCTTGAGGAATTCACACATGTACTCCCAGCTAATTTTGTTGAAGGATTTTGACATGTCCAATTGCATCATCATTCCCGACTTTTTGAGGGTCTTGAGTGAATGAATGGTTTCTTGAGAGAGGATAATGCTATCAAGAATATGTTTGCCTTCCACATACCTTTCTTGGTTGACTAAGATTGGAAGAGGTAGAAGAACCTTAAGCCCGTTTTCTAACACTTTCGAGATGATCTTGTAGACAATATTACCAAGGGTTATTGGTTGAAATCGGTCTGACGAATCAGACCCTTCCTCCTTTTAGATTAAAGTGGGGAATGTGGCACCGTTCAAAGCCCCAAGAACTGTTTTGTGGATTTAAGATTCCTCCACCAGGGCATGGACCTCTTCTTTGATGAAGGAACAACAAGCTTTAAAGAAATAAATGGTGAATCTTTCAGGTCCTGGAGCTTTGCTCGAGGGAAAGGCCATCACCACTTCTTCCACTTCTTGTAGGGAAACCTCTTTCAGAAGCATTTTGTTGTGATCTTAGTTGAGGATGGTGGGGATATTACTAGTGATTTCTTTGATGGCCTAGGCCCAGTCTACATCAAGCTCTTAAAGGAGCTTGTTGTAGTATTTGTTCAGTTCCTCCAATATCTCCACATGAGTGTTGATTTTTCTCCCATCCACAGTTCTCAAGGTTTAGAATTTGATTGGTTTTTTTGTGTTGGATCATGGAGTGGTGGAAGAAGATGGTATTCCTTTCACCACATTTGAGCTAACGAATCCTGGATTTTTACTGCCAAAATTTTTCCTATTGCTTATCCCTTTCTTCCAACCTTTTATGAATATATTTTTCCTCCTCCCTCATCAGATCCTTGATACCTTGTTGGATGATTCTTTGTTAGAGCTCTTCCATGCGCTATTTCAATTCCTTTATTTCCTTGAAGATGTTTTCAAAGACCTCCCTATTGCACTATTTGATTTTGTTTTTTATATGCTTTAACTTTTGTGGGAATTAGTACATTTTTGTACCATTTTGTTGTGGAGAGTTGGCCCACTAGTTTTTCAGGTTACTTAAGAAATTCGGGTGCTTGATCAGGTGCTCAAAATTATGCTCAAAAATCAAAGTTGTCAGAATGGTGTGGAACCTGAACAATCGCATAGTTCTCATCATCCTGAATCTGGTGTAACTCATTTCGTGCGAAACGAACATCCTATGGCTTCAAAAACACGTTTGGTTCAATTTGGAAAACAAGTAAATTTTTCGGAAAAAAGGGGGATAGCACAGTCAATAGTCCGTGCTACTGAATAGGTTTCCCAGTTGGCACTGATTATGAAGCTGAGGTGGCACCATAATTTCATCAACGAATGGTTGAGTTCCATGTGGCACATTCGTACAGGCATGAGTTGGCGTGATGATTTGTTTGAAGGCTATACATGTGGACCAATGAGAGGGTGACATGTGGCAAACTCGGAGGCCGCCACGTGCCCTCTTAAAGGTCAAATAAAATTTTATGTGGGGAGGCCGAGGTTGAACCTGCGACCTCACCCACAACAACACCAAGCTTTATCGCCACACCTTCAAGTTGGTTCTTAACTAACATATCGTAGGCGGGTCGATGTTAAAGAATATGCCCCATAACAAGCCACGATTACGATGCAATGATCACAATCACACATCACAGAAAGGAGGTGTTACGGAATCGGCCCGGACAGGATCGGGTTGTGATTGTGATATCACAATCACATATCGCACAATTCAAAGTTATGTTATATGTTTTACCTTGGCTCCATTGATTATGATATATTTCGGATGCGATACAGGTTATACTGCAATTGATAGTCCATCGGGTCCGCTGCTTGTAGCAATCGCACATCGCCCACGTTGCGTTCACAAACCATAAGACCCGTTGCTTCCTGCTGATTGTGATTTGCAATGGGGTTGTCAGTGGCGATAGCTTATGGCCGCCGCACAGTGAAATTTTCATGCAGTTAGCGATTTTTGGAGCGAAAATGTAGGATCATGCTGGAAATGGTGCAATTTGTGGAGTGAATATTGGGAAAACTAGGAGAGGTCATAACTTCTATAGTTTTCCACCAATTTGGATGCAAAAAGAGGCTAGGTAGCCATTTTTTAGGATTTTAGACTCATTGGAGCAGGTTTCAGAAGCATTTGAGCATTGTAAACACATCATTTTACACTTTTGAGCATAATAGAGAGGCCAAGCCATTGGAAGCTAGACCAAGGAGACGTAGCCCAGGAGGGGTGAACTCCTTTTTCATGTCCCTGTAGTAATGTGTTTTTTTATTATTTTTTGTACATGTTTATGATTTTGTTTAGTCTCTTTTTTTATGTTAAACTGCTTATAAAATTAACATAAAAACTCACCATTTCACTTACAAAAATTCATTAATCCTTAAGCACAATGAAAGCATTTTGTTTCTAATCTGAGGAGGATCTTAGCACAAAAATATAATATTCTAAATCAGATCATTTTGGTATCAGAGATCTAGGTTTTCTTTGTGAAATAAGGATTTAATTTTTTTGCAAGTTTATGTCATGCTTACAAGGTTAAAACTCAAAAGAGGAGAAGGGAAGTTGGTCGGAAGCCTTGAAGTTAGGTCAAGGGGAAGGAGAGAAAGGTTGCCACAATCTCCAACACTAGTTCAACCTCGAGTTGCAGTTGAGACTCCAGAGATCATGTCTCATGAAGGAGAACCTATGAACATGACAGAAGATGAGAAGACCTTCAGAAAGGCTTTCTTTGATATGACAGAGATGGTGAAGGTCCTCTATGAAGAGAGGAATACCAAGTTGCAAGGGGAAAGTTCCAAACCTCCCAAATGAGAAGGCTCTTCAGGAGGAGGTAATGGAAATGGAGACAAACCTCCACCCTCTCCACCATCTTCTTCATCTTCTTCTTCACAAGCATCTTCACCCTCTTCCACTAACACAACCATTACTCATACTCATCAACATACTTCAAAAGGAACTGGTAAATCACCTTTTTTTAAACTTCTTGTTAAATTTGAGTTGCTCATGTATAATAGTGAAGTGAATGCAGAGAAGCTTGATAATTTGAATTGTTAGTTGGAGGTCTATTCCAGGATTAAAAACCTTCAAGAGGATGGCATAAAGATTCAGTTAGCTTCCTTGAGAATGGAGGGTGCAACACTAGTATGGTGGGAATCAAAGACCCAAGAGGAGATTAAAAAATTAGTAAGATCTCAATTTCTTGGAATGATTTAATTGCTGAAATCAAAAGACAATTCTACCCTCTAGCTTATATGTAGAAAGCCATCATGAATTGGCATAACTTTAGATAGCTTAAAGGTCAAAATGTGCAAGATTACAGCCAAGAATTCAGAAAACGTCTTTGATGTTAGGTGTATATTTCCAATCACATGACACATTGCTGAAGTACATAGGGGGTTTACACAATTACCTTAGGCACACTATTTTAATGTTTAATCCCAATAATCTAGATGATGTGTGTGTGCAAGCCACTCATCTTGAGGCAAGAGGGAAAAATGCTCCAAAAGAAGGTAGTAAAAATCTATTTAAGGGTAAAGAGAAAGAAAAGGGTTTCAAGGGAAAGAAAAATGCATCCATTAAAAAGGAAGAAGAGAAAAAAATATGTAAACATTGTTCCAGAGAGGGTCATGATGAAGCTCATTGTTGGAAGCTTCATCCCAAAATGAAACCAAAGAAATTCAACAACAAAGGAAAAGAAAAGACCATTGTCGTCATTAAAGAGGATTTGGGATCCAATTTGGGTGATGAAACTAAAATTACATCTATGGGGATAAAAGGAAAAGAATCCATTGCTAGCACTAGTATATTAAATTGTCACACTATTACTCCAAATGAAGAAACAAGGATTGAATTATTTCTTGTGAGAGTAATCTCAAAACATACAAAAATCGACACACTTTTTGATAGTGGGTCTCAAGCTAACTTTATATTTGATAACTTAGTCAAACAACTTAATCTTGAAACCATTTTACATCCTAATCCATATCCATTGGGGTGGATATGCAAGGACACAAACTTACAGGTTACAAGAAAAAGTATTCTTTGGTTTGAAATCACAAAAAACTTCATTCACGAGGTTGAATTAGATGTGGTACCACTTGATATATCAAGAATCATTTTGCGTAGTCCTTACCTTTATGATAGAAAAGAAATCTTCTGTCGTCATGAAAACAAGTACCACTTGTTCAAGGATGGTGTGGAGTATATTATGCGAGATCATCACAAGAAACTAAATCTTTCATTAGTTAATGCACGACAAATGAAAATACTAGTGAATTCAAGCAAGAATTTAGTGCTTCTTATGATCAAACCCAATGTTGATATTGATTATGAAGCGTTTGATGGTTGTAATTCAAACTTGAAAACTGATGCAGGAGAATTCAGGCCTAGTCAGCAATGTGATGGCATGATCACACGTTGTGACTAACAAAGGGTTGGAAGACAGGACTTTAGTTAATTTTATTTATTTAAATGTGCGAGAGCGTTTATTGATTGTCGAATATGAGAAAAGGGTATAGTGGCTGATTGATCCTCCCTGTGTGGAGATCAGGCCAAACAGCTAGATTTATTTGGTTTGAATAGGATATGAGGGATTTGAAAGCTTGATTTAGCATTTGTTTAGAAAAGAGTGGAGTTGAAGAGATTTTTTAGGAGGGAGTGAGAGATTTTTGGATCTGAACCAGAATTGGTTCATGAATCCACTTTTGTATAAACTGTGATCTTTTTGTGTAATTCAAGAGTTAACGAGAGAGAAACTAGAAGAGCAGGGGTGTGATTCTAAGCCTATGGGTAGATTGTAATCAGAGGCCATTTACATGAGAAGATCAGGCCAAAGATAGAGAAATTGTATAACTAGGTGTTTATATATATACAGTGATTGGTTCTAAACTGTATAAGTGTGAAATTTGTGTATTGAATGTTAGAGTTATGTAGGGATCGAAGTATTCTGTATAATATACGTGTGCAGGCAGAGTCCAGACAAAACACAGAGGAGAAGAATAGAGAGGAATGAGATGGATCGTTGAATCCATTTGAAGAACCAAGTAATGTTTTGGAGGGACATTAATTAAAGAACCTGCAGAGTTAAGCTCAGGAGGGAGTCGCATTACATAATGGCAGAAGGACGAGGAAACCCGAAATAAACCAAACCACAGAGAAATTGTTGAAGAGTGGCGTAAAAACCAAGCGAAGAGAATTGAAGCGCTAATGCTCATCAACCGTTGGATCTTTATGATCAATGGTCAGGATTAGATCGCAAGAGTGGAGCGAAGTTTAATATCGCATCGGAGGAAAGCAGTGGGAATAAAGAACCCAGCCCCAAGCCTGGGTGATTGCAATAATGCGATGAAGCGTGGACTGTTGGATCACATAGTTGATCAATGACGGAGATCAAATTGTCGATCACATATTGGGTATGTTAAGTGACAACGGCAATAGAATGCCGACATGTGAAGTTGCGATGGGCCGATTAAGCGATAGATCGGAGATTGGGATGTAAAGGAGTAGCGTGAGGAAAGGCTTTAGGGAGCAGACCCGACAAAGTTATAGATGCAGGTTTATAATATTTGAGTTTACAAGCCAGCATTATCGCAAATCGGAAATGGAAGGGTTCATGAGTAGTATGACCGCGAAGGAGCGATTGCAATTAGCGATAGAGCTAAGCCTCAGAAACTATGCAAAGGCTTTGGAAAAGGTAGAAAAGGTGAGTTCACATATGTCTATGTGTATTCTTTTATGAATGGCTTAAAGCATGATAGAGGATCTTGTGGTTAAGTCCAGGATAATCAAAGCTATAGTGTGGGATTAGTTATGTATGCGGGCTTAAGGTTTAATGGAGGTTTAAGGTGCGATATTAAGGATAATAGAGAGGCCTTAAAACCATTATTCAATAAAGAAGATTTGACTCGGTTTCTAAGTTAAAATTATTGGGGATATTGGAATTCTGCGGATTCGCCTGTTTCCTGCATCATTTGTGGTATCAAAGCTAGATCAACGCTCTCTAAAGATTGGTTTGGAGATTGAATTTTAATTCCAGCATATGTATAATTGCATTGAAGTGCACCGATATAGATGGGGATCAGGCTACAAAGGACACTGAGATCAGAATATGGAAACAGTGAATTTTCTGATGAAGTTCTGGTAAGAACGTTTATTTCGATGATTTTGCAGAGATTTGTTTTGAATGACTGAGGAACAACAAGGGATTGAAATTTCAAAGGAGAAGGTGCTTTCCTTTCAGGAAAATGAAAATTCCATGTAAGTTGATTGAATGATTGGTTTGATTTAAAAGGTAAATTGAAGTGAAAGGTTTTGAAACTAAAGTTAAATAGAAGAGTGGTTTGCTATGGCACTGAAGTCATTTAAATGATTTGAAGAATTTTGTGAAAACTGAGAATGATTGAGGATTGCTTAAAGTATTGTTGAAGGAAATGATATTGATGATTGAAAGAATAGAGATTAGGCTTAATAGGACTGAAAGAAGAACCACTACAAGGAATGAATTTTGGAATTTGTATAAGCAAGACATGATTTGCTTACAAACAAGTTATTAGAAGGAATTGGTAGTGACAAATGACATTCCATGTGATTTTCGCCGAAATCTTTCTCTAACTTGATATGGATCACAGAAGCCTAAACTCTATTAGGAATTGGTAGTGTCTACCATGAATTGGTAAATATAATTGAAATTCAGATCTAATCTTAATTGATCCTGAAAGCTTAAGAGTCCATTATGAAAAGTAAAATGGGAAATATTTGTTGGCTGTATGGAGTCTTTTGAATGGAAAGTCTAAATGAAATAATGAACAGATGAATATTTTGGCAAAGAGTTAACTGATGGAATGGGAATTAGTTTTAAAACATATTTGAAGGAAAAGTTGTAGGTTTAAAAGGTTACTTTGATGTATCTTGAGATAAGATTGTGCAGGTCAATAGAAGCAGTGGAATTTCTGAAAGGTAGAATGAGTTGTACCAGCATCATAGCATATGAGTTATGTTAAAGAAGATATAGCAACAAGAACTCTCAAATGAGTAAAGGTGATAGTAGCCGACAATAAATGAAATTACTCAATGAAAGAAGGAAGTGAGCAATTGAAGATGCAGAGCCTAGAGTAAGAAGTGTTCAAGAGGAGACGAGAACAACTTCCAACTGTGGTTGGGTAGGAGTTGTTGAGGCAGCTCCACAATTGTGATTGTGGGTAGAAGATGAAAATTCCAGCAAGAGGAGCGCTGGGTAGAATTGTTAGTCAGTGAAAGATTCGAGGAAAGAACCAATAGGTGCCAAAAGGCTAAACTAAGGAAATTTTGGTGAGGCAAGAAGGAGACTTGTTACAGATGAAAAAGGATAGTTGCAGCTCACTAGTGAACAAGGAAATTTCACCAAAGGAAGAAATGGAACTGACTATTGTTAGTCATGGCAGGGGTACAAAGGAAAGTCAAAAGAAAAGGAAAAAGAGTGTTGAAGCAGTTGGACTCAAAGGAATGAGTAAAGAAGAAAGGAACATAGAGTTGGCTAAGATGAAGATAGAACTCAGACATTTGAAGAAGATGGTATTGAAAGGAATTAGAGAAAAGTGGAAATAAGGATTTTATGTGGGAAAAATAGTTAAACGGCTTATCAGGGAACTGTTCACTGAGAATTAATACTCTGAGCAGTTGAGGATGAAGGAGTAGAATACATCTGTGAACTAGAGAAAAGATCTCTCCTTGGGGAAGGAGACAGTGAAGATAGTGATGATAGTGGCAAAGAACTGATCTATGTAGATTAGAATGAGAGGAATGTGCTGGTAGCATCCTCAAAGACAAGAGGATCTCATATTTTTGGGATTCACTATTTTTGTGAATGTAAAATTGCAGGTATGCAGCCTAATGAATTTGAACCTGTGTATGAAAAGGTGAAAGAGGCAAAGGCAAGACAAACACAAAAGGAGATGCATAAATACTTTCAAAACTTCAATTGGTGGAGTAAATTAAAAGGTATGGCTGAATGGTTGTGTCTTTTCTTAGTAAAAGCATATTGGATCATATTTGAAGGAATTTTAGCATGGATAGAAGATCAATGGGAAATGGAAAAAGGAAAGGAAACAGATGCATTGCAGATTTGTGAAGTGAAGAGAAGGAAAGCTAACACAGAGAACTTAGCTGAAGAAGTTAAGTCAAGGAAATATTTGAAAGATCAAAGACTTATCATAGAAAAGGAGGAGGCATTGTTGTCTTATCTGGATAAATTGAGCGTTGGGAAAAATTGTGTAGAATAGAAAGGTATTCTACAAACCTATGATGAAGTTGCCAAGCATAGTTAAGAAGCTGCAGTCCCAGAAGTTTTCTTTGATGAGGAAGAAATCAGAGATGTTGAGGAAGAATTTCTCAATAACTTAGTGAACTATCAGAATAGTTTAGAGAAGCATGAGGATCTGATCATTGAGGCTTCAAATGAAGAGCCTTGTAATTTTGAAACTGACATGTTATGTATGTTTTCAGGTTTGACAGGTGATGAAAAACAATTGGACAATGTGCTTATGCATGTTGATGAATAAGTGAGATTAATGGAAGAGATCGCTGAAATAGAAAGATATTTGAGCATGTATTTAATAATTTTGAGAATGATGGTATTGACAAGGAAATTGTCACGATTAAAGAAGCTGAAGATAAGAAAATGAAAGTTTGTGATGATAACCAGAATGAAATATCTTCAGTAGAGAATCAAAATGAAAGTATTATGGAAATTGTGAAGGAATATATGATGATGTTAACAAATGCAGAAGTTCAGGAATTTTGTGATTTTAAAGTGGATTATTTTTATGAATCTGTAAACCATGAAGAAGCTTTAGAAAACCAGAATTTTATTTCTGTTGTAGGAAAAGATAAAACAACATCATTTTGTCGCAATGGTATAAGTATAGAAGAGGAAAGGATACTTCACAATGATATGCTCCAAGAAATCCTAGCTATTGAATTGTTGAATGATAGTCTTGTGTTAGAACAAGAAACACTGTATAGTGCAGAGGAAAGTACGGAAATGAAAATTGATGACAGTTTCATAACTTTTGCAAAAGGACAGTATAAAGATTTGATGGCAGAATTACCTATGGAAAGTGAAAACCATAGTTATTTTGAATCTGAAAATTGGGATGGAAATTCTATTTTATACAATGATCCAAAATGGATTCTAAAAACCTCTAAGTCTTCATATACATAACTATCGGAAACAATATCGCATGGGAAAAACATTAAGAAATGGTGAAAAACAATCGTAATCGGTGGAGGCCAGCGAGAGATATCAAAGGCAGTGGTATGAAAATTGCGATAGCGATCAGCGCTAGTCAACGAGGACCGTCGATCAAGCACGCAAATCAATGATCCAGATCTACTCGCAATATTGCATCGCAACTATATAAGGGGTGATACCAAAGACCAGCGACCGTACGATACGCCGATGCGCCGATAGCCGATAAGGACGATGGGAGATCGGGGAAGATATGCAACATGCGATAAAGCCAGGTCCGAAAGGGTTTATGGATGCAAATTAATATATTTTGAATTCCGGTAAAAATGGTTTTTCTATGTATTTACGCATTTTCGTTATAAAACCGAAATACAAAGGAAACGTGCCCGAAGCAATAAAACCAGACCCGAAAGGTTTATAAATGCAGCGCTATATTATTTGAGTTCTGTGGAAAGCGGGATTTCAGGCGGGCCTCAAGCGGTAAGTGGTATTAGACGGGCTCCGCCCGAACCCATCCACTGGCCGACACGTGGCTCGGTGCAAGAGAGAGAAAACCGCCTTTTTAGGTGGGTAATCTCCGTGCACATAAGACACCCGAAATGGATATCAACCGTTGAATCAGAGATCACGCAGATCAACGGTGGGCTTGTGATAGCGACCAAAGGTGGGCCCGATAGGATTATAGGGCGGATTCAATGTTATTTGAAGTCTGATAGAAAGCGTTTTGTTGGATTTTTCATTCTTTTCTGCGTACTTCTCTGTGTAAATAGAGAAACGACTTTCTGGGATTTCACCTACGCTAGTTGTCCTTTCCGTTATAAACAGGTGGCCACCATACCTTAGGGAGTTTAGCAATGATTGTTAAACACTCCAAAAGGAGAGGAAGGGACAGCGGCCGGAAGCTAGAGAGCCCGAAAGAGGAGACGAACAGACAAGCATTGATAGGCTTAAAAGCCATTCAATGGCAGAGATAGAGAGAGGCAGTTGCCGAGACAGAGAGAAAGCAGAAGACAAAGAGCAAGAGGGAGAGTCTTTGTACTCTTGTAGACTTGAGGATTTCAAGAAAATCCCTATTGTTTTATCACTGTTGTGTTGAGACTCGGTTTGAGCTCACACTTGTAATAATTTTCCCTTGAAGACATAATAGAGAGGTCAAACACTGAAAGCTGGACCAGGAGACGTAGCCAAGAAGTCGGGTGAACTCCTTGATTATTTGCTATGTTATTGTGTGTGGCTGTTATGTTTTCTAACTACTCATTGTCTATAGTAATCGCAATCTTTTCGATCTGTTGCACTAAGTAATATAGGCATTCCTACACATGAGTCTGTAATACCTTTATATTGATTTAAGATATCATTTTCAGATCAAGTGGTATAAGAGCATTAGGTTTTGTTAAGGTTAGAAAAGCTTGTGCTCGATTTTGAATGCTAACTAGATTAAAGCTCAGACTAGGAGAAGGAGAACTTGTTGAGGCTAATCCAGAGATTGGAAGAATCTATTCTCAGAGAAGAATGGCAGAAGAAAATCTGTTGAGATCAAAATCTCAATTTATGGAAGGTTTTAAGGTCATGCAAGCCATGGTGGAAGATATGTATCTGGAGTTTAAGAAGGGTCGAGGTGAAAGCACCTCAACACCTAAACCAGACAAAGGAGTAGAGGAACCTTTTCTAGTTGCCTCTCCAGAAGGAAAAGGAAAAGGAGAAATGCCTTCTCCACCAACTCCTCCATCATCACCTGCCTCATCATCTTCTTTGCATAAAGCTAGTCCTGATATGAAAGAGAAGAAAACTTCTTTGATTAAATTAGATGTGAAGTTTGATTTGCCAATTTATGATGGAGAACTAAATACAGAGAAATTAGATAATTGGATAAGACAGATTGATGTATATTGCAGGGTGTAGAACATTGATTCAAAAAGGAGAAAGATTCAGCTGGCTAGCCTTCGACTTGGAGGAACTGCACTAGTATGGTGGGAAGGCAAGACACAAGCTGATCTGAAAAAACATGGTAAAATCCTTTCTACCTAGAATGACTTTGTTTCTGCTATCAAAAAGCAATTTTATCCTTTAGCTTACATGTAGCAGACAATGATGAGTTGGAAAACTCTTTGCTAGTTGAAGGGTCAGAGTGTACAAAGTTATACTCAGGAATTTAGAAAGAGAGCTTTAACTCTAGGAATATCATTAGACTCACCTAAGACTTTATTAAAGTATATAGGTGGTCTTCATAGCTATTTAAAGCATACTATTCTCACGTTTAATCCCACTAGCTTAGATGATGTATCATTTCAAGCCACACATATAGAAGCTAGAGGTAAGAATGTAAACCCAGAGATTGGGGAAACATCTAAATATTATGTAAGCAAGAGCAAGGAAAAGAAGAAACTGAAATGTAAGGAGAGGAAAGCAAACAGTGTAAAGAAGGATAAACCTTCATGCACTCATTGCAAGAAAGAAGGACACGATGAGGCACGTTTCTGGTCTTTGCATCTAGAACTGAAACCCAAGAAGTTTGGTGGAAAGGAGAAGAAGAATGCTACTGCTATTCAGAAAGACTTGGGGTCAGATCGGGGTGATGAAACAACAGTTACAGCCATGAGTATTAAAGGTAAAGATTCTGAAGCATCCACTAGTAATTCTGCACATTCTGTTAATAATGAAAGTAATGAGAGAGAAATAAATGAGCTTTTTCGTATTAGAGTAATTTCCAAGCATAGTAAGATTGATACTTTGTTTGATAGTGGATCACAAGTAAATTTGATTTCTGAAACAGTTGTAAAGAAGTTGGGATTACAAACAAAACCTCATGAGAAGCCATATCCATTAGGTTGGGTGTGTGATAAAACAAAGCTACAAGTAACGAGACAACGTAAACTTAGGTTTGCTATTAGATCAACATTTCTAGATGAGGTCGAGTTAGATGTAGTTCCATTAGATATATGTAGTATTCTTTTGGGAAGTCCATACATGTATGATAGGAAAGCTATCTTCTATAGAGCTAAAAATAAGTATCAACTCACTAAAGATGGAATAGAATATATTGTAAGAGCTCATAAACTCAAAAATAACTATTCTCTCATAAACTCAGGACAAATGAAAAGAATTGTGAATTCAAGTAAGCAGTTTTTACTTATGGTTGTAAAGGCAAAGGATCCTGAAAAAGCCAATGCATTTGAAGGTTGTGATGCTAAACAGAAAGCTGGTTTAGTTAAAGTTGTTTCAGAGTATGATGTTCTATTTCAAGAACCAAAAGGTCTGCCACCCAAGCAAGAAATAGTACATGATATTTGTTTGCAACAAGATGCTCCATTACCTAACATTGGAATGTACAGGTTATCAACTTTAGAGAATGCAGAGATAAAGAAGCAGGTACATGAGTTGCTCGAAAAAGGGTTTATACGACCAAGCACATCACCATGTGGATCTCCAATCGTGCTGGTGAGAAAGAAACATGGATCGTGGAGAATATGCATTGATTATAGAGCAATGAATAAAATAACGATCAAGCATCGTTATCCTCTTCCTCATATTGATGATCTATTAGATCAATTGAAAGAAACACTTTACTTTTCCAAGTTAGACTTACAAAGTGGCTATCGTTAGGTCAGAGTTGTAGAACAAGATGCATGGAATACTGCTTTCAAGACAAAGCAAGGACTGTATGAATGGTTGGTTATGCCTTTTGGCTTAACTAATGTTCCTGCTACGTTTATGAGAGTTATGAATGATGTACTCAAACCTTTTATTGATGATTTTGTAATTGTTTATTTAGATGAAATTCTTGTTTTTAGTAAGACATGGGAAGACCATGTAAAGCATGTAAAGCAGACTTTAGATGTTTTAAAAAGAGAAAATCTCTATGTAAAACTGTCAAAATGTGAACTTGGCAAAACATATTTAAATTATTTGGGTCATATTGTAGGGGGTGGTGAATTGAAGATAGATCCCTCTAAGGTTGAAGTCATTGTGAACTAGCCTAAACCCAAATCTGCTACAAAGGTTAGAAGTTTCCTAGGGGCAGCACAATACTAGAGAAAGTTTATTGCTAACTTTTCATTGATTGTAGCTCCATTACATGCTTTAACAGGATTGAAACGGGTGTTTAAGTGGGGAGGCAAACAATAGAAAGCCTTTGACACCTTAAAAGAAAAAATTAGCACAACACCAGTACTAGCACTGCCAGATCTTCAACATCCATTTGAGATTGAGACAGATGTCGGTGACTATGCCATGGGAGTAGTGTTGATGCAACACGGTAAACCCATATGTTATCATTCTAAGACATTTACTTCTGCAGTAGTTAATTATCCCACATGAATTAGTACAAAGTGTGAAAAAGTGGAAACATTACCTAATGGGTAAGGAAACCATCATACATACAGATCATCAACCACTTCAATATTTGCATTCACAAACTAAATTGTAGCAATCAAGACATTATAGGTGGATGGGTTTTCTACAACAATCTCATCTTGTCATCAGATATAAGAAGGGCATACACAATAAGGTTGCAGACATGTTATCAAGACCAATCATAAATGCATCTACTATACTTAAGCATAACTCAGTAATGCATGAAAGTTAAATTGAACAATATGCTCAAGATGTAGATTTTAAAGATGTATATGCAAATTTAAGTCATGGAAAACAGGTAGAAGAATTGGATTATTATGTAAAGGACCAACTCTTATATCACTTGGGAAAGTTATGCATTCCACAAACTGAAAGAGTTAGCACGATTCGAGAAGCACATACTTCTCTAATATCAGGTCATTTTGGTGTAAGTAAAACAGTTTCACAGTTGCAAAGGTTCTGTTATTGGCCAAGAATGCATGAGACAATTTCTAGATATATCAAAGGGTGTACTATGTGTGCTACCAGCAAGCCTAGTAATAGAAAATTAGGCTTGTACACTCCACTTCCAATTCCTTCTCGTCCTTGGGAAAGTGTTTCCATGGAATTTGCTGGGGGATTGCCAAAATCTAGAAAAGGTCATGATTATTTGTATGTTGTAGTGGATAAGTTCAGTAAAATGTGTATTTTGATACCTTGTAACAAGTAGGTTACAGCTGAACAAACAACGAATTTGTTCTTTCAGAATGTATGGGTTCATTTTGGTTTACCCACTTGTATTGTATTTTATCGAGATTCTCATTTTTTTGGGAAATTTTGGTCAAATCTATGGGAGTTGATGGACACCAGGTTGAAGAAGAGCACAACATTTCATCCACAAACAAATGGTCAGACAGAAGTGGTTGACAGGATAGTGATCTAGTTGCTCAGAGGCTATTGCAGGAAGCATCCCAAGCTTTGGGATGAGCACTTGTGCTATTTGCATCATGCTTACAACAGTGTCAAGCACTCTTCTACTCAGAGATCTCCTTTTGAGACTTGTTTTGGTTTTATACCAAAGTCTCCCTTGGATTTTGTCTTTGGTAAAGACATAGCAGTTTATGGACACAATGATGTGGACAAAGCAACCAAGTTCATTGAACAAATCCAAGAAATTCACCAGGTAGTACAAGAACAACTGGAAAGAATTCAAGCCAAGTACAAGGCAAGACATAAGCATCGGGTTGAGCATAGTTTCCAAGTTGGTGATCAAGTCTGGCTATATATCAGTAAAGACAGAATGCAGGGTGAAGGTAAAAGGTTGAAACCAATAAGGTATGGACCTTTCAAGATACTTGATAAAATTGGTGAAAATGCTTTTCACCTTGATTTGCCAACTTATATGTAGATCTATTCAGTCGTTAATGCAGAAAACTTGAGATTGTATGAACCATCAATGATTAAAGATCTTGAAGAGCGAAGTTAGTTGCCTTCTATTGAAGATCTGTTGCCTGAATATCTCAATGAGTTGCAAGAAGACACAGTTCTGGACAAGAAGGTAAGATTTGTGCGTCAAGGGGATGTTGAGTACCTGAGAATAGGGCTCAAAGGTTCAAATCCGAGCAAAGCACGATGGATAGAAGTTAAAAAAGTGAGGGAGTTGTATCCTCACTTGATCGATGCCTAAAAACCAACTTTTGGTGGTCCAAAATCTTTTCAGTGGGAAGGTGTGATCCAAAATGGATCCTAAAAACCTCTAAGTCTTCATATACATAACTATTGGAAACACTATCGCATGGGAAAAACATTAAGAAAATGGTGAAAAACAGAGTAAAGCAAAGGTTCAAACATGATGCATAGGAGCCGTCGGATCGAACTGATCAACGGTCCAGATCAAATCGACATATCGCAATCGACAGAGGCCAGCAGGAGATATCGGAGGCAGCCGTATGAAAATCGCGATAGCAATCAATGCGAGTCAACGAGGACCGTCGATCAAGCGTGCACATTAACAATCTAGATCTACTCGCAATATCACATCGCAACTATATAAGGGGTGATACCAAAGACCAGCGACCGTGCGATACGTCGATGCGTCGATAGCCGATAAGGCCGATCAAAGCGATCGGAGATCGAGGAAGATATGCGACATGCGATAAAGTTGGACCCGAAAGGGTTTATGGATGCGAATTAATATATTTTGAGTTCCGGTAAAAAGGGTTTTTCTATGTATTTACACATTTCCGTTATAAAACTAAAATACAAAGGAAATGCGCCCGAAGCGATAAAACCAGACCCGAAAGGTTTATAAATGCAGCGCTATATTATTTGAGTTCCGTGGAAAGCGGGATTTTGGGCGGGCCTCAAGCGGTAAGTGGTATTGGACGGGCTCCGCTCGAACCCATCCACTGGCTGACACGTGGCTCGGTGTAGGAGAGAGAAAACCTCCTTTTTGGGCGGGTAATCTCTGTGCACATGAGAGGCCTGAAATGGATATCAACCATTGGATCAGAGATCATGCAAATCAACGGTGGGATTGCGATAACGACCAAAGGCGGACCCGATAGGATTATAGGGCGGATTCAATGTTATTTAAAGTCCGATAGAAAATGTTTTGTCAGATTTTTCAGTGTTTTTTGTGTATTTCTCTGTGTAAACAGAGAAATGACTTTCTAGGACTTCACCCATGCTAGTGGTCTTTTCCATTACAAACAGGGGGCCACCATACCTTAGGGAGTTTAGCAATTATTTTTAAACGCTCCAGAAGGAGAGGAAGGGACAGCGGCCAGAAGCCAGAGAGCCTGAAAGGGGAGACGAACAAACAAGCATTGATAGGCTTAAAATCCATTTAATGGCAGAGATAGAGAGAGGCAGTTGCTAAGACAGAGAGAAAGTAGAAGACAAAGAGCAAGAGGGAGAGTCTGTGTACTCTTGTAGACTTGAGAATTTCAAGTAAATCCCTGTTGTTTTGTCACTGTTGTGTTGAGACTCGGTTTGAGCTCACATTTGTAATAATTTTCTCTTGAAGACATAATAGAGAGGTCAAACACTGAAAGATGGACCAGGAGACGTAGCTAGGAAGTCGGGTAAACTCCTTGATTATTTGTTGTGTTAATGTGTGTGACTGTTATGTTTTCTAATTGCTCATTGTCTATATTATTCGCAATCTTTTCGATCCATTGCACTAAGTAATATAGGCATTCCTGCACATGAGTCTGTAATACCTTTATATTGATTTAAGATCTCATTTTCAGATCATACAGGAAGGAGAAGTCATATGAAAATGACATGCTTATTGAATATGAAGGAATTTGTATTTTTCTGGAAAGGTTATTCGATGAACCTGATAACATAGAGGAAAGGATTATCTTTAATGATAATGGAAGGGAAGTTGTAGAGTACAAACAACAGTTTGTAAATGACAGGGGCGAAGAAGAATTGGACATAAATATCATAATTTCTATGGTGAGAAGAAATGTACAGCAAGCAGATGTCATTGAAGTTCAGTTGAGAACAAATTGTAAAGAGAAAGTTGAAAAATTGTGGAAGATGAAGACAATTAAAAAGGGGGACAACAAAGAAGAGAAATTAACAAAAGGAATTTGTATGAGTAAGGAAAGAGGAAAACAACAAAATAAGATTTGGAAACCTAGAAGAAAAGAAGTGACAATGGCAGAAGAATTGAATCAACATCATGATGAAAGTGATGACCAGTTACAAAGTAAAGTTTGGGATACTGGATGATCCGTAGAAGAAACACACGACCAGGAGGTCATGAAAACTTTCAACTTTGGGAGTCTAATGCAGGAGCATTCAGGCCTAGTAAGCAATGTGATGGCATAATCACATGTTGTGACTAACAAAGGGTTGGAAGATAGGAGTTTAGTTAATTTTATTTATTTAAATGTGTGAGAGTGTTTATTTATTGTCGAATATGAGAAAAAGGATATAGTGGCTGATTGATCTTCCCTGTGTGGAGATCAAGCCAAATAGCTAGATTTATTTGGTTTGAATAGGATATGAGGGATTTGAAAGCTTGATTTAGCATTTGTTTAGAAAAGAGTGGAGATGAAGAGATTTTTTAGGAGAGAGTGAGAGATTTCTAGATCTAAGCCAGAATTGGTTCATGAATCCACTTTTGTATAAACCATGATCTTTTTGTATAATTCAGGAGTTAGCGAGAGAGAAGCTAGAAGAGTAGGGGCATGATGCTAAGCCTACGGGCAGATTGTAATCAAAGGCCATTTACATGAGAAGATCAAGCCAAAGATAGAAAAATTGTATAACTAGGTGTTTATATATATACAATGATTGGTTCTAAACTGTATAAGTGTGAAATTCATGTATTGAATGTTAAAGTTATGTAGGGATCAGAGTATTTTGTATAATATACATGTGCAGGCAAAGTCTAGGCAAAACATAGAGGAGAAGAATAGAGAGGAATGAGATGGATTATTGAATCCATTTGAAGAACCAAGTAATGTTTTGGAGGGACACTAATTAAAGAACCTACAGAGTTAAGCTCAAGCGGAAGGACGAGGAAACCCAAAATAAACCAAACCACAGAGAAATCGTTGAAGAGTGGCGTAAAAACCAAGTGAAGAGAAGTGAAGTGCTAATGCTCATCAATTGTTGGATCTTTACGATCAACAGTCAGGATTAGATCTCAAGAGTGGAGCAGAGTTTAATATCGCATCGGAGGAAAGCAGTGGGAACAAAGAAACTGACCCCAAGCCTGGGCGATTGCGATAATGCGATGAAGCATGGACCGTTGGATCACATAGTTGATCAACGACAGAGATCAAATCATTGATCGCATATCGGGTAAGCTAAGTGACAGTGCTAATGGAATGCCGACATACGAAGTTGCGATGGGCCAATTAAACGATAGCCGATAGCGATAGATCGGAGATAGGGGCGATTAGAGATCGGGATGTAAAAGAGCAGTGCGAGGAAAGGCTTTAGGGAACAGACCCAACAAAGTTATAGATGCAAGTTTATAATATTTGAGTTTACAAGCCGACGTTATCTCAAATCCGAAGTGGAAGGGTTCATGAGTAGTATGACCGCGAAGGAGCGATTACGATTAGCGATAGAGCTAAGCCTCAGAAACTATGCAAAAGGGTTTGGAAAAGGCGGAAAAGGTGAGTTCACATATGTCTATGTGTATTCTTTTATGAATGGATTAAAGCGTGATAGAGGGTCTTGTGGTTAATTCCGAGATATCAAAGCTATAGTGTGGGATGGTTATGTATGTGGGCTTAAGGTTTAATGGAGGTTTAAGGTGCGGTATTAAGGATAATAGAGGGGCCTTAAAACCATTATTCAATAAAGAAGATTTGACTCGGTTTTTGAGTTAAAATTCCTGGGGATATTGGAATTCTGTGGATTCGCCCGTTTCCTGCGTCAAAAACTGATTTGGTTGATGTAGTTAACCATGATGATGAGGTGTTTCAGAAAGAAAAAGGATTTCCTTCCAAGAGGAGAATCCAACATGAAATACCATTGTAGCAAAAGTATATTCTTCCTAACATTGACATGCACGGGATGTTAAGAATGGAAAGTGCAGAAATAACAAAACAAATCCAAGGATTTCTAAATAAAAGGATCATTCGACCTTCTCCCTTACCAATTGGTTCACCTCTTTTTTGATGCCCAAGAAGAATGGTAAGCATTTCATTGAATGAGATTCAAGAAGTGTTTTTCATCAAAGTAGAGTTGTTGAAGGAGACATGTGGAAGACGACATTAAAAACCAAGCAAGGTTTGTTGGAATGGCTTGTTATGATTTTTGGTCTTTTCCATGCTGCTACTACTTTCATGCATATGAAGAAAGATGTGTTGAAGCCATTTCTAGACATGATACTCTGCTCGGATGACATTTTCATTTTTAGAAAATTTCATTATGAACATCTCATGTATGAGAAACAAATACTTGATGTCTTATGTTAAGAACATTTGTTATTGAAGATGTCAAAGTATATGTTGGATAAAACTTCTTTGATGTACTTGGGCCATGATATTGGAGAAGATGAGCTGAAGTTAGACTTCTCCAAGATTGATGCCATTATGGATTGGTCAATGCTCAAGATAGTCATTTGGATAAGAGGTTTTTTGGGAGAAGCCCAATGTTGGAGGAAAGATTTTGTTAATTTTTCTTCTATTGTAGCTCATTTGCATTCTTTGGTAGTTGTGCAAAAGGTCTTCCAGTGGGGAGGCAAACAATAAGAGGCATTTGATTCTTTAAGACAAAAGATCAGTTCAGCCTTTATACTTGTTCTTCTAAACTTGAAAAAGTCATTTGAGTTTTAGGTTGATGTATGTGACTATGCCATGGGTGTAGTCTTTATGCAATATGGTAAGCCCATTTCATTTCATTCATAAATTTTCAATGGTGCAATGTTTAAGTTGCAGTGACAAGGGCACTTTCATTGGATGGGTTTTCTTCTACTATTCCACTTGGTCAAAAGGTATAAGAAAGGTATAAGTGACAAGTTTGTTGATGTACTTTCTAGGCCTATAGTTTGTGTAATAACTATCCTCAAGCATAATTTTGTTTTACATGAAAGTTATGTTCAACAAAATACATACTTTCAAGATGTATATTCAAGCTTGAGTCAAAGGAATCAAGTAGAGGAATTTGATTACCATTTGCATCATAATGTATTGTATCATCTTGGTAAGAAGGATGTTGCTACTGATAGTAACATGGACAAAGCCAAATGGATAGAGGTTGGAAAGGTGAGGGAACTGTACCCTCACATGCTGGACAATTGAAAGTGATCTTTTGGGGTCCAAAAGGCTTCCAGTGGGGAGGAGTGATCAGGTGCTCAAAATTATGCTCAAAAATCAAGTTTTCAAAATGGTGTGGAATCTGAACAACCACGTAGTGCTCATCATCCTGAATCCAGCACAACTTGTTTCACGCGGAACAGACATTGTATGGCTTCAGAAACGCATTCTGTTCACTTTGGCAAATAGGTAAATTTTTGGAAAAAAAGGGGGACAACCCAGTCAGTAGTCCATACTGCTGACTAGGCTGCCCAATTGGCGTTGACTGTGTAGTTGAGGTGGCACCATAATCTCATCAGTAAATGGTTGAGTGTCGTGTGGCATGTTCGTATAGGCATGAGTTGGAAGGATGATTTGGTTGAAGGTTATACAGGTGGACCAATGCGAGGGTGACACATGGCAAACTCGGAGGCCACCATGTGCCCTCTCAAAGGTTAAATAAAATTTTATGTGGGGAAGCCAGGGTCGAACCCACGACCTCACCCACAACAACACCAAGCTTTACCGCCACGCCCGCAGGTTGGTTATTAACTAACATATCGCAGGTGGGTCAACGTTAAAGAATCGGCCCCAGAAAAAGCCAAGGTTGCGATGTGATGATCACAATCGCACATCGTAGAAGGGAGGTGTTACAGAATCGGCCCCGATAGGATCAGGTTGTGATTGCGATATCGCAATCGCATATCGCACAATTCAAAGTTCTATTATATGTTTTACCCTAGCTCCGTCGATTGTGATATATTCCCGATACAATTTATACTGCAGTTGATAGTCTGCCGGGTCCACCGCTTATCGCAATCACACATCGCCCATGCTGCATTCACAAACCATAAGACCCATCGATTCCCACCGATTGCGATTTGCAATGGGGTTGTCGGTGCCGATAGCTTATGGCCGCCGCACAGTGAAATTTTCGTGCAGTTAGCGATTTTTGGAGCAAAATTATAGGATCATGCCGGAAATGGTGCAATTTGTGGAGCGAATATTGGGAAACCTAGGAGAGGTCATAACTTCTTCAGTTTTCCACCAAATTGGATGCAAAAAGAGGCTAATTAGCCATTTTTTAGGATTCTGGACTCATTAGAGTAGGTTTCAGAAGCATTTGAGCATTGTAAACACATTTTTTTACACTTTTGAGCATAAAAGAGAGGCCAAGCCATTGGAAGTTGGACCAAGGAGACGTAGCTCAGGAGGGGTGAACTCCTATATCATGTTCCTGTTGTAATGTGTTTTTGATGATGTTCTATACATGTTTATGTTGTTGTTTAGTCTCTTCTTTTTATGTGAAATTGCTCATAAAATTAACATAAAAACTCATCATTTCACGTGCGAAAATTCATGAATCCTTAATCACAATGAAAGCATTTTGTTTCTAATTTGAGGAGGATCTTAGCACAACAATATAATATTCTAAATCAGATCAGTGCTCTAGCCAAAAAGCATTAAATCTGAAGGGGAGATTTTTGGGGACTGTTGAAATGTGAATTCTTAAAGCAACTAGCCAATGGTCAGATCCTTGTTGTGGGAGTTTTTTGCATTCGGTCTCCCAGGATGCCATATATATTTCTTACGATATGAGGAATCTGTTGAGCATGGAGGAAATCTTCCTAGCTCCTCCCCTTTGGTTATTCCATTTATAGCTGCCATTGGAAATCTACATGTCCACCAGTTTCATTTTGTCTATGGTTTCTTGGAAGGCTTCAACGTCCCTGTCCAATTTCCTAAGACCCCCTTTCTTTTCTAACAGATTGAGAATCATGTTAAATTCTCCTCCTACTATTTTATGTGGATGGGGTATGATTTTTGGGATTTTCGTGGCTGAAGGTAGCATTTGAATCCGTTCTTCCACATTGTGAGGTGTATATATATTGTTTACACTGATGATTTTGGTGGTGCCTCTAATTTTTAGGTTAATAGTGATATAACTTATGGTTTCTATTGAGGAGGTTAATTCATATGTCAATCTTTCCCACATAATCAAATGTCCCCCATGATGCATTGGTGAGGTAGCTGCAGCCTTTGCAACATTCCTTTTGTAGGGTTGTTAAGTTATCCATAGCAAGATTTGTCTCTTGGAGGAGCACTACATTTGGTTTGTTGTTGATTATTCTTTGTTTTAATGGTATTTTTTTGCAGGGTCATTTAAGCCTTTGATGTTCCATGAGATGCAATTCATTGATAAATATGGTGAGTTAGGGTGAGAGCTCTTACCTTGCCCGCATTAATTAGTTGTGTGCCTAGTTCCTGGAGGAGTTGGCTTGTGGTCTTTCATCCTCGCTTTCAGCTTGGACCTTTGGGGTTGTACCGATCTGCTGGGATGTTGGAAAGGATCCCTATGTGGGTGTAATCCTCTGTGTGCTTCCTTGTTGTATTTTATTTTAGTTCCTCTTGCATTATGCATGCCCCTTCTATTTTTTCGAGGTATTCCTCTAGTATTGAGGCCATGCCTTTTTTTTCTCGAACTTCTGCTACCGAGTTGAGATCAACTCATGCAAGAGCTTCTTCTATGACTTGGTCCTCTTCTGATTTTTCTCTGGGCTCCGGATCCATATCTAGGTCTTCAAATGGCTGGTTGTCTTAGTGTGGGTTTGTTTGGGGGTATCTCCCTTGTTCTGCTCCTATAGTGTAGGTATTTGATTTGGCATTTCCCCTGCCTCCTTGGAATTTCCTTCTGATATTTTCTCATATGGTTCCTCTTGCAGGGCTTCAAATTTGTTTTTATTGGATAGATGTTGTTGATCTGAATTTCCTTGATTTTTTTTGTTCTTGTTCTTGTTCTTGGGGGTTGCTTTGGTGAATCCCTCTTCATCCGTATTCCTTTGCGTTTGGGTGTTAGTGTGTTAAGGGACATTTTGTGGGTAGTTTATGAAGAGATGTCTGTGCTCGTGACATTTTATGCATCTGAAAGGTATGTGCTCATAATCTATGTTTTGGAGCCATACCTCGTCTCTAAAAACAGTTTGATGGCTTCTGGGAGCACCCTTGAGACATCCATGTAGACACAAATTCTAACGTATGAGACATAGTAGTCGTTCTTGGTACCCTTCGACATTTTGATGTACTATCCTAACTTGTCGCCTATTTCTTCAGCACTGAGGGTGATCAGTACTCTGTGGGGAGTGAATAAAGTCTCACCCAGACAGGGACCTTGGTGAAGTCTTCCTTTTATGGCATGAGGTTTTCTTTCTAGTATTGCATGTAATGCCTTGTAGAGTTAGAGAAATATGGGCTGCCTTCAAAGATGCGGTCGCGACCCTCCAGGAGATAAAAAAATAACAATAAAGAAGCCTTTGGAGTAGATTTGTAATATTATTTCTCCTTTCGGGTGCCATGTGGTTTGAATCCACCAGTTTAGGGCCTTTTTTAAGGCCATATGCTCATGAATTTACAAATGATGATGTGTTCTTGCATAAAGTATTTGTATGCAACCACATCACGGTCTTGAATCTCTAGAACTAGATATTTTTTAGCCTTTGGTTTCTAGTTGTTGCATGTTTGTGTCTAAGATCGAGACTTTTCTTCCGCCCTGGTTGTCTAGAGCTCCCAACATCATTCGATTGTGAGGTTGTGAGTTTGCTAGCACCCTTCTCTATTCCTCTTTCCCCTTAGCATCAACTGCTTGTTTTCCTGAATGAGTTGAAGGCATTGCAAGTCGTTAGTTTTGTGAATAAGGAAGCTTCATACTCCTTACCCTTGACCAAAACTAAATACCTGAAGGAGGGGGCCTCTGAGCCCCACCCCGACTATATCATGGCGGTGATCAGAACAACACGGACCAGGAAACCCTAGCGAACCAGTCCTCCTCTTCAAATACTTGGTGTTCTCACATGTATGGTTGCTCTTACATTATTAAGCTCTAAGTGTATGGTGTATTATGTATTTGGTTTTTCTTTTGTTATGGTAAATTGGTAACTCATTAAAGTAATATGAGCAAGGCTTAATATTAAATTTAGTGACTATCACTATGACACCAAGAATATATCTAACTTGAAGCCATATATATCAAGAATTTATGTCTTAGCAGGGTGAGGCCTAAGATCAAACCTAGGGTTCCCACTATTCCAGGAGGGTTGGGGAGCCTACTCCTTCAGCCTTATCACGATGAGCCAAAGATTTCCCCCATGAGATTTGAGACCACGTAAAAGGGATAACATCCCATTGTGCCAACTACTCAATATTCCATGGAGATATATAAGTCTTTTTTTTAACTTAATATAAAATTGTTGATAATAATTAATATATATCAAATGACATTTAAATTTAAAAGAATAAAAATTTATCATAGCATTAGATACCTATCATAATAATGTACTCCAATATCACTACTTTAGATACCTATCATAATAATGTACTCTAGTATCACTACTTTCATCAAAATAATTTTAACTAAACTACTAATTTTCTCTCTTATTCTATTCATTTTTTCTCTTCACAAAAATTACTATAATAATATTTTTTTGCATAAATCTTTTCACCACTCATTCTTTGTTATGCATAAAATTTATCCATACAAGTGCAACCAGAAAAGCTACATAGCAGCTAGTCCCTACCTTGATCCGAGATATTCCACTCCTAGTCTCTCTTCACAAGAATTACATAAACCTTTAATAAACCTTTTCACTACTCATTCTTTCCACTCCTACTTTCTCTTCACAAGAATTACATAAACCTTTTCACTACTCATTCTTTCTTATGGTTTAAGAGAATACGACGCTCCATGGCAGCTAGTCCCTGCGTTGATCGGGGAGCGGGGCTTGAGCCAGTGGTTTATCCATAACCGTTGAAGCAGGATCACCATCTATTCTACGAGTATAGCTACTAGTGTGTGAAACGCAAGTAGGTGATTGAAGATCTGTGGTGAATGAATGGTTTCTTTGCTAGCTTTTGTTTTCTTTTCCTAGCTTCTTCCCTTCCCTACTGAGGAGTTGAATCTAGTGAGTTAAATAACCGTGTAGCTATTACTGTTTTCTTTTTGTCATCTCGACTTTGTGTGAAGCATGAGTGAGAAAGGTACGGACTAAGCGCTTGGTAAGATCATGCCTCACTGCTGAGTGAGATGTTCCCATCTTGATCTGTTTTTTCCAGCCGGGAATTATACACCATCTTGCTCACAGAATTAAACCCCAACGCGCCCTAATCCGGAATCAAGACGGCAAAGCTCGTTCTGCAGCTCATGGGAATGCTGGCAAGCAGTACAGGCTCGACAAGGAAGGCCTTGAAAAAAGGGATCTCGGAGATAGTCTTCGCCATAAGCAATCTAAGAGACGTTATTCATTACAGAGAAATAACGACGCATCGTCTGCAAATTCTGGCCATCGACATATTGACGAGTCTTGCTCTCGAAGATGAGGGCCGAGAGATCATCAGCGGCACTGGGGGAGTTTTCCGTAGTCTTCTCTCTGTGTTTTACATGGAGAGGATTAATAATAATATAATAAGTGGATCGGGCAAGGATGAAACGAAGGAGCTCGTGACCAAGGCAGGAGAAGCCCTGGCTCTGCTTTCACTCGAAAACCAACAAAACTGTCAAAGAATGATGAGCATTAATCTGCGCGATCACCCAAATTCGATCACTACACTGAGCTCCCCATATTCGATCACTACACTGATCTCTGTGCTAGACTACCCAGTTAAGGGTTTCAATGCAGCGAGAATTGAATTTGTGCGCATATGCATAGGCAGATTACGTGCAATTGAGGAAAATCCTTAGCCTAAGTAATAGTGCCTCCCAAGCGACTGCCATTTAATGTTTTGAACTAATAATGCCAGCACTGCTTTCATTTTTTTTAAATAGGTAAGGTAAGGTAAAAAATAATGTAACATAGAAAGAAGAGAAAGAAAGAAATTATTTTAACGTCGTGCAAAGAAATTATTTTAACGTCGTGCTTCTGCAAGAAGCCAACTGGCCAAACCAATTGCATCAGGAAAATACCCCTAACAATTCACCGAAAGTAATGTTAATTCCAAATTTTCGATTACTATAATCCCAGCACTGCAGGGACTAATAATATGAAAAAAAGGGTATACACTCACGGCTTAGAAATGCACTCTCTCCCCACGCAGACACTAATTCTTAAGGCAGCTTTTACTCCACACAGCTCTTCCTGATGGGTGATTCTGCAAATAAATTGGTACAATAATCAGAATTTTGTTCCATTTCCAGCTAGCTTGAGCGACTTTCTTTCATCCTCCTGTAGCATTAGACATTGGCACGACCCCCTTTAAATAGATGTTGATCGACCAGCAAGGAAAAAAGCTTTAATAGCGAGGTCCCTCGGATAGAGACCGACTTGCTTCTATTACGACATGCAAGATTGAAGGCGATGTGGGTATTGATCCACTGAGTCTGCTACATATGGGTCACCGGCCTATGTAAAGAGAACAAAGCCGATAGGAGGTTGATATCTCTCACGTATTTGTCTTCATATTTCGAGCTAGCAACTTGATTTGTGGACCGCCCATATACAAAGTGCCAGATATCAGTGACGGGCAGTGATCTGTGATCTCCACAGCCTCTCCCTAATACTCAACGCACAACTTTAGCCTGTCCAACCAGCTTGGGTGTCGTCCAGCACTAGTATGATTTGTTATAGATTGCCTAATTAGGCTTCCAAATTTCTAATAACAAAAATCTAATTTAGATAATTGGTTGAACTTTCTCCACAAATATCTTACTTGATTTTATGTGATTTTTATCATTACTTTCTCTCATTATATTTTATGTGATTTTTATCATTACTTTCTCTCATTATCTTTATTTTTGATAGTAGAATAAGTTTATTTTTATTATTAATAATTTCATATTTTCATCCTATCATACGTAGGAATTGCTTTTCCACCTCGTTTGGTTATCTGTTGTTGGTTCGATTTTGGATTATTCAGCAAATGAGAATTCTGTACAAGTGATAAGCAATCATGCACACTAGGAACGCTGCCTCTGACCAAGAAGATACAAATTCTCCACATTTAAACATTACACAGATGGAGGTTGCAGCTGAGTCTTTTGTCAAATCCAGCTCTAATGGAGAAGAACAGATGGAGCATAGAGAGATCCAAGATGAAGCTCCGAGTCGTTCTGGATAAACACTATAGCTGTTAAGTACTGGCAGGGCCGAGCTTCATCAGTTGTGGAGCTTGCTGAAGCATTCTCTAGATCAGCATCTCACATAGTCAATGGACCATTGTAACAATTTCTCCACGTTTCAAAAAACCACACATATCTTCCAATTCACGGTTGTTGGCCTGTGGCTCTGTCTACAGCATTTCAATTTATATGTAATGGTGAAATTAAAAAATCCATTATATAAATGAAGCATTGGATTTAAAAATCCATTTAATATCAAATGCACAGACGGAAGTAATCAACATAACTCTGCATTATGTTTGACTGATTTACCATAAGACTTCTGCGTTATATAAAACAAGAAAACTTTAAGAATCGATTGATATCAATCTCAAACTCAACGCAGACTTAACTCGGTTTGATAGACTGTAATTTCATTGAATATACGGGTTGAATGCAGATCGAATCTGCGCTATTGCTCCACCTCTATGCCGCTTGAACTCATGCTGCGTTGATTCTCATGGAAGGCTATCACCACTGCTGCTCTGCGCTCAACTGTTGTGCGCTCTCTTCGTCCGTTGAACCAACTCTCACGGATACAATACTCACGTTGCACTCTGGATCACAATCAATATAGGAGTTACCTAAACTAACTCCTATCTTAGAAGAACAACCCAAGAGTTAGGCACAAATTCCTAACTTGTAATATTTATTTATTTATTTATTTTTTTGGATTTATTATTGTTTTGTGAGAGAGGCTAACAAATTTTGGATTTTTCAAGGTTAACTAAGGTTCCAAACGCTTCAGAGAAAAGGGTGAGGATATGTTTAAAGGTTTCAACTTCATCAACTGTTGGGATACCCATCAATAGGGTGTCATTGGAAAATTCTTGGTGAGTAGAGGCTGCTGCCGAGTCATGGAGCTTGAGACCAGTGAGACTATTATTGATACTGGCAGCTTGGAAAGATCTGCTTAATCCTTCGACCATGATGACAAAGAGGAAGGGGGACAGAGGATCTCCCTGCTTGATACCTCTTGAGGGGGAAAAGGGTTGGGAGGGGGAGCCATTGACCAGAATGGAGAAGAAGGCACTTGAGACCAGGGCCATGATCCAGTCAATGTAGTCCTTATGGAATCCATAGGCCTTGAGGACTTCACACATGTACTCCCAGCTAATTTTGTTGAAGGCTTTTGACATGTCCAATTGCATCATCATTCCCGGCTTTTTGAGGGTCTTGAGTGAATGAATGGTTTCATGAGAGAGGATAATGTTATCAAGAATATGTTTGCCTTCCACATACCCTTCTTGGTTGGCTGAGATTAGAAGGGGTAGAATAACCTTAAGCCTGTTTGCTAACACTTTCGAGATGATCTTGTAGACAATATTACAAAGGGTTATTGGTTGAAATCGGTCTGACGAATCAGACCCTTCCTCATTTTAGATTAAAGTGAGGAATGTGGCATTCAAAGCCCCAAGAACTATTTTGTGGATTTGAGAGTCCTCCACCAGGGCATGGACCTCTTCTTTGATGAAGGACCAACAAGTTTTAAAGAAATAAATGGTGAATCTTTCAGGTCTTGGAGCTTTGCTCGAGGGAAAGGCCATCACCGCTTCTTCCACTTCTTGTAGGGAAACCTCTTTGAGAAGCATTTTGTTGTGATCCTAGTTGAGGATGGTGGGGATATTACTAGTGATTTCTCTGATGGCCTAGGTCCAGTCTACATCAAGCTCTTCAAGGAGCTTGTTGTAGTATTTGTTTAGTTCCTCCGATATCTCCACATAGTGTTTATTTTTCTCCCATCCACAGTTCTCAAGGTTTATAATTTGATTGGTTTTCTTGTGTTGGATCATGGAGTGGTGGAAGAAGATGGTATTCCTTTCACCACATTTGAGCTAGCGAATCCTGGATTTTTACTGCCAAAATTTTTCCTATTGCTTATCCCTTTCTTCCAACCTTTTATGAAGATATTTTTCCTCCTCCCTCATCAGATCCTCGATACCTTGTTGGATGATTCTTTGTTAGAGCTCTTCCATGCGCTATTTCAATTCCTTTATTTCCTTGAAGATGTTTTCAAATACCTCCCTATTGCACTATTTGGTTTTGTTTTTTATATGCTTTAACTTTTGTGGGAATTAGTACATTTGTGTACCATTTTGTTATGGAGAGTTGGCCCACTAGTTTTTCAGGTTACTTAAGAAATTCGGGTGCTTGATCAGGTGCTCAAAATTATGCTCAAAAATCAAAGTTGTCAGAATGGTGTCTAACCTGAACAATCGCATAGTGCTCATCATCTTGAATCTGGTGCAACTCATTTCGTGCGAAACGAACATCGTATGGCTTCAAAAACACGTCCTTTTCAATTTGGAAAACAAGTAAATTTTTGGGGAAAAAAGGGGGACAACGCAGTCAATAGTCCGCACTACTGAATAGGTTTCCCAGTTGGCACTGACTATGAAGCTGAGGTGGCACCATAATCTCATCAACGAATGGTTGAGTTCCATGTGGCACATTCGTACAGGCATGAGTTGGCGTGATGATTTGTTTGAAGGCTATACATGTGGACCAATGAGAGGGTGACATGTGGCAAACTCGAAGGCCGCCACGTGCCCTCTTAAAGGTCAAATAAAATTTTATGTGGGGAGGTCGAGGTTGAACCTGCAACCTCACCCACAACAACACCAAGCTTTATCGCCACACTCGCAAGTTGGTTCTTAACTAACATATCGCAGGCGAGTCAATGTTAAAGAATATGCCCCATAACAAGCCAGGGTTATGATGCAATGATCACAATCACACATCACAGAAAGGAGGTGTTACGGAATAGGCCCCGACAGGATCAGGTTGTGATTGTGATATCACAATCACATATCACACAATTCAAAGTTATGTTATATGTTTTACCTTGGCTCCACTGATTACGATATATTTCGGATGCGATACAGGTTATACTGTAATTGATAGTCCATCGGGTCTGCTGCTTGTAGCAATCACACATCGCCCACATTGCGTTCACAAACCATAAGACCCGCTGGTTACTGTTGATTGTGATTTGCGATGGGGCTGTCAGTGGCGATAGCTTATGGCTGCCGCACAGTGAAATTTTCATGCAGTTAGCGATTTTTGGAGAGAAATTGTAGGATCATGCTGGAAATGGTGCAATTTGTGGAGTGAATATTGGGAAAACTAGGAGAGGTCATAACTTCTATAGTTTTCCACCAATTTGGATGGAAAAAGAGGCTAGGTAGCCATTTTTGAGGATTATAAACTCATTGGAGCAGGTTTCAAAAGCATTTGAGCATTGTAAACACATATTTTTACACTTTTGAGCATAATAGGGAGGCAAAGCCATTAGAAGCTGGACCAAGGAGACGTAGCCCAGGAGGGGTGAACTCCTTTATCATGTACCTGTTGTAATGTGTTTTTTATTATTTTTTGTACATGTTTATGATTTTGTTCAGTCTCTTTTTTTATGTTAAACTGCTTATAAAATTAACATAAAAACTCATCATTTCACTTACAAAAATTCATTAATACTTAAGCACAATGAAAGCATTTTGTTTCTAATCTGAGGAGGATCTTAGCACAAAAATATAATATTCTAAATCAGATCATTTTGGTATCAGATATCTAGGTTTTCTTTGTGAAATAAGGATTTAATTTTTTGCAAGTTTATGTCATGCTTACAAGGTTAAAACTCAAAAGAGGAGAAGGGAAGTTGGTCGGAAGCCTTGAAGTTAGGTCAAGGGGAAGGAGAGTAAGGTTGCCACAATCTCCAACACTAGTTCAACCTCGAGTTGCAGTGATACTCCAGAGATCATGTCTCATGAAGGAGAACCTATGAACATGACAGAAGATGAGAAGACCTTCAGAAAGGCTTTCTTTGATATGACAGAGATGGTGAAGGTCCTCTATGTAGAGAGGAATACCAAGTTGCAAGGGGAAAGTTCCAAACCTCCCAAAGGAGAAGGCTCTTCAGGAGGAGGTAATGGAAATGGATACAAACCTCCACCCCTCCACCATCTTCTTCATCTTCTTCTTCACAAGCATCTTCACCCTCTTCCACTAACACAACCATTACTCATACTCATCAACATACTTCAAAAGGAACTGGTAAAACACCTTTTTTTAAACTTCTTGTTAAATTTGAGTTGCTCATGTATAATAGTGAAGTGAATGCAGAGAAGCTTGATAATTGGAATTGTTAGTTGGAGGTCTATTTCAGGATTAAAAACCTTCAAGAGGATGGCATAAAGATTCAGTTAGCTTCCTTGAGAATGGAGGGTGCAACACTAGTATGGTGGGAATCAAAGACCCAAGAGGAGATTAAAAAAATAGTAAGATCTCAATTTCTTGGAATGATTTAATTTCTGAAATCAAAAGACAATTCTACCCTCTAGCTTATATGTAGAAAGCCATCATGAATTGGCATATCTTTAGATAGCGTAAAGGTCAAAATGTGCAAGATTACAACCAAGAATTCAGAAAAACGTCTTTGATGTTAGGTGTATATTTCCAATCACATGACACATTTCTGAAGTACATAGGGGGTTTACACAATTACCTTAGGCACACTATTTTAATATTTAATCCCAATAATCTAGATGATGTGTATGTGCAAGCCACTCATCTTGAGGCAAGAGGGAAAAACGCTCCAGAAGAAGGTAGTAAAAATCTATTTAAGGGTAAAGAGAAAGAAAAGGGTTTCAAGGGAAAGAAAAATGCATTCATTAAAAAGGAAGAAGAGAAAAAAATATGTAAACATTGTTCCAGAGAGGGTCATGATGAAGCTCATTGTTGGAAGCTTCATCCCGAAATGAAACCAAAGAAATTCAACAACAAAGGAAAAGAAAAGACCACTGTCGTCATTAAAGAGGATTTGGGATCCAATTCGGGTGATGAAACTAAAATTACATCTATGGGGATAAAAGGAAAAGGATCCATTGCTAGCACTAGTATATTAAATTGTCACACTATTACTCCAAATGAAGAAATAAGGATTGAATTATTTCATGTGAGAGTAATCTCAAAACATACAAAAATCGACACACTTTTTAATAGTGGGTCTCAAGCTAACTTTATATTTGATAACTTAGTCAAACAACTTAATATTGAAACCATTTTACATCCTAATCCATATCCATTGGGGTGGATATGCAAGGACACAAACTTACATGTTACAAGAAAATGTATTCTTCGGTTTGAAATCACAAAAAACTTCATTCACGAGGTTGAATTAGATGTGGTACCACTTGATATATCAAGAATAATTTTGGGTAGTCCTTACCTTTATGATAGAAAAGAAATCTTCTGTCGTCATGAAAACAAGTACCACTTGTTCAAGGATGGTGTGGAGTATATTATGCGAGATCATCACAAGAAACTAAATCTTTCATTAGTTAATGCATGGCAAATGAAAAGAATAGTGAATTCAAGCAAGAATTTAGTGCTTCTTATGATCAAACCCAATGTTGATATTGATTATGAAGCGTTTGATGGTTGTAATTCAAACTTGAAAACTGATGCAGGAGCATTTAGGCCTAGTCAACAATGTGATGGCATGATCACACGTTGTGACTAACAAAGGGTTGGAAGACAGGACTTTAGTTAATTTTATTTATTTAAATGTGCGAGTGTTTATTTATTGTCGAATATGAGAAAAAGGGTATAGTGGCTGATTGATGCTCCCTGTGTGGAGATCAGGCCAAACAGCTAGATTTATTTGGTTTGAATAGGATATGAGGGATTTGAAAGCTTGATTTAGCATTTGTTTAGAAAAGAGTGGAGTTGAAGAGATTTTTTAGGAGAGAGTGAGAGATTTTTGGATCTGAACCAGAATTGGTTCATGAATCCACTTTTGTATAAACTGTGATCTTTTTGTATAATTCAAGAGTTAGCGAGAGAGAAGCTAGAAGAGCAGGGGTGTGATTCTAAGCCTATGGGCAGATTGTAATCAGAGGCCATTTACATGAGAAGATCAGGCCAAAGATAGAGAAATTGTATAACTAGGTGTTTATATATATACAGTGATTGGTTCTAAACTGTATAAGTGTGAAATTTGTTTAGTGAATGTAAGAGTTATGTAGGGATCGAAGTATTTTGTATAATATACATGTTCAGGCAGAGTCCAGGCAAAACACAGAGGAGAAGAATAGAGAGGAATGAGATGGATCGTTGAATCCATTTGAAGAACCAAGTAATGTTTTGGAGGGACATTAATTAAAGAACCTGCAGAGTTAAGCTCAGGAGGGAGTCGCATCACATAATGGCAGAAGGACGAGGAAACCCAAAATAAACCAAACCACAGAGAAATCGTTGAAGAGTGGCGTAAAAACCAAGCGAAGAGAAGTGAAGCGCTAATGCTCATCAACCGTTGGATCTTTACAATCAATGGTCAGGATTAGATCACAAGAGTGGAGCGGAGTTTAATATCGCATCGGAGGAAAGCAGTGGGAACAAAGAACTTGGCCCCAAGCTTGGGTGATTGCAATAATGCGATGAAGCGTGGACTGTTGGATCACATAGTTGATCAACGACAGAGATCAAATTGTCGATCACATATTGGGTATGTTAAGTGACAACGGTAATGGAATGCCGACATGTGAAGTTGCGATGGGCCGATTAAGCGATAGATCGGAGATCGGGGCGATCATAGATTGGGATGTAAAGGAGCAACGTGAGGAAAGGCTTTAGGGAGCGGACCTGACAAAGTTATAGATGCAGGTTTATAATATTTGAGTTTACAAGCCAGCATTATCGCAAATCGGAAGTGGAAGGGTTCATGAGTAGTATGATCGCGAAGGAGCGATTGCGATTAGCGATAGAGCTAAGCCTCAGAAACTATGCAAAGGGTTTGGAAAAGGCGGAAAAGGTGATTTCACATATGTCTATGTGTATTCTTTTATGAATGGATTAAAGCGCGATAGAGGGTCTTGTGGTTAAGTCCAGGATAATCAAAGCTATAGTGTGGGATTGGTTATGTATACGGGCTTAAGGTTTAATGGAGGTTTAAGGTGCGATATTAAGGATAATAGAGAGGCCTTAAAACCATTATTCAATAAAGAAGATTTGACTCGGTTTCTGAGTTAAAATTCTTGGGGATATTGGAATTCTGCGGATTCGCCTCTTTCCTGCGTCATTTGTGGTATCATAGCTAGATTGAAATTTCAAAGGAGAAGGTGCTTTCCTTTCAGGAAAATGAAAATTCCATGTAAGTTGATTGAATGATTGGTTTGATTTAAAAGGTAAATTGAAGTGAAAGGTTTTGAAACTAAAGTTAAATAGAAGAGTGGTTTGCTATGGCACTGAAGTCATTTAAATGATTTGAAGAATTTTGTGAAAACTGAGAATGATTGAGGATTGATTACAGTATTGTTGAAGGAAATGATATTGATGGTTGAAAGAACAGAGATTAGGCTTAATAGGACTGAAAGAAGAACCACTACAAGGAATGAATTTTGGAATTTGGAGAAGCAAGACAGGATTTGCTTACAAACAAGTTATTAGAAGGAATTGGTAGTGTCTGCCATGAATTGGTAAATATAATTGAAATTCAGATCTAATCTTAATTGATCCTGAAAGCTGAAGAGTCCATTATGAAAAGTAAAATGGGAAATATTTTTTGGTTGTATGGAGTCTTTTGAAAAGTAAAATGGGAAATATTTGTTGGTTGTATGGAGTCTTTTTGAATGGAGTCTCTTGCAAATCAACTATGTAATTATTTTTTCTGATTAATAAAATTATGTGTCTGAGGACACTTCTGCCATTACTAAATGAAATAATGAACAGATGAATATTTTGGCAAAGATTTAACTGATGGAATGGGAATTAGTTTTAAGACATATTTGAAGGAAAAGTTGTAGGTTTAAAAGGTTACTTTGATGTATCTTGAGATAAGATTGTGCAGGTCAATAGAAGCAGTGGAATTTCTGAAAGGTAGAATGAGTTGTACCAGCATCATAGCATATGAGCTATGTTAAAGAAGATAGAGCAAGAAGAACTCTCAGATGAGTAAAGGTGATAGTACCCGACAATAAATGAAATTACTGAATGAAAGAAGGAAGTGAGCAATTGAAGATGCAGAGCCTAGAGTAAGAAGTGTTCAAGAGGAGACGAGAACAACTTCCAACTGCGGTTGGGTAGGAGTTGTTGAGGCAAATCCACAATTGTGATTGTGGGTAGAAGATGATAATTCCAGCAAGAGGAGCGCTGGGTAGAATTGTTAGTCAGTGAAAGATTCGAGGAAAGAACCAATAGGTGCCAAAAGGCTAAACTAAGGAAATTTTGGTGAGGCAAGAAGGAGACTTGTTACAGATGAAAAAGGCTAGTTACAGCTCACTAGTGAACAAGGAAATTTCACCAAAGGAAGAAATGGAACTGACTATTGTTAGTCATGGCAGGGGTACAAAGGAAAGTCAAAAGCAAAGGAAAAAGAGTGTTGAAGCAGTTGGACTCAAAGGAATGAGTAAAGAAGAAAGGAACATAGAGTTGGCTAAGATGAAGATAGAACTCAGACATTTGAAGAAGATGGTATTGAAAGGAATTAGAGAAAAGTGGAAACAAGGATTTTATGTGGGAAAAAGAGTTAAACAGATTGTCAGGGAATTGTTTGCTGAGAAATTAATACTCCGAGAAGTTGAGGATGAAGGAGTAGAATACATCTAACTAGAGAAAGGATCTCTCCTTGGGGAAGGAGACAATGAAGATAGTGATGATAGTGGCGAAGAACTGATCTATGTAGATTAGAATGAGAGGAATGTGCTAGTAGCATCCTCAAAGACAAGAGGATCTCATATTTTTGGGATTAACTATTTTTGTGAATGTAAAATTGCAGGTATGCAGCCTAATGAATTTGAACCTGTGTATGAAAAGGTGAAAGAGGCAAAGGCAAGACAAACACAAAAGGAGATGCATAAAGACTTTCAAGACTTCAATTGGTGGAGGAAATTAAAAGGTATGGCTGAATGGTTGTGTATTCTCTTAGTAAAAGCATATTGGATCATATTTGAAGGAATTTTAGCATGGATAGAAGATCAATAGGAAATGGAAAAAGGAAAGGAAACAGATGCATTGCAGATTTGTGAAGTGAAGAGAAGGAAAGCTGACATAGAGAACTTAGCTGAAGAAGTTAAGTCAAGGAAATCTTTGAAAGATCAAAGACTTATCATAGAAGAGGAGGAGGCATTGTTGTCTTATTTGGATAAATTGAGTGTTGGGAAAAATTGTGTAGAACAGAAAGGTATTCTACAAACTTATGATGAAGTTGCCAAGCATAGTCAAGAAGTTGCAGTCCCAGAAGTTTTCTTTGATGAGGAAGAAATCAGAGATGTTGAGGAAGAATTTCTCAATAACTTAGTGAACTATCAGAATAGTTTAGAGAAGCATGAGGATCTGATCATTGAGGCTTCAAATGAAGAGCCTTGTAATTTTGAAACTGACATGTTGTGTATGTTTTCAGGTTTGACAGGTGATGAACAACAATTGGACAATGTGCTTATGCATGTTGATGAAGAAGTGAGATTACTGGAAGAGATGGCTGAAACAGAAAGATATTTTGAGCATGTATTTAATAATTTTGAGAATGATGGTATTGACAGGGAAATTGTCATGATTAAAGTTGCTGAAGATAAGAAAATGAAAGTTTGTGATGATAACCAGAATGAAATATCTTCAGTAGAGAATCAAAATGAAAGTATTATGGAAATTGTGAAGGAATATATGATGATGTTAACAAATGCAAAAGTTCAAGAATTCTGTGATTTTAAAGTGGATTATTTTTATGAATCTGTAAACCATGAAGAAGCTTTAGAAAACTAGAATTTTATTTCTGTTGTAGGAAAAGATAAAACAACATCATTTTGTCGCAATGGTATAAGTATAGAAGAGGAAAGGATACTTCACAATGATATGCTCCAAGAAATCCTAGCTATTGAATTGTTGAATGATAGTCTTTTGTTAGAACAAGAAACATTGTATAGTGCAGAGGAAAGTATGGAAATGAAAATTGATGACAGTTTCATAACTTTTGCAAAAGGACAGTATAAAGATTTGATGGCAGAATTACCTATGGAAAGTGAAAACCATAGTTATTTTGAATCTGACAATTGTGATGGAAATTCTATTTTATACAATGATCCAAAATGGATTCTAAAAACCTCTAAGTCTTCATATACATAACTATCGGAAACACTATCGCATGGGAAAAACATTAAGAAATGGTGAAAAACAGAGTAAAGCGAAGGTTCAAATAGGATGCACAGGAGCCGTCAGATCAGACTGATCAACGGTCCAGATCAAATCGGCATATCGCAATCGGCGGAGGCCAGTGGGAGATATCAGAGGCAGTTGTATGAAAATTGCGATAGCGATCAGCGCGAGTCAACGAGGACCGTCGATCAAGCATGCAGATCAATGGTCCAGATCTACTCGCAATATCGCATCGCAACTATATAAGGGGTGATACCAAAGACCAGCGATCGTACGATACGCCGATAGCCGATAAGCACGATGGGAGATCGGGGAAGATATGCGACATGCGATAAAGCCAGATCCGGGTTTATGGATGCAAATTAATATATTTTGAATTCCGGTAAAAATGGTTTTTCTATGTATTTACGCATTTTCGTTATAAAACCGAAATACAAAGGAAACACGCCCGAAGCGATAAAACCAGACCTGAAAGGTTTATAAACGCAGCGCTTTATTATTTGAGTTCTGTGGAAAGCGAGATTTCAGGCGGGCCTGAAGCGGTAAGTGGTATTGGACGGGCTCCGCCCAAACCCATCCACTGGACAACACGTGGCTCGGTGCAAGAGAGAGAAAACCGCCTTTTTAGGTGGGCAATCTCCGTGCACATAAGACACCCGAAATGGATATCAACCGTTGAATCGAAGATCACGCAGATCAACGGTGGGCTTGTGATAGCGACCAAAGGCGGGCCCGATAGGATTATAGGGTGGATTCAATGTTATTTGAAGTCCGATAGAAAGCGTTTTGTTGGTTTTTCAGTCTTTTCTGCATATTTCTCTGTGTAAACAGAGAAATGACTTTCTGGGATTTCACCTACGCTAGTTGTCCTTTCCGTTACAAATAGGTGGCCACCATACCTTAGGGAGTTTAGCAATGATTGTTAAACACTCCAAAAGGAGAGGAAGGGACAATGGCCGGAAGCTAGAGAGTCCGAAAGGGGAGACGAACAGACAAGCATTGATAGGCTTAAAAGCCATTGAATGGCAGAGATAGAGAGAGGCAGTTGCTGAGACAGAGAGAAAGCAGAAGACAAAGAGCAAGAGGGAGAGTCTCTGTACTCTTGTAGACTTGAGAATTTCAAGTAAATCCCTATTGTTTTGTCACTGTTGTGTTGAGACTCGGTTTGAGCTCACATTTGTAATAATTTGCCCTTGAAGACATAATAGAGAGGTCAAACACTGAAAGTTGGACCAGGAGACGTAGCCAGGAAGTCGGGTGAACTCCTTGATTATTTGCTATGTTATTGTGTGTGACTATTATGTTTTCTAACAGCTCATTGTCTATATTATTCACAATCTTTTCGATCTATTGCACTAAGTAATATAGGCATTACTACACATGAGTCTGTAATACCTTTATATTGATTTAAGATCTCATTTTCAAATCAAGTGGTATAAGAGCATTAGGTTTTGTTAAGGTTAGACAAGCTTGTGCTCGATTTTGAATGCTAACTAGATTAAAGCTCAGACTAGGAGAAGGATAACTTGTTGAGGCTAATCCAGAGATTGGAAGAATCTATTCTCAGAGAAGAATGGCAGAAGAAAATCCGTTGAGATCAAAATCTCAATTTATGGAAGGTTTTAAGGTCATGAAAGCCATGGTGGAAGATATGTATCTGGAGTTTAAGAAGGGTCGAGGTGAAAGCACCTCAACACCTAAATCAAACAAAGGAGTAGAGGAACCTTTTCTAGTTGCCTCTCCAGAAGGAAAAGGAAAAGGAGAAATGCCTTCTCCACCAACTCCTCCATCATCACCTGCCTCATCATCTTCTTTGCATAAAGCTAGTCCTTATAAGAAAGAGAACAAAACTTCTTTGATTAAATTAGATGTGAAGTTTGATTTGCCAATTTATGATGGAGAACTAAATACAGAGAAATTAGATAATTGGATAAGACAGATTGATGTATATTGCAGGGTGCAGAACATTGATTCAAAAAGGAGAAAGATTCAGCTAGCTAGCCTTCGACTTGGAGGAACTTCACTAGTATGGTGGGAAGGCAAGACACAAGCTGATCTGAAAAAACATGGTAAAATACTTTCTACCTGGAATGACTTTGTTTCTCCTATCAAAAAGCAATTTTATCCTTTAGCTTACATGTAGCAGAAAATGATGAGTTGGCAAACTCTTTGCCAGTTGAAGGGTCAGAGTGTACAAAGTTATACTCAGGAATTTAGAAAGGGAGCTTTAACTCTAGGAATATCATTAGACTCACCTAAGACTTTATTAAAGTATATAGGTGGTCTTCATAGCTATTTAAAGCATACTATTCTCACGTTTAATCCCACTAGCTTAGATGATGTATCATTTCAAGCCACACATATAGAAGCTAGAGGTAAGAATGTAAACCCAGAGATTGGGGAAACATCTAAATATTCTGTAAGCAAGAGCAAGGAAAAGAAGAAACTGAAATGTAAGGAGAGGAAAGCAAACAGTGTAAAGAAGGATAAACCTTCATGCACTCATTGCAAGAAAGAAGGACACGATGAGGCACGTTGCTGGTCTTTGCATCCAGACATGAAACCCAAGAAGTTTGGTGGAAAGGAGAAGAAGAATGTTGCTGCTATTCAGAAAGACTTGGGGTCAGATTCAGGTGATGAAACAACAGTTACAACTACGAGTATTAAAGGTAAAGATTTTGAAGCATCCACTAGTAATTCTGCACATTTTGTTAATAATGAAAGTAATGAGAGAGAAATAAATGAGCTTTTTCGTATTAGAGTAATTTCCAAGCATAGTAAGATTGATACTTTGTTTGATAGTGGATCACAAGTAAATTTTATTTCTGAAACAATTGTAAAGAAGTTGGGATTACAAACAAAACCTCATGAGAAGCCATATCCATTAGGTTGGGTGTGTGATAAAACAAAGCTACAAGTAACGAGACAACATAAACTTAGGTTTGCTATTAGATCAAAATTTCTAGATGAGGTCGAGTTAGATGTAGTTCCATTAGATATATGTAGTATTGTTTTGGGAAGTCCATACTTGTATGATAGGAAAGCTATCTTCTATAGAGCTAAAAATAAGTATCAACCCACTAAAGATGGAATAGAATATATTGTAAGAGCTCATAAACTCAAAAATAACTATTCTCTCATAAACTCAGGACAAATGAAAAGAATTGTGAATTCAAGTAAGCAGTTTTTACTTATGGTTGTAAAGGCAAAGGATCCTGAAAAATCCAATGCATTTGAAGGTTGTGATGCTAAACAGAAAGCTGGTTTAGTTAAAGTTGTTTCGGAGTATGATGTTCTATTTCAAGAACCAAAAGGTCTGCCACCCAAGCAAGAAATATTACATGATATTTGTTTGCAACAAGATGCTCCATTACCTAACATTGGAATGTACAGGTTATCAGCTTTAGAGAATGCAGAGATAAAGAAGCAAGTACAGGAGTTTCTCGAAAAAGGGTTTATACGACCAAGCACATCACCATGTGGATCTCCAATCGTGCTGGTGAGAAAGAAAGATGGATCGTGGACAATATGCATTGATTATAGAGCAATGAATAAAATAACGATCAAGAATCGTTATCCTCTTCCTCATATTGATGATCTATTAGATCAATTGAAAGAAACAATTTACTTTTCCAAGTTAGAATTACAGAGTGGCTATCGTTAGGTCAGAGTTGTAGAACAAGATGCATGGAATACTGCTTTCAAGACAAAGCAAGGACTATATGAATGGTTGGTTATGCCTTTTGGCTTAACTAATGCTCCTGCTACGTTTATGAGAGTTATGAATGATGTACTCAAACCTTTTATTGATGATTTTGTAATTGTTTATTTAGATGAAATTCTTGTTTTTTGTAAGACATGGGAAGACCATGTAAAGCATGTAAAGCAGACTTTAGATGTTTCAAAAAGAGAAAATCTCTATGTAAAACTGTCAAAATGTGAATTTGGCAAAACATCTTTAAATTATTTGGGTCATATTGTAGGGGGTGGTGAATTGAAGATATATCCCTCTAAGGTTGAAGTCATTGCAAACTGGCCTAAACCCAAATCTGCTACAGAGGTTAGAAGTTTCCTAGGGCCAGCACAATACTAGAGAATGTTTATTGCTAACTTTTCATTGATTGTAGCTCCATTACATGCTTTAATAGGATTGAAACAGGTGTTTAAGTGGGGAGGCAAACAACAGAAAGCATTTGACACCTTAAAAGAAAAAATTAGCACATCACCAGTACTAACACTGCCGGATCTTCAACATCCATTTGAGATTGAGACAGATGCCAGTGACTATGCCATGGGAGCAATGTTGATGCAACATGGTAAACCCATATGTTATCATTCTAAGACATTTACTTCTGCAGTATTTAATTATCCCACATATGATAAAGAATTGCATGAATTAGTACAAAGTGTGAAAAAGTGGAAACATTACCTAATGGGTAAGGAAACCATCATACATACAGATCATCAACCACTTCAATATTTGCATTCACAAACTAAATTGTAGCAATCAAGACATTATAGGTGGATGGGTTTTCTACAACAATTTCATCTTGTCATCAGATATAAGAAGGGCATACACAATAAGGTTGCAGACATGTTATCAAGACCAATCATAAATGCATCTACTATACTTAAGCATAACTCAGTAATGCATGAAAGTTACATTGAACAATATGCTCAAGATGTAGATTTTAAAGATGTATATGCAAATTTAAGTCATGGAAAACAGGTAGAAGAATTGGATTATTATGTAAAGGACCAACTCTTATATCACTTGGGAAAGTTATGCATTCCACAAACTGAAAGAGTTAGCACGATTCGAGAAGCACATACTTCTCTAATATCAGGTCATTTTGGTGTAAGTAAAACAGTTTCACAGTTGCAAAGGTTTTGTTATTGGCCAAGAATGCATGAGACAATTTCTAGATATATCAAAGGGTGTACTATGTGTGCTACCAGCAAGCCTAGTAATAGAAAATTAGGCTTGTACACTCCACTTCCAATTCCTTCTCGTCCTTGGGAAAGTGTTTCCATGGAATTTGCTGGGGGATTGCCAAAATCTAGAAAAGGTCATGATTATTTGTATGTTGTTGTGGATAGGTTTAGTAAAATGTGTATTTTGATACCTTGTAACAAGCAGGTTATAGCTGAACAAACAGCCAATTTTTTCTTTCAGAATGTATGGGTTCATTTTGGTTTACCCACTTGTATTGTATCTGATCGAGATTCTCATTTTGTTGGGAAATTTTGGTCAAATCTATGGGAGTTGATGGACACCAGGTTGAAGAAGAGCACAACATTTCATCCACAAACAAATGGTCAGACAGAAGTGGTTGACAGGATAGTGATCTAGTTGCTCAAAGGCTATTGCAAGAAGCATCCCAAGCTTTTGGATGAGCACTTGTGCTATGTGCAGCATGCTTACAACAGTGCCAAGCACTCTTCTACTCAGAGATCTCCTTTTGATACTTGTTTTGGTTTTATACCAAAGTCTCCCTTGGATTTTGTCTTTGGTAAAGACATAGCAGTTTATGGACACAATGATGTGGACAAAGCAACCAAGTTCATTGAACAAATCCAAGAAATTCACCAGGTAGTACAGGAACAGCTGGAAAGAATTCAAGCCAAGTACAAGGCAAGACATAAGCATCGGGTTGAGCATGGTTTCCAAGTTGGTGATCAAGTCTGGCTATACATAAGTAAAGACAGAATGCAGGGTGAAGGTAAAAAGTTGAAACTAATAACGTATGGACCTTTCAAGATACTTGATAAAATTGGTGAAAATGCTTTTCACCTTGATTTGCCAACTTATATGTAGATCTATTCAGTCGTTAATGCAGAAAACTTGAGATTGTATGAACCATCAATGATTAAATATCTTGAAGAGCGAAGTTAGTTGCCTTCTATTGAAGATCTGTTACCTGAATATCTCAATCAGTTGCAATAAGACACAGTTCTGGACAGGAAGGTAATAATTGCGCGTCAAGGGGATGTTGAGTACTTGAGAATAGGGCTCAAAGGTTCAAATCCGAGCAAAGCACAATGGATAGAAGTTAAAAAAGTGAGGGAGTTGTATCCTCACTTGATCGATGCCTAAAAACCAACTTTTGGTGGTCCAAAAGCTTTTTAGTGGGAAGGGGGGATCCAAAATGGATCCTAAAAACCTCTAAGTCTTCATATATATAACTATTGGAAACACTATCGCATGGGAAAAACATTAAGAAAATGGCGAAAAACAGAGTAAAGCAAAGGTTCAAACATGATGCATAGGAGCTGTCAGATCGAACTGATCAGCGGTCCAGATCAAATTGACATATCGCAATCGATAGAGGCCAGCAATAGATATCGGAGGCAGCCATATGAAAATCGCGATAGTGATCAATGCGAGTCAACGAGGACCATCGATCAAGCGCGCAGATCAACAATCCAGATCTACTCGCAATATTGCATCGCAACTATATAAGGGGTGATACCAAAGACCAGCGACCGTGCCATACGTCGATACGCCGAGAGCCGATAAGGCTGATCGAAGCGATCGGAGATCGAGTAAGATATGCGACATGCGATAAAGCATGACCCGAAAGGGTTTATGGATGCGAATTAATATATTTTGAGTTCCGTTGAAAAGGTTTTTTCTATGTATTTACACATTTCCGTTATAAAACTAAAATACAAAGGAAATGCGCCCGAAGCAATAAAACCAGACCCGAAAGGTTTATAAATGCAGCGCTCGAACCCATCCACTGGCTGACACGTGGCTCGGTGCAAGAGAGAGAAAACCTCCTTTTTGGGTGGGTAATCTCTGTGCACATAAGACGCCCGAAATGGATATCAACCATTGGATCAGAGATCACGCAGATCAACGGTGGGATTGAGATAACGACCAAAGGCGGACCCGATATGATTATAGGGCGGATTCAATGTTATTTAAAGTCCGATAGAAAATGTTTTGTCGGATTTTTCAGTGTTTTTTGCGTATTTCTCTGTGTAAACAGAGAAATGACTTTCTAGGATTTCACCCACGCTAGTGTTCTTTTCCATTACAAACAGGTGGCCACCATACCTTAGGGAGTTTAGCAATGATTTTTAAACGCTCCAGAAGGAGAGGAAGGGACAACGATCAAAAGCTAGAGACCCTGAAAGGGGAGACAAACAAACAAGCATCGATAGGCTTAAAATCCATTTAATGGCAAAGATAGAGAGAGGCAGTTGCTAAGACAGAGAGAAAGTAGAAGACAAAGAGCAAGAGCGAGAGTCTGTGTACTCTTGTAGACTTGAGAATTTCAAGTAAATCCCTATTGTTTTGTCACTGTTGTGTTGAGACTCGGTTTGAGCTCACATTTGTAATAATTTTCTTTTGAAGACATAATAGAGAGGTCAAACACTGAAAGATGGACCAGGAGACGTAGCCAGAAAGTCGGGTGAACTCCTTGATTATTTGTTGTATTAATGTGTGTGACTGTTATGTTTTCTAACTGCTCATTGTCTATATCATTCGCAATCTTTTCGATCCGTTTCACTAAGTAATATAGGCATTCCTGCACATGAGTCTGTAATACCTTTATATTGATTTAAGATCTCAATTTCAGATCATACAGGAAGGAGAAGTCATATGAAAATGACATGCTTATTGAATATGAAGGAATTTGTATTTTTCTGGAAAGGTTATTCGATGAACCTGATAACATAGAGGAAAGGATTATCTTTAATGATAATGGAAGGGAAGTTGTAGAGTACAAACAACAGTTTGTAAATGACAGGGGCGAAGAAGAATTGGACATAAATATCATAATTTCTATGGTGAGAAGAAATGTACAGCAGGCAGATGTCATTGGAGTTCAGTTGAGAACAAATTGTAAGGAGAAAGTTGAAAAATTGTGGAATATGAAGACAATTAAAAAGAGGGACAACAAAGAAGAGAAATTAACAAAAGGAATTTGTATTAGTAAGGAAAGAGGACAACAACAGAATAAGATTTGGAAACCTGGAAGAAAAGAAGTGACAATGGCAGAAGAATTGAATCAACAGCATGATGAAAGTGATGACCAATTACAAAGTAAAGTTTGGGATACCGGATGATCCGCAGAAGAAACACACGACCAGGAGGTCATGAAAACTTTCAACTTTGGGAGTCTAATGTAGGAGCATTCAGTCCTAGTAAGCAATGTGATGGCATAATCACATGTTGTGACTAACAAAGGGTTGGAAGATAGGAGTTTAGTTAATTTTATTTATTTAAATGTGTGAGAGTGTTTATTTATTGTCGAATATGAGAAAAAGGATATAGGGGTTGATTGATCTTCCCTGTGTGGAGATCAGGCCAAATAGCTAGATTTATTTGGTTTGAATAGGATATGAGGGATTTGAAAAGAGTGGAGATGAAGAGATTTTTAGGAGAGAGTGAGAGATTTCTAGATCTGAGCCAGAATTGGTTCATGAATCCACTTTTGTATAAACCATGATCTTTTTGTATAATTCAGGTGTTAGCGAGAGAGAAGCTAGAAGAGTAGGGGCATGATTCTAAGCCTACGGGCAGATTGTAATCAAATGCCATTTACATGAGAAGATCAGGCCAAAGATAGAAAAATTGTATAACTAGGTGTTTATATATATACAATGATTGGTTCTAAACTGTATAAGTGTGAAATTCGTGTATTGAATGTTAAAGTTATGTAGGGATCAGGGTATTCTGTATAATATACGTGTGCAGGAAAAGTCCAGGCAAAACATAGAGGAGAAGAATAGAGAGGAATGAGATGGATTGTTGAATCCATTTGAAGAACCAAGTAATGTTTTGGAGGTATACTAATTAAAGAACCTACAGAGTTAAGATCAAGCGAAGGACGAGGAAACCCAAAATAAACCAAACCATAGAGAAATCGTTGAAGAGTGGCGTAAAAATCAAGTGAAGAGAAGTGAAGCGCTAATGCTCATCAACTGTTGGATCTTTACGATCAACAGTCAGGATTAGATCTCAAGAGTGGAGCAAAGTTTAATATCGCATCAGAGGAAAGCAGTGGGAACAAAGAACCCGACCCCAAGCCTGGGCGATTGCGATAATGCGATGAAGCATGGACCGTTGGATCACATAGTTGATCAATGACGAAGATCAAATAATTGATCGCATATCGAGTAAGCTAAGTGACAGTGGTAATGGAATGCCGACATACGAAGTTGTGATGGGCCAATTAAACGAAATTCGATAGCGATAGATCGGAGATAGGGGCGATCAGAGATCGGGATGTAAAAGAGCAGTGCGAGGAAAGGCTTTAGGGAACAGACCCAACAAAGTTATAGATGCAAGTTTATAATATTTGAGTTTACAAGCCGACGTTATCTCAAATCAGAAGTGGAAGGGTTCATGAGTAGTATGACCGCGAAGGAGTGATTGCGATCAGCGATAGAGCTAAGCCTCAGAAACTATGCAAAGGGTTTGGAAAAGGCGGAAAAGGTGAGTTCACATATGTCTATGTGTATTCTTTTATGAATGGATTAAAGTGTGATAGAGGGTCTTGTGGTTAAGTCCGGGATAATCAAAGCTATAGTGTGGGATGGTTATGTATGTGGGATTAAGGTTTAATGGAGGTTTAAGGTGCAGTATTAAGGATAATAGAGGGGCCTTAAAACCATTATTCAATAAATAAGATTTGACTCGGTTTCTGAGTTAAAATTCCTGGGGATATTGGAATTTTGCGGATTCGCCCGTTTCCTGCGTCAAAAACTGATTTGGTTGATGTAGTTAACCATGATGATGAGGTGTTTCAGAAAGAAAAAGGATTTCCTTCCAAGAGGAGAATCCAACATGAAATACCATTGTAGCAAAAGTATATTCTTCCTAACATTGACATGCACGGGATGTTAAGAATGGAAAGTGCAGAAATAACAAAACAAATCCAAGGATTTCTAAATAAAAGGATCATTCGACCTTCTCCCTTACCATGTGGTTCACCTCTTTTTTTATGCCCAAGAAGAATGGTAAGAATTTCATTGAATGAGATTCAAGAAGTGTTTTTCATCAAAGTAGAGTTGTTGAAGGAGACATGTGGAAGACGACATTAAAAACCAAGCAAGGTTTGTTGGAATGGCTTGTTATGATTTTTGGTCTTTTCCATGCTCCTACTACTTTCATGCATATGAAGAAAGATGTGTTGAAGCCATTTCTAGACATGATACTCTGCTCGGATGACATTTTCATTTTCAGAAGATTTCATTATGAACATCTCATGTATGAGAAACAAATACTTGATGTCTTATGTTAAGAACATTTGTTATTGAAGATGTCAAAGTATATGTGGGATAAAACTTCTTTGATGTACTTGGGCCATGATATTGGAGAAGATGAGCTGAAGTTAGACTTCTCCAAGATTGATGCCATTATGGATTGGTCAATGCTCAAGATAGTCATTTGGATAAGAGGTTTTTTGAGAGAAACCCAATGTTGGAGGAAAGATTTCGTTAATTTTTCTTTTATTGTAGCTCATTTGCATTCTTTGGTAGTTGTGGAAAAGGTCTTCCAGTGGGGAGGCAAACAATAAGAGGCATTTGATTCTTTAAGACCAAATATCAGTTCAGCCTTTATACTTGTTCTTATAAACTTGAAAAAGTCATTTGAGTTTCAGGTTAATGTATCTGACTATGGCATGGGTGTAGTCTTTATGCAATATGGTAAGCCCATTTCATTTCATTCATAAATTTTCAATGGTGCAATGTTTAAGTTGCAGTGACAAGGGCACTTTCATTGGATGGGTTTTCTTCTACTATTCCACTTGTTCAAAAGGTATAAGAAAGTTATAAGTGACAAGTTTGTTGATGTACTTTCTAGGGCTATAGTTTGTGTAATAACTATCCTCAAGCATAATTTTTTTTTACATGAAATTTATGTTCAACAAAATACATACTTTCAAGGTGTATAGTCAAGCTTGAGTCAAAGGAATCAAGTAGAGGAATTTGATTACCATTTGCATCATAATGTATTGTATCATCTTGGTAAGAAGGATGTTGCTACTGATAGTAACATGGACAAAGCCAAATGGATAGAGGTTGGAAAGGTGAGGGAACTGTATCCTCACATGCTGGAAAATTGAAAGTGATCTTTTGGGGTCCAAAAGGCTTCCAGTGGGGAGGAGTGATCAGGTGCTCAAAATTATGCTCAAAAATCAAGTTTTCAAAATGGTGTGGAATCTGAACACCACGTAGTGCTCATCATCCTGAATCCAGCACAACTTGTTTCACGCGGAACAGACATTGTATGGCTTCAGAAACGTGTTCTATTCACTTTGGAAAATGGGTAAATTTTTGGAAAAAAAGGGGGACATCCCAGTCAGTAGTCCATACTGCTAACTAGGCTGCCCAATTGGCGTTGACTGTGTAGTTGAGGTGGCACCATAATCTCATCAGCAAATGGTTGAGTGTCATGTGGCATGTTCGTATAGGCATGAGTTGGAAGGATGATTTGGTTGAAGGTTATACAGGTGGACCAATGCGAGGGTGACATGTGGCAAACTCGGAGGCCACCATGTGCCCTCTCAAAGGTTGAATAAAATTTTATGTGGGGAAGCCAAGGTCGAACCCACGACCTCACCCACAACAACACCAAGCTTTATCGCCACGCCCGCAGGTTGGTTATTAACTAACATATCGCAGGTGGGTCAACGTTAAAGAATCGGCCCTAGAACAAGCCAAGGTTGAGATGTGATGATCGTAATCGCACATCTTAGAAGGGAGGTGTTACAAAATCGGCCCCTATAGGATCAAGTTGTGATTGCGATATTGCAATCGCATATCGCACAATTCAAAGTTCTATTATATGTTTTACCCTAGCTCTGTCGATTGTGATATATTCCGAATGCGATACAATTTATACTGCAGTTGATAGTCTGTCGAGTCCACCACTTATCGCAATCACACATCGCCCATGCTGCATTCACAAACCATAAGACCCATCGATTCCCACCGATTGCGATTTGCAATGGGGTTGTTGGTGCTGATAGCTTATGGCCACCGCACAGTGAAATTTTCGTGCAGTTAGCGATTTTTGGAGCAAAATTATAGGATCATGCCGGAAATGGTGCAATTTGTGGAGCGAATATTGGGAAACCTAGGAGAGGTCATAACTTCTTCAGTTTTCCACCAAATTGGATGCAAAAAGAGGCTAAGTAGCCATTTTTTAGGATTCTGGACTCATTAGAGCAGGTTTCAGAAGCATTTGAGCATTGTAAACACATTTTTTTACACTTTTGAGCATAAAAGAGAGGCCAAGCCATTGGAATTTGGACCAAGGAGACGTAGCCCAGGAGGGGTGAATTCCTATATCATGTTCCTGTTGTAATGTGTTTTTGATGATGTTCTATACATGTTTATGTTTTTGTTTAGTCTCTTCTTTTTATGTGAAATTGCTCATAAAATTAACATAAAAACTCATCATTTCACGTGCGAAAATTCATGAATCCTTAATCACAATGAAAGCATTTTGTTTCTAATTTGAGGAGGATCTTAGCACAACAATATAATATTCTAAATCAGATCAGTGCTCTAGCCAAAAAGCATTAAATCTGAAGGGGAGATTTTTGGGGACTGTTGAAATGTGAATTTTCAAAGCAACTAGCCAATGGTCAGATCCTTGTTGTGGGAGTTTTTTGCATTCGGTCTCCCAGGATGCCATATATATTTCTTACGATATGAGGAATCTGTTGAGCATGGAGGAGATCTTCCTAGCTCCTCCCCTTTGGTTATTCCATTTATAGCTACCATTGAAAATCTACATGTCCACCAGTTTCATTTTGTCTATGGTTTCTTGGAAGGCTTCAACGTCCCTGTCCAATTTCCTAAGACCCCCTTTCTTTTCTAACAGATTGAGAATCATGTTAAACTCCCCTCCTACTATTTTATGTGGATGGGGTATGCTTTCTAGGATTTTCATGACTGAAGATAGCATTTGAATCCGTTCTTCCACCTTGTGAGGTCCATATATATTGGTTACACTGATGATTTTGGTGGTGCCTCTAATTTTTAGGTTAATAGTGATATAATTTATGGTTTCTATTGAGGAGGTTAATTCATATGTCAATCTTTCCCACATAATCACATGTCCCCCATGCTGCATTGGTGAGGTAGCTGCAGCCTTTGCAACATTCCTTTTGTAGGGCTGTTAAGTTATCCATAGCAATATTTGTCTCTTGGAGGAGCACTATATTTGGTTTGTTGTCAATTATTCTTTGTTTTAAGGGTATTTTTTTCCAGGTTCGTTTAAGCCTTTGATGTTCCATGAGATGCAATTCATTGATAAATATGGTGAGTTAGGGTGAGAGCTCTTACCTTGCCCGCATTAATTAGTTGTGTGCCTAGTTCCTGGAGGAGTTGGCTTGTGGTCTTTCATCCTCGCTTTCAGCTTGGACCTTTGGGGTTGTACCGATCTGCTGGGATGTTGGAAAGGATCCCTATGTGGGTGTAATCCTCTGTGTGCTCCGTTGTTGTAGTTTATTTTAGTTCCTCTTGCATTAGGCATGCCCCTTCTATTTTTTCGAGGTATTCCTCGAGTATTGTGGCCATGCCTTTTTTTTCTCGAACTTCTGCTACCGAGCTGAGATCAACTCATGCAAGAGCTTCTTCTATGACTTGGTCCTCTTCTGATTTTTCTCTAGGCTCCGGATCCATATCTAGGTCTTCAGATGGCTAGTTGTCTTAGTGTGGGTTTGTTTGGGGGTATCTCCCTTGTTCTGCTCCTATAATGTAGGTATTTGATTTGGCATTTCCCCTGCCTCCTTGGAATTTCCTTATGATATTTTCTCATATGGTTCCTCTTGCAAGGCTTTAAATTTGTTTTTATTGGATAGATGTTGTTGATTTGAATTTCCTTGATTTTTTTTTTGTTCTTGTTCTTGGGGGTTGCTTTGGTGAATCCTTCTTCATACGTATTCCTTTGCGTTTGGGTGTTGGTGTGTTAAGGGACATTTTGTGGGTAGTTTATGAAGAGATGTCCGTGCTCGTGCCATTTTATGCATCTGAAAGGTATGTGCTCATAATCTATATTTTGGAGCCATAACTCGTCTCTAAAAACAGTTTGATGACTTCTGGGAGCACCCTTGAGACATCCATGTAGACACAAATTCTAACGTATGAGACATAGTAGTCATTCTTGGTACCCTTCGACATTTTGATGTACTATCCTAACTTGTCGCCTATTTCTTCAGCACTGAGGGTGATCAGTACTATGTAGGGAGTGAATAAAGTCTCACCCAGACAGGGACCTTGGTGAAGTCTTCCTTTTATGGCATGAGGTTTTCTTTCTAGTATTGCATGTAATGCCTTGTAGAGTTAAATAAATATGGGCTGCCTTCAAAGATGCGGTCGCGGTCCTCCAGGAGATAAAAAATAACAGTAAAGAAGCCTTTGGAGTAGATTTGTAATCTTATTTCTCCTTTCGGGTGCATGTGGTCTGAATCCACCAGTTTAGGGTTTTTTTTAAGGCCATATGCTCATGAATTTACAGATGATGATGTGTTCTTGCATAAAGTATTTGTATGCAGCCACATCACAGTCTTGAATCTCTAAAACTAGATATTTTTTAGCCTTTGGTTTGTAGTTGTTGCATGTTTGTGTCTGAGATCGAGACTTTTCTTTCGCCCTTGGCTGTCTAGAGCTTCCAACATCATTCGACTGTGAGGTTGTGAGTTTGCTAGCACCCTTCTCTGTTCCTCTTTCCCCTTAGCATCAACTGCTTGTTTTCCTGAATGAGTTGAAGGCATTGCAAGTTGTTAGTTTTGTGAATAAGGAAGCTTCATACTCCTTACCCTTGCCCAAAACTAAATACCTGAAGGAGGGGGCCTCTCAGCCCCACCCTGACTATATCATGGCGGTGATCAGAACAACGCGGACCAGGAAACCCTAGTGAACCAGTCCTCCTCTTCAAATACTTGGTGTTCTCACATGTCTGGTTGCTCTTACATTATTAAGCTCTAAGTCTATGGTGTATTATGTATTTGGTTTTTCTTTTGTTATGGTAAATTAGTAACTCATTAAAGTAATATGAGCAAGGCTTAATATTAAATTTAGTGACTATCACTATGACACCAAGAATATATCTAACAACTTGAAGCCATATATATCAGGAATTTATGTCTTAGCAGGGTGAGGCCTAAGATCAAACCTAGGGTTCCCACTATTCCAAGAGGGTTGGGGAGCCTACTCCTTCAGCGTTATCACAATGAGCCAAAGATTTCCCCCATGAGATTTGAGACCACGTAAAAGGGATAACATCCCATTGTGCCAACTACTCAATCATTCCATGGAGATATATAAGTCTTTTTTTTAAGTTAATATAAAATTGTTAATAATAATTAATATATATCAAATGACATTTAAATTTAAAAGAATAAAACTTTATCATAGCATTAGATACCTATCATGATAATGTACTCCAATATCACTACTTTAGATACCTATCATAATAATGTACTCCAATATCACTACTTTTATCAAAATAATTTTAACTAAACCACTAATTCTCTATTCATTTTTTCTCTTCACAAAAATTACTATAATAATATTTTTTTGCATAAATCTTTTCACCACTCATTCTTTGTTATGCATAAAATTTATCAACATACAAGTGCAACCAGAGAGGCTACATAGCAGGTAGTCCCTACCTTGATCCGGGATATTCCACTCCTACTTTCTCTTCACAAGAATTACATAAAGCTTTAATAAACCTTTTCACTGCTTATTCTTTCTTATGGTTTAAGAGAATACGAGGCTCCATGGCAGCTAGTCCCTGCGTTGATCGGGGAGCGGGGCTTGAGCCAGTGGTTTATCCATAACCGTTGAAGCAGGATCACCATCTATTCTATGAGTATAGCTACTAGTGTGTGAAACGCAAGTAGGTGATTGAAGACCTGTGGTGAATGAATGGTTTCTTTGCTAGCTTTTGTTTTCTTTCCCAGCCTTCTTCCCTTCCCTACTGAGGAGTTGAATCTAGTGAGTTAAATAACCGTGTAGCTATTACTGTTTTCTTTTTGTCATCTCGACTTTGTGGAAGCATGAGTGAGAAAGGTACAGACTAAGCGCTTGGTAAGATCATGCCTCACTGCTGCGTGAGATGTTCCCATCTTGATCTGTTTTTTCCAGCCGGGAATTATACACCATCTTGCTCACAGAATTAAACCCCAACGCGCCCTAATCCGGAATCAAGACGGCAAAGCTCGTTCTGCAGCTCATGGGAATGCTGGCAAGCAGTACAGGCTCGACAAGGAAGGCCTTAAAAAAGGGATCTCGGAGATAGTCTTCGCCATAAGCAATCTAAGAGAGGGTATTCATTACAGAGAAATAACGACGCATCGTCTTCGACATACTGACGGATCTTGCTCTCGAAGACGAGGGCCGAGAGATCATCAGCGGCACTGGGGGAGTTTTCCGTAGTCTTCTCTCCGTGTTTTACATGGAGAGGATTAATAATAATATAATAAGTGGATCGGGCAAGTATGAAACGAAGGAGCTCGTGACCGCAGGAGAAGCTCTTCTCTGCTTTCACTCGAAAACCAACAAAACTGCCAAAGAATGATGAGCATTAAGCTGCGCGATCACTCAAATTCGATCACTACACTCATCTCTGTGCTAGACTACCCAGTTAAGGGTTTCAATGAAGCTAGAACTGAATTTGTGCGCATAGAAAGAAAGAAAGAAATAAATTATTTTACGGTTCACGAAGCTAAAGATAGCCTATGGACAGATTGCTTTTTCATTTGGTTGATGTATTCGGTATTTTTTTGTGAAGCTTCACAATAAATGCTCCAGTCTTCTCGACAAACCCCTGGTTAAATAGATTATCCCATCCCAAGAGCTAGCTGCCAGCGTATCTGCATAACTTTCCCTGTTGTCTTTGAAGTCTTTACATTCTAAAATGAGATGTTTTTCTGTTTCCACTTTTCCTGAAGAACAAAAAATGCATACCGTTTCTTCTCACACTTCCTTTGGCCTTTTCCAGCGCCCTGTTTCACAAAAGAGTTGATGAGAATTAATCCTTAACTGAGAATTTTGGCTCTCCAAAAAATATTGACCTCTATGTATGCTTTTGGTTGCATAGACAGATTAAGTGCAATTGACGAAAATCCTTAGCCTAAATGATAGTGCCTCCCAACCGACTGCCATTTAATGTTTTGAACCTTTTTTTTTTTTAATAGATAAGGTAAAAAATAATGTAACATATACTTTTGGCTTGCGCGCTTCTGGAAGAGGCCAACTGGCCAAACCAATTGCATTAGGAAAATACCCCGGGGCTCATAAAAATCTGGTTTTTGTTGCGACAATTCACCGAAAGTAATGTTAATTCCAAATTTTCGATTACTATAATCCCAGCACTGCAGGGACTAATAATATGAAAAAAAAGGGTTATACACTTACGGCTTAGAAATGCACTCTCTGCCCACGCAGACACTATTTCTTAAGGCAGCTTTTACTCCACACAGCTCTTCCAGATGGGTGATTCTGCAAATAAATTGGTACAATAATCAGAATGTTGTTCCATTTCCAGCTAGCTTGAGCGACTTTCTTTCATCCTCCTGTAGCATTAGAGATTGGCACGACCCCCTTTAAATAAATGTTGATCGACCAACAAGGAAAAAAGCTTTAATAGCGAGGTCCCTCGGATAGAGACCGACTTGCTTCTATTACGACATGCAAGATTGAAGGCGGTGTGGGTATTAATCCACTGAGTCTGCTACATATGGGTCACCGGCCTATGTAAAGAGAACAAAGCCGATAGGAGGTTGATATCTCTCACGTATTTGTCTTCAGATTTCAAGCTAGCAACTTGATTTGTGGACCGCCCATATACAAAGTGCCAGATATCAGTGACGCGCAGTGATCTGTGATCTCCACAGCCTCTCCCTAATACTCAACGCACAACTTTAGCCTGTCCAACCAGCTTGGGTGTCGTCCAGCACTAGTATGATTTGTTATAGATTGCCTAATTAGGCTTCCAAATTTCTAATAACAAAAATCTAATTTAGATAATTGGTTGAACTTTCTCCACAAATATCTTACTTGATTTTGTGATTTTTATCATTAATTTTTCTCATTATCTTTATTTTTGATAGTAGAATAAGTTTATTTTTATTATTAATAATCTCATATTTTCATCGTATCATACTTATGAATTATTCTTTCACACTCTCCTTAATGAATACTTAATCTAGACTTAATGATTGTGACTGTGAGTAGAGATTAACAAATTGTGGCCTTTATATCATGGAGTGCTTTAATAGAACACCTTGTCACCATTTACTCTACACCCCATGGGCTATTATATAATAATGTTATTTTATATCTTAGTTAATAATATTTTAATGTGTTTGTAATTATATCTAGAGAAATAAGTTATATTTTATAATTTAATATAAATAAATAAGATATATAATATAATATAAGATTAAAAATTAAAATTCTCAGATCAGGGTGTTAATAGATAAGCCTTCAATGACTTTAATGGATCCAACACATAGACCTGGGGTGGGCTTTCAGCAACACATCTAGCTCTCATTCCACCATGCCTTGAGTATGGAGCGCGATGGTGGTGTCAAGTCCACCCCCTTTGATTTAAAGCACATTAAGCGCATGATGATTCTACTTGTTGTCTGACATCCCTCATTCCTCATTAAAATGTCAGGAGCTCTTGACATGGCTATTAAATCCTCCAAGAACGTGAATGTGGTCTCTCTGCTTAACTTCAGAGATTTGCATCTTTTTTCTTTGCAATTATGGTATGAGAATGAGGGCGACATGGCAAAGGCGGCCATGGGTGAGGCCAACCTCCTAACCCTCCTTGGCATGGGCATTGTAGTATTTTGCACTGCTTTAGCATAATGGTGGCAGATGCTGAAGCACGTGAGCTCAAGGTCTTGGGTGACCATCTTTGGGTCCTGCAACATCCTGGGGCGCCATTGTCGAGACCAAGAAGATACTAGTGTGTTGCTGGAAGGAAATATCTTAGACTTGGAATGTCATTTACATCACATAAAGCCAGCGTACTGTTGCATAGCCAGGCTCCTAGGTGTCCAACTTCAGGGTTTAGAGTCTCCCTTGACTGATACAGTGGATGACTCCTTGATTTCTCCAGTGCATGTAGACATTGACCATGACAGGTCTCACAACCCCTCGCCATGACAACACTAGTGACGTGGTGAGTTGAAACCTATCTTTGTCAGTTCAAGTCCCTCATGTGGCAAAGGCGGTGGTCATAACAACCAGGTCAATGATCATAGTGGCCAAGTTAACGGCTCTGTCCAGTGGCACTCTAAGTTTCCATCCTCCTCCAACCAGCTAGCCTCCTCGATGATCCCTTTTCCAGATGATCTGAACTACTACAAACCATGCCCCGTGGTCCAAGAGGACCCCCTAAGCGCTAGTTGGTGTTGCTAGTCTTTCAAGGTAATGTTGATATATGTCTCGTGTTCTCAGGCTTAGATATGGTTTTGTATATTTTACTACAATGTAGCTAGTGGGAGACTCTTTGGTTTCTCCTTTGTGAGTAGAGATCTCCCCATACTTGCCTCCATCATATACTTTCTTAGCTATAGGCCCATGTTCATGGCTAGTCTATGTTGAGCTCTAATGCTCAGAAGAATATACTTTTTGTATCTTTACTGTAATACAAAGTCTCTTTACTTACAAAAGAAAAAAAGATTGAAAATTAAAATAAAATAAATGACACATTTATAATTGTGAAAATTTTCCACAAACAAATTGTGTAAATGTTTAACCCCATCACATGTTTTGGGTTCAGATTCCATAAACAAACTATGTGGATGTTTAACCCCATCACATGTTTATACATCCGTTTCTAGAAAATTTTGACATGTGAAAATCTCCACTGTGAAATAAATTTATAATGTTCAAATAAAAAAAAATCATTTTAATAATAAAAATAAGATAATAAATCAAAAAAAAAAAAAAAAAAACTATAATTTTGTAGAGGAAAAATATCCATAATAAAAATCTAACGACCATAACAATAAAAATAATATAATAAAAATAAAAATGATATAATAATAATAAGATAAACATAAATAAAATGGATTAAAAAAATTAATTATAATAATAAAAAATAATACAAAACTTATCAACCATAACAACAAAAATAGTACTATAATAATAAAATAAATGAATGTAAATCTATTTAATTTCAACATAAGTTTATCCATATTTTAGATATTTAAAAAATAGAATTAAAATAAATCTATATTAATTAGTAAAAATAATTATTGATATCGTTCAAAAAAATTACCATAAACCAATAATAATATTATAGATTAAGAAAAATCTCTATAAATATAAGAGTAAAGATAGTCACCCACGAAAAAAACAGTTTCAAATGGGTAAAGAATAGTAAGGATAGTCACAATTAAAAATGGAAAAAAAATTTTTTCCTATAAATATAGTGAATGATTTAGATTTGCTCTTTTGTGATAATGATTCAATTTTAGATGGTTTCATTTTAGATAAATGTTATTAATCAAGAAAACTCTTCATGAACACCTGTAAGTAGTAGTATTGACAACTAAGAAATAGGTTTAGTGTAAAATGCTAAGTTGAATTTTCTATATTATTAAAGCCTAATGTTTCTTAGTATAAAATGCTAAGTTGAATTTTCTATATTATTATAGCTTAATGTGTGAGGTCCTTCTATTAAATTAAAAAAATTAACATAATTTTATAAAGTATTATAATAAATATTTTTCTTAAATTTAAAATTTAAGAGACATATTTTCATAATAAAGGCTATAGCATACAATATGAATAGTTACTCTTTAATTAATATATATATATATATATATATATATATATATATATATTTATAGAAATAATGAAACACAATTTCATCAACTTAGATTCAATTCCCTCCAAGAACATAAATAAGTAATTAAAATCATAAGTAAAAGAGTTTGAAGAAAAATATCCATTATCATAACATATTCTTAATATTCTTTTTAACATAAATGTTATGTTTATTCACTTTTCCATTCTTAGAACTTTAATGATGGTTTCATATCCTTTCTAATAATTATGATTATAAATCAATATATGATATTATGTTTATCAAAATATGATTTTATTTCTAATATAAATGTTATGTTTATTTATTATAAATCAATATATGATATTATGTTTATCAAAATATGATTTTATTTCTAATATAAATGTTATGTTTATTCACTTTTCCATTTTAGAGATATCCTTTCTAATAATTATGATTATAAATCAATATATGATGTTATGTTTATTGACTTGATGTGCAATTTTATTTTTCACTTTTATATAAATATTTTGTTTTATTAATCATATTTATTTAATAATGTTATAAAAAAATAATAAATATTAAAATATAAATAAATATACATTATTATTTTATTGTTCCAAGATTTTTTTTTTTTTTTTTTAATATCAAATCTTTTTTATTTTATATATATATATATATATTTGTTTGGTAGGTAAGCACCCACCAAACATTTGAACTAATGACCTATCGCAAGGAGTGCCTTAACAGTGCACCCATTCACCGTCAATCCAAATTCCAGTGGACTATATCATATCCTATATTAATTAAGATAATAAAATACCATTTTATTAACCTAATAATTATTAATTATAAAATATTTTTTTGGGCTAGCTCAATTAGCAATGGTTATGGAAATGAAATCTTATCCAACAAAAAGTCTTGAGTTTAAATCTTATAACTACCACTTGGAAATAAAATCTTATCCAATAAAAAATCTCGAGTTTAAATCTTATAACTACCACTTATCCCATTTAAAAATATTTATTGAAAAAAAGTAATATTTTGAACCTAATATTTTAGGATTTAAAAATTAAAAAATATTTGTTAAAGAAAGAAGTAATATTTTGAACCCAATTTTTATGTTAAAAAAATGTGATGAAATCTTTCCATCACCATTATAGCATCACAAATATACCAAAAAATAATATCTTACTTGACCTGATAATTAATTAATTAATTAAAAAATAAATATTCTAATAATAAAATAAAGCTATCATTTTTTCAATTAAAAAATATCCCTTATATTTTGTGTGCTGGTAAAAGTTCGACCAACCCAACTTATTTTAATAAATTCTCAATATTTTTATTGAGAACTTGTTAAGAACTTGCTACAACATTTTTGCCGTGGAAGAAAGAAATTAAATTGATGTAATTGTCAGCGTAATCGTAGTTTGCTACCACAAAGTCATTCCCGTAATGAAAATAAATTAAATTGATGTAATGGTCAACTTACTCCCTTGTCATTTGCTAGGAAAATATTTATCAATTTTTTCAGTCCCGGATGAAGAAAAAAAGCTTACTCCCGTGTCATTTCCTCCCACACAAAGAGAGTCAATCTGCACATATCATTGGAAAGAAAAACTGGCCATAAATGTACCAGTAAATACTTGCATCTAAGCATAAAGTGCCACAGCACCAACATTTCATCCGGATCCAAAGGCTTCAGTCAGCAACAACATGGACATACTGGTGAATACTGTTGGTGTTGGTGTTCTGCATAAACACCACCAACGTCCAATTTCTCCCTTCGGTTCATTCCTCAATTGTACACCGCGCAGAATCTCAGTTACCTGTGCATCAACTGCTGTAACGAAAACTACAACAGCTGCTCCTCATCCTCCAACTTTAAAGCACAAACGCCCACAAAATGTAGAGGGGGACTTATACGTCAGTAAGTATTCCCATACACTAAATTAGCTCTACCTTTCCAAATTTAGCATCAAATCTCTATATAGTTTAAATTCCATAAAATAACCTCTGGCTACTGATGCTCCATAATATGCAGACCACACATGCATAGACTGCGATGTATGCCGGTGGATGGCTCCTGTAAGTGAATTGTTTTTTAATTTATCTATAAGAAATGTAAATGTAGTTTAAATTTTGATGTTTTTGTATGTCTAGGGAGTTGATGTTTCAATAATTGAGCTAATGTGTCTATCAATGTTTTGATTTTTTATAGGGATTCGAGACTGAATCAATGATCCCCTGTGCAGGAAACTTTCAGCAGAGTCGATGGGCAGTCGGCAGTGTATAAACAACCAGACTCTGCAGAAGAAAGAACAGCTGCTCTCCAGGTTTGTTACAGTAGAAGTTTCACGTTTTTGGTACATGTTCTCGATGTGAATGTTTGAACCTTCTGGTCCTTTTTTGGGGTTACAGAGGCTACATAGATTGGAGTCACATACCGTTTTAATTATTTAGCTGCCCGCTTTGCTAATATTTAGTTTGCAGAGGTTTTTGATGGACATTTTACTTTGTAGGACTTTAGGTTTGTTCCCTTTCGAGCACTGAAGGTCTTGTCCTTTTCTAGAAGGTGCAAAAAGCTCTTACCCAAACCCATGTAAGGTCAGGAATGAAAGGCTAATCCAGAAAATTCCTCGCCAAACAAGTTAGGTTTTGGTTAACCCAATAACGCTTGGTCGACCTTCTCAAGGGTTGGTCTTGTTCCTTTTCAGAGGCAATAAGGTTTTGCTCGTTATTTTTCACTTTTTTAAAAATTTAGAAGAATTGGTAAGTAGCCAGATTACTGGACAAGGTTTAAGTTTAAATGTAGTTGGCAGACACTATAACCCCTAGGCTAGTGTCAACAGCCCACAAGCCCGCACATAGCATGTAACTTATAGCTTAGCAAGGGCCAAGACATCTAAAGACGCACTTGCAAGAGGGTCCCACTCATGCAGGTTGTCTACCCTTCTAACATTTTCATAACAGGCCGAAGTCTCACCCTTTATTAGAAAGTTATGAAAGTTCTTACCTAAGCCTAGATAAGGTATTGACTAAAGGGTGAAACCTTCCATGTCCTTGTTGATCCAATAATCATGTTAACCCAATAAGGTGTTGGTTAATCCTTTGAAGGGGTGGTCATGTTCCTTTCTAGGGGTAGTAAAAGATCTTTCCCTTTCTTGAAAGATCATGAAAGAACTAACTAGAGCTCAAGGCGGGTCTTGATTGAAAGCCTTGTTGCACGACTTTTATAAGACCCACGAGTACTTGTGTGTCTTGACGAGTTCTATAGCGAGATGGGTCACTCGCATAGAACCCACACTTTCTACACATACTCGCCAAAACCTGTATAGAACCCACATACTTGTATGAAACTCGTGAGACCCACATATGACCTGCATCTGACCCATGGAGACCCTCATAATTCAATTTTTTATATTTTTTTGTATTTTTTTTTGGAGATAATGTGGAGGGAAAGGGAAAATGGAGGGAAGAAAATGCTTTATAAGCACCTCCCTCCCTCCCATTTGTCATTCACTTGTCATTTGAGTGTTCGACTCATTTCTATGAATGTTGAGTGACTCCATTGCACAGTGAAGGAGCTTTTGCAAGAGGCTAAAGGAGGCTTCTTCAGATCAGACCCAACTTCATCACAACCGGCTAGGCTTCATGAACAGCTTGTTTGCTTGTTTGATTTTTTGCTTTTGTTTTCATGTAATTTTGTTTTTGGTCTCAAATTTTTTTTTCTTTTGTTTTTTTTTAAATTTAGTTTCTTTTCATGTAAATTTTTTTAGTTGTTTCAATTATTTTTTTGGCTAGGGCCAAGTTCTCATCCACACACAGGTCTTGTGCATGGCTGAGAAACTCAATATGGGCCAAAAAAGATAAAAACTTTAAATTGAAACAAACACTTATTTGTTTTTAAAATTTGAAACAAAAAAAAGTTTACATTTAAATTCTTGAATTTAGATTCCAGGATATCAATTGAATTTAAAAAATTATGTTTTTTCTTCTAGATTCCATCACCATGCCACCAAAGGGTAGTAGAAAGTCTCATGATCCGGCATGGGCACATGGTCAATGGCTCATTGCTGGTAATGACCACCATGTCAAGTGCAATTATTGCAATGCCACAATGCATGTGGACATTGTGAAAATTTCAGAACTGAAATCCTATTGTGGCAACTGGAATTAATTCTTCCAATTGTTAATTAATTTAACAATTTATTTGCTACAACAAATACCGAATTAATCACACTGCAACCTTCACAAATAAAAATGTGGAAATAAATAACACTGGTAATTGAGAAAATACTAGCACACACACATAAAAATGACACCGTTATTTTTGGACAAAAGTCTCTAGAAAAAACCAACTTGGGAAAACCGGTGCAGCAGATGAGGATTTTATTATTATGTAGCATTGAATTATGAGTACAATCTATGGATGCCCAAATGGCAATCCAAACAACAAGAAAATATGGCTAAAATTATTTAAGGGAATTTCCCTTCTTCCACAAGCAACCCTAGCACAACTTCCCTTTAGAAAATTCGTCCCCCTGGACTCTTTACGTCAGCCTCTGCACAGTGCTTACACAGACCCTTGGACGCCTAAGCCTGAAACTGTCTCTGATGAAGTCGTTATGCTTGTTTCTGCTGAGGAAATTGATTCTTCGATCCTCTAGAAGAATTTCCTAGCCTCTGGAAGCTGAATTGATTATTCCTCTAGCGAAATCGAATTGTTTTTTGAGCAACTGCGCAGTCCTTTGCGCTGCCTCACTGGGAATAACTCAACCCTTCTTGTTGCTACCTCTCCGGATTTGGAAAACTTCCTCAGGATCATTGTCTCTGCCCCTCACTGTCTCTGCTTCCTCACAGAAGCTCGAACTCTTTGGCAATTGGCTGCGGCTACACTAAAAAATTGAATTCTCCAAGTGACTCTGGTGTATTCTCCATCACCACATTGACCTCCTTTTATAATCCTTTGTTGGAACACCAACGACCAAGATTAAAACTTAATCAATGGCTAGGATCATCTCTGGATTGATCTGTGTGAGTTTCTAGATGATTCTCACATTGACTTAATTAATACTAATTAATCAACCATATTCCTTAAGTTTAGACTTAGTAAATATTTAAAAACTGGTTAATAATCTAATTATGTCATTTCTAGGTGGAATTTCTAGAAATGATTTCTGGGTTTTGGAGATCTCATGTATTCTAGCCTCTCCACCAAATTTCGTGGCTAGAACACATCCAATGCTACAAAAACTAACACTCCCTCTTAGCGAGGAATGTGTTCTAGTGCTGCACTCCCTACCACAACACCTTGTCTCTGCATCATCTCCTGTCACGCTGCTGATGTCTGGCCATACTGCCCACCAACCACTCCGCAAATCTGATATACGCTGTATCTTTGTTGCTACTGACACTGCCATACTGCTGCCAACACTGCATCTGCATTACAACTCCCTCTCATCTGTTGCTACTACAACTGAAAAGCATCCAAAATACTGAATCAATTGTGTTCAGTATGATGCATCTGTGTCCTGAGTCTCACACTGCTACTAGCATCTGCACTGTCACTGAACGGTCTACGCTGCTGCTGACGTTGCATTGTGTCAACTGCATTGTTGCCAACTCTACACTGTGCTCCTCAGCATCTGACTGCTACTAGTCTGCAACTGTCACTCTGGTATTGACTGCATCAACCGCCATTGATCCATCCTACTACTGAATACTATGGGCCCTTGTAGCAAGGTATTGATCCATGAGGTGGACTTCTCAAGTGTTGATTTGGGGTAGCATCGTATGTGCTCTAGCCACGAAAATTGGTGGAGAGGCTAAGGTACATGAGATCTCCAATACCCAGAAAGGGTTTGGGTAGATTCTAAACAATTTGGGAGATATTGAAATAATTAATTTTTTTAATGGAGTCCCTAAGTCTAAACTTAGGGAAAATAAAATATTAATGAGAATTAATATAAAATTGTGTTATAAGGGTCCAAAAGTCATGGATCAAGCCAGATCTAGTCTTAGCCGTTGATTAGGGACTTAATCTCGACCATTGATTTGTCAACAAGAAAAGTATAACAAGAGGCTTGAGGGTCACTTGGAGAACACATCAAGTTGATCAAGATTTCGACTTTCTAGGGTTGAGTTTGCTGAGGAAGTCGAGAGAGTGATCAAAGTTATAGCTGAGGGGTAGTGAATACAGAAGTAGAGAGACAGAGATAGCACTAGGAGGGTCAATGTAGTAGCTGGAGTGAGGGATGAAAAACCAGCAAGGGGTTCACGCAGAGGTAGCCAGGAGCTGCGCAGTGCCTTAGAGGGTCAGCGTGGATGACACAGAGGGCCAGAGGGCTGATGCAGGCCAAGCCAGAGTGACGCTGGGCAAATGCTGGTCTAGAAAGGGCTGACACTGTCCCTAGAGGCTGAATCTGGGGTTTTGTGGGGCAGATTGGACTTGTGAAGCTATTGGAGTGTTCATCCGGGGCTTCAACCAGAATATCTTCCGAGTAGAGAGGTACTTCTGCCGAGATTATTCTCTGTTGGGTGAGTTGGTTTTGGCACCCAGATTGTATTCAAAAACTGCATAATAATAAAACCCTCAGATAGCTGCACCGGTTTTCCCGCATTGGGTTTTTTTGTGGACATTGGTACAAAAACAACGGTGTCACTTGTGTGCTTGTTTTGTTTCCTTCAGTTGATGATCTGTACTGTGTTGAGCATGTACTTGTATTTATTTCGAGTATTTACATGGTAAATAACTTGTTAATTAACAGAACAAGTAGGTAGGAACAAATCAATAAAGTACATGAAGGGTTTCTAACAGTTAGACTTAGAAATTCCAACATGGTGTTAGAGCGTGGTTGCAGATCACAGGAGAACTGAGGACATCAGCCGAGCAGAGCAGCAGTAGCAGAAAATAGATGTCCCAAGTGATAGAAGTTGTTCTTAGTAGAGTAGCAGCAAGGAAGGGGTGACGTAGTGCCTGCATCATCAAGATTGAGCCAGGAAGAGGTCAGCGCAGAGACTGAGGAGGGCAGAAAAGGCTCACGTAGAGACCGGGAGGGTTGATGCAGTTGGCTAGGGGAGCATTTCAGCCAATGCCTGATTGCGTAGAGCCTAAGAGCTCTAACCTTCAGTTTGCTGGGGTTTAGGAGGTTGTGGGTAAGTTGCAAAGTGGAGCTGGTGGGGTACTGTAGTCAGAATAGTACCTAACAGGGCAAGGCCAAGGAGGAGGGAGTTGCTACTGAGGATTTCTAGCTGAGAAATCCGGATCAGTGGTGCAACTGCACTAACGATCAGAGTGGGGGCATCTCGACATTGGCAGAAGGGTTTCCAGGAGGGAAATCAAGGCTCAGAGGGAGTCACACCAAGAACTTCCAGGAGGGAAGTAGAGGAGCAATGAGATGGCAGTGAACGGGGTAAGAGACCAGGACAGACTGGACGGAGCCTCAAACTTCGTAGTCTGGAAGGCCAGAATCTTATCCGTTCTAGACAGGAATCATGTCAAGCACTTCGCCTTGAGGACGATAGCAATCCCAGTTGACCCAGCTGATAACGACAAGTACGAGGAGGCAATGGCGAGGGCCAAGAGCATCATTCTTGATGGGGTCAAGGACCATGTAGTACCACATATTGCCAAAAAGGACACGGCAAATGAGATGTGGGAGGCCCTAAAGAAATTGTACCAACATACTTCTGTGCAGAGAAGGATGTTACTAGAAAATTAGTTGCGGTCATACCAGATGCAGAAGGGAGAACAGATCGACCCATTCCTTGGTCGATTGAAGGAGATCTGGGATCAGCTGACTTCCATAGGGGCCACGCCAGATCAAGAATTGGTGGTGAGAACAACCCTGAATGCAGTCTCAAAATACTGTGAGGTGTTTTCCTAGAGCATACTGGACAGGGCGGCCCTTCCAGATTGGGAGGAAATGTGGGCTGCTCTTCGCCAAGAAGAGATCAGAGGGCTGAGCAAGGCGGGAAGCAGCGACAAGGGGATCAGAATCAAGAAGGAGAAAGAGGTGGATGCTGCCCTAGCATTTGAGGGAAAGCAGGAGAAACAGAAGAAGAAGGACCTCTCCTAGGTCAAATGCTTTCACTGTGGGGAGCTGGGTCATTATGTGACCTAGTGTCCAAGGAAGAAAAGTAAGGGAAAGGCTTCCGAGACCAAGGCTACGCCAGCAAGGGCAAAGAAGGAAGTGGAGATGGACGATGACTGTGCCATGAGTGCACACACACCACTTGAGCAAAAGTGGGGAGACATTGAGCTGTAGGAAGACGAACTACAGGTGATGAGGGACATGATATTTGAGGTACCCAGCCTCTTGGATTAGACCTTGCTACGGGAGCCTTGAAGAGGAGTAGTAGTACTGGCGAATGTCAGTAGAGACGGATGCAAATGGAGCGACAGAGGGAGCTACAGTGCATGATTCCCAGGACAACGTGAGGTAGCAGTGCGAGAAGCACGAGAGTGTTGCACCAGTGCAAGATGGCACAAAGGGGTGTGCAATGGTGCGAGATGCATGTAATCATTGCAGCAACGTAGAGATCAGAGAGGGAGCACTTGTCAGCAACAGAGGGAGCTTCAACATCATGGGTGTCTCTAGCTTGACGGAGATGTCAGAGTTGGGAGATCAGTTACTTACTTCTCAGTAACTAGGTTGCAGTGCAGCAGTTAGCAGTGACAGTGTTATGGGCAGCATGATGCAACAGGATGAGAGGGAGTTGCAGTACGGATGCAGCAGTGGCAGGGCCATGGGTAGCAGGACAGGATGCAACAGTGCAAATGATGGGCAACAGGCCTAGCATCAACACAGGGACCGATGTCGGATAATCAGGGTGATACTCAGTGAGGGGTATTGCTAGAAGCACAGTCCTTGCTAAGAGGGAGTATTGATTTGGGGTAGCATCGGATGTGCTCTAGCCATGAAAATTGGTGGAGATGCTAAGGCACATGAGATCTCCAATACTCAGAAAGGGTTTGGGCAGATTCTAAACAATTTGGGAGATATTAAAATAATTAATATTTTTAATGGAGTCCCTAAGTCTAAACTTAGGGAAAATAAAATATTAATGAGAATTAATATAAAACTATGTCAGAAGGGTCCAAAAGTCATGGATCAAGCCAGATCTAATCTTAGTCGTTGATTAGAGACTTAATCTCGGCCGTTGATTTGGCAAGGAGAAAAGTATAAGAGGAGGCTTGAGGGTCACTTGGAGAACACACCGAGTTGATCAAGATTTCAACTTTCTGGGGCTGGGTTTGTTAAGGAAGTTGAGAGAGTGATTAGAGTTGCAGTTGAGGGGCAGTGATTATAAAAGCAGAGAGGCAGAGATAGCACTAGGAGGATCAACGTAGTAGTCGGAGTGAGGGACGCAGAACCAGCAACGGGTTCACGCAGACCCAGCCAGGGCTCACGCAGAGCCAGCCAGGAGCTGCGTAGTGCCTCAAAGAGCCAACGTGGGTGAGCAGAGGGCCAGAGGGCTGATGCAGTGCCTCCAGAGGTTGACGCAGGCCAAGCCAGAGTGACGCTGGGCTAGAAAGGGTTGACGCTGTCCCTAGAGGCTGACACTGGGGTTTCATGGGGCAGATTTGAGCTGTGAAGCTGCCGGAGTGTTCATCCGGGGTTTCAGCCATAATATCTGTTTCCGAGTGGAGAGGTACTACTGCCGAGATTATTCTCAGTTGGGTGAGCTGGTTTTGGCACCCAGATTGTATTCAGAAACTGCATAATAATAAAACCCTCAGATAGCTGCACCGGTTTTCCCACATTGGGTTTTTCCGGGCACATTGGTCCAAAAACAACGGTGTCACTTGTGTGCTTGTTTTGTTTCCTTCAGTTGATGATCTGTAATGTGTTGAGCATGTACTTGTATTTATTTCCATTATTTACATGGTAAATAACTTGTTAATTAACATAACAAGTAGGTAGGAATAAATCAGTAAAGTAGATGAAGGGTTTCTAACAATTAGACCTAGAAATTCCAACATCAAGGATCTTGCCCAACTATAGCACTCTAGGGCTACAACACCAAGTCACCCCACCTCACTCCTCGAGGTATATCGACAAACATAGTGAAGTCTTCCTCCAGCTTGAGGACAACTTGTTGATCTCTGCAGACGTTGTTCGTTAGTCCTGCTTCTCCTCCTTGTCCTTCTTCCTGAGAGGACACTGGGTACTGTAATGACCAAGCTCACCACATCTGAAGCATTTGACCTTTGACATGTCCTTTTTCTTCTTCTGCTCCCCTTGTCCCTGACTAGGAATCTTTGATGCGAGGGCCACATTCTCCTCCTCCTTCACCACCTTCAATTCGCTGTTGCTGCTGCTGTTGCCACTGATAGAGCTCTTCAATAGAGCTCGTCTCAACTCCTCATACTACAAATCGGCCCACATTCTATCCCAGTCTGGTAGCCTATCTCTGCCCAATATGCTTTGGACAAAGCCCTGCCACTCCTTTAAGACATTGTTGAGTGCCAATCACACTAGCTCCGTGGGTTGGGGCGCTGCCCCAACAATTAACAACTGGTCTTAGACCTCCTGAATCCCGGTAAGGAAGGGGTCTATGATTTCCCCTTTTTGCATCCGGAGGAGTCTCAGCTTCTCCTCTAGGTACATCTTCCGTTGCTTGGAAGTACCCTGGTACAATGTGGAGAGAGCATCCCACATCATTCCCAGAATCCTGGCTCCTGGTTTACCCTAGGGTTTACTACCTTCCCGACGAACATTCTCGAGCTGGTTTACCGTTCCTACTTGCTGTCGGTTCCCTGGTCGGCAGTTTTGGGCTTCACTATATTGTCAGGTTACTATGGTAGAGGAGGACCTCGTGGACTACGAGGAGGACCCCATGCTAGATCAAGATATTTGGGCATATAATAACCGACCAGCCATGGAACCCTGGGGCAGAGAACAAGCATCAGCGACAATTGCCTCTAACATACAACCCCACCCGCCGCGCTCAGGGAAGAAGAATCATACGGATGTCAACCTGGCGGACCTTCCGGTTCTTGAATGCCCGCCTCTCTCGCCGGCCATGCTCCATCTTCTGGGTTCCTGCCTGCAGACTTCTCCATCTTTCGACTCACCTCTCCAGACCGCTGCTCAGCTTACCCTGCCGTCGCACTCGCCTCCCATTCAACCCTCGAACCCATCATCCATTTCACTGACGCCGGCTAACCCCCAAGGCCCACAGCGCCCCTCCCGTCCCACTTTTCACCCCGGCTCTTGCAGTTTGAACCCCCGCTCCCCCATCCACTCGGGATGCTTCAGCTCCCCGCTTCTACCTGCTCGTTCGGTTGGGTCTGCTCAGCAAAGTACCTCTGACCCGTGCCGCAAGCTCCTCAAGGATTTCCCCATCGGCAAGTGCTCAGAAAAACAGAAAAAAGGGAGGTGCCTTCGAGCCATTGACTCAGATATCAACCTAACATTCGGAGAGGACGTTCAGATGGCGGATGCTATTGACACTGCCCGTAAGGTTCTGGTCGGCCGGGTTCGTGGTCGAACATATTCTGTGGAAAGATTAAAGCAATGGACGGAGGAGATTTGGGGATCTATGCTAAAGGAATTACCAGCTATCAGGGTCCTAGCAAGGGGATGGTTTGCCTTACACTTTCACAGACCTGAATACACCCAATGGATTCTTTCCCAATTCTGGCATATAGAGTTGGCACCTGTTCTGCTGAAGCGTTGGGATCCACTGTTTGACCTGGAGTGAGAACAATTGGGCGCCGAGCCTATTTGGGTTCGTCTATTGGGCTTGCCCATGCAATTCTGGACACTTCAAGTTTTCAAGCGCATAGGAGATGCGTTGGGCACCTATCTTGAGTATGATAAATCCTATGAGCAAACTGGAATTATGACCATGGCTAGAATCCTTGTTCATCTCGACACCAGGGCTGGGCTGGAGGAGAAAATTACCCTGCATCACAGACACTTTTCGCGCAAGCAGCTGTTGGATTATGAAGGTGTCCCGTTTCGATGTCGTAGATGTCACAAAGTCGGCCATCTGTACAAGGACTGCCCTCTTCTTTCTAGAGTGACTTCGGAAAATACAAAAGGTACTAGACAACAACCATCTGTGGAACAAAACAGAGGTGATATCAATCAGGGAGAAGGTGATCTGATTCATAGTGAGGCCCCTATGAATGTGGAACTTGAAGGCACCAAGAAGACGAACAACAGAAGGAAGGCTTCATCGACTCCTGCACCACCTCGCACCTGGTCCAAGACAGTGGAGGTTGCATCATCTGCTCCGGGTAATGAATCTCTCCCCATGACCTCTGCTATTTTATCAGAAGTTATGTTTTCTGTTATGCACTCCACATTACAGAAGTCATCTATTGAACCGGACCCGTTTCCCTCTATTCCTTGCACCATTGCCCCCCCTCCCCCTACCTTCTCCACCATTCCCTCCTCTCATAGGATGGATTCTGCCCTCCCCGACCCCTCTTCCCCCCCCACCGGCTCTGGATCGCACCCCTACCACCTCAGACCTCGGGTCCGAACCAAACTCCTGGGCCTTGGTTCTTCCCCTGGCCGTTACTCTAACCATAAACCCAAAAGAGGCCGCCATCTAAGATCAACTCGGCCATTCAAAATGCAGTGGCAGATGTCGCTCAGGGGCGACAATGCACAATCGAACAGGCACTTAGAGCAATTGAGCCCTTGGCCACTAGTTCCCCATGATTTGGCTCTCCTTCAACTGCAGGGGATTAGCCAACCCCAAAAAGAGATTGGCTCTCAAGAGACTGACCCATGAATCCAGATGTGACATCCTCTTTCTTCAGGAGACCCTTTGCACTTCGGATACGGCTGTGAGAACCCTACAAGCCCTTCTACCAGGATGGATTTTTCATGGTATGGACGCATATGGACGCTCTGGCGGTCTCGCCATTGGCATAAACCCTAGAAAGGTCAAGCTCTTATACTCTTGGGGTGGAAGAGGTTTTATGGGTATGGACATCTTCATGGGAGAGTTTGGGTTTCCTATTCGCATTATCAACATATATGGTCCGAATCAGAATCGCCTGGCCTTCTGGCAAAATTTTTTGGGAAGTAACCTCATCACTAGAGCCACCATATTGGGCGGTGACTTTAACTTCTCCCTGGGAGTCGGGGAATCCTGGGGACACCATGCTAAGCTTGATCCCATTTCAGAATAGATGAGCATGTTATTGGACTGTCACATGCTTGTCGATTTTCCAATGAACAAGAAAGTCCCCACCTGGCACAACAAGAGAACAGGGGAGGCAGCTTTGGGAAGAAGATTAGACAGATTCTTGGTGCATGAAGACCTGATACAAAAACTTCCCTTGTACAGACAATGGGTAAGCTCGGGTGGCCTATCTGATCATCTACCCATCCTCCTACAAGTCAGTGGTGCAATAAAAAAGCCCCGCTCCCCATTCAAATTTTTGCTGGATATTTACAAGACCTGGATTTTATTAATATGGTCACGGAATTCTGGAGATCACAACCACCTCTGAGGGCACAGAGAAAGGCAGCGGATTTTTGTGACAGACTCAATGAACTTAAGAAATTGACTGAGGCCTGGGCAAAGAGGAAACGACTGAGAGATGACCAGCTTCTTTTGGATACAGAGACACAGATTGCACAATTGACAGATGAAAGGGGGACTGGTTACTTATCAGAGGAATCAAAATCCCTATTGAACAATTTGGAAGTGCAAAAAATCAAGATCCTACAAGAAAAGGAGGAACTGTGGAGGTTAAAAAGTAGAGCCATTTGGCTTAAAGCGGGTGATTGCAATACCAAATATTTCCACAACCTCGCAAATGGCAGAAAGGCCTCAAACACTATCTGGCAGCTGCCTTGTGAATCGGATGGATGGGCTACAACACACCAGCAACTTGCCAGATTGGGTGTATCACATTTCAAAAGGCAATTCACTGCCCCGACAGCCATAAATCTACCAGATATCATCAACCTTGCTGGCCACTTTCCTAGATTTGTTGAACAGGAGGATTTCGAGGACCTTACACAACCGGTCACAATGCAGGAATTGGAAAGTACTCTAAAGTGGTTCAAAAAAGATAAGAGCCCGGGTCCGGATGGGTGGCCAGTGGAGTTCTATTTGGCCTTTTATGAACTGCTGGGGGAGGACCTGTTGGCTGTCATTGAAGAGAGCAGGATCACCGGGCACATTCACCCCCCTATGAACTACACCTTCATAGCCCTGATCCCTAAATCAGATGCCCCATCGTCCTTTAATGACTTCCGCCCTATTTCTTTATGCAACTGCCTCTACAAAATCATATCCAAGATCATTGCTAACCGTATCAAACCCATCCTATCTACTCACATCTCTGCAGAACAATTTGCTTTCCTCCATCACCGCCACATTCAAGAGGCCATTGGCACCGCCCAGGAAGCTCTACACTCCATAAAGTATAAGAACCTCAAAGGTATATCCCTCAAGATTGATTTAGCAAAGGCTTTTGACAAAGTAAATTGGCTCTACTTGAAGATGATCCTCACTCACTTGGGCTTCCCCCTTGATCTTATCGCCTGGATTATGGGATGTATCTCTTCCGTCTCCTTCGCCATTCTCATCAATGGCTCGGCCTCATCACCGTTCAACATCAACAGAGGAATCAGACAAGGATGTCCTTTATCCCCACTCCTCTTCCTGCTTGTTATGGAAGGGCTGAGCAGGCTCATCGCATCCGCCAAAAGGAGTGGGGTTATCAGTGGACTCAAAATCATGGAGCACTATTTCCTCACTCATCTTCTTTTTGTAGATGATATTCTTATATTCATTAATGGGAGTGTCCGGGATTCCACTGCACTCAATGAAATTCTACAGCTTTTCTGTAGTGCTACGGGCATGGAGATTAACAGGGGGAAATCCACTATATCCCTCTCGGGGTGTACAAATCAGGAAACTCAACTTGCAAACCAGAAATTCCCCTTCCAGGAAACAAATCTGTTGGAAGGCATCAAATATCTGGGTTTCAGACTAAAACCAGATGGATACAAGATCGAGAACTGGACTTGGCTCATCACTAAAATTGAAAAGAGGATCAACTGCTGGCACCATCGGCTCCTATCTAAAGCAGGCAGGCTTATGCTTATAAAAATAGTCCTTGAAGCCACTCCAGTATACTGGATGTCTCTATCCTGGATTCCCAGAGGAATTCTTAACAGAATACAACAAACATGTAATAGATTCCTATGGAATGGCAACAAAAAAGGAAAGATCTTCGCCTGGGCAAAATGGTCCAAGATTACTACTCCAAAAAAGTGGGGGGGGGGGGTGGGGCCTAAAATCACTCCCGGAATTTGCGCAAGCATTGGCAGCCAAACAGGGATGGTTATTATTAAAACAGAATAGTCTCTGGGCGGAAGTCATCCATCACAAGTATATCTGGCCTTTGACCATCACAGACTGGATCCGGCGGCCAAATTGGAATAGACAGGGTATATCAGCGATTTGGAAGGCCACTCTGAATGCCATGCCTCTTATCAGAGATAGCCTCTTATGGCGCATTGGAAATGGCTCATCTGTCCGCATTGGTATTGACCCATGGCCAGGTTCTGGGAATGCCCACAACCTACCAGAAGGGCTGGTTCTCCATCTAAACAACAGAGGCATAAAATATCTCTCTCAGATTGGAGACCAGCAGCACTCCACTATATACTCACAAGCATGGTTAACTGATCGGCAATGGAATCTGCCATATGAGTGGAACGAAGACTGGAAATCATACATACAGGCCTTAATCGAGTCCCATATTAGATTAAGGGATGAAGAGGATGAGCTCATCTGGGCCATATCTAAAACTGGACAATACTCGCCGAAGCTAGGATACAACAAATTGATCGAAGCAAAAAATCCGGACAGTCACAAAAGTTGGTGGTCCGCTATTTGGCAACTGCAGGCCCAGCCAAGAACCAGACTACTAATGTGGAATATAATAGCAAACAAAATCCCCACGGGATCCAATCTTATGAAAAGGGCCTTCGCAGGCCCATCCTGGTGTGTTTTATGTAGGCAAGAGGAAGAAACAACCCTCCATTTATTCCTTACCTGTTCGACCACCAGAGATATTTGGGCAAAGGTCATTCAAACTCTAAACATCAACACGGACTGGCAGGGGGTGGACATTCAATCGGCGTGGGATCAGTGGTGGACTTCAGTGGCGGCAGAAAAACCCCGGAATCTCCCCCTCTTGGTGGCCTGGCATATTTGGAACAGGAGGAATGCGATCATATTTGAGAACAGTACTGTAAATTGGAACCTCCTCCCCCCCATCATTTGTGCGGCATATGCAGAATTACCTAATGTGACCAAACAGAAACAGCCCAAGAGCATCACTCCAGAACATATAAACAAAGAAGTGTCGTGGGCTTACTTTGATGGGGCAGCCCAGCGGCAAGGATGTGGTGGTGGCATCCTTCTACACCTATCCGACTCACATTACTTCCAGATATGCTTGGGACTTGGACTCGGAACAAACAACCATGCAGAACTTATGACCCTACATCATATTATATATTTTTCCATGACCAAAAACTGCCAACAAATACAAATATTTGGAGATTCAAAGACTGTGGTTGATTGGTTTAACAACAAGTCCATTTGTCATGCATATTCTTTGAAACATATCTTGGAAGAAATTGTTTTTTTCAAAACATTTTTTGACCAGATAATTGTTTCTCATATCTACAGGGAAAGAAATGCAATTGCTGACCGACTCTCGAAAGAAGCGGCAGATCGTCCTCTAGGAGATTGGCTGATCGAGGAATTCACTCCCACAGGGACGCACAGATTTTATCACAGACCATATATAGATGGACCACTACAGTGAGGCAATGGCCTCAATCAGAAATTTTGATGAACTTTATTATTTTGCTTATATTCTTGTATATATCTCAGTATATCTTAGTATGATCTCATGTACAGCAACTATGCACCTTTTATGATGGACAAAGTACCTATCTCAGTATCCCAATTGGAACCTTATGTATTTATTTTCTTCTTTTTGAACAGTGGCGACAAACCACATTACAGCATATGCCTATGGGCATCAACAACATGCAATTTCTTATCAATAGAAATTATGAATTTTCTTCTTCGGAAAAAAAAAAAAAACTTGTAATAAAATAACTTATCCAAATAGTTAGGATTATTCCCAAGTCATTTTTACACAGACTCTATCTATAACTCTAGGACTCGCCTAAGATCTTGGTGACAAAATTCATTTCGGCTTTGGGGTAAGGTTGAAGGAAAACTCTGTCGACCATCTGAGAATGGATCGGTGAGACAAAAAACCTCTCGGAATGTAGATCGTTACCAGAAAAATAGGTTTACCTAGGCAATTACATACATGACACAGATCTGCTGAGATTATTTACATCACATATATGCAGAATGGGTTTGCATTATAACATGAAAATCAGGTTGATGATGATAGTTGGACAACATGAACACATCGATTAGGCGCTATTCCTTTTGCGAAAAAGGGGGTGTATTGCTATGGGTCGTTGACACGTAGTGGTCAACATCTGGCTCTACTTGGGGACATGTTGCTGCATTGTAGGAATGTGAGAATCCAGAATCTGCATCCACGCACACACAACAAAACATAAGTAGCATCCATCCAAAAATCATCATCATATAACATTAAGCATAGGAAAGATATAAGCTCTTCATTTATTAACTATCTAGTAACATGAAAAGTAAATCTAATCCTAAAACAGAAATGAAATGTTGAAATGACAAGGTGTAGGGCTAGAAATATAATACAGAGGATGCCCCATGGCATCAGATGTTATCTTTGAAGAATAGCTTGAGCATTCAGCCATTCGTAGGTAAGTCAAGTGGTTTGCCATCCAATCTGCTCAAGTGGAATGAATTTGGCCCAACAGTGTCTCGGATAATGTATGGTCCCAGCCACAAACTATCAAACTTCTAATGTTTTCCCAGTTTTTCATTTTTGCGATCCGAAAGGAGAACCATATCTCCAACCTGCAAAGATCTAGATCGAGATGATTTATCAAAGCTTTTCTTAATGTTAGATTGACTTTTACATATATTATCAAAAGCTGTCCTACGAGTTTCATCCAACTCCACAATCTGATCAATACTATGTTGAACATCTTTATTAGTGGAAAAATGCTGAAGGAGTTGATAAGCTAGCAATTTCAGGTGCACAGGTAAGGTTACATCCAAGCCATAAACTAATTCAAAGGGACTTTTACCAGTAGCTTTAGTGATCCTATCTGCCCATAGAGCATACTTCATTTTGCTATCCCAAGATCTTTTATTATCCCTTACTATCTTTTTGATGATGGTTATAAGATTTTTATTACTTGATTCAGCAAGTCCATTACCCCGAGGATAGTAATTTAATGAATTTGTATTCCTTTCCCTGTATATATACGAGCATGCAATAAAATCAAATTGTGATTTTAGTGTTATGACTTCATCCAGTAAACCCCTGAGTGTGTGCACGTGAAAATGAGATGGAGAGTTGATCCAATTGATAACTAGTTTTGAGTCCCCAAAGATCTGAATCCTGTTGCAATTTTGCTCAAGTGCAAAAATGAAAAGGTGTCTGAGATTGTTGAGTTCAAAATATTTGTTGGTGCTCCTCCCTAATCCCATTTTGATCTTGTAAAAATGTCTTTCTATTATGTATAATACTACTCCACCCCCACATCCAGTGTCTTGTATCAATCCATCAAAATATGCCCATGGGAAGGTATGATCAATTACTTCAGGAGTAATGACTCGGGTGGGTTTTGATACCAGTTCCTCAGGAATCAAGTGATATAATGCGACAATGTGATTGCAAATTGTTGTCCATTGGAAGGGAGAGTCATGGAATATGGAACGATTCCTGACCAGCCAAATACCCCAGTAGACTAGCAGGGGGAGATTTCTAATTTTTTGTGATGCTGTTGAATTCCACCAAGTTTTCCAAGCATTTGTGAGTTGAGTCCCATTCCATCTGATCTTGATATCAAGGGAGATATATATCTGATGCCACACCTGATTCGTCACTGGGCAGTGTAGGAAGAGATGGTCTATGTCTTTAGCCTCTTCCTTGCTCAGACAACATCGAGATGGTCCATGAACGGTTTCAACGTTTGAGATTATCGTCGGTAGGCTCTTTGTTTGATAATATGCACCACATGAATCATCGAGCTTTATGAGGTTCCTTAAGCTTCCATAGAGGTCGTCACCATCAATTCGCCCCCAGAGGTTCCTGTTCGGATATAAGAAAAGTGTATCCATCTCGGGGAGTGTAACGATCGTGAGGTACTGCAGCCCATATGATTTCATCCTCCGTGTCGATAATCCTAACATGTGACTCTTCTAGTGCCCCTATGAATCTGTTCCAATCCATACTCCATATCTCCGGTAACATGAGGTCCTCTGCAGATAACCATGCCTGTGAGAGCCATGATGTGTTCCTCCCGTCTGCAATATGAGAGAGCTGTGTGATACCTGCCAGTTCAAGATATTGTCTGAGCTCCAGTGGTAGTATATGTGCATTTCCACATCCCAACCAAGCATCAATGCCAAGTCGAACGAGCTCACCAGTTCCAATCTGCCATGCCAATCCTCGCTTAATGACAGATATGGAGTGTGTGATAGCTTTCCATATGATGGAGGAACCAGTAATACCCCTGTTCGGCCTACGAATCCATTCCATAACTAATAGTGGGTATATATATTTGTAATAAACCACCTCTTTCCATAAGCTATTAGATGTGATAATTTGCCAACCCATCTTTGCTGCAAGCGTCGATGCAAAAATATTCAGATCCTTTATACCCAATCCTCCCCATTTTCTTGGTTTTCTAATTCTCTCCCATTTTACCCATGCAAATGTCCTACTGACATGTTTCCCTCTCCATAAGAATCTACAACATAATTGTTGTATTCTATTGATGATGCCTTTTGGTATCCAGGCCAGAGCCATCCAGTTTACTGGTATGGCCTCCAATACATATTTTATAAGTGTCAGTCTGCCTGCTCTAGATAGCCATCTCTATTGCCAGATGTTGATGCGACCTTCAATTTTTGTAATGAGCCATGTCTAGTCCACTATGCGGTAATCATTAGGCTTGAGTTTGAAGCCAAGATACTTGAGACCAACCTCCATTTCTTGCCTCGTGAATTGAAATTGATGAAGTGCATGTCTTTGCTCGTTTAGTAAACAAGACATATGCATAATGGTTGATTTGTTGTAATTGGGAAACATACCTGTAGCTTTACAAAATAGGGATAGAATATTCTTGAAGCAAGTGGTGTCACAGATAGATCCATCTAAAAATATAAGTACATCATCTACAAATAAAAGATGCGTTAGATAGGAAACATCTGTCATCTTGACACCACATAAAGACCTGTCAGCGCGAGCATTGGATATGAGACTGCTTAACCCTTCCACAATAAGGAGAAACAATAGGGGTGATAAAGGACACCCCTGTCTAAGGCGACACTCAACATGGAAAAAATTGTATGTAGCCCCATTGATGAGTATGCTATATGATGCAAATGTAAAACAACACATAATCCATTTTATGAATGAGTGTGGAAAGCCAATATGGGTTAGTGTTAGATGTAGGTAAGTCCAACTAGCTCTGTCAAATGCTTTTGATAGGTCAATCTTGAGTATGATACTCTTACTGTTCTTGAGCTTAATGAAGTGGATCCCTTTTTGTGCAGTCCTAATGGCTTCATAAATCTGATGATGACTGAGAAATGCAAATTTCTCCTTGGATATCATCTTAGATAAGATGGGCTTGATGCGGATAGCAATGATTTTAGATATGATTTTTTATATGAAATTGCATAAGGAGATAGGTCGATAGTCATCAAAAGTTTGAGGGTTATCAGCTTTGGGAATGAGTGCAATAAAAGTAGAGTTGAACCCCTCGTGCATCTTCCCCGAAAGTCTGCAGTCCTCAATTGCTATGAGGAGATCAGCTCCTATATGTTCAAAAAAGGTAAGGTAGAATTCAATAGGCCATCCATCCGGTCCAGGACTTTTGTCTTTTTGAACCACTTCAGTACAACTTCGATCTCCCCCAGTGTGACCGGCTTGTTTAATGTCTCCTCATCCTCTTCCTCCACAAATCTAGGCATTTTCCCAGCTATGTGAAGTACTTCTGCAATGGTAGCTTCTCTAGGCGCTCTAAACATTTGGGAGAAATGTCTAGTGCCCATGTCGGCAAGCTGATTGAAAGTATTGGCTTCCCTTCCATTATGATCTCTTAAGCTCCAAATCGTATTGATCAGTTTCCTCCCCCTAGCACATTGTTGAAAGAATTTCGTATTTTCATCCCCAGCGTTTAGCCATAGAGCTCTGCGCTTTAATTGCCAAGTTGCTGCCGCAAGAGTCGAATCTTCTCTGTTTCCATCCTTATCAGGTGTTCCTTTCTTTCAATTGATGTATAACCTGCATTACTAGTGCCCTCCATCTCCTTTATATCTGATTCAATTTTCAGTATTGTAGCTTCGTCCCTGATCTTTTTCCTTTTTGCCCATATTATAGTCCTGTGCTTGATCTGGGATAAGTTACTGGCTATCACCTCATCCGGTGTGGAGTTGTTATCTTGTCCACAATGAATCCAGGATTCCATTACTATTTTGTGCAATTCTTCTTCCACCAGCCAAGCCGAGTTAAATTTGAAAGGAGAATTTGGCTTATAATTGGAATTCATAATTTCCAAATATATCAGGAAGTGATCTAATATACCCCCTGATCCCACCCATTATCTTATTCTGTCCATCCTCTCCACCAATGGTGCTTTAATGGTAAATCGATCCAATCTTCTGGCCAGTGCATTCACGCCTATTGTCCTATTCTGCCAAGTAGGCTGGATCTTGGCCGTGTCGATATTCATGAGGTTATTATTATCTAATAGGTGCTCAAAATACTCCGTCAGGGGATTAGTATGAGCCCTAGTACCCCAAGATTCAACATGTCCCAAGGAGAAGTTCAGATCTCCTCCAATAATGATATTGTCATTATTCATAAAAGATGTAGTCATCAATTTATCCCAGAATGCCAGTCTATTATGACAAGGTCCATATAGAGTCGTACATCAAGTTCAATAGCTGTAATGTCAGCTCCCAATACACCTTCACATCCCCATATATTGTCTATCTTGATAGTCTTGTTATTGAATCCCATGGCGCATCCCCCGGATCTTCCTCTCACATCAAGTGTATGGAATGTCCAGCCAGGGAGTATGGTCATCAGTATAGTGTTGATAGCAACACCCTCTCCCAATGTCTCTTGTAGGAATAAAACATCAATCCTTTCAGTTCCAAAAAGTCTTCTGAGTGCTAGTTTCTTGTCAGGGCTGGCCAAACCCCTACAGTTGAAGGATAGGCACTTCATGGGATAACTCGATCAGGGTTGCCTTATGCTCTAAGAACTCGGTCAATGGAAATATGAATGCCAGTCGCCACCTCGATACTGCCTTTTGGATGGCTTTAGATATGTTGGATTGCCTGCCCCTGGGCAATTTCTGAGCTTTTGTGGGAGGGTCATCACCTAGTCCGTAGGTGAGGGGTTTGGGTGGGCTAGTGATCAGAGGTTATATCTATGAGAGTTATTTCCTGATGAATCCTCCCATTCGGGATGAATTGAAGGTGAACCCATAATGATGGAAGGCGCAGTGCAGGGAGCCGATGCAACAGGACAAGTGATGGGACTCAAATTGCATGCATCTAAACCCAAGCTTGATGCTTCTAATGATAACATAGCAATTCCAGAATTCATAAAATTACAAGAAGAGGGAGGAGAGGATATGAGAGTACCCTGAATCAGATTAGGGCCCAATGAGTGTGATCTTGTGATCCGAGCATCAGGTGTCTGGGCGTTTGCTAGATATGATCCTCCCTAATCACTCTCTGCCTTCTCGGGGGTTTCGTAGCTTTGTTCTGTGCAGGTGTCGAGTCAACGTCCACTTGAGTCTGAGTGGCCATTGTAACTTGTCTTCTGGGGGACTCAATAAGCACATTTGTAATCCACGGACAATCCTTATACAAATGCCCAACCTCATGACACCTTCTACACTGAAATGGTATCCCTTCATAATCGAGGATCTGCCATCTAATTATCTCCCGAAATTGTAAATGAAGGCTTCCGACTAACCCCTCTCTGGTATTCGGATGTACCAGAATCCTATGACCCTAAGGCCTTAAGGGAGGTCCAACTAGACTAGGGCTAAATATCAAACCCCTTGGTAAGGTGAGTGTTTGGTCAATTTAATATTCTTAAATTGCAAGCATAAATTATCGAATGGAGTTTGTAAACTTGTGAAGTGCAGGTGCACTGTATATGCTACAAGCCTATTCTTTCGTTTAGTAAGATGATGGTTATGTTTGTTTTGAGATTTTTGTTGTTTATCTAAATTTTCGTTAGAGTTAGATTTCTACAACTCAATACTTGAAAGTTAAGCTATTGTTAGAATGACTGAGAGTTAGGATATTGTTAGATCAATCTATCAAATCGTATCAAATTAATTATCATCCAAAAAATGTCTTATGTTATTCATCCTAAATTTATGAATCTATATAAACACTTTTCTGCTATGAAAAAAGAGTATTAAAATCCAAAAACTTGCCTATATATACAATTTTGAGTTTAAAAAGCATGAAGGAAATTTCTAATTACAAATTGCAAAGTGATATAAATTCTAACTCTAAAAAGCATGAAGAGATTGAATGTAATGAAGCGAAAAGCATTGAAGGACTAGACTATGTGAAAGACTGTAACTATAAACGAAATGCAAAATGATAACGAGATAACTGAGTCTATACGAAATAACGAAAGCAGTGAAGTAATTAAACTAGAATGCAGTGATAACAGAAAGCATTTGAATGAAAGCAATTACAAAGCAACGAAATAAAAATAAACTAAAACCTTGACTGTCTGTAGGGGCCCTCCGCATCCAGTAGGTATGATTCACAATCACATATGCATCGGATCAGCAAAGTAACTTCAAATTAATGCAAAAGCGAAAGTCTGGTTCACAATTTCTTCAACAATTAACTTAATACTTCCTCCCTGTTATCGTTTACAGAGAATACATATTTATATAAAATGCGTGCTCAATCTGTTGAGACTTTCATGCCTACGGATCTGATGTTTAATCCTAATTCAAATATGAAACTTAAATAGGAAAATTGTTATTCGTCGATTTGCTATTTGGAAAGCAAATTGAGAAAACATGTTGTGTCTGGACTCCTTGCTGCTACGTGTTGACCTATATCTTTGACCGTGTTGTTGTGCGATCCTTTTGATGAACTGGCTTGAGCGAATAGGAGGATATCCATGAGGGGATCAATCCTCAACTACCCATATGCTTAGTTGTTTCATTAGCGCACTAGAACCCCGCGAACCATGGAGGTAGCTGCAGATTTACAAAATGGCTGCAAAATCATGTTAATTCTGTAGCTAATGCACTCTTTAATATAACAATAAGGAACATTAACGCATATGAGAAATAAGACATGTAAGAGTTATTACCTTATCAAAATCTATGATTTACTGCCTTTATTGAGTTGATAGTGATGATGAAAAAGAGGAAAATGGTGGAAAAAGGGTGTCAAAACAAAACAATTATGGAACTCTATAGTGAGAGAACAATTTTACAATCAAGATCGATCAATCTTCTAGATTACCCCTTTATCCATAATAAATGCCCAAAACAAACAAGTATACATGCCCGATTGCAAAATGATCAAAATACCTTTTGAATAACAACCCATCTTCATCCAAGAGGAAATGTCGGATGGTGAGAGGTATGTGGTTGATGTAGATGGTGGAGGCACATTGCATATCATGATAAGAAGTGAATATTGAGGGTTGTTGGTTGGCTGACTGTCAAATGTAGGAGAATTTTTTTCTCCTATGAGGTTACCCATTTTGGTGGGTAAGAGGTTGTATGGATGATGATATGGCCTTAAGGATGAATCTTCAAATGGGCATAACTTTGTGCCCAGTGCCCAAAATGAGATGAGATTTATATTATTGGAAAGCTCTTGATGAGTAGAAGACAATGGAAGCATCGGGAATATGATTTGAGGTGATGTAATAAAGAGGAAATCTGATAACCCCATCTTTATAATAAACCTTGAAGATCTGGTCTGATTACACCCCTATAATGTTCCAAATGGAAAAATAGAGTAGATAACAGAAGCAAAGAACTAGCTATAGCTATAGAATTCATAAATGCACAACCATATGCATTAAACACTGAAACATGAGCATAAATTATGAACCATTATATTAATATGGGTAAATCTGAGTACAATAAATGAGAGTAGAGGAACCTGGTCTTGCTGTTGTAAGCTATGACAAGAACCCAGGTGTGAATACAATGCTCAAATGCTGGGAAGATTCTTGAGGAAGACTGCGCATGCCAAGGAAGAACTACTAACTGCTATTGGAAGGAAATTTGAGAACTTGCTACGTAAAGTGCTCGTAATGAGATGAAATTAGGTGAGCGACCTCCTCGCAAGAACCCCATAAAAACCTATAAATATCTCACGAACCCAAGTGGTGGAAATGGTCCTAGAGTGAACTGTGCCCTCTAATAATTTTTGCTAGTGGTTGTAGGATGCAACTAGGAATTCTTCCCTCAAAAGTGCATAGAAAATTTTGCAAAATTAATCCTAGCCTCCTCTCACCAAACCCACTAAAACCTAGAAAGGGTTTGGGCTGAATCCACCGACCCCCGGTGACCCCCAACAAGTGTGAATTGCTCAATTTGGTCAGAAAACGCCCCACAGTTCTAATACTGCTGAATTAGGCCCAAATCCATCACTAAAAATTTCCTCACGCTCTTCTACAAATTTATCTTTAGAAGCCCAACCTTTTTCCCAAACCCTTTGTTAGGATAGTCCGACACATAGGATATAGTTAAGTTCAACTTGGTCTAGTATAGAGTTAGGTTAGAGTTAGGTAAAGTGTGTTTCTTTACCGTTGTACATTTTGTAACTTACAATCCGACGGTCACGATATGTAGTGATCCGACGGTTCACTCTCACCTCGGTATTACCGACACTTGATCCGTGGCTTGACACCCGATTGGTCCATGAGTTCTATTTAAAGCGCATGGAGGGTCATTGTTCGGGTAATCCGTGCATGAGAGAAGCTTATGTAAATTTTCATTCTTTGATTAATAAATTGCCTGTAGTACCCACGTTGGGACAGGCCGTGGACTGTTTCCCTCCTTGCACTCTGAGGGTTTTAACCACGTCAAAAATACTGGTGTACTGATTTGAGATCTGGTTGTGAGCGGTGTCCTTTTGGTATTCTTTCTGTGGAACTTACCCTGTAAATTCCTACATGGTATCGGAGCTATTTGAGGGCCGCGTCCGTTGGTGATCCAAATCTGAAGCCAGTAGAACTGCATGCGGCTGTCGTTTCCTAGATCTGTTGTTTCTGACTGCTTTCGGGCCGAGAGGACTGCTCTGTTGCGTTCGGAGCATCTGTTCCAGTGAGGAACCCCTTTCGTTTCATGCGAAAAGGTTTCCGGTAGCCCTAGCTGCGTCATTTTTCAGATCGGGAGGTATACAGTGTTTTTTTTTGCAGTTTACTGTTAATTTCTCTCTGCTTATTTCGGTCTCAGTTTATTTAGCCTTTTTTTTTAACCGGATCTATACCTTTCATTTCTGCGTATGCTCTTTGCCCTGCGACTCTATGCGATCTGGGCAAATCAGAAACAGAAAGGAAGGATTTTTCTCATGCGTATGCTCTTTTCCCTGCACCTTAGTGTGATCTCGGAAAATCAGAAACATTGAGAAAAATATTTAGTTTTTCGGCTAAAGCTAACCTTGAGATTTTTTTTTAAATTTCTAGTTTTTTGGCTAAAGCTAACTTCGAGCCGCAAGGTTCGTTTTTCTTTGCATATTCGTGTTGGGTTTTGTGTTTTGTGTTTTGTAGGGAAAAAGAGCTTTCTCAAGGCAAGCACGCAAATCGAGGCCCCCCCCCCCTCTCTCTCTCTCTCTCTCTCAAATTTTTTGTATAGATCAATTGGTTCAAAGATATTTTTAGAGAGTAGAGGTCTTGGGTTCAAGTCTCCATTTTGTGGGGGCGGATTTTTTTCATTCCCGCACATTCGCGCACTTTGCCGGCAACGTCAACAAGTTTTTTTTAAAAAGCCATAACTTCTTCATCCGGAAGCCTTTTTCAGAGCCGTTTTTTTTAAAACCGCCTATTTTTTCGAGATCTATCCGTTGGTACACTTACTTTCAGCATCTTCAGCTTCAGTTTTAAAAAAAAAATGGAAAGTCCATGCCAAGTCATTCTTGACAGCACTAACTACTTCCAATGGGTAGAATACATGGAAGATTTACTTTGAAGTAAAGGTCTCTTCAGAATAGCCACAAACCAAGAGAAGAAACCAACAGATGAAGACAAGGCGGCAAAATGGGAAAATAGACAAGATCAAGCACGTGGTTTGATAGGGATGTCTATTTCTCCTGATCTTAGATTCCACATTGCAGGACTTGAGACTCCTCATGAAGCATTAGAAAAACTTGCTAAAGTTTTTGGGATTAAAAATGAAATTAGATCCCATCAACTTGAAAATGAGCTGCTTACTTTGGATCCTAATAATTTTTCTTGCATTGAAGATTTCTTGTCCAAATTCAAGACCCTTAGATATCTCTTGGAAGGTGTTAAAGTTAAGAAAGATGATGGTAACCTTATTTATTCCATCCTTACTAAGTTAGGACCAGCCTACTCTGTATTTGTTTCCACTTTCCATTCTACAAGGGAAGCTTTCATTTGTCAAGGACAAGACTACAAGGCCCCTTCCTTTGACTCCTTTTGTGATTCCTTAATAAGAGAACAAGAAAAACTCTTACACCTTGGTCTTCTTAATCTTGGAAACTCTTCCACGAAAGCGTTAGCCGCCCAGCAGCACCCAAATTCAAAGAATCCTAAGAAGTCATATCCTCAAAAGAATGGTCCTAAACCATCTCAGCCTCAAAATGAAAGATCATTTCAGCAAAATGATAAGACCAATAAAAACAAATGGAAGAAGACTGATAGACATTGTAACTTTTGTAATCGAGATGGCCACTTAGAATCTAAATGCTTTAAGAAGATGGAAGCCTTGGAAGCCGCAATGAAGAAACATAACATCCATCTGGAGCCTACTTCAACTTCAACTTCCGGAACGGCACTTTCTGCATGTCATCGTCAATCATCTCAGTCTGGTTATGCATTAAATGTATCTTCTTCTTCTTCTCATTCTCATGAGTGGCTCATTGATTCTGGAGCCTCTTGTCACATGGCCAAAAACCAAGCCATGTTTTCTTCTTTAAATGATTGTAACACCAAAAATATATATATTGGTGATGATAGATCTCTTAATGTTGTAGGGACTGGAACTGTTCATCTAGACAATGGTCAGTTCAATGATGTATTATGTGTTCCAAACTTATCCTGCAACCTTCTATCTGTCTATCAGATAACTCATTCAGGTGAAGGTAAAATTGTTGAATTTTCACCTCATGATGTTGTAATCAAGGATCTAAAAGATCCTAAACAGATTCTAGCTACTGGTCTTGCTGATGATTCCAAAAGGTTGTATAAGTTTCACAACTTTGGGTCATCCCATCTTCCCTCAGTATTTGTTGCTCATAATGATGAAGTGAGCAAACTTTGGCATGAGCGGTTTGGTCACTTAAACTATCGCTCCCTTCAGCATCTATGTAAAGAAAATATGGTGACAGGTCTTCCTATGGTATCTTGCAAAGATGGTGTTTGTTCCGGATGTGTACTCGGAAAACATCATCGGGACAGTTTTGACAAACGTGCCTCTTGGCACGCCTCAGCCCCTTTACAGCTTGTGCACAGTGATTTATGTGGTCCTCTTCCTGTTGCTTCATTCTCTGGCTGCAAGTACTTCTTAACTTTCATTGATGATTTCTCCAGACGCACTTGGGTATACTTCTTAAAACTCAAGAGCGAAGTATTTACCACTTTTTTGGCCTTCAAAGCATTTGTTGAAAAACAATCTGGACATCAAATTCTTAAGCTAAGAACTGATAATGGTGGAGAATATGTTAAAAACGCATTCATCAACTTTTGCACCGAAAATTGAATTCAAATGCAACATACTGTTCCATACACTCCACAACAAAATGGTGTAGCTGAAAGGAAAAATCGCACCTTAAAGGAAATGGCTAATTGTATGCTGCAATCTAAAGGACTCAGTCTTAGTTTTTGGGCCGAAGCAATTAATTGTGCAAATTATATAATCAATCGCACTCCCACTAAGGTTCTAGAGAATATCACTCCAGAAGAAGCTTGGAGTTCCATTAAACCAGATGTAAGTCACTTTCGTGTGTTTGGAAGTGAAGCATGGGCCCATATTCCAGATGAAAAGCATAAAGCTCTAGAACCTAAGAGTGAGAAATGTACTTTTGTTGGATATTCTGAAGATGTAAAAGGTTATAGACTTATTCCATTTAAGTCCAAAAATGTTATCATTAGAAGAGATGTAAAATTTGATGAAAATAAATCGGCCTGCGAGCCTAGTCCGGCGGATGTGCCACCTCTTCCTATCTCTTCTATCTTTGAAAACATTTCCTCTTCTGATGATGAAAGCGAGGATGATAATCCTCCCCCACCTTCTCAGGATCCTCAACTTCCAAGATGGGTCCGTGCTACTCGGGATGCAGCAGGTGATCTTGCCGGTGATCCTACAGATCAGCGACGTACACGTTCTCAGTTTGAAAGAGCCTCTTCTTTACTGGCTCAAGCTCCAGTAAATCATGATCCTGACACTTTTGCAGAAGCTTCAGGCCATCCACATTGGGAAGCAACTATGAATGAAGAATATCATTCTTTGATGACAAATGATACATGGGATCTTGTTCCTCTACCAAAGGGACGCAAACTTGTTAGATGCAAATGGGTTTACAGAACCAAGTATGGACCAGATGGGAAAGTTGATAAACATAAAGCTCGTCTAGTTGCTAAGGGCTTTTCACAGGTTGAAGGCATTGACTACACTGAAACCTTCTCTCCAGTTGCCAAAATGAACTCTATCCGCCTTGTTCTTTCCCTTGCTGCCTCTTTAAAATGGGAAGTCCATCAAATGGATGTTAAATCTGCCTTCTTGCATGGGGACTTGCAGGAACAAATCTATATGGAACAACCCATTGGCTTCATACAAACAGACTCCAGCCTTGTTTGTCGACTTAAGAAATCCCTTTATGGCCTCAAGCAAGCGCCTCGGGCTTGGTATGCCAAAATGGATAGCTTTCTTTTAGAATCTGGCTTTTCTAGGTGTCATTCTGACAATACTGTCTACACCAAGAAAGTGGGCAACTCTCTTATCATCCTTGTTCTTTATGTTGATGATCTTATTCTTACTGGTAGTGATCCCAACCTTATAAACCATGTGAAGTCCAGCCTTAAAAAGAAATTTGAAATGACAGACTTAGGACACTTACACTATTTTCTCGGTCTTCAAGTCTTGCAATCCCAAGAGGGTATTTTCCTTTCCCAGTCCAAGTATGCTTGTGATATTCTCCGTCATTTTCACATGGAAGACTGTAAGCCAGCCCCTTCTCCCTTTCAGTCTGGAGTCAAACTTTCAGTCTCTTGTACTTCTCCTGAAGTTGATGCTACCTTATACCGTCAACTTGTCGGAAAACTCTTGTATTTAACCCATACTCGTCCTGATCTTTCCTTTGCTGTTGGCCTTGTTGCTCGTTTTATGCAAAATCCCCGTGAAAGTCATTGGAAAGCAGCTAAAAGAATACTTCGTTATGTTCGAGGTACAATACAGTTTGGGATTCATTACAGTGCCAAAGCAGCTCCTCTGTTAGTTGGTTTCACTGATTCTGATTGGGCTGGTGACCCTGATGATCGGAAGTCTACTGCCGGCTATGTCTTCACTCTTGGTTCAGGACCTATCACATGGGCTTGTAAGAAACAGGCTGCCATTTCTCTTTCGTCAGCAGAAGCAGAGTACCGCGGTGCCGTGGAAGCTAGTAAGGAAGCCTTGTGGCTTCGTCAGATCCTATCAGAGTTTGGCTTTGAGCAGCAGCATCCAACCACACTTTGGTGTGATAATCAAAGTGCCATTCAGCTATGCAAAGATCCAGTCCAGCATCAGCGTAGCAAACACATTGAACTACACATGCACTTCATCAGAAAGCTCATTCATGACCATGTTCTTGAAGTGCAATATTGTCCAACAGATGATCAGGTTGCAGACATCTTCACAAAGGCTCTCACAGAGGCGAAGTTCACTAAACTTCGATATATGCTTGGAGTTCAGGAAGTTGTCGCTAAGGGGGGATAGGCGCTAGTGCCTCCTTCCTTCTCCTATTGTGTCATATTTGTAAATCCTTCAATCCTATCCCAAGTTGTTCTTAAGGGGGGATGTTAGGATAGTCCGACACATAGGATATAGTTAAGTTCAACTTGGTCTAGTATAGAGTTAGGTTAGAGTTAGGTAAAGTGTGTTTCTTTACCGTTGTACATTTTGTAACTTACAATCCGACGGTCACGATATGTAGTGATCCGACGGTTCACTCTCACCTCGGTATTACCGACACTTGATCCGTGGCTTGACACCCGATTGGTCCATGAGTTCTATTTAAAGCGCATGGAGGGTCATTGTTCGGGTAATCCGTGCATGAGAGAAGCTTATGTAAATTTTCATTCTTTGATTAATAAATTGCCTGTAGTACCCACGTTGGGACAGGCCGTGGACTGTTTCCCTCCTTGCACTCTGAGGGTTTTAACCACGTCAAAAATACTGGTGTACTGATTTGAGATCTGGTTGTGAGCGGTGTCCTTTTGGTATTCTTTCTGTGGAACTTACCCTGTAAATTCCTACACCCTTGCTCCAAAAATCAACTCTCTCAATGCCTGCGTAGGCTGTGTCCAGAAGACTCTGCACACTGCTAGAATTAACAAATTCGGCCGACAAAATACTTCTAATCTTAGCTGTGCAAATCCATTACAAAATCACCAGCATCGATAGAGAAAACCACCTGCAAAATAGTCGGAACTCCAAACCATAATAGTTGATCCTCCAATGAGCAACTTGAATTGCCTTTGCGCCCCAAGATTTTGCAAAACCGAGTAAATACTTGCAATAAAGCTCTCTGGGGATCCCGAATTGGATTCCTCAAATTGCCTCACCAGGGAGACACTTGAAGTTCTCCGAAATGAGAGTGGAATTCCTACTCGAAAATTCTTTGTGCGAAACAACACAGGTTGTCTTGGCTAAGCAACACAAGAGAACTAATTGTTAAATTATCAAATGACCAAAAATATGTCAAAATGAGGCTCTCCTCTATTTATAATTGTTGCTTCCTTTCTACCTTGTGGCTCCCACTAGTTCGAACTCCTTTTTGCCTCCTTTGGTTCGATTTTCCTAAGGGGTTCGAATTCCCCCCTTTTTGGGTGGCCCCCACATCCCACTACAAATTAATTTATCTTCTCTAATGTTTGCAGCCTCCTTTTTTTTCCAAAATTAAGTGGAGCCTCCATAACCCACCTTTCCTAAGTTTTAAATGCCAAAATTGCAAAAATGATGATTTTACTGAGAAAATTATTTATTGGGGACATGACAACCCCACAGCCCTAATACGGCAATAGGGGGTTGAGTGTGTCACAAGAATTTAGAGCTGATGCCATAAAACTAGATTACTGATGAGTATAAACTTGAACATTATGTAATCACATATAGGAATCTTGTTCTGTCACAAACTTGGCAGACATTCTCAAAGAGGATCATAAAGAGATAAATACGTAGATACAGAAATCTACTTATAATTGCTACACTTGCAATCCAGTTACCCAGAACCAGCGCCTGCTAATAAGCACCCAATTCTGTGTATATACTAGATGGGAATTTTATAGCATAAGCACCATTGGAAATGAACTCAAATGGATATCCACCAAATTAATGCATTGTCATATGCTATCTTATTCCAAACATCTATTTTGGTCGGTTGTTCAGTTTATTAAATGACAACAGTATACTGATTTCTTAAGGAACGAGTTCTAAACTGTGAATCGTCTGGGCCTTGGAATCTGATTTGGTTGGCTTTCGCTGATAAAGTAATGTCCATTTTATTTCTGTTTCTTATCTTTGCAATGCTAAATATAAATAATTTTTTTGGTCCAGAAAATGTTATTCACTCACTGAAAATACATTGATATATTAAATTTCTCAGTTTACTGTTTAATGTGCCTATTTCTGGAGAATTATATCTGGAAATTAATCAGGGATAGCAAGTAATAAGTATTTTTAACAGTTTATGTGTGCATTGAAAGGCCTCAAATTCCGTTGCAAAAATATGATGGAAATTCATTATAAATTTTACCCAGTTGTGAAATAGAGACAAGTTTCACAGATGACCTATACACTATGGGCATGAGAAGAACATGGAATCATTACTTTAATTTTACACATTGATCTACTTTCAATGTTCGACAACTTATATCAGGTCATTCTTTATTTGAACTAAATTGGCATGTTCAGACCTGAAGGCTATTTATGATATTATATGCAAATATATAGTGACCGTTTCCCAAAAGGATCTTTGAAGTGCCTTCATGTTTTGCAGGCTTTGCTATCTTGTCCAGTAGGATCAATACGTACTGAGAAGCCTCCATCTGATATTTTACAAGTGCACTCAACTATGCCTCTTTCGATTGATGAGAAGTGTCTTCCAGTAAGAATTGGCTTTACTGATTATCTATTCTCTGCATGTGTTTCATTTTTTAATCTTCTGTAATTTTCAATATCTTTTCATTTTTCCACTGCATTTGCACTATACTTTTAACAAGATAATGGACATGTGTGGAAAAAATTTAATTCACATTTTCTGAATCGAGCTTAAGTTTTCTGTGTTATTGATGTATATAGGGTGTCTACCACTGTGGTTACCATTCAAAGAAGTCCTATGGAGCAGCTTCATACTTGATCAAACATCCAAAGGGAAACATACTTGTAGATAGGTATTACTTTAACCTGAATTCTCAGGAGGGCCATAACTAATTTTGATTGAACCTTACCTACTTTGATAATTTCTGTTTTTGTTCTGTTGTTCCCAACTTGCACCATATTGATATCTTAGTCACCATGTATAGTGTTTTTTCAAAAAAAAGAATAACTCAAACTACATTGAATCTTAGTCAGTAGCGAATTTAATTGGTCATGCAAATTTTTTCATATCTTAAAACAGTAACTGTTAAGATTTTTTTTTTTTTTTTGAACTTAAATATAAAAATAAAACCACATATATATGTATGCGTATATTTAATCTTGACATTTAATATGACCTATTTTTGGGTCAAGACTCAAAGTTGAATTTAAAAAAATAAAATAGGTTTATCTTTTTGATTGAATATATGAAATTATAATGGAATTCACTTGTCTTTATCCAATTTGTTGATGAATTTTATTATATCTTTTAGCATTGGGGATTTTTTTTGAATTTCATTGTCCCCAAATTCGAACACGAACATGATCAGGGGTCTTAAATTGATATGGATGAACCTAATCATGTAAATGTATTTATACTAGCATTATATGAAACCTATGTTAAAAACAACTTTGAAGAACCATTTGTATTGATTAAATGGCTTATTCTAGGAACTAGTATTATAAGCACTTTACAAAAATGTCGTAGCAACCTTTGAAGGAAATGAATTTTGAGATATATTAAAGTTTGTCAACAAAGTTGATGTAATTGGTGAAAAAAGGATCTTGCTTCCTACCAAAATGGGTAACCCCTTAGGAGAAAACTTTTCTCCTATTCTGGACTGCTACCCAGTAGCTTCCCTACACATTGGCTTGATGATGATGATATGCCTGCTCCACCAGTGACTACATCTCTCCCCATACAACATTCCTCTTGGATGGAGGTGGCCTACCACTCAACAAGTACTTTGATCATTTTGCAATTGGATGCTTTTACTTAATATTTTTTTATCATTTTGCAATTGGATGCTTTTACTTAATGTTTTGGGCATTAAGTATGGGTACAAGAGTAATTTGGACGATTAACCGATTTTGACTGTGTGAAAATTTCATCTATTGCAATAACTGGAAATTATTCTCCTAATTGCTAATTTAGTCTAACAATTTAACAATGAATAATTCTCTACTGCAATTTTCACCATAAAAATACTGCAGAAAATAAAACACTGGACATTGAGAAATTCTTGCACACAGACAAAAATTTAACACGGTTGTTTTTGGACAATTGTCTTCGGAAAAACCCAACATGGGAATTTCGGCCTTCCTCTCACTGCCTCTTCTGTAACTGGAATACTTCCTCCTGGAATGTTGCTGACCTCCTTTACCACCTACTACTCACCTTTTGGCTTTATCTTCTCTGCTAAGTCTTTGCTATTGAGAAAATCGACCGCCTAGGCAACTGAGTATCTACACCAATGTATTCTCCAACACCACATCAATTCCTTCTTATATCTTCCTGTTGGGACTCCAGTGGCCAAGATTAAATCTTAATCGATGGCTCCGATCATGATCTGTGTGAGTTTCTAGAGAATTTGCATCTTCACTTAGTTGATTTTGGTTAATTAACTAGTTTTCTAAGTTTAGAATTAGGAAACATTAAAAAAATTGGTTAATAATCTAATTAAGTCATCTCTAGGTGAAATTTTCAGAAATGATTTTTGGGTTTTGGAGATCTCATGTATTCTAGCCTCTCCACCAAATTTCGTGGCTAGAAGACATCTGATGCAACAAAAATTCACACTTCCTCTTGGCGAGGACTATGTTCTCTCTAGTGCTGCACATCCTGCCATAATACCTTGTCTCTGTATCACCTCTAGTCACGCTGCTGATGTCTGGCTGGCCAAACTGCCCACCAAGCACCGCGGAACTCTGATGTTGCATCTATGTTGCTGCTGACACTGCCATACTGCGGCCAACATTGCATATGCACTGTAACTCCCTCTCATCTGTCGCTGTAGCAATTGCAACCACTGCAACTGAGAAGCATCCAAAATAATGTCCCTACTACTAAAATGGGTTTTCCACAATACCATCTGTTCTCTGAGATAGACAAACTTAGCTCTCCCTAGAGCTTTTGTGAGTATATTTGTAATCTTCTCTTCTATGGGAACATATTGTAGCTAGACTACTCCACACTGTACACAATCTCTGATGAAATGACATTGGATATCTATGTGTTTCGTGTTGATTTGTGGTAACATCGGATGTGCTCTAGCCATGAAAATTGGTGGAGAGGCTAAGGCACATAAGCTCTCCAAGACCTAGAAATGGTTTGGGGAAATTCCACCCGGTTAGAGAGATATTAAAATAATTAATATTTTTAATGGGGTTCATAAGTCTAAACTTAGGAAAATTAAAATATTAATGGGTATTAATATAAAACTGGGCGAGAATGTTCTAAATGACATGGATCAAGCCAAATCTAATCTTAGCTATTGATTAGGGACTTGATATCGGTCGTTGAAGACTCGACAGGAAAAGTATAAGAGGAGGCTTGAGGGTCAATTGGAGATACGCCAAGATTGACCAGTCAGTTCGATTTTCTGGAGTGGGGCTTGCTGAGAAAATTCGAACAAGTGATCTGTTGCAGCGAGGGGCAATGAGTACATAGCACAGAGGCAGAGATAGTGCCAGAGGGTCAGCGCAGTGACCAAAGTGGCTGACGCAGAGGCAGCTAGAGCTACGTAGAGGCAGTAGGAGCCATGCAGAGGCAGCTAGGGACTGCGCAGAGGCTGAGGGGCCTGCGTGGGTGACGCAGAGGGCCAGAGAGCCGACGCGGAGAGTCAGAAGGCTGATGCAGAGGGTCGGAGAGTTGACGCAGAGACCCAGAAGGCTGAGGCAGAGGCTTTAGGGGCTATGCTGAGGCTAGCAGGGCTGACGGAGAGCCAAGAGGAAGCACCGGAGGGATTTTCATGGAGCAAACTAGAGCTGAGAGGCTGAATATCTGTCTCCAAGAAGAGGTATTACTGCTGTGTAATAATCTTTGTTGGGTGAGCCATTTTGGCACCCTAGTTGTACTCAAGAATCTGCATGATAATAAAACCCTCAGAACTGTTGCACCGGTTTTCCTGCATTGGGTTTTTCCGGGGACGATTGTCCAAAAAGAACGGTGTCCCTTATGTGTTTGTCTCAGTCTTTCAATTGTTGATCTGTATATGGGTTAAGGCCGCATTTGTGTTTATTTTCAATATTTATATGTATAAATAACTTGTTAATGGAATAAACAAGTAGGAGAAATAAACCAGATAATGCAGTAGGGATTTCTAGCGTGTCAGGGTTAGAAATTTCAACATGGTATCAGAGGGTTGCAGATCACAGGAGGACTTAAGGAATCAACGATATCGGAAATTTGCAGAAGTAGCAACTGTTTCGAGAGACGGAGTTGCTCCTAAGCAGAAGGAAGCAGAGAAGAAGTGATGCAGAGGGGCCGCGTCACCATTTCGAGCCAAAGAGAGGGCCAGTGCAGAGGCAGAGAGAGGCAGAAGAGGCTCACGAAGAGCCACGTCATCCTACTCAGCCAGGTAGGCTTGACGCAGTTGGCCAGAGGAGTGATTCAACCTTTGCCGGGATTGCATAGAGCTAGAAGGCTCAGTTTCTTCAGTTGCTGGGGCCTAGGGAGCTGTGGGAAGATTGTGGATTGGGAAGCTGGTGGGGTGCTGTTTCTGTCGAAGTAGAACAATACCTAACAGGATAGAACCAAGGTAGAGGGAGTCGCTACCTTGACGGATTTCTAGCCAAGAAATCCAGATCCGAGTTGCAGTTGCAAAGAGGATTGGAGAGGAGTGGTTCGACATTTGCCGAGAAGATTTTCAGCAAGGAAATCAGAACTTAGAGGGAGATTTCTAGGAGGGAAGTCGAAACTTAGAGGGATTCCAGAAGAAGAGCGGATATTGAAGTGAACAGACTGAGGGATCAGGACAGGTTGGACTAGGCTTCCAACTTTGTCATCTAGAAGGTCAGGATCCTGGCAGTCTTGGATAAACATCGCATCAAGGGCTTTGCCTTGAGAACCGTGGTTATCCTAGTTGACCCAACTAGTAATGAGAAGTATAAGGATGCAATGGCGAGGGCAAAGTGCATAATCCTTGATGGGGTCAAGGATCATGTCGTACCACATACTGCTGAAAAGAACACAACAAAGGAGATGTGGGATACTTTGACAACATTGTATTAGGGCACTTCCATGCAACGAAAGATGCTGTTGGAGAATCAGTTGCGGTCATATCAGATGCAGAAAGGGGAGCAGATAGATCTATTCCTCCTCAAATTGCAAGAGATTCATGACCAACTTACTTCCATAGGGGCTACGCTGGATTAGGAGTTCATGGTGAGGATTACCCTGAATGCGGTCTCCGAGGAGAGGGAGACATTTTTCCAAGGCATTTTGGGTAGAGCTAATCTTCTAGGATGGGAAGAGATGTGGGCAGCTCTTCGCTAAGAAGAGATTAGACAGTTGACTAAGGCAGGGAGTAGTGGGAAGGGAAGTCAAATCAAGAAAGAAGAGGATGAGGATGCGGCTCTAGCATCTGCGGGACAGCAAGGGAAGAGGAAGAAGAAGGATATCTCCAAGGTGAAGTGCTTCCATTGTGGGGCGCTGGGTCATTATGCATCACAGTGTCCCAGGAAGAAGAAGAAGGGAGAGTCTTTTGATTCCAAGGCAACTTTGGCTAAGGCGGAGAAAGAAGTCAAGGCTGATGACGACTGTGCCATGAGTGCTCATGCACCTCTAGAGAAGAGGTGGGGAGACATCGAGTTGTAGTTAGGAGGACTACATACTAGGGGCAGGATCCTTGAGGTGCCCAAACTCTTGGATCATATCCAGCTACAGGAGCCCTTAATGACAGTAGCAAGATGACAGAGGTTGGGTGGAGCAAGATGCGATGGAGTCACAAGGTAGTGCTAGAGTGTAGAGGTTAGTAGCAGCGCAGTGGAGGTTGCAGTAGTGCAAGAGGCACAAAGGTGTTTGCAACAACGCAGAGGCAGCAGAGGTAGCTTTAGCATTAGGAGGCTTCCATACTGACAAGGATGTTAGAATTTGGGTAGATCAGTTACTTACTTCTCATTAATTGAGTTGCAGTGTAACATTTAGCATTGGCAGTGCTATGGGTAGCATGGGAATCATGTTGAGAGGGAGCTGTAGTACAGATGTAACAGTGGCTGTGGCAATGTCATGCGCAGCAATACAGGAAGCAACAGTGCAATGGATGTTGGGCAACAGGCCAAGCATCAACACAGGTATCGGTGCAGAGGATTAGTGTGATGTTTCAGTGGTGGAACATTACTAGAGCACATTCCTCGCTAAGAGGGAGTGTTGATTTGTGGTAGCATCGGATGTGATATAGCCATGAAAATTGTTGGAGAGGCTAAGCACATAAGGTCTCCAAGACCTAGAAATGGTTTGGGGAAATTCCACCCGGTTAGAGAGATATTAAAATAATTAATATTTTTAATGGGGTTCCTATGTCTAAACTTAGGAAAATTAAAATATTAATGGGTATTAATATAAAATTGGGTGAGAATGTTCTAAATGACATGGATCAAGCCAAATCTAATCTTATTCGTTGATTAGGGACTTAAACTCGGCCGTTGAAGACTCAACAAGAAAAGTATAAGAGGAGGCTTGAGGGTCAGTTGGAGATACACCAAGATTGATCAGTCAGTTTGATTTTCTGGAGCGGGGCTTGCTGAGAAAATTCAAACAAGTGATTTGTTGCAGTGAGGGGCAGTGAGTACATAACAAAGAGGCAGAGATAGTGCTAGAGGGTTAGCGCAGTGAACAAAGACGTTGACGTAGAGGCAGCTAGAGCTACGCAGAGGCAGCAGGAGCCATGCAGAGGCAGCTAAGGACTGCGCAGAGGCAGAGGGGCTTGCGTGGGTGACACAGAGGGCTAGAGAGCTGACGAAGAGAGTCAGAAGGCTGACACAGAGGGCCAGTGAGCTGACATAGAGAGGCAGAAGGCTAAGGTAGAGGCTTCAAGAGCTACGATGAGGGTAGTAGGGCTGACGTAGAGCCAAGAGGAAGCGCCGAAGGGATTTTTGTGGGGCAGACTAGAGCTTAGTTGCTGAATATCTGTCTCCAATAAGAGGTATTACTGCTGTGTAACAATCTCTGTTGTGAGCCATTTCTGTACCCTAGTTGTACTCAAGAATATGCATAATAATAAAACCCTCAGAACTGTTGCACCGGTTTTCCTGCATTGGGTTTTTCCGGGGACGATTGTCGAAAAGTAATAGTGTCCCTTGTGTGTTTGTCTCAGTCTTTCAGTTTCTGATCTGTATATGGGTTAAGGTTGTATTTGTGTTTATATTCAGTATTTATATGTATAAATAAATTGTTAATGAATAAACAAGAAGGATAAATAAACCAGATAATGCAGTAGTGATTTCTAATGTGCCAGACTTAGAAATTTCAACATTTCGACTTGTCATAAAACATTGGATTCTCAGAGAGCTTAATGCAACTCTGATTATCATAGTAGACACCGGTTGCCTTCATCCTCTGCCTGAACAAGCTTACTAGCAACTTTCAAAGGCATATAGCTTCGCACGTTTTGTGTTTGCTGCCATATACTTTGCTTCTACAGAGCTTAGTGCTACTGACTTTTGCTTCTTGCTACACCAAGAAACCATCCCTGATCCAACTCTGAAGCAGTACCCAAAGGTACTTTTCTTATCCATTGAATTGCCTGCCCAATCTGCATATGTGAATACACATAGTCTGACATCATTCCCTCAGGTATATCTCAACCCATACTCGACTGTACCATGCACATACCTCAGAATATGCCTCACTGCTACCCAATGTACCGTCTTCAGTTCCACCATAAACTAACTGAGGGTATTGATTGTGAAGCAAATATTTGGCCTAGTGTTGACTAGATACATGAGAGAATTGATAAACTGTCTATACAAGGTGGGGTCGATATCCTTGTCATCTAATGCATCTATCTTCTTCGAGTTGGCGATCATGGGCGTAGACATGGATCTACAATCTTGCATTCTGAATATCTTTAGAATGTCTGTAGCATATCTTCCCCGCCCAAGGAATATATCCTCGTCCTTCTGCCACACTTCCAATCTTAGGAAATAGTGCATCAACCCCAAATCCTTCATATCAAACTCTGTTGCCAGGTCCCTCTTGTAGTCCTCTATGAGCCCTGATGATCCTGTCAAGAAAAGATCATCCACATACAATACTAAGATGAGTGGCTCACCCTCTACCATCAAATAGTAAAAGTTGGGATCAACATCACTCTTGACGAATCCCATCTGCTGCAAGTAGCTGTCGATCCGACCATACCATGCCTCGACAGCCTGCTTGAGCCTGTATAAATCTTTCTTCAATATTCACACATGAGTGCACCTCTCATGAGTCTCGAAGCCCTATGGTTGTTCAATGTACACCTCTTCCTCTATCACCCCATTCAGGAATGCTGCCTTGACGTCCATCTTGTGAATTTCCCATCCCATTTGAGCTGCTAAGGATATAACTGACCGAATAGAGGTGTCTCTGGAAATTGGAGCGAAGGTCTCCTCATAATCTATCCCTTCTTTCTATGCATACTCCTTTGCCACAAACCTAGCCTTTTGCTTCTCCACACTGCCATCTGCTGCATACTTGATCTTGTAGAGCCATCGAGATCCTACAATTGACCTATCCTTGGGCCTTTGTACCACCTCCCAAACATCATTCGTCATGATAGAGTTGAATTCTTCTACCATGGCATCTACCCATACTTGATGTTGTGCGGATTCCTGAAAACTAGAAGGTTCTGCAACCTGAGCTACCAATGCTTGTGTAATATTCCTAAATGGAAATATTAAGTGTAAACAAAAGCATGCACTATGATCAGCGAGTAAATTTAACACATATCCACAAAATTACAATTCTGCACAAGGAAAAATAACTGGAAGTTGAGTAATTTTATTAATTTTGGATAAAATTGGTTACAAAATGAGTGGAAAAATGGCACCTAAGATTGCTATAGCAAGCAATGACAAACTTGTTGGAAAATGTAACTAGGTTCGCTCTTCATTTAATGTATTTGAGCCATCATGTAATGTATTTGTCAAAAGAATAAATAAAAGAATTATTATTATTATTATTGTGACTTATTAAAGCATGGGTTTCATGCTTGGGTCACCTTGTTTTAGGTCAAAGTCCCATTGAGGACTTCTAGGATTTATTCTGAGTCAATAGAGTCATTGTACTTTCAAATAGACCCTTCTTGGGCTTTTGAATCATGTAAAAAGGTTAAGTATTGAGTCAAATATGATTTAAGTACCCTCCACACCAAGTCGGCCTAAGGACCCTAATTCGACCCACAAGAAGCCTATAAATACAAGCTAGTCGAAATTATTTGGAGCATCACTCTCTCACAACAAGTTCGATATCTCTTGTAGCCGGGAAAAGTGCGAAGTCTGTTGGTGGGAAGTCGAAGTGAATGTGAGTTTGGCGAAGTGTAAGGAGAAAGCAAAAATCGAAATTTTGGTGCCTCTCTCTCTCTCTGTTTTGTGTCCTGGATTGGAAGATCAAAGTCTTCCAAGTTTCTCTGTTGCTAGAAGCTGGTAGTTGCTAGAAGCTTTTGCCTAGTCGAAGTTGCTAGAAAGGGGTCGAAATTTTGGGAGGCTGACTTGGTGTGGAGGGAAGGGCTTGTCTTGGTCTAGGGTGAAGAGTCTCAAAGAATACTATTGAAAGGAAGAATTTCTTGACTGTGTTTTCCCCTCGAGGGGGGTTTTGACCTGACATAGTGCCTACATCTGGTGTCTATTATTTTATGTGTTACTGCTTTGGTAATTGCTTGATGAACTAAAGGAAAGAAGATATAAAGAATTGTAATAATAAGAAGCATCACAAGGAATTATCAAGAATAAGAAAATATATTTGCCTTTCTGATTTTCTAACAAAACCCAGGTGGGAGTAAGATGCCCACAAGCTGCAATGACTCAACCGAGGAAATCTCTGCACTGCCTTGGAAAATATGGATGTTGTTGGGGAAGGGAAATGGATACATTGGCCTCAAATGTGCTCAGAAAATTCTAAAATTTTAGCTAGCACCTCTCCTCAATAAGCTCAACCAAACCCAAAAATATCTCACGGACCCAGGTGGTGGAAATGGTCCTAGAGTGAACTGCACCCTTCTCCAATAATTTCTGTTGCTAGCTGCTGACTGGAACATTGATTTCTGCTAGAAGTACTGCCCAAAAAAGTCTGTGAAATTAACCTTTGACTACTCTCACTAAACCCAAAAAAACCCAAAAAGGGTTTGGGCAAAATTTATCGACCACCCGGGACCCCAAATTTAAGCTTGCTCCTCCCAACTGGCTACCAAATAACTTTGCTGTTTTGGGGCACTAAAACTCCTACAAAAATTCTGCAAAATTATTAGACCCTAAATGCTAGTCCAAAAAAACCTAGAAATGTTTTGGGCTAATTATGATCTCTTGGAATTACCCAAATTTGGTGCTACGTCCTCCTTTACTGGTTTTGTGTCCCCCTCAAGCTACTGCAAATTTGGCCCTGTTTCCACCCTTGAATGATTGTAGAATTCCCTACAAATTACTCCTGGAAGGTAAGAGGGAAATCCCTTCCTCAACCTTGCACAACTTGGCTAGCAACAATTCCACAAAATTCTGCCCAACAAAAGACTGCGTAGGCCCTAGGAATGCTGAATTTGGTTCTCACCGGAGCAACAATCTCCAACCCTGAAACTCTCCACAAAATCTGGTCCAATATCAAGGGACTTTCTCCTAAATTCTCCAACTGATTTTTCCCTTGAATACCCATCAACCAAGAAAATCGATTTCTGCCACTACGTCTTCCTGGAAGTTCGGACCGGCTAAAGTATGGATGGAAATAACCCACAATCTCCAATAATCGCCTCTCCAAGAAGCTCTAAAATTCTTTCCTAGCATGGCACTCTAAGTCGATGGAAGAAAGAGTTGAGATTTTCATCCAGAAATCTCCTTGTGCTAAGCAACACTAGTAGTCTTGGCTAAGCAGCTCAAGAGTACTCTAAATCAGAAATTCGATTTGTTAAAAGCCCCCAAAATGATGCCTCCTCCTATTTATATTGGTTGCCCCCTTTCTCCCCTTGTGGGTCCCACCAATTCGATTTCCTTCTCCGTAGCTCGATTTTCCTAAGGGGTTCGAATTCCCCTTTTTGGGTGGCCCCACATCCCACTACCAATTTAATCTTTCCTTTTCTCTAATGTTGGTGGCTTCCATCTCTCCAAAAATTAAGTGGTGACTCCCTCCACCCACTTTTCCTAAGTTTACATGCCAAATTTTTTTCCAAAACCCAGTTGAAAAAAATAGAAATTCATCTTAGCAAAATTTTATTGAATTTGGGACATTACAATCCTACACCAAAAATTTCTTGTCCTCAAGCAATGCTTGAACAAGCACCCACTCGATCAACTGACCCCAACAGTCTCTACACACAATATCGGGGACCCAAATGTACCACTCAGCCATCCTTGATCTCTGCCCCGTCCTACCGGGATCCCAAGCCATCCTGATCAACGTGAGGCATCCCTTACTCCACTCATTGTCCATCTCAACATAGGCACCAAATGCCCCCTGCATACCGCCACTAAGAAGAGCATCATGGTAGTATAAAATCCTGATCATCTCCTTGTGAAACTGCTCTACCGAATAGTCTCTCTCGTGCACTTCAGGAGTAGACCCCTGAAGATGCAATCCAATCCCTGTGTGATTGAACCCTCGTCTGCTTGGCCTTCCCTTGATCTCCTCCTGCTCATCACCTTGCCACACTGGTGAAGTTCCCCACACCACAAACGAGTCACTAAAACCCAATGGAAGATCTGGATGACCTTCCCGTTTAGGAACCAACTCACCTCTATGGGTAGCTGAACTGCCAATCCCTGCTATTCCAGAATCCCCTTCCCATCGCAGAATGAACCTATCCTGCTGACATCGTGACACCCATATCTATCATGATCAGCGCTATGCCCAATCTGCCAAGGTAACTCAACAATGCTTGAGTCCACCACTCCACGGCTAGCCTCGATCCTGAGCAGCAACCTGCCTCGCCATATGATTAAGGTCTTAGTGACTCCCCATGTGCCATCCGGGGAAAGAATCAGATCAACCTTTATCGTAACCCTACCCATCAAGAAGTGGAGTGATCCATTCGCCAAACGGATCCCTAGATCCCCTAACCATACTGGGAGCTCACAACTCCCACTCCTCACGGGCTGCAGTTGTGTAGCACTTCTACCTGCTAGAACCCATCTGGCCCTCATCTCTGACCCTTGTATGTATCCCATAGGTGGACCCCAAATATCTGGATGATCTAGGTCTGGGTGTGACAAAGGACCCTTCCAAGACCTTTTACTTTCGTGATGTGTTAAATTGCATTTTTAAAAGAACATTAATGAATACATCTGCATGCTGTAAAGAAGAGGAACATGACAATCATCAACACATGAAAACATAAGCCGTTGATAACGGAGTTCGTCCAGGAGGTACTACATCTCATGGCCCCGGTGTCAAGATGGTGTAGGCCGCTGCATTAAGTGCTATCGATAGTGATGATGTACATAGAGGTGATGTCACTATCATACAGGGAAAATGCCCTCACGCAGGAGTGGCGCCAAGAGATGTTCCACTACAGGAACTCTCAGTCAAAAGACTATTATCAGTATGACACAAACTCATGCATGATGAGCATCCTGCCAACATGGCATAAAAGGGATCTCATTGCAAACATACATGATGACAATATGAGTATCCCAGCAACATACAACAAAGGGATCTCAAAACATAACATGACAAATCATGACAATAAGTACATCACATAGACGATTCTGCGTCACATCAAGCAGGAATCATGAAAACAAGTAATAAACAAGATCCCTCATCAACATCAAATAGGGATTTCTGCAGCACAATGCATGGCAAAAGTACATGAACACACTGCATATACCTCACAACCAAGGGCCATCTGAAGAAACGGATGTCAAACTGCTGAAGCTTTTCGTGCCATCGATCTCACGGCATCAATCGCATGGAAATGGCTGCTCGCACATAAATGCTGACATCTGCATTCCACTCTTCTAAGTGGCTAGAAAATAAAATGAGCAAATGAAAAATCTGAATGCACCACCAGATTTGTGGCGTCAAATAGTGCAAAGTCGACTATCAAATTTTTGAATTTTGAGAAATTGAGAATCTGGGGCTCAAGGAATCTTTTAGATTCCCCCTAGATTCCTCAAAGATTTTGCTCCATGGGTGGATTGGAAATCTGCAACTCAAAAGGCGAATCCATCCTTGCCATTGCGATCTATGCGGAAAACCGTGAAAAACGACTATTAACTTGACTATATTCTGACATGGAGAAAAATTACCTCCTCGGGAAAATTTCAAGGATCATGGTTCCGCTCCTATTTCTACAGCAATCATGGTTCCACCTCCATACTGAAAAATGGCCAAAATTGCAGAACTCTGACGGAGAAATGGATAGCGCCATTGTGTTCGTGGCGTTGAGAAGTGCTGAAACCATATAAAATTTGTCAAAATATGACAGTGAAAATTCAACCCTCCCGCAAAACGCTGCCTCGAACTGCGTGCACTGCCTCCTCTCCCTGGGCGCACTGACACACTGTGTTTAAATAAAAATTGGTTGACGGATTTTCCCAAGTGACGGTTAGCTGAGTTGGTTAAGGAGCCCGGTTCATATGGAGGAGGTCGGGTGGTCAAACCCTGACTCCTCCTTTTTTAAATTTTTTTTTTTTAAATTTTAAGTTTTGGTTGGGCCGGGCCTGCCTTGGGCATCCTGCCCACCGTACTCACCTCTGGCTGGTTCCATGCATTAAGGTTGGTGGTTGAGGCTGGGTTCGTGCCCCAAGGGTTGGCCTGCCTTAATGGTCATTGTTTGTATTGGATGGGTTGGGTTTGCGCCCCAAGGGTTGACCCACCCAACTCCCTGCTCCTTTTTACGTTGAGCCATGGTATGAGGGGTGGCGGGGTCATGGCTGCCCACCCCACGTGGTGTTGAGATGGTTTTGGGGGCGGCGGGGTCATGGCCGCCTGCCCCCTTTTTTTTAAACATATTTTGTTATATGGGTATGAGGGGTGGCGGGGGTGGTGGCTCGCCACCACATATAATATTTTTTAATTTTTAATATTAAAAAATAGGGCATTTTTAAAATTGTTCGGATTTTAGGCTGAAGGAGACAAATTAAATGGGCCACAAATTCACCCGGAATCTTACCCAGGTTGGCCAAAATCCGGTGGCCGGGTTTTGTCCAAATTGTGGCCTCCTTAAGCTTGCTTAGTTAGCAAAAAGTCAACCGAACTTTCACTGCTTCTAACTTGCGCATACGGACTCGGTTTGCGAGTCGTTCACATCACCACGATCAGGACAACGAGATCTTCGCTCTGGCCCTCGTTTGAAATCATTCCGGTCACTTTGATTTTCAAGCTTTCATAAGACCTCTTTGTCCTGTGTGTGTCCCTGGAGCCACCTCGATCACTGGAACTTGTTCCACGCATGCCAATCTTCCCTGCTTCTACCAGACCGCATAGTGAAATTTTCTATCCTCTCTTGATGATACACCTGAACACTACTTGGAGTTTGGACACCCTCCTGTAGACGAAGTCTACCATCCACTATCCTGTCCCTCATGCATATGTAGCGCCTCCGACTCCCTCACCAAAAGTGTATCATGCAGCTCCCTAGTGATCACCTCCCCAAGTGTTAGCCTAGGGGTGGAACTTATGCTCCCTCAGCAGTAGACCACGCCATCCTTAAGCCGCTATTCGTCAGCTCGTGCACCCACCAAATGCCTCAACTGGAGCATCTCCCTCCTGCCCATGAAACACTGTGTCTCATCCAACTATCTAGGGTGAGCCTCCCATGTCCTGCTACCTGTACTGAGGGCATCATGGGGCAGCAACCCGACCCTCAACAACTGTAAGCCATGCTAGAGAGTGATAGGTATGTAAGTCCCCACGAGTATGACCAAGAGTTTGCATGGACACCGAAAGGTAATCCCATGGATGCCCCTCTCTCTGTCCTGGTCCTACTGATAACTCCATCGAAGACCTTTGCTGATAGTTCCATCGAAGACCTGACTCTGCTGAGCAGGATGTCCCTAAATGTCCCATTCATATGGGGTGAGCTGCATCTAATGGTACGCCTCCTCTCACTCCATGGTGTAAACCTGTGCACCACAACGCACTGCAATGCGTCTACATGCTCGCCTGCAAACCACTGCTCAACGCTACATGCTCCTACATGCCATTGAATGCCAGGGTCTAAAACTGAGATAGTACGTTTCGACCTGCACCCTACCGATACTGCCTCCTCCACTGACGTATTACCATACCCTATGATGCATGGGTCTCACCTCCAAATCCTCCCTGAGAGACACAAGAGGAGAATCCTTGTATGTACCAATGGCGATGCCACCATTGGGTTGCTCCTCCGCTAAGTCCCAATTAATTGCAGAGAGTCCTTGGCCCCAAACAAGGCACTATCTGGTGGCCTGCCAATGCCACCTCCTCCAAAAAACTCCTGCCAGAGTATGTTGATCATCTTGTGATCCCATGTACAACCATCATACCAAAACGACCTAGGGAGTCCCCTCACAAACTGACCGGCCACTGGCGCTGATTGAGACTCCCCTAACAAATGCTTGCGCTCGATCGCTGGGTCAAATATACCACCAATGTTGTAATCAATCTGCATATCTGGTAAATGGTAGGTAGTCCCACCTAGATCCTAATGCCAACCTGGGCCTCCAGTATCCATGATGCTTGAATGTGTCTGCTGACTCTCACCCCGACCTATGATCAATCCCATACGCATAGTCCACTCCATCGAGCACCAACCCAGAATCTCGCGCCATCCAACCCCAAGGGAAGGATCGAGAGCATGAAATCCTGTACATGGAACTAACCCTCCATCCTACAAAGGCTGCACCATGTGCAACTCATGTCGCCTCATCTCACCATCCTGGTTAACACACAAAATTTGTAGAGGTGACTCTACCTCTCCCTCTCTAATGTGCAGTGGTAACCTACTAGTGCTACCAGCCTCATCTATGCATGTTTAAGTAGGGTTGCCCCGTCGCTCCAATGTGCACTCCAGCTGAACCATTAGGGAACCCAACTGTTCCCCAACGTGAGTTAGTTTGGCTGCTGACTCGGCACAAATTGCTCTCATGCCCTCTAGCTCCTCACTCTGATGTAGAATGGCCTATCGCACTGTCATCGCCTTCTTTCTCAATGCTAGAACGTCGGCCCGAAATTGATGAAATTGTGGAGGGAGGCTATTGTTTGTAAACATGGTCATCGCTCTGGACCCCTCTGTCTCTTCTGGTGCCTCGTCAACGACAGGTATGCCTCCAGGCACCTCATCAACTTGCTGTGGGCAGCTATCATCTAGAAACTCGGTCATAGCAATGGGTACCTCGTTAACTATCGGCATCTCATCAATAGATGGTCCTCTGAGTGTATGTTCTACTCCCTCAACCAAGGTGTCAGTCGGAGCTACCAAAGAGGACTCCAACAATGGTGACTCCTGCTCCACACCAGGTATATTGATGTGCCGCTCGCCATCCTGCGTGTCCTCCTGCTCAACGTCCTCCTCAAGCTCTTGACATCTAAATCCCAGTCTCCACCAGCAGAAACACCCCCTACTCTCAACCTCTAACTATCCTCATCTTGTCCACTCCCTCTGAGAGGGTTTGGCGTCCTTTTAGTCAAATCTATCCATGAGCCTCCGTGTGAACTCTGTGTAGGATGTGATACGTGCATGACCCAAAGGGATCATCCCTCGGTACCAACACTCCATAACATTTCCATCCAAGTGCAAAGTGGCATGTCCAATAGCATCCGCTTCCATCATGGGGTTTAGCCGGAAATATGTGTCCAATCCTTGTACCCATTTTTTGACAAAACTCCTAGCGGAGCCATCAAAGTGGGTGAGGGTCATTTTCCCTCAATGCTACTCACTCTTCCTTGAGCTGTGGGTTTGTCTATGGTTCAACCATCACAATGCATACACGCCCAAGTCTTCCATGATCTTGTTGTCAATACCACAACTGGCCAAGATCATGCTCTAATACCATTGTAATATTCATAAATGGAAATATTAAGTGTAAACAGAAGCATGCACTATGAACAAGAAGTAAATTTAACACACATCCACAAAATTACAATTTTGCACAAGGAAAAATAATTGGAAGCTGAGTCATTTTATTAATTCTGGATAAAATTGGGTACAAAATGAGTGGAACAATGGCACTTGAGCTTGCTATAGCAAGCAATGACAAACCCAGGTGGGAGTAAGATGCCCACAAGCTGCAATGACTCAACCCAGGAAATCTTTGTGCTGCCCTGGAAAATCTAGACATTGTTGCTGAAGGGAAATGGATGCACTGGCCTCAAATGTGCTCAGAAAATTCTGAAATTTTAGTTGGCACCTCTCCTCAATAAGCCCAACCAAACCCAAAAATATATCATGGACCCAAGTGGTGGAAATGGTCCTAGAGTGAATTGCGCCCTTCTCCAATAATTTTTGTTGTTGGCTGCTAACTGAGACATTGATTTCTGCTAGAAATACTGTCCAGAAAATTCTACGAAATTAACCCCAAACTCCTCTCACCAAACTCACAAAAACCCAGAAAGGGTTTGGGAAAAATTTACCGACCACCTGCAACCCCAAATTTAAGTTTGTTCCTCTCAATTGGCTGCCAGATAACTCTGCTGTTTTTGGGCACCAAAACTCCTCCAAAATTTCTGCAAAATTCGGAGTAGACTTCTGGATGTTAGTCCAACAAAATCCATAAAAGTTATGGGCTAATTCTGATCTCCTGGAATTACCCAAATTTGGTGCTACGCCCTCCTCTACGGGTTCTGTGCCCCCCTCAAGATATTGCTGCAAATTTGGCCCCGTTTCCACCCTTGAATCGCTGTAGAATTCACTGAAAATTACTCCCTGAAGGTAAGAGGGAGATCTCTTCCTCAACCTTGCACAACTCGACTACCAACATTTCCACAAAAGTTTGCCGAACAAAAGACTACGTAGGCCCTAGGAATGCTGAATTGGGTTCTCATCGGAGCAACAATCTCCAACCCTGAAACTCTCCACAAAATTTGGTCCAATATCAAGTGACTTTCTCCTAAATTATCCAGCTAAATTTTCCCTTGAAGACCCCTCAACCAAGCAAATTGATTTTTGCCACTATGTCCTAGAAGTTCAGACCGGCTAAAGCATGGCTGGAAATAACTCATAATCTCCTCTCCAATAAGCTCTAAAATTCTCTCTTAGGGTGGCACTCTAAGTCCACCGAAGAAAGAACTGAGATTTCTGCCTGGAAATCTTGTGCTAAGCATCATTGGTAGTATTGGCTAAGCAGTGCAAGAGTACTCTAAATCAGAAATTCAATTTGTCAAAAGCGCCCAAAATGATGCCTCCTATTTATCTTGGTTGCCCCCTTTCTCCCCTTGTGGGTCCCACCAATTCGACTTCCTTCTCCCTAGCTCAATTTTCCTAAGGGGTTCGAATTCCCATTTTTGGGTGGCCCCACATCCCACTACCAATTTAATCTTTCCTTTTCTCTAATGTTGGTGGCTTCCATCTCTCCAAAAATTAAGTGGGGACTCCCTCCACCCACTTTTCCTAAGTTTACATGCCAAAATTTTTTCAAACACCCAATTGAAAAAAATAGAAATTCATCTTAGCAAAATTTTATTGAATTAGGGACATTACAACTTGATATTTGTCAGGATGCCTATGCTTTCTTTTCTTCGTCCTAGGAGGTCCAACAAACCTCTCTGCATCTCTCAATGTCTGATGAACCTCTCTGCTGGCTCGACCACTAGTAGTGGGAGGTTCTACTAGCTCTTCCTCATCCTGCCCCTGCTGCTCCGTTTCCTGAGATCTCACTAGATATCTTGCTCCTGAGGAACTACTAGTATTGGTTACTATACTGGATCCCGTGATTGTCCCACTAGTGGTCCCACTGGCTGCCCCTGTGGCTGGACCAATTTAACTTCAACTGGCTAAATCTGATCATCTGCAGGTGTTGACCCGTACTGGTCAACTACCCATGCAGTGCACCCCGTTTTTCTTGACAGAAAGAAGCAGCACCTGATCAGCATGTCCGTGCCATCCTGCCATCATCAGCAGTTTGATCTTTTTGATTGTAAACCCAGTCTGCATGTATTAACTGTAAATAATCTCAGCAGACATGAAGTCATGTATGTAATTTGCCTAGGTGGACCTAACTTTCTGATGATAATCTACGTCCCGGAAGGTTTTTTGTCTCACCGATCCACGGATCGGTAGAGTTTTCCTTCAAACCTGACCCCAAAGCCGGGATTGATTTTGTCATTAGAACTTTAGGAGAATCCTAGTGTGTTGATCTGCTAGATTATCGTTGTGTCGCAAAGCTGGGTGTTTTGTGAGGGTCTGTATTAAATGGGTTTGTCCCTTAAGATGTAATTTTGTAAAAGTCATGATGTAATGTGTCCTGAGGGTCGAGAAATGTTTTATATCCCCTCATGAGTCCTAAGTCCTAGGTCCTAGGTGATGTTTCCGAAGGTTTAGTTCAGTGATCCATTTTAAAATGAATTAAAAAATGAATAAAAATAATAAAATAATGAAAAATAATAAAAAAAATTAAAAAATCAAGCAAAAACCCTAACTAATAAAATAATAATATTTTAAGTTAATAAATCGACGGATGAGATCAAGAGATGTCTTGATCCTCATCAACGGTCGAGATCATTTCTACATGGATCACTGAACTAGCTGTTAGGATCATTTCCTTTATATAGGGTCTTAGTGGGTCATTTCAAATCATCTGATCTGTGAGTCTGTACTGAGAAAGCTCTCTTGTAATCTGATTTTCTGATTAATAAAAGACTTTGGGGTTCAAAACTGGCTAGTGTTACTCTCTGGAATCGCTGTGAGATTTTCGTTTTTCTGCATATTTCAGTTTTCAGCAGTAAAAATAGCTGTTTTTTTTTTTTTCAGAGCATTGTGAGTACAGGTATCTTGCTCACGTGCTAGGGTTTGAATGTTGTAGGGTTTCTGGAATAATGGCAGGTATCTCCATTATTTCTTGAAACCTAGCAACATTTCTTGCCCTCTTTACTGATGTTTGCTTGAAGTGTGCAGGAGATCTTTAGGTAAAAGGTACAGGTGGGCGTTTGGGGAAGTTCTAGGTTGAACCAGCCGACTCCCACTGGCTTTTCTGTGCAGAGCCTAGCTGACTGTTCCCTGGGTTAATCTTTCAAAGTTTCTTTTCTGTTTTACATTTAGAGTTTTTCTTTCTGTTCACAGTGAAGTTCAAAATTGCTGATATACTGAAAACATTACTGCAATTATTGTTAAATCCAGCATTTCAGGGGCCAAATCTGTAAATTATTAAGCCGTCTTAGGGTTTCATTTTTTCTGATCTAGGGTTTCATATTTTGTTTTATGTAGTCTTCACTTAGGGTTTAGGGGCTTTTTTTTTTTTAGTTTCTTTTCTGGCATACTTCATTAGGGTTTTGTTTTTTTCTTTTGCAGATACAGGGTTATCAGTATGTTGTTCAAGGTTTTGCAGGCTCAGGCAAACGTGGCCTAGCGTGTTTCAGTGGTCTGCCCTCAGTCTTTGCTTTGGCTGGGGTCACGTATCATTATGTAGCAAAATTCTGTTATTCACTCTCCTCTGTCGGAAACCTCTGCCGTTTTTCCTCTGCAAACGCACTCAATAGCATGAAAAAATTGAAAATTTGTTTTGATGCACGCAACTCGATTTTGCTGGAGTAAGGTTATCTGAGAAAGTCCAATATCGATTCCTGCCGTCAAGGCTTCATCAAGATATATGCCAATGTTTTAATGCATTTTTCGGTGTGAAGACTCCAGACCCGCATGCACCATGCCAGTCAATAAACAAGGATCCAAAGAAATCTATTCAGAAAATCGAACTGTGAAATTTCAGAAGCAAGCTGGGCCATCGGACCAGTAAATTCATGCGTTTGGCCTGAGGCGGCATCAAGAAGCATTTTTATTTCATCGTGAATACAACTGCGCTGTTGGCAATCTCCGGGTCACAGTTTTACTGCACTCCGCTGTTGATCTGCGTATCAGCTACCGATTCACGCATCTTCATTCACTGTTGTCTGCTATCAACACGTCACTGGGCAAGCACGTATTTCCTCCGGTGGCTGAGGCATCGAGTGTCTACGCTCCAGCGTTTTCCAGGTAAGTCGATTTCGGCTCTAGTCATTCTGCACAGTCACGGGTTTCTCTGTGGCTTCGGTTCTCATTTCCGATTTTACGGCTAGGGTTTCCATACATGTTTTGTGCTCCGTTGCGGCTTCCAGTTTTTGCCTTCTGATTCCTCCTCGTTTTAACGCTGCAGGCATAGTTCAGATTTGTATATATGCGATTCCAATAGTTTCGATTTTATTTTTTTTAGACGTTAAATGATATGGAAATAAAAAAAAAATTACGATTTTGATTGGTAGCGTAGGTTAGTTTTTAGATTTTAATTTATTTGATTTAGTTTAAGTCAAATTCGATTTCACATGGTTTCATTTTTATATAATCTCATAAAATCAAAAAGAAAATGTTTATGTTTTAGATTTAGATTTTAGTATTGAGTTTAGTTAGATTTTAATTTGATTTCAATTTAGTTTTCTTTTAGTTTAGTTTATAAATTTGTATAGTATATAGATTTTAATTTTTTTTAGATTTAACTTTAATTAGATTTTAATTTTAGATTGTAATTTAAATTAACATAGATTTTAATTTACTTAGGTTTTAGAATTTTAATTTTTTTTAGATTTTTAATAATATTGAAAAATACAAAAAATTGAAAAAGATTTAAAAAAAAAAAAAAAAAAAAAAAATTTGAAAAAATATAAAATTTTCGTGGAAAATTATTTTTACCAGCCTCAGTGGTTTTCATGTATATCTTTCATGCTGGGATCTAAGTTTTCAAGCCGAGATGCGAAATTGATATTTGGTTAATGGTCTATGATTCTCGTGGTGATTAAAAGCATTCATCTTTTCAAATTTTCAGTTGCCGGGTATCATTTTGGTCATGTGATTTAGCTGATTGCTGTTCATGGTCCATGTTTCTATATCATTTAAAAAGTATTCATTTAAACATTAACTCCACAAGGCACTGGTCTGCTAAGTTAATCAAATCATCGCGTGCTTTTTTTACATCGTATCTCGTGTCTCCCAACCAACTGGTCGACAGTTGGTCACATCATCTCACAGGGTCTACCCCCCTTAGCCGCGGGAGACAGGCTCAAACGGAGGGATCGGGGATCAGAGTGACAGCCCCCGGTCTGAGCGTTGTCGTGTCAATCCGCGCGACAACATTTTTGGCGCCGTTGCCGGGGAATTTGTTTTCTCGGCATTTCATCATCTTTTCATCATTCATCGTGCATCTGTCTATCATTCGTTTGAGCCGGCAACGCCAACATTTTTTGGCGCCGTTGCCGGGGACACTTTGTTCTCGGTGTTTCAAACGACAATCATTCATCTTCTCATCTTTCTCATCTCTCAGTTGAGCTGGCAGATTCAATATTTTGGCATCTTTTCATCACATATCAGCAGCGCCTCTTGGGTTTGTTTCCTGTTTGGGTGGCGACTCCACTTTCTAATTTTTCCCAGACAAGAAGCCTTTCCTCATATCCGCTTGCTGGTACCCTTTTGGATCTTAGAATCAGATTTATTGTTCAAGTGGCGACTCCACTTCTTTCATCTTTTGATTTTCTTGAGCGAAGAGCTAGTTCTATCATCCATCTGATCCCTTATTGTTCATCATGGATTATTCATTTAAACCATGTCATTTTACTGATAATCTCCATGATCTTCCGAAAGAGGCCATTGGTAAATTACCTAAGTTCTCGGGTGATGATTCGGTCGCTGTTAAAAGGCATTTAAACATGTTTACTTGTGTAATGGTCTTGTACTGTAGATTTCCTCAATATAATAATGAAGATTTCAAGATGCGTCTATTTGTCCGTTCTTTAGAGGGTGATGCCTTGAATTGGTTTAATAACTTTCCTAATGATTTTTTCACTTCTTTACAAGACATTCTCAATGCTTTTAAAGATAGATATGATAGTCCAAACACCTTGCCTTCTACTTCTAAAATTGTTGAACAGAAAGAAAGTAATTCAGCTGTTGAAGAAAGATTTCAAGGTCAAAATGTGTCATCCACCGGAAATATTGCAGATCATCATAGTGAAAAATCAGGGATAAATGACAATGAAAAGGAGGAGCAAAAGAAAATAATACAAGATTTAAAGATGCTGGTGAAAAATCTGGAAAGCAACCAAACTAATCTTATCAATGATGTTAAAACTTTACGCACCCATCTGGAAAAACGTAATAAGGAGATTGAGGACACGCAAAATCAGCATGCTAAGGAAATTGAGGCCATGAAAACTAAACATGAAACGGAAATTGGAAACATGCAAGCGAATCATAAAGAAGAGATAAATTTCATGCAACATTGCTTGATGGACATAGAGGAAAAGAATGATAAGGTAATAAAACACATGCAAGAAAACCATGCCATGCAAATCAGCGCTATAAGGGATAAATGCTCTAGTCAGATGGATGCCATTAGAATACAAGTTCAAAAGATTCAACAATGGTCAGATGATAAGAGAAACCAAGAGCCTTCTCATTTGCCGCAACAAGTTCCATCTTACTATGAGGAGGTCATTAGGTGGATAATTGAAGATGATCCAGATAAGCTTAAAAACGATAAAAATCAGATGCAAGACACAAACGGACTTAGCATGCATATCTTACACACTTCATATGATAGTTTCGAAACAGAAAGTTCCAGATCATCAGTAATTTATCCTGCCAGAAAGAAGAAGCGCAAGAGGAAGAAGATTAGACGAAGATTTGATGCATCAGACGGCCGTGAGCAGCTTGATTTTCGGATAGGAAGGAGTCCTACCATATGCAAAATTGGACATGGCACATTCGACAAGCAGCCGACAGATTTGCCTGAAAGCAGGCAAATGCTCAGTATGCACTATATTGAACACATCTGATGCCGTGAGACATTTTTTGTATTGTATTTCTAACTCTACTCCTTGTCTTTTCAGCATTTCATTTCTGTTTTAGGATTAGATTTACTTTTCATGTTATTAGATCGTTAATAAATGAAGAGCTTTTATCTTTCCTGTGCTTAATGTATATGCTGATTTTTTGGGATGGACGCTACTTATTTTTGTGTTGTATGGATGCAGATTTTGGATTCTCACATTCCTGCAAGCAACAACGTGTCCCCAAGTAGAGCCAGATGTTGACCCCTACTGGTCAACTACCCATGCAGTGCACCCCGTTTTTCTTGACAGAAAGAAGCAGCACCTGATCAGCATGTCCGTGCCATCCTGCCATCATCAGCAGTTTGATCTTTTTGATTGTAAACCCAGTCTGCATGTATTAACTGTAAATAATCTCAGCAGACATGAAGTCATGTATGTAATTTGCCTAGGTGGACCTAACTTTCTGATGATAATCTACGTCCCAGAAGGTTTTTTGTCTCACCGATCCACGGATCGGTAGAGTTTTCCTTCAAACCTGACCACAAAGTCGGGATTGATTTTGTCATTAGAACTTTAGGAGAATCCTAGTGTGTTGATCTGCTAGATTATCGTTGTGTCGCAAAGCTGGGTGTTTTGTGAGGGTCTGTATTAAATTGGTTTGTCCCTTAAGATGTAATTTTGTAAAAGTCATGATGTAATGTGTCCTGAGGGTCGAGAAATGTTTTAAATCCCCTCATGAGTCCTAAGTCCTAGGTCCTAGGTGATGTTTCCGAAGGTTTAGTTCAGTGATCCATTTTAAAATGAATTAAAAAATTAAAAAATGAATAAAAATAATAAAATAATGAAAAATAATAAAAAAAATTAAAAAATCAAGCAAAAACCCTAACTAATAAAATAATAATATTTTAAGTTAATAAATCGACGGATGAGATCAAGAGATGTCTTGATCCTCATCAACGGTCGAGATTATTTCTACATGGATCACTGAACTAGCTGTTAGGATCATTTCCTTTATATAGGGTCTTAGTGGGTCATTTCAAATCATCTGATCTGTGAGTCTGTACTGAGAAAGCTCTCTTGTAATCTGATTTTCTGATTAATAAAAGACTTTGGTGTTCAAAACTGGCTGGTGTTACTCTCTGGAATCGCTGTGAGATTTTCGTTTTTCTGCATATTTCAGTTTTCAGCAGTAAAAATAGCTGGTTTTTTTCTTTTCAGAGCATTGTGAGTACAGGTATCTTGCTCACGTGCTAGGGTTTGAATGTTGTAGGGTTTCTGGAATAATGGCAGGTATCTCCATTATTTCTTGAAACCTAGCAGCATTTCTTGCCCTCTTTACTGATGTTTGCTTGAAGTGTGCAGGAGATCTTTAGGTAAAAGGTACAGGTGGGCGTTTGGGGAAGTTCTAGGCTGAACCAGCCGACTCCCACTGGCTTTTCTGTGCAGAGCCTAGCTGACTGTTCCCTGGGTTAATCTTTCAAAGTTTCTTTTCTGTTTTACATTAAGAGTTTTTCTTTCTGTTCACAGTGAAGTTCAAAATTGCTGATATACTGAAAACATTACTGCAATTATTGTTAAATCCAGCATTTCAGGGGCCAAATCTGTAAATTATTAAGCTGTCTTAGGGTTTCATTTTTTCTGATCTAGGGTTTCATATTTTGTTTTATGTAGTCTTCACTTAGGGTTTAGGGTTTTTTTTTTTTTTTAGTTTCTTTTCTGGCATACTTCATTAGGGTTTTGTTTTTTTCTTTTGCAGATACAGGGTTATCAGTGTGTTGTTCAGGGTTTTGCAGGCTCAGGCAAACGTGGCCCAGCGTGTTTCAGTGGTCTGCCCTCAGTCTTTGCTTTGGCTGGGGTCACGTATCATTATGTAGCAAAATTCTGTTATTCACTCTCCTCTGTCGGAAACCTCTGCCGTTTTCCCTCTGCAAACGCAATCAATAGCATGAAAAGATTGAAAATTTGTTTTGATGCACGCAACTCGATTTTGCTGGAGTAAGGTTATCTGAGAAAGTCCAATATCGATTCCTGCCGTCAAGGCTTCATCAAGATATATGCCAATGTTTTAATGCATTTTTCGGTGTGAAGACTCCAGACCCGCATGCACCATGCCAGTCAATAAACAAGGATCCAAAGAAATCTATTCAGAAAATCGAACTGTGAAATTTCAGAAGCAAGCTGGGCCATCGGACCAGTAAATTCATGCGTTTGGCCTGAGGCGGCATCAAGAAGCATTTTTATTTCATCGTGAATACAACTGCGTTGTTGGCAATCTCCGGGTCACAGTTTTACTGCACTCCGCTGTTGATCTGCGTATCAGCTACCGATTCACGCATCTTCATTCACTGTTGTCTGCTATCAACACGTCGCTGGGCAAGCACGTATTTCCTCCGGTGGCTGAGGCATCGAGTGTCTACGCTCCAGCGTTTTCCAGGTAAGTCGATTTCGGCTCTAGTCATTCTGCACAGTCACGGGTTTCTCTGTGGCGTCGGTTCTCATTTCCGATTTTATGGCTAGGGTTTCCATACATGTTTTGTGCTCCGTTGCGGCTTCCAGTTTTTGCCTTCTGATTCCTCCTCCTTTTAACGCTGCAGGCATAGTTCAGATTTGTATATATGCGATTCCAATAGTTTCGATTTTATTTTTTTTAGATGTTAAATGATATGGAAATAAAAAAAAAATTACGATTTTGATTGGTAGCGTAGGTTAGTTTTTAGATTTTAATTTATTTGATTTAGTTTAAGTCAAATTCGATTTCACATGGTTTCATTTTTATATAATCTCATAAAATCAAAAAGAAAATGTTTATGTTTTAGATTTAGATTTTAGTATTGAGTTTAGTTAGATTTTAATTTGATTTCAATTTAGTTTTCTTTTAGTTTAGTTTAGAAATTTGTATAGTATATAGATTTTAATTTTTTTTAGATTTAACTTTAATTAGATTTTAATTTTAGATTGTAATTTAAATTAACATAGATTTTAATTTAATTAGGTTTTAGAATTTTAATTTTTTTTAGATTTTTAATAATATTGAAAAATACAAAAAATTGAAAAAGATTTAAAAAATAAAAAATAAAAAATAAAAAAAATTTGAAAAAATATAAAATTTTCGTGGAAAATTATTTTTACCAGCCTCAATGGTTTTCATGTATATCTTTCATGCTGGGATCTAAGTTTTCAAGCCGAGATGCGAAATTGATATTTGGTTAATGGTCTATGATTCTCGTGGTGATTAAAAGCATTCATCTTTTCAAATTTTCAGTTGCCGGGTATCTTTTTGGTCATGTGATTTAGCTGATTGTTGTTCATGGTCCATGTTTCTATATCATTTAAAAAGTATTCATTTAAACATTAACTCCACAAGGCACTGGTCTACTAAGTTAATCAAATCATCGCGTGCTTTTTTTACATCGTATCTCGTGTCTCCCAACCAACTGGTCGACAGTTGGTCACATCATCTCACAGGGTCTACCCCCCTTAGCCGCGGGAGACAGGCTCAAACGGAGGGATCGGGGATCAGAGTGACAGCCCCCGGTCTGAGCGTTGTCGTGTCAATCCGCGCGACAACAGCAGGCATCTCACAAGATCTCTTGAAAGCTCGATCTTCCAAGAACTTTATGTCTCGTCTTACTACAATCTTCCTATTGCTAGGAATGTAAATCCTATATGCCTTGGAGGTCGCACTATACCCAATGAGAAACCCCTTCTCTATACTCTGATCCAATTTGGTGCGCTTCTCATCTGGCGTGTGGCAATAGGCAATGCTGCCAAAGATCCTAAAGTGACGCACTTCTAGCTTCTTCCATGTGAAGACCCCTTCTGGCGTTTTCTTCCCCAATGCTCTATGAGGAGTCTTGTTTTGAATATACATTGCCATGTTACATGCTTTTGCCCATAGAAACTTAGGAAAATCCTAGTCATATAGCATAGCTTTTGCAGCCCCAACTATGGTTCTGTTTTTCCACTCCGCCATTTCACTGTGGATTATACGAAGTTGTCCATTCTCTTCTGATCCCTTCCTTCGCGCAAAAAATTGTGAAGTCTTTGTCAATATATTCTCTACCGTTATCTGAGCGAAGCACCTTGATCTTCTTCCTGTTGGATTCTCCACAAGAGCCTTAAACTCTTTGAAACGATCGAATACCTCATCTTTAGTCTTCAAGAAGTAGATCTAAGTTTTTTTGGAATGGTCATCAATAAAGGTGATGAAGTATGCAGCCCCACTGAGAGCTCTAGTGGACATCGGGCTACAAATATCTGAGTGTATAAGTCTTAAGATGCCATCTACTCTGTTGTCACTTATTGGGAATGTTGCCTTAGCATACCGCCCAAGTATGTATCCTCTGCACACATCATCGTGTTCTGTGCGAAGTTCTTTAATCTCTGTTACTGTTTCCTTGAGCATCTTGAGTGCTCCATCGTGTAAATGTCCCATTCTCCTATGCCATAACTCATTCAGTTCCTTCCATCTGCTACTTTCACTGCCAATTAGTGCCATTGGAGATTCGAGCTGCAATCTGTATAATTTGTTGCTTCGAACTCCAATTTGTCTTACCCTCTTCTAGCTTGAGTGTTTGACAAACACTTTCTTCCCTGCAAAGTGAATATCATATCCCTTATCCTAGAGTTTGGGATACTGAAATCAGGTTCATACCCAATCTAGCACATGCAATACATTTGTAGCGCTGGTGCTTGCTCTTGACTCCCTCTGAAAATCGATGGTACCTCTCCCTATAGGAGTACACTTCATTCTATTGCCCATCATAATCTAGAAGTCCATTTGCTCCTCCTTGTTGCTAGAGAAATATTCTCTAACCCCTATCATATGAGCTAATGCTCCACTATCTATATACCAGACACCTTGTGAAGTTGATCTTGACAAGCAAGCAAATTCATCCTCCAACCTAGAAGATAAATCTGAAGCCTCTTGAATGTTAGTTCTATCCATGGTCATACTGAAGAATTTACTGTGTGTTATTCCTCTTTCCACTCGACGTTGATTCTCTAACTCCAAACTTCTCCAAAAGCTCTCTGCGTCCAACCAAGGAATCTGCTCAGTGAAAATCCGAGTTGCTATTGCTCCCTCTGGATGTTGGAATCACTAACCTAGGCAACTCGACTTTTCTGCAATGCTACAACTGAAAATCGAATTCCTACCCCAACAATTCGACTTGCTTGTCTGTGCATTGCGCTGCCGCTAAGAATTTCAGTCTGCTGCTTCGTTTGAGCAACGCAATTCTTTCCTTCGCTTCTGAGCTTCCCGAATGATCACTCACGCTCTGATACCATGTGAAAATTTCATCTATTTCAGTAACTGGAAATTGTTCCCCTAATTGTTAATTTAGTTTAACACATTGTTTGCACATACAAGAAGTTGAGAAATTCTTGGACACACAAAAAAATTTAACACGGTTGTTTTTGGACAATTGTCCACGGAAAAACCCAACTTGGGAAAACCGGTGAACAGATGAGGGTTTTATTATTGTTCTTCAACAACAATTCTAAGTACAATAATTTAGATGCTCTACTGGCAATCTAATCTGAGGAAAAATACTGGCAAAATTATTGTGAGAATTTTCGCTCACCCACAACTAATTTCTGCCCCCGAAACTGCCTCCCTAGCCACACATAGATCCTTCTACATCAATCTCTGTGCAGTGCTTGCATAGAACCTCTGGGAATTTCAACCTTATTCTCACTGCCTCTCTCGGAACTGGAATACTTCCTCATGAAATGTTGTTGATCTCCTCTACCACCTTCTACTCACCCTCTGGCTCTAACTTCTCTGTTGAGTCTTTGCTACTGAGAAAAACGAACTCCCTGGGTAACTGAGTATCTACATTGGTGTATTCTCCAACACCACATTGATCCTTTCTTATATATTCCTGTTGGGACTCCAACGGCCAAGATTAAATCTTAATTGATGGCTCAGATCATTTCTAGATCGATGCGTGTGAGTTTCTAGAGAATTCTCACCTTGACTTAATTAATTTTGATTAATTAACCAGTTTTCCTAAGTTTAGACTTATGAAACATTGAAAAAATTGGTTAATAATCAAATTAAGCATCTTTAGGTGGAATTTCTAAAAATGATTTCTGGGTTTTGGATATCTCATGTATTCTCGCCTCTCCACCAAATTTCATGGCTAGAACATACCCGATGATACATAAACTAATAGATTGTAAATTTGTTCTCTCACCTTAATAGGGGGTTAATTTTTATCCTTAGTCTAGTGGGACCTCCCTTACGACCTTAGGGTTATAGGAGGGGCACTACTTTGAAAACTTGGATTGAAATAGTGTGTTTGTTCTCCCTTACACCATACTTAACACTTCCAATGCCACATTATAAGTCCTTGATACCATCTCTATTCTTTAAATCCAACTTGTCATTGGTTCATTGGGATTTGACGCTCTCTTATCCAAATCCTTAAGTAGGGACAGGAAACATTGCCCTGGAGGTTGATGCTGCTAAAAGAATGGAAAAGCATAATATGGCCAAAATGAAAGAAAAGAAAATCAAAATTTAAAAGATGGCCTAGACATAAATTAGCATGTGGGAAAAATCCTTGCATGAGCTCTACCTTCTCATTAGCCATCATCTGGTTCCTAGGCACATGGTGCCTCAATCTTAAAGGGTAGATTAAATGCTATATCATAAAGAGAAAGCTTTGATCCTTGAGCTATGCACCAAAATACAAAGCATAATAAAAAAGAAGTAAAAGGCATACCAGAGGGGTGGAAAATTTGGCTGAGTAGGGTAACTCATGCATCCACGATTTCTCCCTCCATTACATCTATACACTCAGGTTGTGGACTCTAATTAGCTGGTCCCCTAACCATGGCACTTGACCATGAAGCCTTTCCCCTACATTGCCACCCAACATCCCCTGGTTCAGATTTGAGTTTGAGTTCGATAACGATGAAGTGTTATTCGAGTTTGAATTTTTTAACAAGGTTTGAATGAGGTTCGTCATTAAGTTTGAATATATGTATATATAATTTATAAAGTAAAATATAACATAAAATAATAAATTATTTATATCTAAATCTTTATTTTTTTATTTATAACTTAAATATATATTTTTTAAATTATATAATTTAATTTATACAATTTTTTTATAAATAATAAAAATAATGAATTTTAAGTTATCTACATAAAAGTATTTTATATGTTAAAAGTTTGAAATATACAAATTTATATGACATCTGCGTGCTGAGATCGATGAGCCCATCAAAGCTTCGAACATGTAAAGCCCTCGTTTCAAGCACTTCGTAGGGTGAGACTCAAGAGTAGAAAATGGCCCTACCCTCTACTTGAATTGAAACCAGAGGGCATTATCCTCAAATTAGTCTACGCTCGAATTAGACAGAACGTGGATGTAAATTTTTGTCAGAACTAGTGGAGAAAGGCGCTCATATTTTACACTGCATGAATGGATTTTTTTTATCAATGACGATAGTGCCCGAGAAAAATGTTAGGGTGCAGGCAGAGCTAACGACATTAGCAATCCTTCCTAAACTAAACAAAGGGCCATGAGCTTAATCCAAACTTGGTAGAATCTGAACATTTTGTTGAGGCCCGCCGAGCTTTGAACCTCAAGGTGCAAGTTCGATGAAACCTGTGACATTGTTGCCACCTACTTACACTAACACCTGTTGATTGAAGGGTTAACCTCGAAAATGCCACCTCCACTTGAGTCTTGGGGGCTGGAAGTAGCTAATAGAGTTGACTACTTAACCACCCCTACAAAGGTAGCTAACACCTTTACGGGACTTGGTCTAGCTAGATATTTGAAGCAATGTTGCATGACTCGGGCTCGTATAAGACTCGTCTAGCTATTGACTCAGCAACTTGTATAAGCATTAAGAATGACTCATATAAGACTCGTCAAAATACAGGAAAAAACTTAAAAAATGGTAAATTTTGAGCACAAAAAAGAAACTAATGGCATTTTCAATCCTATAAGTTATAAAACCACAATATATGCAATAACTCATAACATGTTCTCATAGCTATGATAGTACAACATAACATATTCGATTTTTGTAAGCAAAAAATTTAGATACTGAATAGGAAAAGCAATCATGATTCCATAATCAAAATAAAAAATAGCAGCAAGTTCAAAATTAAAATACTTGTCATAAATGATAAGTCATAGTTTCATAACAATCTTAAGTCTCATGCACGACTATGCCTAGAATAAGTCCTCGAGGAGCTAGTGCCAACATCAGAAGGCTAAAGCAATTGTGAGGCATGTGTATTTGGAGTTTCCATTTGAGATGACAAACTAGAGAGATCCCCAGTCTCTTCATCAAGCCAACTCAAATTAGGGAACTCCTCCTCCACAACCCAATCAGACTCGAAATCAATACTTTCCAATAAAATTGGATCTAGATTGTTTAGCTGCAATTGTTTTGTGAGATTTTGAAGGTTCTAGTAGATGAATACCAACTTCTCCAACCTCTCATGCTCCAACTTGTTTCTCGTTTTGTTGTGTATGTGCTCAAATACCGACCAATTGTGCTCACAACCAAAAGTGTTGTAGGGTTCACTCAAAACTTTGATGGCGAATTATTGTAATTGTGGTTCCTCAAAGCCACAATCTATCGACCAATGTGTTGTAAAAAAAATAACAACAAAGATTATCAGTTTGCAATGCCAAACATATAAAAGAGAACTAGCAAAATTACAAGCTAAGTTCTAACAATTTGCAGTTACAAGGAGTTTTCGTATCCTTGAGGCGTTGGCTTGAGCTGAATCCAAACATGAAAAGTGCTTCCTTGTACATATCTCATTGCATGTTGATTTTGTCTTGAATATCTTGATTTGGGAACATCTTCTCAATGCATATCATGACACCTCTCATCACCTCGAGATATTTTTGAATGTTAGACCCCTCATTATAGAGTAAGCTCGGATTGAAATATGCTCCTGCTGCATGCAATGGTGAATATAGCTGCCTATCCCACTTGGAATCAATAATTTCCCATAAAGGGAGATATTTAGATTCATCTCCCTTGCAGAAAGTCTTGATGGCCTCTTTGGCCTTGTTACCCACCACCAGTGGGTGACCCATATAAGAGAAATTTTCTCCTACATTTGTCTTCAGCTGGCAACCAACAACCCCTTGCAACCATTTGATAGCTCGATGTACTACCATTCTCCGCCACTTGAGCCAGCCATTGTGAGCCCTCGCTCATCTGTTATGATCGTATGTTTGAAAGTGGGTTCCAACCCCGAAGGTATGATTTTTTATTATGTAATTGGGTGTTTATGCTTGCTTTTATTGGGAACACTTGGGCATGGATTAGTGGGGGATTTGGCGGAAAGAATGAGATTTATATGTACTATGTACTCTTGTTCTCTTACCTCAACTTAGGGGTTAATCTTGTATCCTAGTCCCGTGGATCTCCTTTATTGGCTACTAACTTTAGGAGTGGCATTACACGGGAAACCCTGATTTTGGTTGTGTGGTCCTGCTCCCGATACCATGTGTCTCATTCCCCTCCACTCATTACAAGCCCTTTTCACATTTTCCCCATTTGTGTCCACATTTTTCCATTGGGTCCACAAGGTGTCCCCTTCCCCTTGTCCACACTTTGGGTCGGGCCTGGAATGATGCCCCAGAGGTTGATGCAGCTAAAAAGATAAAAGCATAATATGATCACATACAACAAGAAATGTACCACAAAATTCAAAATATGGTCGGAACAATAAAATTTAGCACGTGGGTAAAAGCTAAACATGAGCTCTACCCTTATCATTATGGCCATTACCTTGGCTCCTAGGGCCCCTATGAGTGACCCTTACATCATTAAGGAGCCCATAATTGTCCCAACCCCTGGTGGGCGATGAAACGTCCCACCTTAAGGGGGTAATCACTGCTATATCTTATACATCATGCTCTCATCCCCTTGAGCCCAAGCAGTAAAATAAAGAAAAATCAATAAAAGGCAAAAGGCATATGAACAAGGGTGGAAAAACAAAGGTCGAGGTAACTCACATACCATGATTTCTCCCTCCTACATTCATACACCCAAGGTGTGGGCCTCCATCATAGCTACCCTTGTACCATGGCATGTGGCTTGGAGCCTCCCCTTTTGCCCCTACTCCATTCCATCACTATTTCTCATGACACCTATCGTTTGATGGATGTATCATGGACCTGTCATTCCCTTAGAGGTTGAAACCACCTAATAGGATCCTTCACTAACCTCTTTTGTCAAAGAAGGAACACCCGTACATGTTTAAAGCCGATTTGGAAGGGCATGCCACTATGAAATGTCCACTTTTGCGCTTAATTAACAAGCATACTTACTCAATTGCACTAATGAATTATTATATTGGAAGGTGAGGAGATGCATTGGATCTTATACAGGATTGCAGGTGGGTCTTTGTCTTCGATTTGGCCGCCCTATACGGGATACAAGCTTTCTAGAGGGTCATAATGGCATTTGTAGGATGAGCGTTGAGAGCCATGGGCCTCCAGCAGTGCAAGGCATTGATTGCCACACTATGGGCTTTTTCAACACCACCACATTTCTTATTCGTGCCCCAGTTATACAGAGATGATGATGCACCTGGACCACATTGCATAGTTGGCTCCACATTGCACCCGATACTTGGCACCTGATCCGGGGACTAGAGGAGGATTTGTCTTTTCTAGGGAGACATAGGAGAGCACGTGTCATCTTCTAGCCCTCATTGATGGATCATCGACTTGATCTTGAGCCACTTGGAGACCCATGAGACCATTTGGAGCCCATAGAGCCCAAACTAGGGTTTGGAGATGTTTTGCAGCATTTGGAGGGCATCCACCTCTTATTCATCACTTTTGAGGCCCTCACCCTCATCTTCAACACATGAGGCCTCAACGCTAGCATTGAAGAGCACTTCACATTGATGACATGGGCTAAAGAAGAAATAAAATGATAATTAATGTTAAAACTATCTTGGTTGGCTTGTAACTAAGTGTTTGGTACCTTATTTTCACACTTTAGGGGCTTGTTCATTAGAAATTAGAACTACTAACACTTGTATAAATTGGAGAGTCTCTTTCCCATTCAAACTCATGATCACTTGGATTTTCGTCTAGCTCATTAGAGATTTTCGGCCTGCAATTTTATGGAGTGATTTGGATGAATTAAATGCTTTTGAATGCTTGGAAAAATCTTGCTCTCTCTTGGAGCTTCTTTTGGCATTGATGGATGAATGTATTCTTCATTGTCTAGTAAGTGCTATTTAATGCTATATTTCTACTCTAATGAATGTCTAATGCATGGTATATTATCTTATGGTCTTTAGCGTGCCCTAATTAATGAAATTTTGTTAGAACATTGAAGCTATTGGAATTTTGCTAGTGTTACTCATGGATAATGAATGAATGAATGTTCCTAGAGGTTATATTGCATCTTGCACCCTTGAAACTCCATTAAATTTTTCCATCGAAGTATAAATATCTAGAGTAGTTATGTAGCTCTCCATTAGGGCTAGCGAAGTTACTTCTAGGTCTCCTTAAAGAGTGAAGTTCCCAAATCAAGATCAATTTGACTCCAATTCTCCCAAAAGCTAGGCACTCGTCCTAAATCCTTTGTGATCACCCCTAACTCAATGAATCATCTTTCTTTTCACCCTCTTCTCGCCTCTTTTCCTCGTCCCTTTAAGGATAAGGAGGCCTCTCTAGGGCTTGGTGTGAAATTCATTAGAGTATTGTGTTTTGAATTCCGTCTAGACGTGACTCTTCCTTAGTGTCTCCTGTAGGCATCCACAAGTTTTGAACGAATTCCAATGGTGGAATCTCAATTAAATTGATGCCCTAGCTATCGCATCAAGTGGGAACACTAGAAGCTAATCCTTCAACTTGGGGATTCTCTGAAAGTTCGTGCTTTAGTACTTGCTGAAGTATATCATTCACAACCTTTTTTCTTATCTACCTTGACCTTGGATGAACTCTTATTTTGTTAAATATCTCAAACCTAGGTCTTGTGTAGTCTTTCCTTCAAGGGGTTTTTCATGGAATGTCATCATAGCTCCTCCCAAAGCTCACACATTAATTGAACCTTTCCATTGAATAAGCCACCTTGCCTCACTTCAAACCCATCATAGATACATCTATTACAAGTGAGGGATACTAGGACTCCTCCTGTCGGTGAAAATCTGAGAAGATTGTTAGTTTTTGTAGCATCGGATGTGTTCTAGCCACGAAACTTTGTGGAGAGGCTAGAATACATGAGATCTCCAAAACTCAGAAATCGTTTATGGAAATTTCGCCTAGAAATGACTTAATTAGATTATTAACCAATTTTTAATTATTTCCCAAGTCGAGGCGTGAATCATCTAGAAACTCACACAGGTCGACTTCAAAATGATCCTAGCCATCGATTAAGATTTGTTCTTGGCCGTTGGCATCCCAATAGAGGATTATAAGAAGTCGATGGGCACTTGGAGAATACATTTGAGCAGTTTAATTTCATGAGCAGATCAATTTCCAAAGTAGCAACAGTTAGTTGCCAGAGAGAGACCTAGTGAGATCGCAGCAATGAGAGAGGGGCAAAGACAGTGAATCCGGAGGAAGATTTCCAGATCCGGTGAGTGCATTTGTAGACAGGTAAAAGAGCCACAGAGAGGTTGACGTTGGGGCAATTCAGTAGCCTCTAGAGGTAGTTTTGATTCTGCTGGGGAAAGGTGAATTTCAGTGCCAAAAGCTGGACAGAGGTTCTGGAGGCTAGGAGAGACATTTTCCCAAACATCAGTAGACTAGACGGCTTGAGGAGAAGTTGGTTCGAACCAAGTCCAAAAGGGATTGTGCTAGTGTGACGTAGTAGCTGCGCAAAGCCAGTTTGGACTGCTCACCTGGAGCTGAGGCTAGAGCCTAGATTTGCCTGTGGAGTGAGGAAATTTCCTCACTAGATTTTTCTTGAGAGGATTTCTCTATAGGATTGTCAGTTGCTGGAAAATCTTAGTCAGATTAGGGTTTGATTCTCCTTTCTTAATAATTACTTGTGAGTGTTTTGGTTTCTTTTACTTCTTTATAATCTTATCTTTCATCAAGCAATTACCATATTATGTGTGTATGAAGATCACAAAACCTAAGACACAAGATATAGGCACTATGCCAGGGCAAAAATCCTCTATATGGGAAAACCTAGTCAAGATAATTCTTCCTTTCAATAGTATTCATTGAGACTCTTCACCCTAGACCAAGACTAGACTTTCCCTCCACACCAAGTCATCCTCCCAGATATTCGACCCCCTCCAGCAACTATGACTAGACGACAGCTTCCGGCAACAGGTAACTTCCGGCAACAACGAAACTTAGGATATTTCGATATCCTAATCCAGAACACGAAACAGAGAGAGAGAGGCACCAAAAGTTCGATTTTCTTCCTCTCCTTAGGCTTCCCCAAACTCGCACTTGTTTCAGTTTCCCGACAACAGACTTCGCACTTCTCTAGCTACTCTTGAGATATCGAACTAGCTTGAGAGATGATGCTCCAAATGACTTTGACTAGCTTGTATTTATAGTCTTCTTGTGGGTTGAATTAGGGTCCTTAGGCCGACTTGATGTGGAGGATACATATATCATATTTGCTCAATGCCAAACCTTTTTACATGATTCAAAATCCCAAGGGTCTCTTTGAATGTACAATGACTCTATAAACTCAATATTAATCCTAGGAGTCCACAATGGAGACTTTAACTAATATAATGATGACCCAAGCATGAAACCCATGCTTTAATAAGTCATTGTTACAATAATAAAAATTCTTTTGACAAGTACATTACATGATGACTCAAGTACATTAATGAAGACCGAACATAGTTACATTTTCCAACACCAGTTTCGGCATGCAATTGTACTCAAATTATTTCACTGTTGCTTAATAATAAAACCCTTAGCTGCTGCATTGGTTTTCTCAAGTTGGGTTTTTTCTGGGGACATTTGTCCAAAAATAACTGGGTTATTTTATGTGTGTGTGCTAACATTTCTTCCAACGTTTATCCTTTCGCAATTTTATTTGTGTAGGTTGCACTTTGATTTATTCAGTATTTGCTGTAGCAAACAGTAAATAAATTGTTAAATTAAATTAACAATTAGGAGAATAATTTCCAGTTGTTGCAATAGGATTCCTGTTGTGGAATTTTCACATGGTTTTAGAGACCATTTGATCAGTCGGAGAGCTCAGAGGCAAAGAGAGAAGGAGTTTCGTTGTCCATTGTGGGCAGCAGATTGAAATTCTAAGGGGCAACGTAGTGACTTTGCCAAGAGGCCGAGTTACTTGAGGATATTCGTTTTTGCTGAGTGAGGGATAGAAAAAATCGATCTCTCTAGATCGAGTGATTCTAGAGACAGAGGGAGCAGCTCAATATTTGTTTATTTGTGGTAGCATCGAATGTGCTCTAGCCTTGAAATTTGGAGGAGAGGCTAACGCACATGAGATCTCCAAGACCCAAAAATCGTTTTGAGAAATTCCATCCGGATGAAGAGTTATTAAAATAATTAATATTTTTAATGTGTTCCTAAGTCTAAACTTAGGAAAATAAAAATATTAATGGGTATTAATAAAGATAAGGATGAGAAGCTTCTAAGAGATGAGGATCAAGTCTGTTTTAATCTTAGCTGTTGATTAGGGACTTAATCTCAGCCGTTGATTCATCAACAGGAAAAGTATAAGAGAAGACTTGAGGGTCATTTAGAGACACTCTGACAGATACTTAGTATCTCAAGGAAATTTGATTCTCAAGTAAGAGGAGATCGGTTTCAGAGGGAGTTGCAGGGTGGAGAAAGAGGAGGGCTTTAGCAGCAAGCAAAGATCGAGGAGGAGGTGACGCAGGGGCAGTGGAAGACATCATAGAAGGAGAGACACAGTCCAGAGAAGAGACGCAGGGCCCACACAGGCTAACGCAGAGGGACACAGAGCCACTTAGAGCCATGCTGGGTCAATCTGAGTGACGCAGAAGTGGGAGTAGGGTCTCCAAAGTGTTAGATAGTGTCAAAGGAAATGTCTCAGGTGTTTTTCTTTCAGTTCTCTGTAAAAATCATTCATTGTAAAAGAAATTGCTACTGAAGATTAATAAAGCCCTCATCTGCTGCATCGGTTTTCCTGCATTGGGTTTTTCTAGGGACAATTGTCAAAAATTAATTATGTCGATGTGATTGATACTTGTGCATGTTTTTTTTTTTCTCTAGGTAATTGTGTGATAACTACAGTAGAATTTATTTTGATATTTGTTGAAGGAATTTTGTAAATAACTTATTGAGAATAATAAGTAGGTGAAATAAATTAGTTGCTGTAGTGATAGAATTTCAGTTTAGAAATTTTCACATCGTATCAGAGTAGAGATCCGATAACAGGAAAGGAAAATCGATTATGGGTCAAGAGCATGATGCAGAGGCATCCACCCAAAGGGACTCGCGTAGATTTTCAGAAGGATGCACAAGGGACGAATATTCGATGTTAGCTTCCAGATTGGAAGAAGAAGTCGCTTGCCTCGCAAGGTCTGCCTCCTCGGAGGTTTGGTACATAGACAGTGGAGCTTCCTGGCATATGACAAGAATCCGAGAATGTTTTTCAGATTATCAGGAAGAAAGAATGAATTTTCAAATCGCCATGGGGAATAAGGTGAAGTGTACTCTAGTAGGAAGAGGTACCATAGTTTTCAAACCGAAGCAGGAGAGCAACTTTGGGCAACCAATGTGTTGCATGTGTCGGGATTGGGGATGAACTTACTTTCCGTATCTCAACTTCAAAACAAGGGCTATGACATTTTCTCCATTAAGGAGAAAGTGTATGTCAAACACCCAAGTTGGAAAAAGAAGGCTCAGATTGGAATCAAAAGTAATAGGTTGTACAATTTACAACTAGAATCACTAATGGCACTGATAGGCAGTAATGGAGACAAAGACTTGAATGAGATATGATACAGGAGGATGAGAGACTTACACCATGGGGCTCTAAGAACTCTCAGGAAAACAGTATCAAGAGTTCCAGAACTAAGTATTGAACGAGATGATGTATGCAGAGGGTACGCTCTAGGCAAGTATGCCAAAGATGCATTTTCCAGAAGTAACAATAGGGTGAAGAGTGTGCTAGGATTGATACACTCAGACATCTGTGGACCGATGTCCACAAAAGCTCTTAATGGTGCCGAGTACTTCGTCACCCTCATCGATGACCATTCCAGGAAGACTTGGATCTACTTTCGGAAAAGCAAGGATGAGGTTTTTGGTCGATTCAAAGAGTTTAAGGCTCTAGTGGAGAATCTGATAGGAAATAATGTAAAAGTGTTGCGTTTAGACAATGGTGGAGAGTATGTTGACAAGGACTTCACCAATTTTTGCGTTAAGGAAGACATCAAAAGAGAGTGGAAAGCTCCCTATAGTTCGGAGCAGAATGGAGTAGCAGAAAGGAAAAACAGGACTATTGTGGAAGACGCTAAGCCAATATTGTATGATCAGGGTATGCCTTAATTCCTGTGGGTAGAAACATGGAGCACGACAGTTTATGTCCAGAACAGGACTCTTCACATGGCATTGGGAAAATCACTCTAGAGAAGGTCTTCACTGGGAAGACACCTGAAGTCAGTCATTTCAGGATATTTGGGAGTTTAGCATATTGCCGTATACTCGAAGAGGAGAAAAAAATTAGATCAAAATGTTGAGAAAGGATATCTTGTGGGATATAACGAGAATGCTAAGGCATACAGATTCTATCTTCCAGGGAGTAGTTTGGCGGTATGTAAAGTTCATGGAGGATATAGCTTTTAGAAAATCCTGAGAAATGCCTTTTGAGTAGTTGAAAGACGAGTCGTTGGTCGGATCACTTCAACCAGTGGAAACTGGTACCAGAAATCCTCCGGAAGACAAGGCTTTAGAACATGAGGAATCTCAGGAAGAAGAGGAGTTGATAGATGTACCTACTACCAGTGGAAGAACGAGCCGGGAACTTTGACAGATTCTATGAGATGAAGAAGACTTCATTGGTGCACCTAGGAATAGTAAAAGGGAGCGAAGACAACTAGACAGATACCAGGCCTTAGTAGCTCAGGTTGGGGAACCCTTTAGTTTTCAAGAGGTCGTTCAGCATCAAGTATGGGTAGATGCTATGGTGGAAGAATACAACTCTATAATGGTCAATGATGTCTGGGAAGTGGTACCTAGGCCTCAGGACATATCAGTGGTAGGTTTGAGATGGATATACTAGGTCAAATATGCCGTAGATGGTAGTGTGGAGAAATACAAAGCCAGGTTTGTGGCAAAGGGGTATGCTCAGAAGGAAGGGATAGACTACGAAGAAACCTTCGCCCCAGTAGCCAGGTATACTTCTATTAGGACCATGATATCTCTTACAGCGCAGATGGGGTGGGAGATCCATCAGATGAATGTCAAGACAACATTCTTAAACAAGTAACAGAAGAGGAAGTATACATCGAACAACCAGAAAGTTTTGAGATACATGAGAAGAAATCTCATGTATGTAGATTAAAGAAAGCCTTGTATGGGCTAAAACAGGCACCTAGGGCATGGTACGGTCGAATTGATGGCTACTTGCAGAATATGGGGTTCGTCAGGAGTGACGCAGACCCTAATCTCTACTATCTAGTTGTAGAGAATGAGCCTCTAATCCTAGTGTTATATGTGGATGATCTCTTCCTGACTGGATCATCTAGGCTCATCAAAGATTGCATGAAGAACCTAGCCACATAATTCAACATGAAGGATTTGGGACAGATGCATTATTTTCTAGAGTTGGAAGTTTGGCAGTAGAAAGGTGAGATCTTCCTAGGACAAGGGAGATATGCTACAAAAATGTTGAAGAGATTCAGGATGCAGGACTGTAGACCTATGTCTACTTCGATGATCACCAACATGAAGAAGATTGATGCATCAGAAGATAAAGTTGTTGATCACACCTTGTACAGGAAACTCATAGGGTCCCTGAAGTATCTGGTCAATACCAGGCCAAACATTGTTACGCTGTTAACACCCTTAGTCAATTCATGGTAGAACCTAAGAGGGCGCATTGGGCAGCAACCAAACATGTTCTCAGGTATATACAAGGAACAGTGGAGCATGGACTATTGTACACCAGAGGCAATGATATCAGGCTGAGTGGGTTCACTGAGGCAGATTGCGCTGGAAGTTTAGTAGATTGGAAAAGTATAACTGGGTTCTGTTTCAACATTAGATCAAGAATGACCTCCTGGTGCAGTAGGAAACATAAATCCGTGGCTCTGAGCTCAACTGAAGCAGAATATATGGCAGCTAGCACAACTTCGTGCGAACCCATATGGCTTAGGAACTTGCTTGTGAATATATTCAGGAGAAGGATGGAAGCGACTAAGATCATGTGTGATAATCAGAGTTGCATCAAGCTCTTTGAGAATCCAGTATTTCATGATCGGTCGAAGCACATTGATATCAGGTGTCACTTTGTCAGAGACTGTGTCCAACGAGGGGTAGTACAGTTGAGGTACACTCCTACAGGAGAACAAGTGGCAGACATCCTCACCAAGGCTCTAGGAAGAACAAAGTTTGTTCATTTCAGGGAGAAGATGGGGATGGTAAAGAATCCATTTCAATAATGGATAAGTATCAGAAGTTGCAATGCAACAGTTAGCAGTGGCAGTGCTATGGGTAGCATGATGCAGCAGATTGAGAGGGAGCTGCAGTACAGATGTAGCAGTGGTAGTGGAAGTGTCAGGGGTAGCCGTACAGGAAGAAACAATGCAAATGATGTAAGGCAACAGGCCAAGCATCAGCATAGGTACCAGTGCGGAGGATCAGTGTGATGTTTCAGTGATGGAGCATTACTAGAGTACATTTTTGGCTAAGAGGGAGTGTTGATTTGTGGTAGCATCGAATGTGCTCTAGCCTTGAAATTTGGAGGAGAGGCTAAGGCACATGAGATCTCCAAGACTCAGAAATTTGAATGACTTACTTAACGCAGTTGAATCCCAAAAATGATATCTAATATAATGCACTGCGTAAATCCCCCATACTTAAATTCAAAAAGAGTCAAGGGATCTCTACTTGAATGGTTCATGAGGCACAATACTTGCTAAGGTTTTGCAAATGGGGTAGCAAGCTAAGTGGGCTTGATTGTGGGGAAAAACTCCACAGTTAAGCGCGCTTGAGCCAGAGGAGTTATGGGATGGGTGACCTCCTGGGAAGTCCTGGTTACCGGGTGCAAGCCCCGGAAGTGATGATTGATGCTATGTGATTCGTTCTCCACATTTCACTAGTTTCAATCCCACTTCTTCACCCCTGTGAGCATCACCCGATGCAATGAGTGCTAAGTGAACTATTCAAAAATCATGAGAAATTAGTCAGTTACAACTACCTCTCATGGAAATGGTCATACGTTTGAATGACTTACTTAACGCAATTGAATCCCAAAAATGATATCTAATATAATGCACTGCGTAAATCCCCCATACTTAAATTCAAAAAGAGTCAAGGGATTTCTACTTGAATGGTTCATGAGGCACAATACTTGCTAAGGTTTTGCAAATGGGGTAGCAAGCTAAGTGGGCTTGATTGTGGGGAAAAACTCCACAGTTAAGCGCGCTTGAGCCAGAGGAGTTCTGGGATGGGTGACCTCCTGGGAAGTCCTAGTTACCGGGTGCAAGCCCCGGAAGTGATGATTGATGCTATGTGATTCGTTCTCCACATTTCACTAGTTTCAATCCCACTTCTTCACCCTTGTGAGCATCACCCGATGCAATGAGTGCTAAATGAACTATTCAAAAATCATGAGAAATTAGTCAATTACGACTACCTCTCATGGAAATGGTCATACGTTTGAATGACTTACTTAACGCAGTTGAATCCCAAAAATGATATCTAATATAATGCACTGCGTAAATCCCCCATACTTAAATTCAAAAAGAGTCAAGGGATCTCTACTTGAATGGTTCATGAGGCACAATACTTGCTAAGGTTTTGCAAATGGGGTAGCAAGCTAAGTGGGCTTGATTGTGGGGAAAAACTCCACAGTTAAGCGCGCTTGAGCCAGAGGAGTTCTGGGATGGGTGACCTCCTGGGAAGTCCTGGTTACCGGGTGCAAGCCCCGGAAGTGATGATTGATGCTATGTGATTCGTTCTCCACATTTCACTAGTTTCAATCCCACTTCTTCACCCCTGTGAGCATCACCCGATGCAATGAGTGCTAAGTGAACTATTCAAAAATCATGAGAAATTAGTCAGTTACGACTACCTCTCATGGAAATGGTCATACGTTTGAATGACTTACTTAACGCAGTTGAATCCCAAAAATGATATCTAATATAATGCACTGCGTAAATCCCCCATACTTAAAATCACATTATGTTTTATTAAAGTACTCCTTTTAATATAAAGATTATAACATTATACTAAGTACCCCTTTTAATTAATCTCTTATATATATTTTTAATTATTTGATTAATTTATTAATATAATTTTTATTAATAATCTGAAATATATAATTTATATAGCCCTCTTTTCATATTTACCCATACATTAAGCAATATGGGTGTTGATGGATGAGTAGAACCTCTATTCGAAGAAGTGTCATGGTATTTAGTACTTATAGTTAATTTAATATATAAATACTAGTGCGGTGTATGCGGCACATGCATATGTAACTATCATATGCATGCATCATACGCCTGCTATTATTCTTGCGTTCTCTATATTTATAGATAGGTCGTTACATCAACACAATTGTTTTTGGACAATTGTCCCCGGAAAAACCCAATGTGGGAAAACTGGTGCAACAGATGAGGGTTTTATTAATCTTCAGCAACAATTGCTTTACAAGGAATGGTTTTACAGAGAAATTGAGACACTACTGAGAGAAAACACTTGAGACAAGGTTCATCCCTTTCCTGGAAACTTTCTGACACCCTGGAGACCCTTCTCCCACTTCTGTGTCACTTCTGCGTGGTTTTGTGTCCCTCTGCGTCAGCCTGCGTGAGGACTGCGTCTTCCCTCTGCGCTGTCTCTCAATACCCCTGCGTCACCTCCTCCTCAGTCACTGACTGCTGTTGATGCCCTCCTCTTCCTCCACCCTGCAACTCTCCCTCTGAAATCGATCTCCTTCTCTTTGAGAATCGATTTTCCTTGGGATATTGAGTATCCGCTGGTGTATCTCCAAATGATCTTCAAGTATTCTCTTATACTTTTCCTGTTGATGAATCAATGACCAAGATTAAGTCTCTAATCAACGGCTATGATTAAAATAGACTTGATCCTCGTCTCTTAGAAGCTTCTCACCCTTATTTTTATTAATACCCATTAATATTTTTATTCTCTTAAGTTTAGACTTAGGAACCCATTAAAAACATTAATTATTTTAATAACTGCTCATCTGGGTGGAATTTCTCCAAACGATTTTTGAGTCTTGGAGATCTCATGTATTCTAGCCTCTCCACAAAATTTTGGAGCTAGAGCACATTCGATGCTACCCATAATTAACACTCCCTCTTAGCGAGGAATGTGCTCTAGTAGTGTTTCCCAATAGAAGCACCACACTGATCCATGGCATCGATCCTCTGCCCCTCATGTACTCCGTTGTTCCAACCTGTACTGCTTTCCATGACACTACAACTGTCACTGCTACATCTATAGTGCAGCTTCTGATACTTAACCATTTCTGCTACTGAAATGGATTCTTCACCATCCCCATCTTCTCCCTGAAATAAACAAACTTTGTTCTTCCTAAAGGCTTGGTGAGGATGTCTGCGACCTGTTTTCCTGTAGGACTGTACCTCAATTGTACTGCCCCTCATTTGACATATTCTCTGACAAAGTGACACCTAATATCAATGTGTTTCGACCGATCATGAAATACTGGATTCTTAGAGAGCTTGATGCAACTCTGATTATCACACAAAATCCTGGTTGCTTCCATCCTTCTCCTGAATAGATTCACAAGCAATTTCCTAAGCCATATGGCTTCGCACGAAGTTGTGCTAGCTGCCATATATTCTGCTTCAGCTGAGCTCAGAGCCATGGATTTTTGTTTTCTACTACACCACGAGGTCATTCCTGATCCAATGTTGAAACAATACCCAGTTGTACTTTTCCGATCTACTGAACTTCCAACCCAATCTACGTCAACGAACCCACTCAGCTTGATGCATTCCCTTGGGTGTACAATAGTCCATGCTCGGCTGTTCCTTGTATATACCTGAGAACATGTTTGGTCGCTGCCTAGTGCGCCCTCTTGGGTTCCACCATGAACTGACTGAGGGTATTGACAGTGTAACAAATGTCTGGCGTGGTATTGACCAGATACAACAAAGACCCTATAAGTTGTCTGTACAAGGTGCATCAATCTTCTTCTAGTTGGTGATCATTGGAGTAGACATAGGTCTACAGTCCTGCATCCTGAATCTTTTCAAGATCTTTGTAGCATATCCCCCTTGTCCAAGGAAGATCTCATCCTTCCACTGTCAAACTTCCGACCCCAGGAAATAATGCATCTGTCCCAAATCCTTCATGTCGAATTCTGTGGCTAGGTTCTTCTTGTAGTCTTTGATGAGCCTGGATGATCATGTCCAGAAAATATAATCCACATATAACACCAGGATTAGAGGTTCATTCTCTATGACAAGATAGTAGAGATTATGATCTGCGTCACTCTTGATGAACCCCATCTTCTGCAAGTAGCCATCAATTCGACTGTACCATGCTCTAAGTGCCTGTTTAAGCCCATACAAGGCTTTCTTTAATCTGCATAAATGAAATTTCTTCTTGTGTCTCAAAACCCTCTGGCTGTTCAATGTATACTTCTTCTTCTATCACTCTGTTCCAGAATGTCGTCTTGACATCAATCTGGTGAATCTCCCACCCCATCTTTGTTGCAAGGGATATCACAGTTCTAATAGAAGTATATCTAGCTACTGGGGTGAAGGTTTCTTCATAGTCTATCCCTTCCTTCTGAGCATATCCCTTAGCCACATACCTGGCTTTGTATTTCTCCACATTGCCATCTGCAACATATTTGACTTTGTAGATCCATCTCGAACCTACCACTGACATATCCTGAGGCCTACGTACCACTTCCCAGACATCATTGACCATTATAGAACTATATTACTCTACCATAGCATCTACCCATACTTGATGCTGAATGGCCTCCTAAAAACTAGAGGGTTCCTTAACCTGAGCAACTAAGGCCTGGTATCTGTCTGGCTGTCTTCACTCCCTTTTATCATTACTGGGTGCACCAATGAAATCCTTTGCATCTCGTAGAATTTGTCGGAGTTCCCGACTCGTTCTTCCATAGATAGTTGGTCCATCTATCAACTCTTCCTCTTCCTAAGATTCCTCCTGTTTTGAAGCTTTGCCTTTAGGAGAATTGCTGGTACTAGTTTCAGCTGGTCGAAGTGGTTAGACCAACGGATCATCTTTTGATTGCTCCTCGGAAGGCATTTCTCGGGATTTCCTGAAAGCTCTGTCCTCCATGAACTTTACATCCCACCGAACTACTATCTTCCTACTCCCTGGAAGATAGACTCTATATGCCTTAGCATTCTCGCTATATCCCACAAGATATCATTTCTCAGCAGTTTGATCTAATTTTTTTCTCTTTTCTTCGGGTATACGACAATATGCCAAACTCCCAAATATCCTGAAATGATTGACTTCAAGTGTCTTCCCGATGAAGACACTTTCGTGAGTGATCTTACCCAAAGCCTTGTGTGGAGTCTTGTTTCTCGTGCTGCATGGTTATGCCTATAGGAATTTGGGCATGTCCTGATCATACAACATTGCCCTAGTTGCTTCCACAATAGTCCTGTTTTTCCTTTCTGCTACTCCATTCTGCTCCAGATTGTAGGGAGTTGTCCACTCTCTTCTGATGCCTTCCCTAGTGCAAAAATCGGTGAAGTCCTTGTCAACGTACTCTCCACCATTGTCTGAGCGCAACACTTTTATCTTCTTTCCTGTCAGATTCTCTACTAGAGCCTTGAACTCTTTGAATCGACCAAAAACCTCATCCTTGGTTTTCAGAAAGTAAATCCAAGTTTTCTTGGAATGGTCATCAATGAAGGTGACAATATATTCGGCACCACTAAGAGCTTTTGCGGACATAGGTCTGCAGATGTCTAAGTGTATTAATCCTAGAACACTCTAAGCCCTATTGTTACTTCTGGAAAACGTTGCTTTGGCACACTTGCCTAAAGCGCACCCTCTGCATACATCATCTCACTCGATACTTGATTTTAGAACTCCAGAAACTGTTTTCCTGAGAATTCTCAGAGCCCCATGTTCCTAACATAGAATAATCGTGATCCATGTTCCTCGTGCTTTCTTCTTTTTCTGGAAATCTGCGTGAGTGCCTCTGAGTTGATGCCTTTGCATCTTACTCCTGATGCATAGCCGATTCTTCCCTCCTGTTGCCGGATCTCTCCTCTGATACCATGTGAAAATTTCTTACCTGAAATTCTACTGCAGTAACTGATTTATTTCACCTACTGATTTCTCACAATAAGTTATTTACGAAATCCCTTCAACAAATATTAAAATTAATTCTACTGCAGTTATCACCTAATTACATAGAGAAAATAACAAGCATAAGAACCAATCACATCAACGCAGTTGTTTTTGTACATTTGTCCCCGGAAAATCCAAATGTGGGAAAACTGGTGTAGCAGATGAGGGTTTTATTAATCTTCAACAACAACCAGTTTACAAGGAATGATTTTACAAAGACACTGAGACACTACTGAGAGAAAACACCTGAGACAAGGTTCATCCCTTTCCTGGAAACTTTCTGACACCCTGGAGAGCCTTCTCCCACCTCTGCGTCACTTCTGCGTCACTCTGCATGGTTCTGCATCCCTCTGCGTCAGCTTGCATGAGGACTATGTCTCCTGGACTGCGTCTTCCCTCAACGATGTCTCTCAATACCCCTGCGTCACCTCCTCCTTAGTCACTGATTGCTGTTGATGCCCTCCTCTTCTTCCACCCTACAACTCTCCCTCTGAAATTGATCTCCTTCTCTTTGAGAATCGATTTTCCTTGGGATATTGAGTATCCGCTGGTGTATCTCCAAATGATCCTCAAGTCTTCTCTTATTCTTTTCCTGTTGATGAATCAATGACCGAGATTAAGTCTCTAATCAACGACTAAGATTAAAACAGACTTGACTCTTGTCTCTTAAAAGCTTTTTACCCTTATCTTTATTAATACCCATTAATATTTTTATTTTCGTAAGTTTAGACTTAGGAACCCATTAAAAATATTAATTATCTTAATAACTCCTCATCCGGGTGAAATTTCTCCAAATGATTTCTGGGTCTTGGAGATCTCATGTATTCAAGTCCCTCCACAAAATTTTGGAGCTAGAGCACATCCGATGCTATCCAAAATTAACAATGACCACCAAAACGCTAAGGTCGAGGTAAAGAAGGCAAAATCCAAAGTTCAACACGAAGAAACCCTTTTGGTACTTCTCAAGAAGATGGAAAAGATGAGTGAAGAAATGAATTTAGGAGATAGGCTCTACATGAACAAACTCACCACCTTGGAAATGACCCAAAAACCAAGTTATATCCTAAAAGGGAAACCATTCCCTAAGAAGAAAAATGAGGAGGACAAGCCTAGCTCATCCCAAGTCCCCAACACTTTGTCCCCGACAAATGTTGTGGAGCAAGATTCATCTTATGAGGGTGAACAAAGTGATGAGGATAAAAATGAGGATGAAAGTGAAGATGGAGTCAATGACCAAGCTAATGTTGTAGAATCTGATGTCTTCAACATTTTTCTAGGAGGCTCGTATGCTCATCCCCCCATTAGTGATGTTGCTATTAAAAAAGAGAAGAGCGAGCCTCAACGTTGATGATAGTGGAAGATTCAAAGGGGTCCAATATTCAAGGAAGGATATCAATAAAGACCCCTCAACCTCTAACAAAGACGACTTGATTCCCAAGCAGGTCCCTCCTAGAGAACCTCTCCTTGAAGATCCCCCTAAAAAAGATCCTTCGAAGAAATCCAATCCCAAAAAGGATCTTAAAAAGAAAGAGACAATAAGAAAAAGGATAAGGGCAAATAGGTCGGGCTTGACATTGATCTAGAGATTGCTATAGGGAAAATGGTTGTGCTAGTCCCATTAAAGGAGATTGCAAAACTTCCTCGACAACAATGGAAAATCAAGAAATCCCTGGGCTTTGAAGAGGAAGAATTACCCAAAGACTTGCAAAACATTCATCTTCCAGACTTAAACCTAGGACATGAGCCCTTCATGCTTACCATAACTATAAATGACCTATTGCATAATTTTATGTTAGATTTAGGGGCTTACGCAAACATCATGACATTAAAATTCATGGAGCAATTGGATCTTAGCATCACTCGAAGGTATAAAGCTGTGTGTGGTTTTAACTACAAACCTGTGAAAGTAGAGGGCCTCATAAAGGACCTTAAGGTTTCTCTAGCTATGAACCATGATATATCATTGCTTATGGATGTGGTGGTCATATATATCCCCGATGTCTGGGGAACGCTACTATCAAGGAAGTGGGGAGCCACTATTGGAGGTCATCTCCAAATGGACTTATCATATTCTACTATTCCGCAGTCCAATGGAACCCCATTTATCCTGTACAAAGAGCCTGCCTACCCTACTCATGTGGTTAATCCAGGACCGATCTCATATTACAAAACACGTGAGATGGAAAAACATTCCCCTGTTCTCCTTTCACAAGAGGTCCTTATTTTGAAACGACTAAATCACAAACCAAACAAAAAGTGGAACCCTAGAAGGGAGTACAAGATTGGGGATGTGGTCTTGGTTGATAAAAATCCAGTGCTCGTCAAGATTCATGGGAAAGTTGGGGAGGATTATTACTACATTTCCAAACTCAACGACGAACTTTGGCCGCAACCGATCTATTGAAGAATCTAGGGAAAATTATTAATGATTCTTCCATCATTGACAACTGCTTGTGATGTCTTTTATTTTCTTGAGTTAACTTCTTTATGTTTGCTTGTTCTTTAATCATCAAACAATTATCAAAACAAGAAAAACAACAAAGTACATGTACACAAAATGTTGGCTCCAAGCCAGGGAAAAACCTCTCCTCTTGAGAGTAAAACCCTTGAATCTCTTCTTATAGATATTTAGATGATGAATACCAAGACCCTTGACAAAATTGACACCAGATTACCTCCAAGATGTTTGTCACTATCCTCTGCACTGTTTGGCCTATAATCCACAGTCTATAGACTTGATATCACTGTACTCCTTCAGTTCTTGGTCTCCTTATACCTTCGTTGTCTAGTCACAATCCTCGGTTCCTTCTTTCTCGGCTGCCACAATTCTCTACTCAGGAATAGATTACTTCGTTCATGAGACAGTCCTTCATGCTCTTTGTTTATGATAATGGTTAGACAAGTCACCATTGAGAGATATACCGAACGCAGTCACTGTATATATATATATATATATACTGTTCTTCGAGAGTAATGTTCTGACTTACAAGAGCTATCACTATGTGTGGATATATACCTTTGAGAGTTCTATGTAGACTTCCGAGATCTTGACACGATATATATGTAGAGACTTCACTGAGATATTACCCTTGCTCACTGTGTATGTATATCTTCTTCACTGACTGTATTATCAATTTATCCGAAGACTTGTTTATTGACTCAACGTTTCTCCTTATATATATCGATCAGCTATGGTACATTAAGCCGACTTGAGTGCCTTAACGCTAGGCCGACATATCATCAAGGAGATCACTGTCTTTTTGTAGAGCCGACTTGCATGAGGATAGTGACACTTGTTCTTGGAGCGTAATCCTTTGACCTTATGACTTTTATAATACTTATGATGAGACATAAAATCCTAAAGACGTCAAGAAGAAGTCTTTGACCTATGGTAAACACATCTTGCTCATGAAACCCATGATGCAAGGAATAATAATGTTTCTTCTTTTACATAATATTATAATTACAAGTCATTACCTAGTTACATTTTCTTCAACACGATCAAGTTGAGTCGTATCACCCCTTTCCTTGATACTTGACATTGTATTATGTGTAGGTAACAAGTTTGCTTGGTCTTTGATATGTGTAGGTAACAGGTCTGCGGTACCATGAGATTGTTGGTGTTCTCATTACCTCCCGTTCGAGTAGCTTTGTGCACTTTCTTGAGAGCTCATGTCCCAGTTGGAGCTAGATGTTACCCACCATCTGTGGGTAATGTACAAGAGAAACATTTTCTCCTAGATGGTCCTCAGCTGGCACCCAGCAGCCCCTTGTAGCCACCAGATAGCTCAATATGCCATTGTCTTTGCCCCCTGAGGTGGCCATGTGGTCCCTCGACCACTTGTCATGAAGGTATGTTTGAAAATAGGCCTCTCGACCCTAAAGGCATGGCTTTTAATTGGTATAATTGAGTAATTTTCCTTACTTATCAAGGACACTTTTGGGCATGAATTGGTGGGGGGATTCAACAGAAATAGTGGGTTAGGTTTGTATTCTTGTCTCCACTACCCGATTTCATGGTTACCCTTGTATCCTAGTCTTGTGGGATCTCATTTACTGACCATTGGCTTTAGGGTTGGCACTACATGGGAAATCCTGATTTTGGTTGTGTGGTTCCCACTTCTTGATACCACCTACATCTTTCCCCTTCCATTCATTTTAGCTCCATTCATCTCTTCTCTGATCTGGGTCCACATTTGTCCACTGGGTCCATGTTAATTTTAGGTATGTTCTATGCTTAAAGCAATTTATTTCAATTTTCATAGTTAGCTCAATATCTTTTCGAGATTAGCAATCATATCAGTGTTAAAGTAAACTGCAGATAGAACATAAACATAAATCACAGAAGACAAGCCAAGACAAGAGGACACGAGATGTGGCGCTACCCAGGGACAAACCCCAATGTGGGGAAACCCTTGATCAATTCTTCTTTTATGCTTTTCAATAACTCAGCAGAGAGAGATAGTACATATACAACAAAAGTCAACACTTTGACTTATCTAGATATGAGCATGGATCATCTCCTGTCATGATGATACATGAGATCAGTGGAAGACATTCTGCTTCAACTGATTCTCCAAGGTGACGATTTCACCTAACTTAGTGTTGCAGCTTGTACTCATGTTGCTGCGCTGCACCTAGTCACAGATTTGCTCCTATCTGCTCCTATCATCATGCTGCCCCTTACTGACATGCCCATCATGCTGCGTCTTTCATCATCATGGTCTCATTCATCATCATGCTGCCTCATACATCATCATGCAGTCTCATTGATCATGCTGCCCTTTACTAACATGCCCATCATCTCAGTGCTGTACCAAAATGTCATTGAGCTGTTCTCATTGATCCAAGAGAGGTTCCAGCACTTTTAGTGTAACCCTCTTGCCCCTAGAACAGCTTATCCTTGAGGCTGCACCACTTGTCAACTCCATGTTGTCTAAGGTTCTTCTATGACAGCACTTAGTCAACATGAATCAATACTCAAGTCTGTAATATGTAACAACATTTATTCTCACGCTGTCACCTACAACAAAATAGGACTCCTTTCTGCTCTTAGATGTCTTCATTGACTGCGTATTAGGTGTCTCTATTGACTGTGTTTAGGGCTGCTTGGACAGCATATAAGTGCCTCCATTAATGACTACGTTTAGGGCTGTTTGGACAGCATATAAGTGCCTCCCTTAACTGCGTTTAGGGATGCTCCATTGACTACGTATTAGGGCTTCTTGGATAGCATATAAGTGCCTCCCTTAACTGCGCTTAGGGCTGCTTCATTGACTGCGTATTAGGGCTTCTTGGACAGCATATAAGTGCCTCCCTTGACTGTGTTTAGGGCTGCTCCATTATTGCGGCCAGATCTCCTTCAACTGCGGCTACATGTCTTGACTGCGGTTCCTTTTCATGACTATGGATAACTGCATCTAGGGTATCACAGCGGCTAGGGCAACATTTGCTGTGGCTAGGGCAACTTAGCCCAGCGTACTCTTAGTGTCTTTCTCCTTCACCAAAAACCCAAAGACGTGGAGAGGAGGAGATCACATGAAGAGTGTGTGTCTCAAATGGCTTCAAGTCCTCTCCTATTTATACTAAAATGTGATGATGAATAGACATGACTATTGGGCTTCTGAGCCTACACAAGTTGTTGGCCGACTTGACAATTTGTCTTATAATACAAATACATTCATAACTCCATGAATACTTATCGGAATCTAATGATCTTTAGATCAATCCTACACCTCTCGATGAGAGGGATCCAATAAAAATATCAGCTGTTATAAATAGGATGACCCACATGGAGTTTGGCCCTAGTTGCCAATTTTAACACTCCCTCTCAACTAGGGAGAACTCCATCCGTTGATCCATATGTCCAACTTTACTATCTTTGCCATCTGTGCCCTGCATTGCTCTGCTCTACTCATCTCTGCTCATCTCTGCTCAGCTCAGCTCTGCTTAGCTCAACTCTGCTTAGCTCAGCTCGGCTCTGCTCAGCTCAGCTCTGCTCGGCTCTGCTCAGCTCTACTCTGCTCAGCTCTGCTCAACTCTACTCTGCTCAGCTCAGCTCAGCTCTGCTGAACCATGAAGAAGAAGAATTGATTGACAATGTCTCATACCATTCTCCACTGACCCAAAGTTAGTCTCAGAGTGTGTACCACTGGTTCCAGACCAGCCCTCTACCGACCTAAAATCAGTGTCATAGTGGGTACCACTTTCACTGGTCCCAGACTAGTATCATTGATCCCAGATCAATGAAGCTCATCGTAGCATAGGGAGTATGGTAGATACAACAATGCATCCATCGGTACTATTATGGTCCCTATCCTCATTTCCCTGCTCATTGATCAGATGAGAGGTACTTCCCATGAGTCCCAGACTGCATGGGTAGGATGCCTTGACAGGAGAACTGATCATCCTGTCCACAGGAGAGCGAATCGTCCTGTCCCACAAAAGAGCGAATCATCTTGTCCACAGGAAAGCGAATCATCCTGTCCACAGGAGAGCGAATCATCTTGTCCCACAAGAGAGCGAATCATCCTGTCCACAGGAGAGCGAATCATCCTGTCCACAGGAGATCGAATCATCTTGTCCCACAAGAGAGCGAATGATATAGCAGGAGAGCGAATCATCCTGTCCCACAAGAGAGCGAATCATCTTGTCCACAGGAGAGCGAATCATCCTGTCCCACAAGAGAGCGAATCATCCTGTCCACAGGAGAGCGAATCATCTTGTCCCACAACAGAGCGAATCATCTTGTCTAGTGGATGCCACAGAGAACTAATTATCCTGGCCTACAGGAGAATGAATCATCTTTTTCCACAATCGCCATGGAGAACATCATCCAGGCCCACAGGAGAACTAATCATCCTGTTCCATAGTTGCCATAAAAAACGAATCATCCTGTTCAGCGTGCGCCACCAGGGGAGGGTGAATCACCCTGTGGTCGTATGTTGATCCCGTAAGAACCTTAAGCCCTTATAGCTCCCAGAGCTCAATGTATGCAACATGTAGGACCCTTTTACAAGGGTCTCTCGATGACTCCAAGTCGTTCGGGAAGATCACAAATTTGATCTTTCCCGAGGCTTTGACAAAATGACGGCGACCTGTACATCAGTCTCAATGTGATGGAGCCTCCTTGCTCATTGACTCACCATATCCCAAATAAGGCAGTGTCTGATGTCTATCTGTTGGAGCAATCATCGAATACGAGATTTCTTTATAATGGAATCCCACTTTTGGTTGTCATAGAGAATCACAGTGGTATTCATCATATGTACAATTAGTTCACTTAAGAGCTTCTACAACCATGCAGCTTCACACGAGATCATACTCGTAGCTATGTATTCGATCTCGATGGTGCTTATAGCAACCGACTTCTGCTTCCTGTTTTATTGAAGCAGAATCCAAAAAAGAACTAGCACTGAGAAGTTCTCTAGTGATCCTCCACACTGCTTGCTCAGTCAACATTCGAATAATCATGCAGTTTCATATTTTTGGTAGTTTATCTCATTCCATGATAGATTGCGCCCCGAAGATAATCTCAGAATATTCTTGGCACCAATCTAGTGAGGCTCAACCAAATATGAGCTCACCATGCTAGTTGCAATACATATGTCCGGATGGAAGTTCACCAAGAACATCAACGCGAATGAGTTTATGAAACTCAGAGGCATTTCCCAAATCTGGTCCGACATCACTACCATATAACTTCTGAAAGTTAAGATTCTCGAGGTAGTCACAGGCTTGCAGTTTATCATTCCACATCCGGAATCCAACTCCCTCTTACTTCTGCAAATGAGAGGGTCTGCACCTGTCAGAAATAGGTCGTCCTCATAAGGTGCTGGTATGAGAGGTCTATCATCCACAACCTTCGGATGGTTTGGATCGATTTCACTCCTAGTGAATCTCAGCTTCATCAGACAGCTATTGATCCTCTCATACTATGCCTGGGGTGTTTTGCTTCAAGCCATAGAGGGCTTTCTTCCACCTGCATACGTGAGATTCCTGATTATCAATCTCAAACCCCTCGGGTTGTTCCACACCTGTGGACCTGCTACATGAGGGGAATGGTCCCCTTGTAAGATTTTCCTTCGGTACATCTCAGACATGTACTTTCATGCTATTTTTGAATTCAGGCTTCCCTATCACCATCTAACTCATAGACCTCCGGTGCTGTGTCAATGGACATGGTCCCTAGTGGACTTTCTGTAACTTGATACAACCTTGAACTCAAAAACATCTTGAAAATTCTATTTTCAAACACGTACCTTTCCATCGACGAGTGCCACCTTGAAATATTTGATTTCCATTGCTGAAATGGACACCAGGTTCTTCTTGCGATTAGGTACATAAAAGATATTTTGTAAATGAATCGAGTTACCCTCATTCAATTGAGAGGTAACGTTCCTTACACCCTTTTTCGGAATAGGTGGCATCGGTTCCAAGTGTAATCCCACGATTGTTTCTGTTTCTACCAAATTAGAGAGTGCACCCTTTTATTCGATGAAGTGCCTTGCAGCACTACAATCAATAAGCCAGATTTCCAAAGAATTTGAAGGAGAGGGCCAATAACGCTTTTTTATCTTATCATAAACAACATTTGATTCTTCATACTTAGGGTTCCTTTCTTTCTATGAAGAGTTGGCCACTACCTGTCATTCCTTTGATCATTGAAGATGTCCTTGGAGTGATTGTTATCATCACAAGTGATGTGTCCCTTCCATTTGGATACTCCTTTGCATAATGGCCGAATTAGTTATCTGTCTTTGCTTCCACCCTGGGATCTAGTGTTCCAATGAAGTGATCTTAAGGTAGGCCATCAGAAATTTCCGCTGCACGAGTCTGATAATATTCTTTGCTTCGACTTCACCCTCAGTGAATTGGAAGAGGGATGAGGAACCCATTGATCCTTTTGTCCTGTCCCAACTGTCTTCGGTGATTGCTCTTTCACTCTTGCTTGGGCATTGTCTTCACCTCAGCTTTGATACCATGTTAATTTTAGGTTTGTTCTATGCTTAGAGCAATTTATTTCAATTTTCACAGTTAGCTCAATATCTTTTCCATATTAGCAATCATTATTAGTATTAAAGTAAACTGCAGATAGAACATAAACATAAATTGCAAAAGACAAGCCAAGACAAGAGGACACAAGATGTGGCGCTAGCCAGGGACAAACCCCAATGTGGGGAAACCCTTGATCAATTCTTCTTTTATGTTCTTCAATAATTCAGTAGAGAGAGAGAGATAGTACATATACAACAGAAGTCAACACTTTGACTTATCTAGATATGAGCATGGATCATCTCCTGTCATGATGATACATGAGATCAGTTGAAGACATTCTTCTTCAACTAATTCTCCAAGGTGACGATTTCACCTTAGTGTTGCAGCTTGTAGTCATGTTGTTGTGCTGCACCTAGTCACAGAGCTGCTCCCATCTGCTCCTATCATCATGCTGCCCCTTACTGACATGCCCATCATGCTGCATCTTTCATCATTATGGTCTCATTCATCATCATGCTGCCCCATACATCATCATGTAGTCTCATTGATCATGCTGCCCTTTACTAACATGCCCATCATCTCAGTGCTGTACCAAAATGTCACTGAGTTGTTCTCATTGATCCAAGAGAGGTTCCAGCACTGTTAGTGTAACCCTCTTGCCCCTTGAACAACTTATCCTTGAGGCTGCACCACTTGTCAACTCCATGCTGTCTAAGGTTCTTCTATGACAACACTTAGTCACCATGAATCTATACTCAAGTCTGTAATATGTAACAACGTTTATCCTCACGCTGTCACCTACAACAAAACAGGTCTCCTTGCTGCTCTTAGATGTCTTCATTGACTGCGTATTAGGTGTCTCTATTGACTGCGTTTAGGGCTGCTTGGACAATGTATAAGTGCCTCCATTAATGACTGCGTTTAGGGCTGTTTGGACAGCGTATAAGTGCCTCCCTTAACTGCGTTTAGGGATGCTCCATTGACTGCGTATTAGGGCTTCTTGGACAGCGTATAAGTGCCTCCCTTAACTGTGTTTAGGGTTTTTTCATTGACTACGTATTAGGGCTTCTTGGACATCGTATAAGTGCCTCCCTTGACTGTGTTTAGGGCTGCTCCATTACTGCGGCTAGATCTCCGTCAATTGCGGCTACATGTATTGACTACGGTTCCTTTTCATGATTTTGGATAACTGCATCTAGGACATCACTGCGGCTAGGGCATCATTTGCTGCAGCTAGGGCAACTTAGCCCATCATACTCTTAGTGTCTCTCTCCTTCACCAAAAACCCAAAGACGTGGAGAGGATGAGATCACATGAAGAGTGTGTGTCTCGAATGACTTCAAGTCCTCTCCTATTTATACTAAAACGTAGATGATGAATAGTCATGACTATTGGGCTTTTGAGCCTACACAAGTTGCTGGCTGACTTGACAATTTGTTTTATAATACAAAGAAATTCATAACTCCATGAATACTTATCTGAATCGGATGATCTTTAGATCAATCCTACACCTCTCGATGAGAGGGATCCAATAAAAGTATCAGCTGTTATAAATAAGATGACCCACATTGAGTTTGGCCCTAGTTTCCAATTTTAATAGTCTACATAGGGTTAGTTTCCCCCTCCCCTTTTATACACCTTGGGTCGGGCTTGAAATGATGCCTCGAAGTTTGATGCAGCTAAAAAGAAAATAAAAAGCATAATTTGGCCACTCTCAACAGGAAATGTACCACAAAATGCAAAATATGGTCGAGACATACAAATTTAACACGTGGGCAAAAGCTGAGCATGAGCCCTACCTCTTATCCATGGCCATCACCTTGGTTCCTATGGGCCCTAAATGAGCCCCCTTTATCACTAAGGAACCCATGATTGTCCCAATCCCTGGTGGACGATGAATCGTCCCACCTTAAGGGAGTATCCACTGCTACATATTACACATCATGCTCTCATCCCTTGGAGCCTCGAGTAGTTATGAAGAAAATTCAACAAAAGGCAAAATGCATATGAAAAGGGTGGAAAAATTGAGGCCGGGGTAACTTATGTACCACGATTTTCTCCCTCCTACACTCACATACCTAGGTGTAGGTTTCCCTTATTGTAGCTACCCTTGAACCATGACATGTGGTTCGGATGATTTCCCTTGATTCCTGCTCCGCTCCATTATTATATCATTTGCAACCTACATTTTGAGGGATGTACCTTGGACATGTTGTTGATTTGGGGTAGCATCGAATGTTCTCTAGCCTTGAAAATTGGTGGAGAGGCTAGAGCACATGAGATCTCCAAAACCAGAAAACGTTTGGGTAGAATTTGACCAATTTGGGAGATATTAAAATAGTTAATATTTTTAATGGAGTCCTAAGTCTAAACTTAGGGAAAATAAAATATTAATGTGAATTAATATAAAACTGAGTTAGAATGGTCCAAAAGTCATGGATCAAGCCATATCTAATCTTAGCCATTGATTAGGGACTTAATCTTGGCCGTTGAAATGTCAACGAGAAAAGTATAAGAAGAGGCTTGAGGGTCACTTGGAGAACACACCGAATTGATCATGAATTCGATTTACTGGGGCAGGGCTTATTGAGGAAATCGAAAGAGTGATCTGAGTTGCAGCTGAGGGGCAGTGAATGCAGTAGCAGAGATGCAGAGATAGTACCAGGAGCATCAATGCAGAAGCCGGGAAAGGGTTAACGCAGAGCCATCCAGAGGCCACGCAAAGGCAACCATGAGCTGCTTGGAACCTGAGGGCCTAGGTGGGAGACGCAGAGGCTCCAGAGGCTGACGTAGAGCCCCGAGAGGCTGATGATGGGCCAGAAAGGCTGACGTTGGGCTAGAGAGGCTGACGCAGACCCTATAGGTTGATGCTGGGAGATTTTGTGGTGCAGGTTGGGGTTGATATCTGTCTCCAACTGAGAGGTACTACTGCTGAGGGCATTCTCTGTTGGGTGAGCCATTTCTGGCACCCAGATTGTATTCTGAAACGGCTTAACAATAAAACCCTCAGATTGCTACACCGGTTTTCCCGCATTGGGTTTTTCCAGGGACATTAGTCCAAAAATAACGGTGTCACTTGTGTGCTTGTTTTTCCTTCAGTTGATGATCTGTATGTGTTGAGACTGTACTTGTATTTATTTTCAGTATTTACATGGTGAATAACCTGTTAATTAATAGAACAAGTAAGAAGAAATAAATCAAAAAGTACAGGAAGGATTTCTAACAGTAAGACTTAGAAATTCCAACATGGTATCAAAGTGTGGTTGTAGATCGCAGGATAACTGAGGGCATCAACCAAGCAGAGCAGTAGCAGTGGAAACAACTGTCTTGAGTGACAGAAGTTGTTCCTAGCGGAAAAGCAGCAAAGAAGGGGTAACGCAGTGCATGCGTCATCAGTTTGAGTCGGGAAGAGGATTAATGTAGTGGCAGAGAGGAGCAGACCTGACCTAAGCAGTGCTTGGTCATCTTTCTCGGTGAGGAAGGATTGACGCTTGTGGCCAGGAGGTGCAAATTTTACTGGTGCCAAGATTGTGCAGAGCCTAGAGGCTCTAACCTTTAGTTTGTTGGGGCATAGGAGGCTGTGGGTAAGTTGCGGAGTGAAGCTGGTGGGGAACTGTGGTCAGAATAGTACTTAAAAGGGAAAGATGAAGGAGGAGGGTGTTGCTGCTGAGGATTTCTAGCCAAGAAATCCGGATCAGTGGTGCGGCTGCACTAACTATCTGAGTGGGGGCATCTCGACATTGGCAGAGGGGTTTCCAAGAGGAAAATTGAGGCTCAGAGGGAGTCACTGAGAACCTCCAGGAGGGAAGTAGAGAGGCTCGGAAGAGTCGAAAGAGGAGCAGTGAAATGGCAGTGAATGGGGTACGAGATCAGGACAGACTGGACGGAGCCTCAAACTTTGTAGTCTAAAAGGCCAGGATCTTGTCCATTCTAGACAGGAATCGTCTCAAGCACTTCACCTTGAACACGATAGCGATCCTAGTTGAGCCGGCTGAGAACAAAAAGTACCAGGAGGCAATGGTGAGAGCCAAGAGCATCATCCTTTACAAGGTCAAGGACCATGTAGTACCACATATTGCCGAAAAGGACACGGCAAATGCGATGTGGGAGGCCCTGACGAAATTGTATCAGCATACTTCCATGCAGAGGAAGATGCTACTAGAAAATCAGTTGCAGTCATACTAGATGCAGAAAGGAGAACAGATAGACACCCTCCTCGGTAGATTAAGGAGATTCGAGATCAGCTGACTTCGATAGGGGCCATGCCAGATGAGGATATGACGGTGAGGACCGCATTGAATGCAGTCTCAGAGGATTGGGAGGTATTTGTCCAGAGCATACTGGGCAGGTCGACCCTTCCAGATTGGGAGGAATTGTGGGCGGCTCTTCGTCAAGAAGAGATTAGAAGGCTAACCAAGGCGGGAAGCAGCGGCAAAGGGGTCAGAATAGAGAAGGAGGAAGAGGAGGATGCCACCCTAGCATCTGAGTGAGAGTAGGAGAAACGGAAGAAGAAGGACGTCTCCAAGGTCAAATGCTTCCACTGTGGGGAACTGGGACACTATGCGAGCTAGTGTCCAAGGAAGAAGAGCAAGGGAGAGGCTTCCGAGACCAAGGCTATGCAAGCAAGAGCGGAGAAAGAAGTGGAGATAGATGATGATTGTCCCATGAATGCTCATGCGCCACTTGAGAGGAAGTGGGGAGACATCGAGCTATAGTCAGACGAGCTACAGGCGATGAGGGGCAGGATCCTCGAGGTACCCAACCTCTTGGATTATACGTTGCTACGAGAGCCTCGAAGAGGAGTAGCAGGACTAGTGAATGTCAGTAGAGACAGATGCGGGTGGAGTGACAAAGAGAGCTACAGTGCAGGAGTCCCAGGACAACGTGAGGCAACAGTGCAAGATGCACAGAGTTGTTGCAGCAACACAGAGGTTAGAGAGGGAGCACTTGTCAGTGACAGAGGGAGCTTTAACATCGGGAGTGTTTCTAGCCTGACGGAGATGTTAGAGTTGGGAGATCAGTTACTTACTTCTCAGTAACTGAGTTGCAGTGTAACAGTTAGCAGTGGCAGTGCTATGAGCAACACGATGCAGCGTGATGAGAGGGATGCAGTGCAAATGTAGCAGTGGCAGTGGTAGGGCCATGAGCAACAACACAGATGCAGAGGGAGTTGTCGTACGGATGCAACAGTGGTAGTGGTAGGGCCATGGGTAGCAGTACATGATGTAATAGCGTAGAGGATGTTGGGTAGCAGGCCTAGCTTCAGCATAGGGACCGATGCCGGATGATCAAGGTGATACTCAGTGAGGAGTATTACTAGAGTACAGTCCTTACTAAGAGGGAGTGTTGATTTGGGGTAGCATCGGATGTGCTCTAGCGTTGAAAATTGGTGAAGAGGCTAAAGCACATGAGATCTCCAAGACCCAAAAATAGTTTGGGCAGAATCTAACCAGTTTGGGAGATATTAAAATAATTAATATTTTTAATGGAGTCCCTAAGTTTAAACTTAGGGAAAATAAAATATTAATGTGAATTAATATAAAACTGAGTTAGAATGGTCCAAAAGTCATGGATCAAGCCAGATCTAATCTTATTCGTTGATTAGGGACTTTATTTCGACCCTTGAAATGTCAACGAGAAAAGTATAAGAGGAGGCTTGAGGGTCACTTGGAGAACACACCGAGTTGATCAAGAATTCGATTTTCTGGGGTAGGGCTTGCTGATGAAATCAAAGGAGTGATCTGAGTTGCAGCTGAGGGGCAGTGAATGCAGTAGTAGAGAGGTAGAGATAGTACCGGGAGCATCAGTGTAGAAGCCAGGAGAGGGTTGACACAGAGGCAGCCAAAGGCCACGCAGAGGCATATAGGAGCTGTGCAGGGCCTGAGGAGGGCCAATATGGTAGACGCAGAGGCTCTAGGGGTTGACATAGAGCCCCGAGAGGCTGATGCTGGGCCAAAAAGGCTGATGTTGGGCCAGAGAGGCTGATGCAGACCCTAGAGGTTGACGCTGGGAGATTTCGTGGGGCAAATTCAGGCTGATACCTGTCTCCGACTGAGAGGTACTACTGCCAAGGGAATTCTTTGTTGGGTGAGCCATTTCTGGCACCCATATTGTATTCTGAAACTGCTTAATAATAAAACCCTCAGATAGCTGCACCGGTTTTCCTCCATTGGGTTTTTCTGGGGACATTAGTCCAAAAATAACGGTGTCACTTGTGTGCTTGTTTTTCCTTCAGTTGATGATCTGTATGTGTTGAGTCTGTACTTGTATTTATTTTCAGTATTTACATGGTAAATAACTTGTTAATTAACAGAACAAGTAGGAAGAAGTAAATCAGAAAGTATAGGAAGGATTTGTAACAATTAGACTTAGAAATTCCAACACATATCACCCCCTTTACAGGTTGAAACCACCTAATAGGGTCCTAATTAACCCCCTTATTGAGCTTGGAGTCACTGGTACATGCCAAAGCGCACTATGGAAGGGCATGCCACTATGAAGTGCCCCATTGGGTCCATGATTTGTAAGCTCGTTTACTTGATTATTCTATTGACTTGTTATATTGGATGGCAAGGAGACGTATTCCATCTTATGCAGGATTGCAGGTGGGTTTCCATTTGGGTCTTGGTCTCCCTATACGGGTTCTTTGCCCTCCAGAGGGCCACATTGGCACTTATAGGGTGAGTGTTGAGATCCATGGGCCTCCACCATAGCAGAGAGTACTTCATGGATCCCCAACATCACTCATTTTTTGCTTGTGTTCCACCTTTTGGACGAGGATGATGCACCTAGTTCACCATGTCGAATCGACTCCACAGTTGCACCATACACTTGGCAGATGTCCCAGGGCCCGGAGGATCTCTCCCGTTGCAGAGGGAGGGCTTATGTCATCATTCTAGCCCTTGCAGATGTTTACATGCATCTTCGATCCATTTGGAGACCCATGAGGATATCCTCTATGCCCCTTCACCCACTTGGGGGCGCCGCAGGTTCTTGCTTGGAAAACAAGGGTCCAACCCCTTGTTCACTATGTTTGGAGTCCATTTCTACATCATGACACTGCTTGGACTTCATTAGGCCTCCTCAAAGGCCCAACAACTCACTTTCTTCATCATTCGATTCTCTTGAGAGGCTTCTTAGTATGTTATTGAGCTATTTGGTGGGCTTGTCACCAAAAGTATTGTTACTATGCACATTATTTTATTTTAGGGGCTCAATTAGGCCAATTTAGTTAAATCAAATTCATTAGAGAGTGTATAAATAAAAGTGAGATGATTCATTTTCATCATCATCACTTAGATTGGGTTATCTCCTCTTGTGAGAATTTCACTATCCTTCTTGGAGGACGAGTTTGGATGAATGGATGAACTTTGATGTTTAGATCTTTTTCATTTTGTCTTGGAGCTTCTCTATAGGCATATCTTGATGATTGGATATACTCTTTCTTACATGTAAGTTCTCTTTTAATGCTATTTTTGTTATTTACTTTTGTGACATGCATGTTGCTCAGATTTTCGCTATACTAAGCTGAATTTTTTTTGCTTTTCTTATACGAAAAGGTAGGAATTTGATCTTTTATAGCTTTGCATCATATCATGGGCCATGTATGAATGAGGGAATGTTCCTAAAGATAGTTTGTGTAAAATTTATCTTGAAAAGTCATCAAATACTGCAACTCGAAGTGTAAAGTCCTTGAAGCTGCTTTTATCATGTCCTAATTCCATGTGAAGTTGTTTAAAGGCCTCCTTAACTGAGTGAACCTATTCCAAGCTATAAATTCACCTTGATTCCATCTCTCCCAAAGGATTAGGCATTGATCTTTCCATATTGATCCTTCCATATGTGATCATATTTAAAGCTTATTTCTCCCACCTTCTTCTCCTCTCTAGCCCTAACCAGTGTTGCGAAAATCGCGATAACAATAAAAAATTGCGAGTTTTTCAAAATGTTGATATTATCGCCCGATTACTACGTAGTCTTTTTTTCCAAAAAATCGGTGAAAAAATCGCGCTAACTTCAAAAAATCGCGATAATTTTGAAGTTATCACGATTCAATGGGAAGTTATTGTGGGGGTGGCAGACAACGCATTTTTAAAAGGGAAAACATGATTTTTTTTGTCATTTTGAACAGAGAGCGACATGGATTGAGAGTTGAGGAGGAGAGGAACTCTGGAAGGCGTCTACTAGGGCAAAGGACGAGGAAGCTTGGAGATTTTAGCATCCCAAGCAAAAAAACTTCGTCTTTGGATCAAATTTCTCCAACAAACCGTGATTTCCAGGTATGGGCATCAAATTTGGTCATTTTGTTTTGTTTTTTTTTCTTATTTTTGCTTGGGTTTCTATAACACATTGTTTATTAAAGATTTTTGAGTGGATTTGATGGTGTTTTTTCCATTTTTGTTGCATAAAGTGGAGAGAGTTCATTTTGCATTGAGTTGAGGTTTTTTTTGTTTGTTAAATTGTAAAAAATTCAATGTGTTGTGTCATGTATGTATTTTTTTTTAATTTTTGTAACTTGTAATTCTTATTGTGCCATAGATTCAACTTCAAAGTTCAAACTTCATCTTACATTAAAGCTCAAGAGTTCAACCAAGTTACAAACATGCCAAGGAAATTGGACCCTCTGTGGGAACTTGGTGAACCTGATGAAGGGTTTGATAGATTGAATTTGTCTTGCAAGTTGTGTGGGCAGCATATGTCAGGGGAGTTTATAGATTGAAGTATCACCTTGCACAAATCTCTGGACATGATGTAGGGCCTTTGAAAGTACAAATGTGGAAATTATCCGAAGAGCCATGAAATCATTGGAAGAATTAGAGCAAGAGAGAGTAGCCAAAGCAAAAGTGAAGAAGCAACTAGCAGGGAGGGTGTTAAGCTCAGGTGAATATGGAAGTGGCACTGGTTCTACTTCAGCATCAATGTCTACAACCAACCCTGTAGCTGCCTCATCATTTTTTGTTCCTAGAACCACGGTTGGTTCACAACCATTTATCACTTCAATGCTTAAAAAAAAGGAGAAAAGACAAGCTGACAAGTTGTTGGGAAAGTTTCTCCTTTGGAGTGATATTCCTTTCAGCGTTGCAAGGAATAATCCATTTTTCCAGTATGCTTTGATGCTATCGCAATTGTTGGCCCAGGGTACAAAATCCCTTCTTATGATGACTTTAGAGGCCGCATTTTTCAAGATGAAAAGGTTGACTGCACCAAAAGATTGGAGGTGTTTAGGGCATCATGGGCACAAACAGGATGCACTGTGATGTTAGATGGTTGGACCGACCAAAAGGGGAGAACCCTTATAAACTTCTTGGTTAGTTGTCCCAAAGGGACAATGTTTATGAAATTTGTTGATGCATATTCACATATCAAAGATGCAAAAACTTTATGTGCTTTGCTGGATGTGTTTATTTTGGAGGTGGGTGCAGAACATGTTGTCAAAGTCATAACAGACAATGCTGCAAATTATGTTGCTGCTGGTAGGATGCTTATGGAGAGGCATCCTACTTTATTTTGGACACCTTGTGTTGCACATTGTATTGATTTGATGTTGGAGGACGTGGAAAAAATTTCATTTGTCAAAGATATTGTTGACTCATAAAAAAGCATTACAAAATTTATGTATAATCATGCATCTGTGCTTAGCTTGATGAGAAAATTCACCAACAACAAGGAGTTGGTCCGCCCTGCCATTACATGGTTTGCCACCAGTTTCATATCTCTTCAATCCCTCTTGAATTCTATGTGGGATGTGAAGAGAACGTTTTTCAGATTAGTGGCGTGATTTGATAGTAAGCCGCAAACCGAAGGGAGAGGTCGTATGCAGATTAGTTTCATACCAAGAAGACTTCTGGGCAGGAGTGCAGGAGCTGTGCACCGTTACTGAACCTTTGGTAAAGGTTTTTCGATTAGTTGATAGTAAGAAGCCCGCAATGGGCTATTTGTATGAGGCCATGGACAAGGCCAAAGAATCCATTCAGTTCTACTGTGATTGTAAGGGAGATGAGGGGTTTCAAAAACAACTCCTCCTATGGGAAGTGATTGATGAACGATGAAACAACACACTCCATCGTCCCATTAATGCTTCAGGGATCTACCTGAACCTCGCATTTTCTTACCCATCTGGGTTTGTATTTGATGCTGAGATCATGGATGGATTCTTAACCTGTGTTCAGAGGATGGTGTGATCTCCAACAAAACGTGCAAAAATCTACAAAGAAATGGAGATATATAGGATGGCAGGTGGCACATTTGGCTTTGAGATGGCTGTGATTGATAGGACAACTAAAATTCCAGGTATTTTTTAGTTTGTTTCAAATTTCATTGTCTCTTTAAGTTCATAACTTCATACTTTGCTTCAACTTTCAAATTTTATTTTTATTTCTTATGTTTATTTTATTTGTAATTTTGTTGTAGATACATGGTGGAGAACCTATGGTGCTAGAGTACCCCATCTGCAAAAGCTTGCCATCTGAATCTTCAACTAAACATGTAGCTCTTCATGATGCGAGCGCAACGGGAGTGTATTTGAAAAAATACACAACAAGAAGCGCAATAGGTTAAACTTAAAACTTAAAATATTGCAAATTTCCAATTAATTTTTTGAATTCATGAAACAATATTTTTTTATAATTATTATTTTATGATTTTTGTACAGGTTGGAGTCCCAGCGACTTAATGACATGGTCTACGCCTACTACAATCTTCGATTGTGGGTGAGACAACTTGAGAGGATACCTGATATGGAGGCTATCTCATTGGATGGGATTGACACCATTGCTGCATAGAGGGTTGAGGGCGAGAGGCCTCTCATGGAGTCTGCCGATGATTGGTTAGAGCAGGAGGTAGTGGAAGGCATAGAGGGGGAGGAGGAGGAGGAGGAGGAGGTGACACCACCTACCTAGGCTACTCCTGCCACTAGTAGAAGATGTGGTCTACCTCCTCTAGCTCCTACTTTTTCAGGTTCTAGAGCACAACAAAGTCCACTGCCAATTCCACTGACATCTACATCTAGAGGGAAAGAGAAAGCTATTGCATTTTCTCGCAAGAGGGGCAGAGGAAATTAGTAGTATTAGACTTTAGTTATTTGGTTCATTTCATTGTATATGAAATTATGACTCATGATATGAGATACAATATTATATTTTTTGTTGATATTTTGAGGCTGAGTTGGGACTCGGGAGTTAGGACTTACTATTCAGGACATGATTCACTATTATGTGTGATGTAGCACTAGAAATGATATTACACATCTTATATATTAGGTCTTTTATCATATTTATGTGTCAATATATTTATTTTATGTTGTAGATGCTTTAGATATTAAAAAAATTGAAAAAAAATGAATATTTTTGTATTTTACTATTTTTTCCCGATTATTTCCTGATTTTTATGATTTTTTCTGATTTTTTCCCGATTATTTCCCTCCCAGATATTACCCTGATAATGATTTTTGCAACATTGCTTTTGAGACTAGGGGTTTCCTTAACAAAGAATATTCCCAAACCTCATCTTCAAAAGCCCTCTTAGTCCTTTCTAGAGAGCCCATCACCTTGCTTCGAAAGCAAACAACCTATTTAATTGACTCTCTCTTGCGAATAGGCTTAGGAATCACTTCCTAATCTTATCATTGACTATATATTTTCTAGTGATTCCTCACATAGCGGGACTGCTCCCATCGATGAAATTCTGTAAAGAGAAGGGAGCCTTAGCTGAGATAACAGTGGGCTATCACTCCATTGTTTCCCTCAACCTAGTAGTGTCTCTATAGGATGCCCTCCTAGGACCCCTGCTAGTTTGAGCGGTAACAAGTACCATAAATAGGATCATTGTCAAAATGATGGTCGTTGAATTCCATTTTCCCTTACAAATGTCAACCTCAAGGGAAGCAATAATGTCCACATTCTCTAGGTCTTCATGGAGCACATTATTCAACATCTTGTCTTGAATGAGAGGCCCAAGTTTTTCAGGTTCATCATCATGGGCCGGGCTTCCATGAGACTTTCATCTTTATTGTTATCATATCCAATTCCCCAATCTGCAACCCAAAAGTCATCCATATATGCCTCATAAACTTTATTGACATGATCTTCCTTAGAATCATCCCATTCTTTATTATTCAGCAAGGAAAGCTTCTCTTCCTTCTCCTTTTCTTGAACAACATCACATAAAATGTTTACTACATAGTTTTGGTGATAAAGTTCTAGGAGAAGGGCGTCTGTAGGATGCTCTTCATATTCACGTTTCATCTCATAGAGCTTTCCTTCTTGCTTGCAAAAAAGGAAGAGGAGATCCTTGCCTTCACATTCCACTCTCAACTTTCTGCAGGATCTCTCATATTCATCCATTCTTTCCTCCAACAATTGGAGGATTTTGAGATCTAGATACTCTTCATCATCCTCATAACATTCTTCTTGAGTGTAGTCCTTGAGGTCCTCATCAATGCTCTCATCCTGATGATTGAGGTCAACTTCTCTTTTGAAGTTGTCGGCAGGTGTGTCATCTTGGAAAATGGGACATCTAAATTCATCTTTTTCGTTAGTTTGATGTTGATTAGACCATTCTTTCATGAATATATCTTCAAATTGCTCGAAGTCGAAGGTACTCCTTGGAGGTAAGTTAATATACCAATCCCAAGCATCTCATTTCAATGTGAATGCAAATAGTATTATAACAATATCTTCTATGTCTTGTTGATACACAATAAAATGGTTATAGAATCTAGAAGAAATCTGCCATAGAAAATCACCCACATGCTTCTTTGTACTATTAGGAACACTTCCATCAAACTTAGGCAGCCACTCATGGTGTTTATCAGGCAATTGACTAAGGGGATCATGGTATGCATCAAATTTTAATGGTTTGAATGAAGTGGATTTATGATAATCAATGGCACAATCACCCTCTTTATTGTCTTTGGACATTTGTCTAATTTTTGCATATTAATTCAAAGAGGAGTGACCAGGGTGAATTGAAAATGCCTTGAGAGATTCTTGCTTCACCTTACAAGCATCGATTTTGATGTTCAATGAAGAAAAAGGGCTTCGTTCTTCCAATGGAGTCACCAAAATAGGATCTATGTTGTCATTGAAAGAACCACCTCTTTAAATATGGTCAGGGAGGGAGACTTGCTTCCTCCCCAGCAACGATGCCAAAAACGTTACCACACAATCTAGTAGGGCCCTAGGAGGGGAAACCTAAGGGACAACTACTAGCATAAGTGACAACAATGGGACAATGATCCATTGTCACCTTAATCAACTTCCCCTTCTCTTTACGGACTTTCACCGATGGGAGGAGTCTCGGTAGGTAGGAGATCACTTGAAATGGATACGTCAATAAATAGGGACTAAGTGATTTCGCAAGGCCTATTCAAGGAGAGACACAACAAAGGCTCAATGCTTCAAAGAAGCTAACACGCTTTCCAAGAAGGACCTTGGGGGGAGAATACCAAGACTAAGGGTTTGAGATATGCAATGGTAATATGTATTCCTAAGGTCAAGACTTTAGGGTACAAGGTAGGACCTCTCAAAGGAGCTCTATGTGATGCTTTAACACCACTAAAAGGCTCTTCACTCTCTTTGAAAGACATAAGAAAGGTTTGTGCGAGACCTAGGGTTTATGAATAAGCATGGGAAGAAATACCTCCAAGGTATTCGCTAGGTCAAGGTGAGGGAGGAGAAAGGGCTTCTTATGATTTATTCCAATGAATACTAAGCACATACAACCCTCAAAGAAGTCCCCAAGGTGAGAAAGAAAGACCTACGTTTTCCCTCTTAGAGTGGCACCTAAGGTGAGAGATTTAATAGATGAAACTCGAGTGGATGCCCACCAAACTTGGAGCATAGGTAGAATAGACCCCAAGCTTGATGTGTGGACCCTCGGATTCCTGAAAATACGCCTCCCTAAAATTTCGCTACGAGCCCTAGATTTCCGCCCTACCTTTAGGGGACCAAAATTTAGGAGGAGAAAATATGGGGAAGAGAAGAGTTTATCACCAAACTTCTTGGACTAGTGCCTAGTCCTTTGGGCTATGAAGTCTTAGATGATTTAAAATTGGCCAAAACCGTCCTTAAGGAGGCTAAAGATTGATGTCCTAGCAACCAACTTTTAACATTTACCCACTCAAGAATTATGGAGTTTTATGGAAGAAAGACAAAATTTCATCCGCTAGGAACATTCATCATTTGCCAAAAAATGAGTAACATATGCCATTGCCAACCAACCAAGAAGCTTTTTGTTACCACTCAAACTAGTAGGGGTCCTATGAGGGGATCCTATAGAGCAACTACTAAGTCAAGGGCAACAATGGAGCGATAGCCCATTGTCACCTCAGCTAAGGCTCCCTGCTCTTTACAAACTTTCACCAATGGGAGGAGACCTGGTATAAGAGGAATCACAAGGAAGGATGAATCTATGAAAGGATAAGAAGTGATTCCCAAGGCCTATTCACAAGAGAGACTCAATTAGATAGCTTGCTTGCTTCAAAAGCAAGGTGGTGGGCTCTCTAGGAAGGGCTAAAGGGATTCTCGAGGCTAGGGTTTGGGAATATATTTTGTCAAGATGATTCCTAGACCGGAGAATCCTTGTGGAGAATTGGCCTTTATGTGATCTTTGTGAAATTAGAGTTATAAAGTTGCGGGACCACAAAGGACCAAGTGGACCTAGAATTAGGTCAAGGGTATGGAGTTGATCAACCAAGGAGGGGCTTGACCTAATTATGGAAGAGAAGAGGATCAAAGGACAAATTTTCTTTGAATATTGAAATGCAATGATCCAAATGAGGATAGTAACCCAAATTAGCGTAGGGAGAGAAATGGTCCTTGAGCTAGAGCTTGCAATATCTTGAGATTTCATTGTCGAATTGTGCTCAAATTTAGAGGACCTATTTAGAAGACTCCATATCAGTTTTGGACCAATTTTCAAGGTATTTGGATGGCTATAAAGGATTTCGCTTGATTCCCTATGTGACCCCTAGGGTTAGGCCTAGAATTTGAAAAAATGAAGAAAAAAGAGGTAAATTTGACCACCAAAGGGATACGAGGATTAGTGCCTTATTGCTTCGGCTTAATGGAGTCAAGATACACATGGATCAAGAATTTTCGTGAGCTAAGGAGCCCTAATTGATCTTTGCTAGCCTCTCTAAAGGCATCAACAAGGTCAATAGGGATTTATACTTCAAACTTGCCCAAGAGATGAAGTTTTGAGGCTTAAAACCTATTAGGTGCCTCTAGGAGCATTCACCCACTCTTTTCAAGTACAACATATGCATTAAATAAATTATTCAAGGTTCCCAGAAGAATTTTGCATTTACTTTAACCCATATAAGAAAACTGATAACCATAATGTAAACTAGTAAAATAACAAGAATAACATCAAAATTCGACTTACATGAGAGAGAGAGAGTATATCTGTTCATCAACTTCGAATTAGAAAGAAGCTCCAAAAACAATATCGAAAATCTAAACATCATAGTGCATCAAGAAAGCTCCAAAAAGTTTACCCAGCGAAAAGTGTGAAAATCTCTTAAGAGATACCAATCCAATCCAAGTGACGATGAGAGAAATGAATCACCTCTCACCTATTTATACAACTCAAAAGGGGATTTAATTTTCCCAATTAGCCTTGTTGACCACTATGTGTCAACTATCCATAGCAGTACACCCCCTTTTCTTCGCAAAAGGGATAGCGCTTGATCGACGTGTTCATGCCATTCGACAGTCATCGTTGACCTGATCATGTTATGTTGTAAACCCAGTCTGCATGTGTGAATTGTAAATAATCTTAGCAGAGTTGAGTCATGTATGTAAATTGCCTAGGTGGTCCTAATTTTCTAGTGATAATCTACGTTCCGGAAGGTTTTTTGTCTCACCGATCCATGATCGGCAGAGTTTTCCTTCAGCCTAACCCCAAAGCTGGAATGAATTTTGTCATTAGAATCTTATAGGAATCCTAGTGTGTTGATCTGCTAGATTATATTTGGTCGCAGAACTGGGTGGTCTATGAGGGTCTATGTCAAATGGGTTTTCCCCCTTGAAATGTAAAATTGTAAAAGTCATGATGTAATGTGTCTTGAGGTTTAGAAAATGTTTTAATCCCCTCATAAGTCCTAAGTCCTAGGTCCTAGGTGATTTTTCCAAAGGCTAAGTTCAAGGATCCATTAAAAAAAATAAAATTAAATTAAAAAATTTAAATTAAAAAATTAAAAAATAATAATAAAATAATAAAAACTTAAAAATAATAAAATAATAATATTTTTGAGTAAATAAATGCAGAATTTCAATTTTTAATGCCTTAAAAAATTCGACGGATAAGATTAAGAGATATCTTGATCCTCATCAACGGTCGAGATCATTTTGACGTGGATCACTCGAACTAGCTATTGGGAATTTTTCCTTTAAATAGGGTGCTAGGGGTCATTTGAGATCAGATTAGATCTGAGAGTCTGGTGCTAAAGAAAGCTCTTGTAGTTAGTTTTGTGCAATAAAGAAAGACTTTGGGGTTAAAAGCCTTGCTGGTGTTACTCTTCTGGAAATGCTGTAAGATTGTTTTATTTTTCTACATAATTTTATTTTCAGCCATTGATGATAGCTTAATGAAGATTGATCTAGGCACAGGTATCTTGTCTAATCTTTGGGGTTTGAATGATAGTTTAGATTCTGAAATATAGTGGCAGGTATCTCCATTTGATCGGGGTTTCACTATTGTTTTCTCCCTCTATGTTAATGGTTGATTTTAAGTTGTGCAAGAAATCCTTTTTTCAGATTACCGGGCGTTAGGGGAAGTTCTCGGCTAAACCAGCCAACTCCCGGATTGTGTTTTCTGAAAGAGCCCAGCCAGTTCTTGATCCGGGGCTAATCATTCGAAATATTTTTATGAATGCATGCAGGGTTTTCTGAAGCATCTTACATTAAACTTATACTCTGAAAATATCACTGTGGATTATTGACAAATCTGGCTGATAAAGAATCAAAAATCTGTAAATACTGTAAATTTTTTTTAGCTGGGTTTTAGGTTTTTATCCTTGCACATATTATTTTTGGGTGTTTTTTCATTACAGGTTGCAAGGTTTTCTGGAGATTTTCGAGGGTTTATCCAAGCTGTTTTGCTGTCCAAGGGTTTCAATTTCAGTTGTTTTCAGATCTGGAGGGTTTTATTGCAGGGAGAAAGTTCTCGAACATTTTTTTTTATGAACTGGGTAAAACCCTTGCTGCTTACCATACAGCCAACTTCAAATCCAATCTGCGTTTACTTCTCTTCACTTCACCATCTTTCAGTTCTCCCACGCTGCCACGTTTTCTCTCAATTTTTCAACGCAAGCCTCCCCACGCAGCCATATCCATCATAGCTGCTCCGTCGTGCAGGTTTACGTTTCCTTCTCCACGCCAAACAGCAGTCACCTCCACGCTGCATCCTCTCAAAATCACTCACGCTACCTGTCTGCGTGTTTCCTACCTCCATTCCTGCCCCACGTCTTCTTTTCCCACCTATGCAGCCTTCAAAATCACTTCCCCCACGTCCAACCTGCAGCATATTCACGCAAAGTCCTGTTGCCTCTCCTAAACTATCACGCAGCTGCTATTTCGACCTCTCATCGCTGCCATTCAACGCTTTAAAAAAACTGTGTCTTTACTCCTCCACGCAGTCTTCACGCCGTCTTCTCGTTTGAAGCTTTTCCCATCCATCATATCCCGCAGATTTTACATAGCTCCTCATCGAATCTACCAGACCTGCGTGCTGAGAGAATCAAGTGGTCACCCCATCTGCAATCGTTCGAAAGTCTTCTTTCCCTGCCCGCCGTCGAAGAGCATTCCGCCATTGAACAGTAAGAACGCATTTTTGTATACGGGTCAGGTAACGATTCAAAGTTTTTTTTTTGTGGGCACTGGATAATTTCTTCAAGACCTGCATGCTGTGTCCTCGTCCCATCTGCATCTTCTCTGCCCGCCGTCGAAGATCATTCCGCCGTCGATCGCACAGTAAGAGCGTGATTTTGGTATATACATGCATTTGACATATTGGTTAGTATAGTTAGAGCGTTCCTTTTTCTTTTTTTTAATTGTGTATTTTTTTATGAAGGGAGCGTTTAACATTTCAAGCGTTAGTTTAGTTTACATTTTAGAATTAATTAGTTTTGTGTGGTTTGATTTTTGGCTTTAAGAATAACATTTAGAAATATAAAAAGTATAAAATATAAAAAAATCCCGTTTTAGATTTTTAGTTAGGGTTTTAGTTTTATTTTTTAGGACTTTAGTTTTAGTTTAAATTTTAATTTTAAGTTATATTATAAAACTTTCAAAATTCCTAAAAATTTTCTTTTCTTATAGTTTAAGCTTTAGACTTTAATTTAATTTTGATTTTTTTTTAGATTAGATTTTATTTTTTCGTTTTTGCTAGCTTTGTTTCATTCTGAGTATTAAAAAATCATAATTTTTTTTTTAAATAAATAAAAATTTATAAAAATTGTAAAATTATAAAAAGGGAGTTTCTTTTCTTTTAAAGTGTAGATTTAGATTTTTAAGTTTCATTTAGTTTTAATTTTTGTTTGAAAAAATTGTAAAAAATATTTTGGAAATTTTTGCCGAATTCAGTATTAGCTCAGGGATTTCACGTTTTATTTTCTCTGCTAAGGCTAAAATTTTGATGTGGAATTAATGTTTATCATTTTATGAGATTTAGCATGCTTGAATGATCATTTTGAAGATTAGCTACATGAATGAGATATCTGGTTAGCGTTTAAAATTACATGGTTGTGTATCGAAATTGTATCTTTTTCGCAATTTTAAATTGTTGGAGTATCATTAAGCCGTTAAGCATTTTCTTGCATCTTCGCTCAGGATTTTTGATCATAAATGATTGCTCTACATGGTTTACAATTCTGCAACATTTAGTAAGTAATCATTTAAGCATTAACTTCATAAGGCAGTGGTCTATTAAGCTTAACAAAATCAATTTAGTGCTTGTTTTTTCGTGTCTCCCAACCCAACTTGTTCACGTTGGTCATCCATTTTCCTATAGGGTCTACCCCCCTTAGCCGCGAGAGACATGCTTAAACGGAGAGATCAGGGATCAGGGTGACAGCCCCCGGTCTGAGCGTTGTCGTGACAATCTGTGCGACAACAAGCCTAATTTAGCCCCAAATAATAAAATAATACATAAAAATGACATGACTTAGTGACAAGCCCACCAAGATAGCCCAGTAATACAAAGAATATACTCTCAAGAGGGAAAAATAATGAATAGGATGAGTCGTTGGGCCATTGAGAAGGCCTAATGAAGGCCAAAGCGTGCCATGGTGAGGGAATGGACTCTAAACATAGTGGAAAAGGGGTTGGCCCCTTGTTTTCCAAGCAAGTCATTGTGGTGCTCCCAAGTGGGTGTGGGGGCATTGAGACATCCTCATGGATCTCCAAGTGGATCGATAATGTCTGTCAACCATCTATAAGGAATAGGATGATGACATAAACCCTCCCTTTGTCTCTTGTAGTGAAACACATCGTCATTTATGGTGGTCTAGGTGCATCATCCTCATCCAAAAGGTGGAACACGAGCATTCACTGAATGGTGATGGGGATCCATGAAGTAACCTCTCCTATGGTGGAGGCCCATGGCTCTCAACGCTCACCCTACACATGAGTTTCCTCGACCTTCGGTTTTCCACCCTTCTTCATATGCCTTTTTCCTTTGATTGATTTTTCTTCGTAACTGCTCGGGGCTCTTAGCATTAGAGCATGATGTGTAGGATATAGTAGTAGGTACTCTTGTCGCCTGGATTGTACAAGCACCGCAACAATGCTCAGGACGGGTGCTGTCACTTTGATCCCTGCCCATTCCGTTCCAGTTGTCTCCCAACAGCAAGTTATGGGGGTAGTCCCTATGGAATGAAGTGAAGGAAAGCAAGTTGAGAATCAACTTACTTGGGATACACGGATGAGTGGCCTAGCCACGTGGTTGAATTTAAGCAAGATTATTGATTAAATTAGATTTTTCTATTATGAGACCAGTGCTTTAATAGAGTCACAATTTTTTTCTTTTTATGAATTGAAACCAAATGACCGGATGGACATCTGCTGCTTGAATGATTGACTAACCTATATGATGTGCAAATCCTAGGACCTGTGTGAGATGTAGTGATCTTTGTAAATTTTAGTTAAATGCCTAGTATAAGTGTAACCTTCCTTTAATTGTTTTGAAGCTAGGCTTCGAGTTAGGTTGTGGGAAGGACGCTAATAGGAAGCAGACTAGGGCCTGATTAACAATACCTTCTGTTAGGCTTTTATCACCCGATGCCTCCGGCGATGCAGAGAATGTGGCTCTAATGACTGCAAGGTCACTATGTGATTCAGAAATTTCAGAACTGATAAATTAATTACAACAGTAAGTTAGTTATAGATCAACAAGCTAAAAATATTGAATATGCTGCCCCAAGTGTCTAAAGATAGTACGTTTTTGCCGGGAAACGAAAATTCAAAATTTTTAGTTCCTATCAAGTATATGCTTCACAAATATTTCAGATTTGAATTTCACAGTTATGCAGTAAATTCCAGCAAGCTAAAATGTAGATCTAGGTCAAATTAGAGATATCTAAGTGGCCGAAATTTGTGAAAACTTAGATTTTGCAATTTTAATCAATTTTGACCAATTAGAATATGATTTTAGGGCTTAGAAATTAATGATTTAACTGTTGTAATGAAACTGAAGCAAAATAAGGGTTTGGAGGTCAAAGCCCAAGGCCTTGAAGATCCCGCCATTGAAATTCGTTGAAACTTTGGGATTACTTTGCCACTTGCGAGATATGAATTTTGATACCTTAATCCTGCAAAATCGCCAAGTATTTAGCTTTAAAACTTCAGATTAGAGTTTCAGGTCAATTTTTGGGCAAAAGAGGCCAAAAACTAGAGAACAAGGTCATGGGAAGCGAATTTGCGGGGACAAATGGGCTAGGATGATAGATCGAGACACAAGGATGGAGAAATGGCCAAGAAGGGCCTACGCTTTGCCCAGTGAGGCTAGCGTTTGGGAAATAAGGGCTAAGGCCAAGGCCTAAAGGCTCCTCAAGGGAGCCGCAAACCCTTAGAGGGATGTGGCCAAGGAAGAGGAGGGAGGGCCGAGGGAGGAGGGCCGAGTGAAAGAGGGCAAGCCGAGAAGGCTAGTAGAGGAAGACACAAGGGAAAGAGGCTGAGAGGAGGGAAGCCGAGAGGAGGAGGGGCTAACGGATAGCCTAGGATGGCCGAGGAGAAGAGGAAGAGGGAGGTCGAAGCCTCAAAAACCCCACGAAAAGGCCTAGAGAGGCCCTAAACCAAGACGCAGAGGGTAGATGGAGAGACGTTGAGGCTAAGGAGGGAAGAATTGGGGCTAAAAGCCCTGAAAAATTTGAAACCCTCACTCCAAAGTTTTTTATGCTTCAACTCTTAGATTTTCTGAAAATTCTTCTGTGGAAACCCTGCAAAAAAATTCCAAGAGACTAGACCTCACCTTCAAGGGCCTAGATCTAGCTCTTCTTCCACTTAACTCCTTGATCTAACCTGAAAAAATGAAAATAGAGACACCCAAACCCCAAATATATACAAAATAAATCTAAAACCCCAACCCAAGTTAGAAAAATAAATTACAATTTAAATTTACAATTTTATTTACAAAATATACATGGGTTTTTAAATGGATTTTGAGAAAATAATTTTTATAATATTTTTTACTTGAAAGAATGGCTAAAATGCTTTAGAAAAATTAATGATCACTATAGCCCAAGCGAAGATTAAATCCACCATATAAAAACTAGAGATCCAAGCAAAGTAACCCTTGCCCACAATCTGTGAACTTGGAGACCAAGGATCGAGTACCTGCAAACACTATGTATTATCTCAAAATAATAATCATAAAGCACCACATAGGAAGCCCGTAGTCAATACATACCACAGATCAACGAAACAAGAACACCTCGAGTTGCACCCCAAAGTCTTTTATTATGGTAGAAAAAATAGTTCCCAGCGGGACAATAGTTTACACAATGCTTCAGCAACAATTCTAGCCAGAGATCAAGATGACTAAAGACTCAAATGACTTCAATTTATAGATAAATCCTCCAAATGGAAAAATAACGGCTAGTTTCTTTGATCCCTGTCAAAATAATCTTGGTCGTTGATAAATGCTTAAAGATTTTTTAAACTTGGCCCTTGATTTCTTACTTTTGAGGAATTTTCAAATTTATCATTTAATTCCATTTTAATTAGTTCAAAATTAATATTAATTTCCTCAAAATATTGATTTTGACTTAACCACCAAATTCCAAGGGTCCAAATTTTCTTGAAAAATACAATATTCCCTTAGTGGAGGACCTTTAAAAATTGATTCTTTCAAGACCCACGAATTTTTCCATTTGGAGAACTTATTTTCCTAGATAATTTAATTTTGACTCTAATTAATTAATTTTCTGCCTTAGGATTTAATTTTGTTTTTCCAGAAAAATTAATTAATTTACACGAGGGGATTAATTATTTTTCCAACCCTCTAATACATATGATTTTTTCATTTAAAGACTCAAAGAGGGAATACACATTCGTCTTAGACCCCCAAGACACATAACCCATTTGCGACTTAATATGATCTAGTAAACCAAGTGATTTGTAATAAAATAATTTAGCCAATTAGTTTAAATTATACCCAAACTACTTTTACATCAGACTCGACTAAAACACTAGGACTCACCTAATAATTCGAAAATAAATTCCACCCTAACTTTGGGGGTTTAAGATAGAGGGAAAAAACTCTTCTGATTAGCCATGTCGAAAAACACAGGTAATCAATGAGGTTGAAAAACCTCCTAGGATGGAATTTGTCATCAAATTATAGGCTTACCTAGGTTGTTACATAGACTCATGGTTTTACTAAGACCATTTACAATATATAACTTGTAGAATGGGATGATTATGATGCACAGACTGTTGATATGTGATCCAATCCTTGTTGAAAAAGTTAGTACTTCCGTTTCCTTGGAATTTTGACGAGTTGAGTGCAACAGGAACCCCCTTTTAAGGTGGGGCATTTCGTTGCCCACCAGGGGTTGGGACAATCACGAGTTCCTTAATGTGGAGGGGGCTCATCTAGGGTTCATAGGAACCAGGCTAATGGCCATAAATAAGGGATAGAGCTCATATTTGGCTTTTTCCCACGTGCTAAATTTGTATGTCCCGACCATCTTTTGCATTTTGTTGTACATTGCCTGTTGAGAGTGGCCAAATTATGCTTTTTCTTCTCTTTATAGCTACATCAACCTTTGGGGCATTGTTTCAGGCCCGACCCAAGGTGTGGACAAGGGGAGGGGGAGGCCAACCCTATGTGGACTCAGTGGACACATGTGGACCCAGATGGGAAAACTGATAAATGGGGCTAGAATGAGCAGAAGAGAGTGATGTATATGGTGTCGGGAAATGGGACCACGCAACCAAATTGAAGACTTTCCATGTAGTTCCAACCCTAAAGCTAATGGCCAGTAAAGGAGATTCCACAGGACTAGGATACAAGGGTAACCGCCAAATCGAGCAGAGGAGACAAGAGTACATACCTAGCCTACTCTTTCTCCCCACCAATCCATGCCCAAAAGTATCCATGATAAGTAAGGAAAATTACTCAACTATACCATTGTAATGCCATACCTTCAGTGTCGGGAGGCCCATCTTCAAATATATGATCATAATAGATGGGCGAGGGACCACATGGCTAGATCAGGTGGTAGAGATAATGGCATATCAAGCTATCTGGTGGCTACAAGGGGCTGCTGGCTGCCAGCTGAGGACCATGTAGGAGAAAAAAATTCTTGTGCATAATCTGCAAATAATATGTCCTTGGTGACAAGCCCGCCAAGTAGCTCATAAACTGAAGAATAAGCCATCCAAAAGTGTGTCAAAATGATGAAATCATGGTGTAAAAGGGTCATTGGAGTGCCTCACTACGTCCTCAAGTTGCCATAATGAGAGTGAGGGCTCCATGAATGATAGACAAGGGGGTGGTCCCTTCTTCTCCAAGTAAATCATCATGTGGTGCTCCAAAGTGGCTTTGGGGCACAAGTAATGGTTTCATCGGTCTCCTGATGAAAGATAAGCCTGTAGACTGCTCCAAATGAGGGCACGAAAGATGGTGCTTTCCCTCCTATGTCTCAAGGATGAGACAAACCTTCTATGGGCCTTGGATTAGCTGTCAAACCTTATATATACTACTAAGCCGGTTGGGGGCACTGCGGGTCCAAGTGCATCATCTCGCATATAATGTGGGGCAATGAAAAAGTTGTTGAAGGTGTTGAGGCTTCCCATGGCATAAGATAATGCATTGGAACATAATGGAACCCATGGCTCCCAACGCATTCCCTATAAGTGTTGGTGTGATCCTTTGGTGGGCTTGGGCCCCAGTTAAGTTGCCCAACCCATGATGAAACCACCTGCCAATCCTATATAGGATCCAATGTGTCTCCTCACCTTCAAATACAATAATTCATTAGCGCAATTGAGTGAATAAGCTTGTTAATAAAGGGCATACATGAGACTTCATAGTGGATTTCCCTTCCAAATTTGGGCTTTGATTTGTAATGATGTTACCTCCCTAGGTAAGAGTAATTAATGAACAATCCTATTAAGTGTTCCCAGCCCCTAAAGGGAAGGACATGTCCAAGTTACATCCTTCAAATGGTAGGTGTCATGTGGAGAATGATGAGGTGGATGGGGACTCAGGGGTCTCAAGGTCAAATTCCATGGGCTCAAGGGTGTTAATGACGATGGATCTCCACATATTTGGATGGAAGAATGTTGGAGGGAGAAATCGTGTTGCATGAGTTACCCAGACCTTTGTTTTCCCACCCTTCTTCATTTTCCTTTTGTCTTTCACTGATTTATTTTATTTTGTTTCTCAGGGCTGTAGGGGATGAAAGCATGATGTGTATGATATAGCAACGTTATCAAAACTGGACCGAAACTGGTGGAACCGGCCGGTTCGCCCGGTTTTGGCCCAAAACTGGTCTGAATCAGGGCTCCAAACCAAACCGGCCAGTTCAGGACCAATTTTGTTCTGGTTATCCTTTCGCAGGTCAGTGTAAAAAAAATTGCCCCTTTTTTTTTTCAATTGGTTGGCCCACTTCTAATTCTCCCCTAGGCTAGCCTTAATATTTAAGCCTATGGTCCTCAGCCTAATATTCAAGCCCGTGGTCCTATTATTGCTATGCATTTCATGGTTTCTGTACTTTTACTTAAATTTTTAACATTACCATGAAATGACTTGGGTTGTTTGAGAGTGGTTCCAACCTCATTGGATTTCATATGGAGAAAGTAGAATTTTAGATTTCACTCAAAATCCAGCAGACATAACAATTTTTCAGGATATCAGGATTGCGGGTATTGCAATATTTCCATTGGATTTTGTCATGTATGAGGGTAAGGAACTAATATTTAATAAAGAACACCAATCCCTCATGTACTTTGATGTTAGTGGCAATGGTTGTTGAACTCCTCTATCATGACTCTACTAAAAATGTACCCATCACTAAAACAAAATCTTGACTTGACATGCTACACTTTTTCGATCTTATTTTAATGCTTAGAGGGTTATATTGATGAATCATGATAAATATCCCAATATAGGCAATGATTGTAGACTTGGATGCTACTCATTCTTCAAATGATGGTGAGGAGGATGATCAGGATGATGATTCTGATGATGACATTGACAATTAGCACTTGTAGGTTGTAGCTGTAGCATCATAGACTATAGTATCATGCTATCATGTTATTTTGGACCATAAAGGCCTTTTAGAGCCTACTGCTTGATGTTTTTTGGTTCAACGATATTTTGCACTAAGTGCTATTTTGGTTATATGCACTATTACTTGCTATAAAAATGAGAATTTTTGCATATTTTTCTATAAATGGTTTGGATTCATATGGATGCACATGAATATACATAAAATATATATATTTTTATGTGTTTTTGGTAAACCAGTTTTTTTTACCGGTTCGGCCCAATTCCCACTGGTTTCTGGTCCACAACGTTTTTCGGTACTGATAACATGGTAATATAGCAGTGATTAAAGGTGGGGCATTTCATCGCCCATCAGGGGTTGGGACAGACATGGGTCCCTTAATGATGCAAGGGGCACTCATAGGGGCCTTAGGAACCAGGGTGATGGCCATAGTGATAAGGGGTAGAGCTCATGTTTGGCTTTTTCCCATGTGCTAAATATTATTGTGTTGGACATTTTTTTCATTTTTTGGTATATTTCCTTTTGTATGTGGCCATACCGTGCTTTTATATTTTTCTTTTTTTAGCTACATCAAACTTTGGAGCATCGTTCCAGACCTGACCTAGACATGTGGACAAGGGGAGGGGGAGTACCAGAGCCTTGTGGACCCAATGGTCATGTGGACCCAGAGAAGGAAGATGATGAAGTAGGGCATGTAATGTGTGGAGGGGAATGAAAAATGTGAAACGGGAAAACGGGACCATACGCCCATCCTAAAGCAGTAAGCCAGTAGGGGAGATCCCACGAGACTAGGGTTGAGTATTAACCCCCAAGTTAAGGTAAGGGAACAAGACCACAGTCAAAACCCTTCCTCCTTCCAAGTCACCCAATAATCCATACCCATGTGTGCCCAAGAAAAACAAGTTTAAGCACCCGATTGCACAATGAAAAATCATACCTTTAGGATTGGATGACCCACCTTCAAACACAGGATCTCGACAGATAAGCGAGGGGACATATGATTGGCTCAGGGAGCGGAGGTATCTGGCACAACATCAGCTACACGGGTGGCTGTCAGGGGCTGTTGGCTGTCGACTTAAGACAAATCGAGGAGAAAATTTCTCCTATGGGGTCACCCACTAGTAATGGGTAACAAAGCCATAACCCAAATTATGATGCTATTATTTGAAATATCAAGATAAATTTCCTTCTACAGATCAATTGGTGTATCTAACAATATTTCCATGTAGTTATATGAGCATGATTGACGATCATATGTGAGTTTCATCACTGAAATTATAGGTGAAGGGACTCCTTCAATAGTCATCATAAATGCCCTTGATGGTTTCTTCAAGTATCCCTTGATGTATGACAACAGATCATACCTTTGATACATTCTTATGATCTAACTAGGGAACAAATCACAATCCTACTTAATTTCTCATGAAACAACTTTGAACCAAGCAATCGACAAACCTCATTTAGTATCATTTCCTCTAATTGAAGTCTACAAGAATGTTGCCAAAATAAAACCTTTGATCTCAATTGAAATCACTGAAGGTAACTTCGACAATGATACATGCCTTTCATTCAAGCATCAAACTGCAAATTTATATCTTTGCCGGTCTCTTTATAGGTCTGTATTCCCATGCCTCATACTCGCCTTTGAACATTTCATCATTGGTAGCCAGAACATATTTTCAAGGAGAACACTTCAAACTTTCGATTAAACATCAGTCTAATCCCTTCCACAATTTAAGGATTAAAAGTAGACTTGATGCACGAAAGATGACTTTGTTGTCTTATTCTCAAACAGAGATACTTTTGAACTTATTTTGGGCTGCTTCTTGAGACTCCTAGGCCTTAGCGATAGAGGCTTAGATCTTTTTTACACTCATGATCATGTTAGTATAAGACATGGCATATCCCATCACAAGTTCATGCTCCTATAAACAATTTATGTTGCGATGATCCAAGTTAGGATTGTAACCTCCCTTCTTGTTGACATGGTCTTAGGAAACATCAGTTAAATTTGTGACCTAAATATACCACAAAAGGATTACAAACAAAAATAAATTGTAGGTTGTCTTTTTCATTAAGTGTGGCATTTCAAATTCTCTGAGGTCGTTTATGAAGCCACTTGGCCGTCTACCATTAATCTTGAGACTTTCTCGGCCTTCCTGAGATTAGCTCTGAGGCCTTTCGGCCTTTTGCAACCAATCTGAGGCATCCTCGGCCTTTGTATTGTCAATTTGAGGCCTTTTGATCCTCTAACAAATGGACTGAGGCCCAAAACTTAGGGCTTTGACCCTCTTGCTATAGACATTAAAGCTTCTACCAGCAGCTCTCGACTTCATTAAAAATTGATTATTCCTGGCATCAGATGATCTTCCTTTCATAGCAACTTCAAACTTTCTTCAACCTGGTTTAGACTTAGTTCTGGAACTTCCCTTAATGGCTGATCTTTAACTTGGCTTTGATACCATGTTGATTTTTCGTAGGTCTTCTAGTTGATAATTACTTCTAAATTTTTTTACTTCAAGTATTCTTGCATTTACATTCATCATTAAGCAATTACGCATAAGATCTTCAATAGTGGAACAAGAATGATAGTAGGATCATAAAAGAGACAGCCAAATAAGAAACACAAAGCATTTTACCCTGGGAAAACCCACTTGGGGGAAAAGCTAGCAACCTTTTTCCTTAGAGAAATTCTTCAATTCAACAAGAGATACATCCAAGTCAAATACAAAGTCAAATTGACCAACAATACAACCCTAGTCAAACCTGGTCATATTGCCCTCTAGTCATGTCATAAGGCTGCGCAACAAACTCTGCTTGATATGATCTACTAGGGCTGAATTTTGGCCTTCCTTTGCACCCAAAAAGATTTGGACCTGCTACCAAAAGTGCCCAAAAACTTCACAGATGCGAAACTGCAGAAGGATGCCACATGTGCGAGGTCAAAGAGGAGAGAGAAACTCGATCAACTGCTGGAGGACTTTGACCTTCTTCTTTTTCCTCTTCTTCACTTGATGAACAAAAAGACGCTTGTGTGTGATCTGAAATTATTCTTGGAGGAGGAGGTCCAATGCCTTATATATAGAATTCTTGCTAGTCAAATAGGCGCCTCTCCCACTAGGGACAACTTGACTAAGAGGAGGGCCGACTTGATGACTTTTGGAGCCATAATTAAATTTGAATATTTGAAGTTTCTCTTTTGGATATGACACGAAGAACATGTCTTACATTTTTCATTATGTAAATTTCAAGGGCTAAAATATTAATTATGAATACAGACCATAGCTACAAAATTCAAGAAAGGAGTGGTTGAAGGACAACCCTATTAAAGTTTTCCAGCCCCCAAGGGGAAGTGAAATTTCCTTAGTCCACCCTTCAATCAATAGGTGTTATGTGAACAATGATTGTAACAGAAGGGAGAATACTTTATGGCCAAGTGCCATGGTCAAAGGGACCAACATGATGGGGATCCACATCTGGGGTATATAGATGTGAGGAGAGAGCAATTGTGGATGCAAGAGTTACCAACCCGGCCTTTGATTTTCCACCCCTCTTGTGTGCCTTTTACTTTATATTTATTTTTATTTGTATTATTGCTCGTAGCAAAGGGTTAGAGCTTTGTTTGTATGATGTGTAGCAGTTACTACCCCCTTAATGATGAGGTAGCTCATTTCCCTTTAGGCGCTGGGACATACAAGAGTTCTTTTTTCATGATGTGAAAGAGCAACATGTGTGCTTAGGAACTAGGTGATGGCAATAAGGGGTGAGGTAGAGCTCATGCTAGGCCTTAGTCCATGTGTTAATGTGTATGTCCTGGCCATATTTTTGCATTTTGATATTTTTTATTTTATTTTTCTTGTGGCCATTATATTCTTTTCCCTTTCTTTTAGTTGGATCAACCTCCCAAGGCCAAGTTCTGGACCCTACCTAGGTATGAGGATATATGGTGCTAAATCTTAGAGAATCAATAGTCAATTGAACCCAAAGAATGGAGGTGGGATATAGGGCTCATAATGTAAGATAGAAAGAGGTAAGTATGGATAGGGATATATGGAACATGCTATCTCATTAAGGGTTCCCCAAGTAGTACCCCTCCTATACCCATTGGGCCATTAGGAGAGGTCCCACTAGACTAAGTTCGAAGATTAATCCCCCGTTTAAGGCGAGAGAACAAGATCACGGTCAAAACACTTCCTTCTTCTAGGCCAATCGATAATCCATTCCAAAATCCCAAAGTACAAACAAGCATAGAGGAAATTTTAGCCTAAAAGTTGCCTCTTAAGGAAAAATAATAAAATAAGAGTTATGAATTTTGTAGGGAAAAGAAGAAAACTGTTTTTTTTAATTGTATTTTTGGATTATTTCCTTATAGGTTTACTCAAATTTCAAGTGTAGATACTCATTGGATGTGGAATTAAATTCCACATCCAACGAATACCCATTATGCATACTTTTGAGAAGACCCACATTGATAAAAATTGAAGATTGAGAAGACCCACATTGATAAAAATTGAAGATACATTTAAAAAGTGTATACGTTTTTTGATGTATCTTCAATTTTTATCAATGTGGGTCTTCTCAAAAGTATGCATAATGGGTACGTTTTTTTTAATGTATCTTCAATTTTTATCAATGTGGGTCTTCTCAAAAGTATGCATAATGGGTACTTGTTGGATGTGGAATTTAATTCCGCATCCAATAAGTGTTTACACTTGAAATTTGAGTAAACCTATAAGGAGATAAGCCAAAAATACAATTAAAAAAGGTAGTTTTTCTTTTCCCTCCAAAATATTTACATGTATCTCTTTTTAAATTTAAAGGATTTTGATTGGTTTACATATTCTGACATGGAATTTACATGAAAATTTCATGGGCACTTTTAGGCTGAAATTTCCTCTAATACACAAGCACACGATTACAAAATGAATAAAGTACCTTTTGATTAGAAGCCCACCTTCATTCATGTGCTCCTTCGAGATGGGTGAGAAGACATATTGATTGATGCAGGTGGCAGAGATACGAATGGTACATCATCTTCGGCTAGTGGTGGATGCAGGGGCTACGACTGGCTGGCTGGAAGAGATGATGGGAGAAAAATTTTCTCCTATGGTGTCACCCACTTTGGTGGGTACCAATATGGATGCTATTTCTTAACTGCAAGTAGTATAACTAACATTTCTTTTTCATAGATGGCTCTGAGTAAATTATTTCCTTTAAGTTTGCTACTTTCAAAGGCAAGGGGCCTTCCTTCTTGCATCAAAATTGCACCAATGCCATGCCTTGAGGCATCACACTCCACAATGAAGGTTTTTGTGAAGTCAGGTGTTGCTAAGACAAAAGTTTTACACATAGCCTCTTTAAGTTTTTCAAAAGCTTTGGTTGCTTCTTTAGTCCAAGAAAATGCTTCCTTCTTCAATAATTTTGTTAGAGGTGTTGCTATTTGACCATAATTCTTGACAAACTTGCGGTAATATCCTATCAATCCTAAGAATCCTCTGATTTTCTTCAAGGTATTGGGAATTGACCATTCTCTCATAGCTTCGAATTTTTTAGGATCCACCTCAACACCCTCATGTGATACAATATGACCAAAATATTCCACTTCTTGAACCCCAAAAACAAACTTGGAAAGCTTTGCATATAGTTGTTGCTCTTACAATAGTGTTAATACCCTATCAACATGGTGTACATGCTCTTCCCAAGTATTCAGCCAAAGCTGCCCCTATATAAGGGGCGAGATATTGTAATGTAGCGGGAGAATCCATAGTGTCCGCTACCACAATGGTATATTCCATTGCGCCACATTCTCGGAATGTAGTTATTTGTTCTAGATTAGCATGTCATCAAAAAATACTAACACAAATTTTCCAAGGAAGGGTTTGAAAATAGAAATCATCAAGCTTTGAAATGTTGAAAGCGCATTTATAAGTCCAAATGGCATAACCAAAAACTCATAATGGGCTTCCAGTGTTCTAAAGGTTGTTTTGGGAATGTTTTCTTGTCTCTTGAGTGATTTCAAGATCTAATCTTTGAAAAAATAATCATATTGGCATCCTTCTAAACTTCTTGAGTGATTTAAGGGTTATGGATGATCAAAGAATCACATTTAAATATTTTCTATTCTTTGTGGGTGTAACTAGGAATATGTTTTTATTGATCACTGTTCATGCACTAGATTGTAATTTGTATGCCTACAAATTTTTTGTAGAAAAGTGTTAATGACTGAAATAAAATTATGCCTACAAAGTATTTGTACAAATGTGTCAATGGTTATAATAAAATGTATGCTTGCAAAGTGTTTGTAAAACTGTGTCAATGGCTATAATAAAATGTATGCTTAGAAAGATTGTTTGCAGAAATTTGTGAATGGTTGAAATGAAATAAATACTTGCATATAGTTGTTGTGGGAATCTCTTGGACATATATATTGAGCTAAGAGGTTTATGGAACAAATTGATTTTGGTATTGTGCACATCCATGATTGGATTGCTACAAATAATGGATAGAATGAGTTGTATCATGATAAGTATCTACAGGTATGTGTTTCTAGATCTTGAATCCAATTATGTTTTTGTATTTAAAATTTAATTTTAAGTTGTAAGTATTTATTAGTGAAGCACAACTCATATAAGACTCGTGAAAACTCACGAGTTTGCATGATTCAATAATTGAAACGAATCTAGAGGCCAAAGCTCTCCCATAAGACGCGAACTCGCTAAGACTCATGGACTCACATAAGACTCTCATAAGACTCATATAAGACTCATGGCAGACCCAACGCAAACTTCCTTGACTGAAATTGGTTTTTTAAATTTTCCTTGTTTTTTTTGAGGTCCGGAGGAGGGAAAGGGAAAATGGAGGGAAGGAAATGTTTTATTAGCACCTACCTCCATCTCATTTCTCATTCACTTGTCATTTGACTCATTTCTCATTCATTGAGTGTTGACGGAAAGAGTTAAGCGACTCCGTTGCACAGCGAAGAAGCTCTTGCAGGAGGCTGAAGGAGGTTGAAGGTGTGAAATTTCCTTGAATGCACCAACTAAACATTTTTCTCCTAACTCAATATAATTTATTTGTTTATGGCAAATATCAAATAACTCACTGACGCATTCTTCACAAATAAAATATGTTGCAGAAGTAAAATAAGGAACTGAGAAATAGATGTACACACATATTTGACACAAATATTTTGGACTAAATGTCCTCGGAAAAGACCTAAAGGGAAAAACGATGCAACAGATGAGGGTTTATTTTGTTATTCTTTAGTAAAATTAGAGAGAACAATAATATGCTTGCCAAATACTGATAAATCTCTGGAAAATTTTCTACACTACTCTAGCTGGCAAATCGACCTGGGAACTCACTGTTTCCTCTACAAAACCCAACTCGGCCTCCTCCAATAATTCGCACTCCCTTATTCTATGCGCACTGGCTAATTGGATCTCCAACTGAGTGATCCTACACTCCTTTGGTGATCCTGCACTCACACTAGGAAAAATCTATCTACCTTTCGACACTGATTCCCAGCAACTGGAAAATGATCTAGTGCCCAGATCTGTGCATTGGAGAATTTATACAATTGGTATGGTCTTCCTGTAGATGAATTCGTCCTTCTCTCTGACTCTAGAAATATCTATGGAAATCTCCCCTGGAAATCCTCTATCCACCTTTTGTTGAAACCCTTTCACTGATGCTTCCCTAGATAGAACTCTACCCTCGCTAAATACTGCGCACTAGGTAATCCACACTACTTTGCACCCTTGCTTCACCATTGTGAACTATGTCTATGTTGATTTGGGGTAGCATTAGATGTGCTTTAGCCACGAAAATTGGTGGAGAGGCTAAGGCACATCAGATCTCCAATACCCAAAAAGGGTTTGGGCAGATTCTAAATAGTTTGGGAGATATTAAAATAATTAATATTTTTAATGGAGTCCCTAAGTTTAAATTTAGGGAAAATAAAATATTAATGTAAATTAATATAAAACTGTGTTAGAATGGTCCAAAAGTCACGGATCAAGCCAGATCTAACTTAGTCGTTGATTAGGACTTAATATCGATCGTTGAATTGTCAATGAGAAAAGTATAAGAGGAGGCTTGAGGGTCACTTGGAGAACACACCAAGAGATCAAGATTTCGACTTTCTGGGGTTGGGTTTGCTGAGAAAGTTGACAGAGTGATCAGAGTTGTAGCTCAGGGACAGTGAATATAGAAGCATAGAGGTAGAGATAGCACCGGAAGGATCAGCGCAGTAGTCGGAGAGGAACGCAAAAGCAGCCAAGGGTTCACGCAGAGCCAGCCAGGGCTCGCGCAGAGCCAGCCAGGAGCTGCGCAGTGCCTCAGAGGGCTAGCGTGGGTGATGCAGAGGGCTAGAGGGTTGACGCAGTGCCTCCAGAGGCTGACGCAGGCCAAGCGACGATGGGCTAATGCTGGGCCAGAGAGAGGTTGACGCAGTCCCTAAAGGCTGACGTGGGGTTTTGTGAGGTAGATTGGAGCTGCTGGAGTGTTGATTCGAGGTTTCAACCTGTTAGCGCTTGAAATTTCACCTCAGGCTGAGAAAGGTAAACTCCAAGGCAACATCAAACCACTTAGCCTCATAGCTAGCCCTACGGGGCAGGAGAGGGCTCTCTCCGGTCTATCTTGGCAAAGATATTCAATGGGCGAGATAACCAATGAGGAAACACTGATTTTAGGCTAGTAAACTGATAAAAGGTTTGATTTGGGATTTTTAGGGTTTTAGTGGAAAGTTGGGGAAAGGCAATTTTGGGTGCGGGGATTGGACACAGTTTTTGCAAGGGGTTCTTTGGGGCAGGGTAGGAGACTGTACTGATGCCTTTGATTTAAGTGAATGGATAGGAATGACCGGTGAGGAGCTAAAGAGAGCAAAAAACCTTTAAGAGTTCTCTTTAGACAGATGAAAACATAAATATTAAGCAAACTTAAAAGCAGAGCATGGAAATCATGAATTCTACTTTAACACTTCATTTGCCTAATTTGCAGAAGGAAAAGTAAGGAGATGATTCACATAACAAACTTAAAAGTACAAAGAGAAACAAACTATCAATACATGTAACCACAGGAATTCCAAAAAGGACTGCAAAACCCTGGTCTTTCTTCCTTTGCCAAAATTGCAGAGATACAATGAATAATACAATAGTAGCTTCTCCCTCAAAAGTCCAACCTCTCCAACCTCTGAAAATGACTAAGAAAATACATAATATAGGCAAGCTAACACCTTTCCTTGCCTTTAGGGGTCGAGTTCATCCTTCTAGGAGCTCAACTTGCCTCTATAAGCTAGGAAACCAATTCATTCATTAAATTTTTGCTATTTCATGAATGAATCTTCTAGAATAGGTAAATAAGTGTCATGTCAACATGAAAATACATAAATTACATCAAAGAGGGTGAAAAATCCCATCACAAGTCAAAACTGGTCAAAGCTGGGCGAATTCCTGAGCTGTAGATGAATTCCTGTGAAAACTGCCCAACGGGTCGTGCACTTTTCCTGAACGGGTCGCGCTACTTTGGAGCTGATTTTGAAGTACTTCCAGGTGTCCAAATGAGGCAAAAGTGGGCTTGTTGGAAAGGTCTGGATGTCTACTTTCCAACCCAAGTGGAATTTCTGAATTTGGTGGTCATTTGCCCCTCCAAAATTGCAATCTCCCAAGACTGCTTCCTGTGTGTCAAAAAGGTGACAAAAAATCATTTTTTGCTTGTTTTTTGACTTTCTGGAAGCCCAAAACTTGGTGAAATTTCTTGGCAATGGCTGAGCAAGTGTAACTTTCCATGACAAATCTAGAAATGCTGAGTTTTCCCAAAATGGAGTTGCCCAATGAAAGGGTCGCACGCGGCGCGCGACCTGTTGGTGGAGAAAACCTGTGTTTGGCACAAAAAATTCACAACTGACAAAATTTTCTCCAAATTTCTTGAAATTTGGGCTGGGAGTCCCCAATAAAGTAGCATGCTCAGTCAAAGAGGCTTGGGCCAAAATTTGGAGTGGATCGGGCCTTTTCCGTCGTTTTAGTGCCTTGGCCAACCTCCTTGGATCTGGCGATTGCAATTTTGACATTTCTCTAAAACCATGACACCTGTGCAAAAAGTGAAGGAGGTTTTTCTTCTTTGGCATGTTATGGACAAAAACCTCTCTCAGTTTTCCAAAATTCATCTTTTATTGCTTTGGAACATCATTTGAGTGCGACTTGTCCCGATGTGTGAAACAAGGAATTTTGTCGAAATGGAGCGAAATGAAGGGGATAGGGGGCTTCTAAATTCTTGGGGAAATTTTTGGGAGTGGGGAGGGATGTTAGGAAGCAGGGGAAAGTGGAATCTCAAAGATTGAGCGAGGGGAAGGGGTCCAAAAGGGCAAAACACAGGCCAAACCTAGAAAATTGCCAGGTTGTAGCTAGAAACTAGGGTTTGTGCAAAAATGAGGAATTTGGGGGATCTCAGTGATGGGAAGCATTTGATAAGGTATATGAAGGATAGGGGAAGGTGTATGAACATCTGGATACAAGTTTTGCCGATGATTTGACCGTCCAAGAGAAATTGCCTTCAAAACCCTAGGAGAGGGAAATGACCTTGCCTAGGCGCAACTTAAGCATGAACAAGGTGTAAAATGACTCATTAGACATTGACATGATAGTGACAACCCTATGAATGATGATAGACTTAGCGGAATGGTGACATGGACCAACATTTGGACAACTTTAGAAGGAGTGAAAGCAAACCCTAGACCTAATGCCTAGTGACCAAATTTTGCTTGCAAACTCTTTGAAATGACAAAATTTGACCTTGACACTCTAAGACCACTTTGTAAGAGCATATTTGATCACTAGAGGAAGGCTGGAAAGACTGACACTAACACAACCAAAATATCTGCTTTCCAGTAGAGAGGTACTACTGCCGAGATTTTTCTCTGTTGGGTGCGCTGGATTTGGCACCCAGATTGTATTCTGAAACTTCTTAATAAATCAAACCCTCAGATAGTTGCACGGGTTTTCCCACATTGGGTTTTTCCAGGGACATTAGTCCAAAAACAACAGTGTCACTTGTGTGCTTGTTTCTATTTCCTTCAGTTGATAATCTGTAATGTGTTGAGTATGTACTTGTATTTATTTCCAATATTTACATGGTAAATAACTTGTTAATTAACAGAACAAGTAGGTAGGAATAAATCAATAAAGTGCATGAAGGGTTTCTAATGTGTCAAACTTGGAAATTACAACATGGTATTAGAGGGAGGTTGTAGATCACAAGAGAACTGAGGACATTAGCCGAACAGAGCAGCAGCAGGAGAAAACAGCTGTCCCGAGTGACAGAAACTGTTCCTAGCAGAGTAGCAACAAGGAAGGGGTGACATAGTGCTTGCTTCATCAAGATTGAGCCAGAAGAGGCAGTGCAGAGGCTGAGGGAGGCAAAGGTAGGCTCACGCAGAGGCCAGGAGGGCTGACGCAGTCGGCTGAGGAGGCTGATTTGCTGGTGTTGGGGTTGTGCAGAGCCTAGGAGCTCTAACCTTTAGTTTTTTGGGGTTTAGGAGGCTATGGGTAAGTTGCAAAGTGGAGCTAGTGGGCTACTGTAGTCAGAATAGTACCTAACAGGGCAAGGCCAAAGTAGAGGGAGTTGCTACCGAGGTAGATTGCTAGCTAAGGAATCCAGATCAGTGTTGCAGTTGCATAGACGATTGGAGAGGGGCATCTCGACATTGGTAGAAGGGTTTCCACGAGGGAAATCGAGGCTCAGAGGAGTCATACCAAGAACTTCCAGGAGTGAAGTAGAGGAGCAGCGAAATGGCACTACACGGAGTAAGAGACTAGGACAGACTGGATGAAGCCTCAAACTTCGTAGTTTGGAAGGACAGAATCTTATCCGTACTAGATAGGAATCATGTCTAGCACTTCGCCTTGAGGAGGATAGCTATCCCAGTTGACCTGGCTGATAACGACAGGTATGAGGATGCAATGGCGAGGGCTAAGAGTATCATCCTTGACGAGGTCAAGGATCATATAGTACCAATATTGCCAAGAAGAACACGTCACAAGAGATGTGGGAGGCCCTAACCAAGTTGTATCATCATACTTCCGTGCAGAGGAAGATGCTACTAGAAAATCAGCTGCGATCATACTAAATGTAGAAGGGAGAACAGATCGACCCATTCCTCGGTCGATTGAAGGAGATCCGAGATCAATTGACTTCCATAGGGGCAACGCTGGATCCATAATTGATGGTGAGAACATACCTGAACAGTCTCAGAAAACTGAGAGGTGTTTGTCCAGAGCATACTAGGCAGGGCGACCCTTCCAAATTGGGAGGAAATGTGGGCTGCTCTTCGCCAAGAAGAGATTAGAAGGTTGAGCAAGGCGGGAAGCAACGGCAAGGGGATCATAATCAAGGAGGAGGAGGAGTATGTTGCCCTAGCATCTAAGGGAAAGCAGGAGAAACAGAAGAAAGACCTCTCCAAGGTCAATTGCTTCCACTGTGGAGAGCTGGGTCATTATGCGACCCAGTGTCCAAGGAAGAAGAGTAAGGGAGAGGCCTCCTAGACCAAGGCAGTGCCAGTAAGGGCAGAGAAGGAAGTGGAGACAGATGATGACTGTGCCATGAGTGCACACACACCACTTGAGCAGAAGTGGGGAGACATCGAGCTGTAGTCAGGTGGACTACAAGCGATGAGGGGTAGGATCCTCGAGGTACCCAGCCTCTTGGATTAGACCTTGCTATGGGAGTCCCGAAGAGGAGTAGCAGTACTGGCGATGTCAGTAGAGACAGATGCAGATGGAGCGAGGGAGGGAGCTACAATGCAGGATTCCCAGGACAATGCAAGGCTAGCAGGTTGCAACAGTGCGAGAGGCACGGGAGTGTTGCACTAGTGCAGGATGGCACAGAAAGGTGTGCAACGCTGTGAGATGCATGGAGTTGTTGCAGCAGCGCAGAGGTCAGAGAGGGAGCACTTGTCAGTGACAGAGGGAGCTTCAGCATTAGGTGTGTTTCTAGCCTGATGGAGATGTCAGAGTTGGGAGATCAGTTGCTTACTTCTCAGTAACTGAGTTGTAGTGCAACAGTTAGCAGTGGTAGTGCTATGGGCAACATGATGTAGCATGATGAGAGGGGTTGCAGTGCAGATGTAGCAGTGGCAATGGCAGGGCCATGGGCAATAGCACGGATGTAGAGGGAGTTGCAGTACGGATGCAGCAGTGGTAGTGGAAGGGCCATGGATAGCAGTACAGGATGCAGCAGTGTAGAGGATGTTTGGCAGCAGGCCTAGCATCAGCACAGGGACCGATGCCGGATGATCAGGGTGATACTCAGTGAGGAGTATTGCTAGAGGACAGTCCTCGCTAAGAGGGAGTGTTGATTTGCAGTAGCATCGGATGTGCTCTAGCCACGAAAATTGGTGGAGAGGCTAAGGCACATGAGATCTCCAATACCCAGAAACAGTTTGGGTAGATTCTAAATAGTTTGGGAGATATTAAAATAATTAATATTTTTAATGGAGTCCCTAAGTCTAAACTTAGGGAAAATAAAATATTAATGTGAATTAATATAAAACTGTGTTAGAATGGTCCAAAAGTCATGGATCGAGTCAAATATAATCTTAGCCATTGATTAGGGACTTAATCTCAGCTGTTGAATTGTCAACGAGAAAAGTATAAGAGGAGGCTTGAGGGTCTCTTGGAGAACACACCAAGAGATCAAGATTTCAACTTTCTGGGGCTGGGTTTGCTGAGAAAGTTGAGAGAGATCAAAATTGCAGCTGAGGGGTAGTGAATACAGAAGCAGAGAGGCAGAGATTGCACCAGAAGGATCATCATAGTCGCCAGAGAGAGGGACGCAGAAGCAGCCAAGGGTTCACGCAGAGGCAGCCAGGAGCTACGCAGTGCCTCAGAGGGCCATTGTGGGTGACGCAGAGGGCCAGAGGGTTGATGCAGTGCCTCCAAAGGCCAACGCAGGCCAAGATATAGTGATGCTGGGCTAACTCTAGGCCAGCGAGAGGCTGACGCAGTCCCTAGAGGCTGACGCTGGGGTTTTGTGGGGCAGATTGGAGCTGTGGAGTTGCCAGAGTGTTTATCTGGGGTTTTAGTCGGAATATCTGCTTCCGAGTAGAGAGGTACTACTGCCGAGATTTTTCTCTGTTGGGTGAGCCGGATTTGGCACCCAGATTGTATTCTGAAACTGCTTAATAAATCAAACCCTCAGATAGCTGCACCGATTTTCTCACATTGGGTTTTTCCGGGGACATTAGTCCAAAAACAATGGTGTCACTTGTGTGCTTGTTTCTATTTTTTTAGTTGATGATATATAATGTGTTGAGCATGTGCTTGTATTTATTTCTAGTATTTACATGGTAAATAACTTGTTAATTAACAGAACAAGTAGGTAGGAATAAATCAGTAAAGTGCATGAAGGGTTTCTAATGTGTCAGACTTAGAAATTACAACATGTATCAGAGGGAGGTTGCAAATCACAGGAGAACTGAGGACATCAGCCGAACGGAGCAACAACAATAGGAAATAGCTGTCCCGAGTGACAGAAACTGTTCCTAGCAGAGTAGCAGCAAGGAAGGGGTGACGCAGTGCCCGCATCATCAAGATTGAACAAGGAAGAGGCAGCGCAGACGCTGAGGGAGGCAAAGGTAGGCTCAGGCAGAGCCACGCAGAGGCTAGGAGGGCTGATGCAGTGGGATGAGGAGGCTGATTTGCTGGTGTCAGGATTGCGCAGAGCCTAGGAGCTCTAACCTTTAGTTTGTTGGGGCTTAGGAGGCTGTGGGTAAGTTTCAGAGTGGAGCTGGTGGGGTACTGTAGTCAGCACAATACCTAATAGGGCAAGGCCAAGGTAGAGGGAGTTGCTACCGAGGTGGATTTCTTGCCAAGGAATCCAGATCAATGTTGCAGTTGCACAGACGATTGGAGAGGGGCATCTCGACATTGGTAGAAGGGTTTCCAGGAGGGAAATCGAGGCTCAGAGGAGTCATACTGAGAACTTCCAGGAGGGAAGTAGAGGAGCAGCGAAATGGCACTACACGGAGTAAGAGACTAGGACAGACTGGATGAAGCCTCAAACTTCGTAGTCTGGAAGGGTAGAATATTATCCGTATTAGACAAGAATCGTGTCAAGCACTTTGCCTTGAGGACGATAGCTATCCCAGTTGACCCGGCTGATAACGACATGTATTAGGATGCAATGGCGAGGGCTAAGAGTATCATCCTTGACAGGGTTAAGGATCATATAGTACCACATATTGCCGAGAAGAACATGGCACAGGAGATGTGGGAGGCCCTGACCAAGTTGTATCAGCATACTTCCGTGCTGAGGAAGATGCTACTAGAAAATCAGTGGCGATCATACCAGATGCAGAAGGGAGAACAAATCGACCCATTCCTCGGTCGATTGAAGGAGATCCGGGATCAACTGACTTCCATAGGGGCAACGCCGGATCCAAAATTGATGGTAAGAACAACCCTGAACGCAGTCTCAAAAGACTGGGAGGTGTTTGTCCAGAGCATACTGGGCAGGGTGACCCTTCCAGATTGGGAGGAAATGTGGGCTGCTCTTCGCCAAGAAGAGATCAGAAGGCTGAGCAAGACGGGAAGGAGCAACAAGGGGATCAGAATAAAGAAGGAGGAGGAGGAGGATGTTGCCCTAGCATTTGAGGAAAGCATGAGAAACAGAAGAAGAAGGACCTCTCCAAGGTCAAATGCTTCCACTGTGGGGAGCTAGGTCATTTTACAACCCAGTGTCCAAGGAAGAAGAGTAAGGGAGAGGCCTCTGAGACCAAGGCAGAGGTAGCATGGGCAGAGAAGGAAGTGGAGATAGACGATGATTGTGCCATGAGTGCACACACACCACTTGAGCAGAAGTGGGGAGACATCGAGCTGTAGTCAGGCGGACTACAGGCGATGAGGGGCAGGATCCTCGAGGTACCTAGCCTTTTGGATTAGACCTTGCTACGGGAGCCTCGAAGACGAGTAGCAGTACTGGCGATGTCAGTAGAGACAGATGCGGATGGAGTGACAGAGGGAACTACAATGCAGGATTCCCAGGACAGTGCAAGGCTAGCAGGCTACAACAGTGCGAGTGGCACGAGAGTGTTGCACCAGTGCAGGATGGCACAGAGAGGTGTGCAACGGTGTGAGATGCATGGAGTTGTTGCAGCAGTGCAGAGGTGAGAGAGGGAGCACTTATCAGTGACAGAGGGAGCTTCAACATCAACAGTGTTTCTAGCCTGACAGAGATATCAGAGTTGGGAGATCAGTTACTTATTGCTCAGTAACTGAGTTGCAGTGCAGCAGTTACCATGGTAGTGCTATGGGCAGCACAATGCAGCATGATAAGAGGGGTTGCAGTGCAGATGTAGCAGTGACAGTGGTAGCAACACGGATGTAGAGGGAGTTGCAGTACGGATGTAGCAGATTAGTAGTGGCAGTGGCAGGGCCATGGGTAGCAGTACAGGATGCAACAGTGCAGAAGATGTTGGGCAGCTGGCCTAGCATCAACACAGGGACCGATGCTGAATGATCAGGGTGATACTTAGTGAGGAGTATTGCTAGAGCACAATCCTCACTAAGAGGGAGTGTTGATTTGGGGTAGCATAGGATGTGATCTAGCCATGAAAATTGGTGGAGAGGCTAAGGCACATGAGATCTCCAATATCTAGAAACGGTTTGGGCAGATTCTAAACAGTTTGGGAGATATTAAAATAATTAATATTTTTAATGGAGTCCCTAAGTCTAAACTTAGGGAAAATAAAATATTAATGTGAATTAATATAAAACTGTGTTAGAATGGTCCAAAAGTCATGGATCAAGCCAGATCTAATCTTAGCCGTTGATTAGGGACTTAATCTCGGCCATTGAATTGTCAACAGGAAAAGTATAAGAGGAGGCTTGAGGGTCACTTGGAGAACACACCAAGAGATCAAGATTTCGACTTTCTGGGGTTGGGTTTGCTAAGAAAGTTGACAGAGTGATCAAAGTTGCAGCTGAGGGGCAGTGAATACAGAAGCAAAGAGGCAGAGATAGCACTGGAAGGATCAACGCATTAGCCGGAGAAAGGGACGCAGAAGCAACCAAGGGTTCACGCAGAGGTAGCCAGGAGCTGCGCAGTGCCTCAGAGGACCAGCGTGGGTGACGCAGAGGGCTAGAGGGCTAACGGAGGGCAAGCCAGAGTGACTCTGGGCTAACTCTGGGCCAGAGAGAGGCTGACGTTGGGGTTTTGTGGGGCAAATTGGAGTTGCTGGAGTGTTTATCAATGGTTTTAGTCAAAATATTTTCTTCCAAGTAGAGAGGTACTACTGTCGAGATTTTTCTCTGTTGGGTGAGCCGGATTTGGCACCTAGATTGTATTCTGAAACAACTTAATAAATCAAACCCTCAGATAGCTGCACCGATTTCCTCGCATTGGGTTTTCCCTGGGACATTAGTCCAAAAACAATGATGTCACTTGTGTGCTTGTTTTTATTTCCTTCAGTTGATGATCTGTAATGTGTTGAGCATGTACTTGTATTTATTTCCAGTATTTACATGGTAAATAACTTGTTAATTAAGAAAACAAGAAGATAGGAATAAATCAGTAAAGTGCATGAAGGGTTTCTAATGTGTCAGACTTAGAAATTACAACAGTCTATCTCCATCCCATCAACTTGCTCTTATAATCTCTCGTTAGAACATCAATAACAAAGATCTAATCATGATCATTTTAGACTTCATTCAGATTATCTTAGATTTCATCAAGTCACTTTCTGGAAGTCTCTAGAGCAAACATCGATTTCTTTAGTTAATACTCATTAATTAATCAATTTTCTAAGTTAGATTTAGGAACTTTTTAATTATTGATCAATTAATTTAATTGAGAGGTTTCTAAGTGTTTTCTACTGAAACCTTTTCTGGATTTTGGAGATCCCATGTTCCTTAGCCTCTTTTAACACATTAGAGACTAGAACACCTGTCTGATGCTACCCCAAATCCATAAACTAACTGAAGGAGGCCGAAGGAGGCTAAAGGAGGCTTCATCCGACCCAGCTTCATCACAACCAGGTAGGCTTCGTGAAGTTTGATTATTTGTTTCAATTTTTGTGTTTTTCATTTCAATGTTTATTTTCCTTTCTCTAATTTGTTTTAGGCCTTGTGGCTGAGTTTCTCAGCCACAAAGGGCCCAAAAAAATTGTCATCAATTAAAAATTTTAAATTTTAAATTTTAGAGCTAAATTTAATATTATAATTTTATAGTTTTTTCTGTTCTAGATTCCATGCCATCGAAGGGTAGTAGAAAGCTTCTTGATTCGGCATGGGCACATTGTGTCTGAGTCATTCCCAGTGATGACCACCAAGTCAAGTGCAATTATTCCAATGCCACAATGTATGTGGGCATAAACAGGCTGAAATACCACATTTTCCTTGATTTTCTTTTCACTGTCAATTTGCATTTGAGGGCTTAAACCTTTTTGCTCTTTAGGGTTTCTTGAATTATTATCACATGATTTGATCATCCCAAAGCTAGGGCATCATTCTTAAGACTAGGGCTTTGTCATCAATGACAACATTACTCAACAATGACCCATTCACCCTTTGACATCAATGACAACTTTCATCCAACAAGGGAGAGAGCACAAAAAGAGGATTTGTGCACTGTAGTAGCCCACGGGCTGCAGGCTTTACTTCTTTGTACTTGCATCCATTTTCTATTCGGAGAAAGAGAGCAAAGCGGCCTCACCTTCCCGCTGGGTTTTCTCCCAAAAGGGTTTCCCATAATATATCTTGTGTAAATTATGGTTTGTGAGTTTTTATTTCGTTGTTCTCAATTTTCTTCATAATTATAATTTACATGCATACCAGTGAAGCACAACCCTTATGAAACCCGTGGGTAAGAATGGGTCACATGTTGGGATGGGTCAACTGCATAGAACCCATGGTCTAGACCCTTACCCCGCTGGTTTTGTACAAGACCCAACTACCCGCATCAAACCCATAGGTAGCCCATTAAACTCTCATCGAACCCCTATAAGACCCTTCAGGCATCAAAACCCACAATCTGTCCAAAAATTCGAATTTTTTTTTTTCTTTTTATTTTTTGGAAATGAGGTGGAGGAAAAGGGAACTTGGAGGGAAAAAAGCTTTATAAGCACCTCTCTCCCCTCCATTTCTCATTCATTTGTCATTTGAAAGTTTGGCTAATTTGTGTGAGTGTTGAAACTTGAGAGTGAAGTTAAATGAGCATGAAGGAACTGTTGGAGGAGGCTAAAGGAGGCTTCATCAGATCAGACTAAGCTTCAGGTAGGCTTCATGAACCTAGTTAGAATGTTTTCCATGTATTTATTTATTTATTATTTATTATTTTATATATTATTTTTTTTTTTTTTATGTTTGCAATTTTTTTTGGGAATGCTTGTGGTTGAGTTTCTCAACCACACAACGGCCCTGTGTGTTGAGAAACTTAGCCACACAACCAAAAAAATTTGCAAATTATAAAAAAAATTCAAAACCTAAAAAAAATAAATTAAAACCGATTTTTTTTTTTCTTTCTTCCAGATTTTGTCACCATGCCACCAAAGCGTTTCATACAGTCTCGTGATCTGGAATTGGCACATGGTCAACGAATCATTCCTAGTAATGACCACAATATCAAGTGCAATTATTGCAATGCCACAATGCATGCAGGCATAAACAGGTTGAAATACCACCTAGCCAAAATTCCTGGGCATGGTGTGGGATGTTGTCAAAGTTGCCCTAATGAAGTCACTACTGAAATGGTAGCTGCTTTGGAATCCATTAAAGAAGTAAGTTCTAAGAGGGCAAGAAGGAAGGATGAGATTGTTGGGATAGGTAGATCTTCATCTTAGAGTGAAACACAGTTTCAAAGTCCAGGTATTGGTAACTCCTCTTCAACTACTATGGAAAACAGGAGTATAACCTCTTCTTTCTTCAGTCCTTTTACAACTCCACGATCTCAACCAACCTTGGACAGTTTCAATGATAAGAAGAGGAAGGAGGTAGATATGGTAGTGAGGAGGTTTTGGTAACATAACAGTCTTTCATTCAACTATGCAAAGTCTTATTTTTATCAGCCCATGGTGGATGCCATTGCATGAGCTGGCCCTAGATACAAAGCTCCATCTTATAATGCACTTAGGGGGGAAGAGCTAGATGTGGAGCTTGAGTGTGTCAAGGAACAATTGGAGAGCATTAAAAGATCATTGAAATTTACAATTTGTACACTTATGTCCGATGGGTGGACAGATCAGAGGGGTAGAACAATAATAAATTTTGTTGTAGCTTGTCCTAAAGGAACCATGTTCCTAAAATCCATTGATGCATCACAAATGTAAAAGATGCACATTTGATTTTTTTCACTGTTGGCTGATGTGGTGGATGAAGTTGGGGTTGCAAATGTTGTCCAAGTAATCATGGACAATGCAACAAATTATGTGGCAGTTGGAAGGTTGCTTTGTGCCAAATATCCCACCATTTTTTGGACTCCATGCACTGTCCATTGCATAGACTTGATGCTAGAGGACATTGGGAAGTTCGAGTGGGTGCAAGACGTTGTGCAAGAATGCAAGCATATTACCAAGTATATTTATAGTCATGCTTGGGTGTTGAACTTTATGAGGGAATTCACATAGGGTGAGCTTAGTCGCCCAGCTATCACATGGTTTGCTACAAACTTTCTTTCCCTCCAAAGCCTTTTGTATGAGTACCAAGCTTTGAGAAGAATGTTTTGTAGCCAGTAGCGGATATTATGGAAAGATAGCACAAAACCGAAAGCAATGTCTGTGAAAATATCTATCTTTGCTGATAGTTTGTGGGACAAAGTGACTGATATTGTCAACTTCACTGAGCCCCTTGTGAAAGTCTTGAGATTGATGGATGGAGAGAAACCTGCAATGGGATATATTTATGAGGGCATGGACAGGGCCAAAGAGGCCATCAAGACTTTCCATAAGGGAAATGAATCTAAATATCTCCCTATATGGACAATTATTGATTCCAGGTAGGACGCGCAACTACATTCACCATTGCATGCAACAAGAGCATATCTCAGTCCGAGCTTATTCTATAATGAGGGGTCTAGCATTCAAAGAGATCCCAAGGTGATGAGAGGTGTCATGATATGCATTGAGAAGATGTTCCCGGATCTAGATATTCAGGACAAAATCAACTTACAACGATATATGTACAAGGAAGCATCTGGCATGTTAGGATTTAGCTCAAGCCAATGTCCTCAAGGACAAGTAAATGCCTTGTAAGTGCAAATTGTTAGAACTTAGCTTGTAATTTTGCTAGTTCTCTTTTATATGTTTGGCATTGCAAACTAATAATCTTTGCTGTTATTTTTTTACATCTCATTGGTGGATAGATTGTGGCCCTGAGGCACCACAATTACAAGAATTCACCATCAGTTTTCTGAGTCAACCCTGCAGTGCTTCTTCTTGTGAGCGCAATTGGTCAGTGTTTGAGCACATCCACAACAAAAAGAGCAACAGGTTGGAGCATGAGAGGTTGGAGAAGTTGGTTTTCATCTACTACAACCTTTGAATGCTCACAAAACAAGTGCAACCAAAGGATACTATTGATTTAGAGTCTTATTGGGTTGTGGAGGAGGCCCTTGATTTGAGTTGGCTTGATGAAGAGACTGAGGATCTCTCTAGTTTGCCATCTCAAATGGAGGCTCAAAATACACCTGCCTCATAGTTGCTTCAGTCTTCCGATGTTACCACTAGCTCCACGAGGGCTTATTTTAGGCGTGATCGTCCAAGTGATGAGACTCAAGATTGTTATGAGACAATCATGTATCATTTATGACATATGTATTTGAATTTTGTACTTGATGACTTTTTTAATTTGAATTATGGAATCATGAGTCCTTTACTTATTCAGTATTTAAATTTTTTACTTACAAAAATCGAATATGTTATGTTGTACTTTTATAGATATGAGATGATGTTATGAATTATTGCATATATTGTGGTTTTTATAACTTATAAGGATTGGAATTGTCATTAGTTTTGTTGTTGCACAGATTGTCTAGGTAGCGCGACAACACTCAGACCGGGGGCTGTCACCCTGATCCCCGATCTCTTCGTTTAAGTCGTCTCCCAATAGTAGGCTAAGGGGGGTAGACCCTATGGGATAAATGAAGATCAACTGGGAATCAGCTGGCTTGGGAGACACAGCGGGGGAAAACCAACACTTGATCGATTTTAAAAATTGATTAGCCCTTTAAATACTTAAGACCAGTGCCTTTGCTGGATGAAGTGGAAATCGAATAATTGATTTGATGCTTAGGAAATATAAATATAAACAAATCTTTCAACAATTGCTTGAAAATATTTATTGAGATGTCTAGCATATGATGAGCATTAAAACATTCAAGCAACCATGATGACTTAGCACAACTCCAACAATTAAATGACCACAAAATGCTAACCAATTTATAATATGAATCACCACTTTCAGATAGCTAATCTTCAAATAACATCTTTAAGAACTTTTAGCTCTACCACGAAAAAAACTTTTCTTTCAATTTTTTTTTTTAATGATTTTTTATTTTATGATTAAAATCAAAATTATGAAATAAAAACTAAATTCTAAACTAAGACCAAACCAAAAAAAACTAAAAACCTCTCTATGATTTTTTTTTTAAATTTTTTATGCTATAAAGTTCTGAGGTTAAAATTAAAATATAACAAAACTAAAATTTAAATCTAATCTAAACTAAGACCTAACTTAAATAAAAAATCAATAAATAAAATGAATCTAATTCGAAGTCTAGAACCTAGCCATATCAAATGAAGAAAATAAGAAAATAATTTTTTTGATTTTTTATATATATTAAAACACACAAAATAAAGTTCTAAATTAAAATCTAAATAAAGATGTCTAACCCTAGAACACACTAACCATACAAAAATAAAAAAAATATCGTGATGTTTTATTATACATGTGAATGCAACCTGCAACGGGGTGCTAGACTGGTAGACAAAGAGGAGGGCGCGGTGTGAGAAGAAATGCGGTTTGCTTGCAAGTATGCGTGGTAGGGGTAGCGGAAAGGAAGGAAGAGCGAGCAGCAACGCAGCTGAGGATGCGGGAATGGTTGTGGGTTGAGCGTGGATAGCAACCAGCGCGGGATGACAACTGTGTAAGGAGAGCAACAGAAATGGAGCGAAGTTCGAAGAGGAGTTGCGAGAGAGGATGTAGGGGATTCGCGTGGATAGGGATGAGAAACCGCGGGAATGGAGGGTAGACGCAGGCAGAGTGCTGCGTGGATGACTGTTGTAGATGCGTGGTGTGGCTGTGATTAGCAGGTTTTGAAGTGAGGACGTGGAAGGAAGGTTGCGGCTGCGGGGAGGAAGTTCTCTGGAACTGTGACAGAGAATGATGGTGATCGACAGGGGGATGAGGGATCCACGACAACCACAGAGAGGGATGGATGCAGCGAAGGGAGTTTCAGTGGTAATGGGTGGAGATGGCTGCGTGAAGAGACCGCTGTTGGACTTAGACGCGGGCAGGATGAAGGAATGCGTGGAGGGGTAGTGAAGACTGCGTGCAAGATGCTGAGGGCATTGGAATAAACGCCGGTGTGTTTGCTTGCTGCGCATGTGTGACAATGGCAGATTGGACGGTGAGGGTTGGAGCTGCGTAGGGAGAGGGATAGCTGCATGAGGAGAGAAGATTGGATATGAATACGCGGAGAGAGGAGAAAGGCTGCCAAGGGAAAAGGCTGTGTGGAAGTGAGGAAGCAATCCTACAGCCTGATTTTTTCTTCTAAAAAAATTTCGAAAAATTTTCCTATAAAATAAAACCCCAGGCAGCAACAACATAAAAAAAAATTCGAAAATTTCTGTCAAAATGAAATCCCAGGCAGCAAACAGATAGCCTGGAAAAACCCCCACGATTCTTCAGAAACCTTAAAAAATTTGAATCTTTTCGCTTCAGATTTCCTTGATGAAAACCCCACAAGAAATTTCCAGATCTGAAGTAAATATTCCTGCCAGAGCTGATCCTGAGGCCAGATCTTACCCTCCAGGGCCTAGATCTGGCTTCGGACAAAATGTTTTCTTCTGACCTGCAACCTGCAATAACAAAAACCGAACACCCAGAAATAAAATGTGCAAGAAACAAAACTAAAAACCCTAAAACCAGCTAAATAATTACAGTATTCACAGTTTAAAGGCTCTAAATAGCCAGATTTGTCAGTATGCCACAAAAATATTTTCAAAATTTTAAATTTAACATGAGATGAATTCACAAGAAAAATTCAAATGATAAGCCCGGGATCAAAACTGGCTGGGCTCTTTAGAAAATGCTTTCTCGGGAGTTGGCTGGTTCAGCTGAGAACTTCCCCAAACGCCCGTTGATCTTCGAAATCTAGATTTTGCACAACTTACTTCAACCATTAACAAAGAAGGAGAAAACGATACTAAAATCCAAATGTAATGGAGATACCTGCCATCATATTCAGAAATTTAACTACCATTCAAACCCTAGCGACTAAACAAGATACCTGTGTTTAAAATCACTCTTCATAAAGCTATCATCAATGGCTGAAATTAAAATCATGCATAGAAATAAAACATCTTACAACATTTCCAGAAGAGTAACACCAACAAGATTTCAACCCCAAAGTCTTTCTTTATTGCATATGAAAAATGACTACAAGAGAACTTTCTTTGGCACATGACTCTAAGATCGAATGATCTCAAATGACCCCTGACACCCTATTTAAAGAAAAATTTCCCAACGGCTAGTTTGAGTGATCTATGTCAAAGTGATCTCGACCGTCAATGAGGATGAAAATCTCTTTTAATCTCATCTGTCGAAATTTTAAATGCATTTTAATATATTAAAAAATTAAAATCTTGCATTTATTTCCTCAAAACTTTGACTTATTATTATTTTATTATTTTATTTTATTTTTCTTCGACCCTTGAACTTAGCCTTTGGAAAAATCACCTAGGACCTAGGACTTATGAGGGGATAAAACATTTTCTAACCCTCAAGACATTTTTCATCATGATTTTTTACATTTTTACATCTCAAGCTGGGGAAAACCCATTTGACATAGACCCTCATAGACTACCCAGTTCTACGACACAAACATAATCTAGCGGATCAAGCAATTTGTAATAACCTAATCAAATAGTTAGAATTATCTCCAAATTACTTTTACATAAACTCGACCTAGTACATTAGGATTCCCCTAAGATTCTAATGACCAAATCCATCCCGACTTTGGGGTTAGGCTGAAGGAAAACTCTGCCGATCATGGATTGGTGAGACAAAAAACTTTCCGGAACGTAGATCATCACTAGAAAATTAGGTTTACCTAGGCAATTACATACATGACATAGATTTGCTAGGATTATTTACAATTTACACATGCAGACTGGGTTTACAAAATAACATGATTAGGCAGATGATGATAGTCAAATGGCACGGACACGTCGATCAAGCGCTATCCCTTTTGCGAAAAAAAGGGGGTGTACTGCTATGGGTCGTTGACACGTAGTGGTCAACAAGTTTCTTTTTCGTGCTTAAAATTTACCACATTTTAAGTTTTTTTTGTTTGTATTTTGACGGGTCTTATAAGGGTCATTCCCAAGTCTTATACGAGTCGACAAGTCGATGCCATGACGAGTCTTATATGAGTACGAGTCATGCAACATTGATGCATATGCAATACATAGTAATTCACATATCTAGAAATCTATAGAGAAATAAACCTTCATAGTGTAGATTGCAGATTTTTAAGTTTAATTTTGTCATATGTGTTGTGACAAACTGTCTAGTGGAATATCCACAGCGATTTACGGATCATAGGTCGACTTGAACTCAGTCACTCTTAGAAGATAGGAAGTCTAGGATATCCTACTGTGGATGGGAAATGAAGTTTGACCACCTGTTTACTAAGAAATATTCAATCCAATGGGAGAAGGCTAATAAGGTGTTTCAGCAAACTCATGGAGCATGACTAATAAGCCAGAGACAAGTATTTGGATCCTAGAAGTTAGAACACAAACAGAGAAAGGACTTTGGTATGGTTGCAGATACCTGTGATTTATCAACATTGTGGCACTCAGGCTTCTTGAAGGCATTAATCATATTTTCTTACAGGACCCTCCCAACAAAGCACGATGGATTAAACGCTCACGAAGATTACTGTCTTCATCCATGTCAATGACAATGAAAGAAGTTGATTCAGACTTAGAGACATCACCTCATGATAGACCTTTGTGACTGACTTTCTGAGACATTTTGGTGGCATCTTCTCGGAATCTACAACAACCTTGCTGTTGCCATCTCAAGTGTGAGCCATAATGGGCTCCTTCACCTAATGGGTAGGAGTGGATGGCTGGAAAGAACAGGCTAGTGAATACTGACTATAACTGAAAGCATCTGAAATAACAAGAAGCATTTGTAGAAAGCATTCAAGAAAACAACGCTCAAGTTCCCCCAAACTCAGGGTTCATTTTGTTGCTGTAATTTTCTTTTAGTTCTTGTAATTGTTGCTGACAAAAATATTGATAAATTTTGGGTTTAACATGCTATCCAATTATTTATTATTCTATCATGGAGATCAAAATGTGCTTTATACACTGTCAAAATTTATTGTAAATCTGTTTTAATAAGATAATTGGTACAGAATGAGTAAGTTGGATGCAAGGAGTGCTTTGGAGATGTAGACACCATATCATATGAAAGACTGTTGAGAATCATAAATAGACTTTGGTTAAACTTTCATCATGCAATATTGTATTTTTTCGCATAGACTGAATTGTGTTTTGAGTTTCTTCAGCTTTGAGCTTCACTTGCTTATTTAATACTTTTGCAGCCCGAGCTTTAAAGAAAAACTTGCAAGCAAAATAGATGAACTTGGTGGGGCTCGCTACATGTTCCTTTCTCACAGGCAAGTTGTATAATACATTATTATCTAATCCTTGTTTTTTGCTTTTTTCTTTTTCTTTTCAGATGCTTAGATTTTAAACTTGGAACTTGGACCTTCTGATATATTTCAACTCAATTTAATATACAGAGATAATGTTGCTGACCATGATAAATGGGCTAAGCGTTTATCTTGTGACCGCATATTGCATATTAATGAGGTAAATGGGGAGAAACTTTCTTGTTTGAGTTCTATCGTGAATAGAATCTGTATGTGTTAATTTTTCATTGATTATTACATGTCATGAATCTGATATACCTAAAGTATAAGACCTGTGGGATGTCTCCAAAATTCGTTCATCTAACAGTCATAAGATACTCCTTATTCTTGCAGCCATTTCTCTTCAGTTTATTATTTGGAAGAAAATGCCCTTCTTAGCTGTTTTCATCTTTAGTGTTAAACTATCCTTTGTGCATTTCTTCACCAGCAGGGTTAGTCTTATCTTTGTACTGATCCCTTGCTTATTTGTGGATATAAAACAGAAACTTAGATAATGACATCCGACTACAGTAGCCCCTAAACCTAAACGAAGCATGCAAACAACAAAAAGGAAATAAAGAGAAATTTTAGGCAACCGGTAGGTGGATAAGTATGCATTCTTCATTGTTAACAATCTATAGACATTACCTCTATAGAGTATATTATCAAAATAAAAAACTCCCGCCTATTTATTATGTTTTCTATTGTTAGTATTAAATGGTAAAATTATTCAGTATATTCCCGGGCCTGAATCCAAATTCTCTTCCATACAATGGTCATACTAAAATTTGCCTCAGAATAATGATTGTATAATAGGATACAAACAGCAGAAAACAGCGCTCATTTTAAAATTATTCATTTTCTGAGTGTTTGCTGAGCCCGAATTGAACTACTATACTCTGGCGTCACCAAGCCAAGCTTTTTAACTTTGATTATGGTTACCCATCTGTCTTGATTTGATCTGCCAAGTTATGTAGAAATTCTTTATTGTTTTGTTGTTTCAACTGTTGGTTCTTAGATAGACATTCTGCATTCCTCATTGGCCTCTCTTCTTGTGGGAGCAAAAGAACTAGCGAAAGACAATAATTTATTATACACTGGTGGGAATAGTGTGGATATCTTTCTATGTTAATCAAAATGGTTTCTCCAGTTGTCACTTGACTTTCTTCCCTTGTGTATTAGGTACAATCTCATACTGCAGATGTAGAAATAAAACTTGAAGGCCAAGGGCCATGGAGTCTTAATCCTGATGTTGACCTTATTTTTACACCTGGGCATACTGAGGTAAGTGATTGAAATACATATAGAAGGATTTTCCATGACATTAAATTTGGGTGTAGTTTGCATATAATTGCAAATGCAGCATATTTGTTTCTTCTATCAAATAGAGTTTAGAAGAATAAATCTGAAAATCAAACTTCTCAATTGATATAATGTATATCAGAAATCCATGCCCATAGGACATAATGTATATGTAAAACTTGTTTCAGGGATCTGTCTCTCTTTCTTATAAGCCACTCAAGGCCCTATTCACAGGGGATCATCTTGCAGCATCACATAATGGTGAATTGACTTATTTTGAGAAGTATAACTGGTATTCAGGTAGAATACAATATATTCTTACTTTTTCTAGGTCTTTTTGCGCTTGTAACTAGTTGGCTTACTTATTTTGCATTTCAACTACCCAGTAGACCTTCTATGGGAATAATTGTGAGATGACAAAATTTCCATGTTGGCAATGTGTTAAAACTCAATCCAACCAACTTATGCAGTGGAAAAACAAGTGCAGAACATCCATCCTTTTCTGCAAATGGACTTTCTCTGGATTTTGCCAGGTTTGAACTTGTTCATGCACTTCATTGGCAGTCCTACCTGAGTTGCCACTAGTATCTTTGTTAATAAATGCAATATTTAGACTCTTGGCAGTAAAACTTATACAATGCATTAAATTTATCTGTTGCAGGTCATGGTAGGAGGATCAAATTTGAGAACATTAATGAAAAAAATGCAGCAATTGAAAAACTGCTTTCAGGGGTTGGTCTTTTACAATTAGTTTGATCTTGGCATTGAAAAGGATCAACAAAAGTATTTATATGGGAATACAGTCGTAATAACAAGGAAAAGTCCCCCAAAGCATTGGATTTACTGATGCAAAATACCTGTACATACTACAGAGAATATTGGTGCACTGTATATGTTGTTTAACGTGATAAAGCTGTTCTATATGTGTGGCTGTATTGAACTTACTGAATTTGTGTATCCATAAACATGAGGGTATATTGAACTTACTAAATATTTGTATTCATATTCGTGAAAATCCATCATAAGATCTGCATTATTGAGAATGTATCCTTATATAGAAAGTACTGAACATAAAGAATATTTACATTCAGTCCATCCAAAAGAATGCTCACTGTGATTTATGAGAATGCTGAATGAAATTCGTATATTATAAGGTATCTTCTGTGATTATCCCTTCATTGCAGCATGTGAGGTATATTGTGATATCTCGTAGAATTGCTAGGAGTTTGTGTGTCTTTATTGCACCTGTATGTGTTTTTCCATAGCTTTTGAGTAGCATTTGATTATATTATGTGAAATTTGAGAATGCATTGACTCCAGTTTTTGAGAAAATTGAAAGAAATTTGCGTATTATGATTTTTTATGAGTTTTCTTTTATTGCAGAATATGACTTATATGTTCTCATTTTGTAGTCTGTAGAATTGCCTGAGTCTGTTATATATATATATATATATATATATATCTATATCTATATATATATATAAATGGAAATTGGCCAATTTTTTTTGGAAAAAACATGGAAGATTAGCTCATCTACCAAATTTAGCCCTTCAAATTTTCCTTATTTATAGAATTGTCTGAGAGTTTTATATATAGTTTGTAAAGAGTTATTTATATATAGTGAATCATTTTAATCTTTTTTAAGAAATTGACAAATCTCTTTTTTTGGAAACAGCCTAGAAAATTAGCTCATCTACCCCTAAAATTTTCCATATTTATAGAACTTAGCTTGTAATTTTGCTAGTTCTCTTTTATATGTTTGGCTTTGCAAACTGATAATCTTTGTTGTTATTTTTTTACATCTCATTGGTGGATAGATTGTGGCATTGAGGCACCACAATTACAAGAATTCACCATCAGTTTTCTGAGTCAACCCTGCAGTGCTTCTTCTTGTGAGCACAATTGGTTATTGTTTGAGCACATCCACAACAAAAAGAGAAACAGGTTGGAGCATGAGAGGTTGGAGAAGTTGGTTTTCATCTACTACAACCTTCAAATGCTCACAAAACAAGTGAAACCAAAGGATACAGATCCAATTTTATTGGATACTATTGATTTAGAGTCTTATTGGGTTGTGGAGGAGGCCCTTGATTTGAGTTGGCTTGATGAAGAGACTGAGGATCTCTCTAGTTTGCCATCTCAAATGGGGACTCCAAATACACCTGTCTCACAGTTGCTCCAGTCTTCTAATGTTACCACTAGCTCCACGAGGGCTTATTTTAGGCGTGATCGTCCATGAGTGATGAGACTCAAGATTGTTATGAGACAATCATGTATCATTTATGACATGTATTTGAATTTTGAACTTGATGACTTTTTTTATTTTAATTATGGAATCATGAGTCCTTTTGTTATTCAGTATCTAAATGTTTTGCCTACAAAAATCGAATATGTTATGTTGTACTTTTATAGATATGAGATGATGTTATGAATTATTGCATATATTGTGGTTTTTATAACTTATAAGGATTGGAATTATCATTAGTTTCTTTTTTGTGCTTAAAATTTACCACATTTTATGTTTTTTTTTTTGTATTTTGATGGGTCTTATACGAGTCGACGAGTCGATGCCGTGACAAGTTTTATACGAGTACGAGTTCTGCAACATTGATGCATACGCAATACATAGCAATTCACATATCTAGAAATCTATAGAGAAATAAACCTTCATAGTGTAGATTTCAGATTTTTAAGTTTAATTTTGTCATATGTGTTGTGACAAACTGTCTAGTGGAATATCCACAACAATTTACGGATCATAGGTCGACTTGAACTCAGTCACTCTTAGAAGATAGGAAGTCTAGGATATCCTACTGTGGATGGGAAATGAAGTTTGACCACCTGTTTACTATGAAATATTCAATCCAATGGGAGAAGGCTAATAAGGTGTTTTAGCAAACTCATGGAGCATGACTAATAAGCCAAAGACAAGTGTTTGGATCCTAGAAGTTAGAACACAAACAGCATAAGGACTTTGGTATGGTTGCAGATACCTATGATTTATCAATGTTGTGGCACTCAGGCTTCTTGAAGGCATTAATCATATTTTCTTACAGGATCCTCCCAACAAAGCACGATGGATTAAGCGCTCACAAAGATTACTGTCTTCATCCATGTCAATGACGATGAAAGAAGTTGATTCAGAGTTAGAAACATCACCTCATGATAGACCTTTGTGACAGACTTCCTGAGACATTTTGGTGGCATCTTGATGGAAAGAGATTATGGGGGTTAATCAAAATCCCTTTTCCTTAAAAAAATCAATCCTGAGGCTTGTGGGTTATGGCCCACAAGCCTTATTGGAAGCTTTAAATTAAGTGTTCAAGCCTTAAACCCTCGGGCAACACATATTACAAAATACATGGAAAAACCATGTAAATCCCGCTCCGAACATATATGTCGGACTTCAAAAACATAAACCCGTATCTATAAGGATTATCGGGTCCGCTCTTCCACTTTCCTCAGCGCTGATCTGATGCCGACCTCCGACTACCGACACCTCCGATCACCGATCAGAGCATGATCGCTATCGGCGTATCGACCCTTGCTATTCCATTATCGCTCGTCCTTTGCCTCTCCGATATGTGATCGTCGATCGCATTTGGGCCGTCGATCTGGACTCTCGATCCGACGGTCTAGGATCCATCGCTTCATCGTTGATCGCTTTGCAATGATGGTTAGGTCCGATAACACCCTAAGGGCTCCGCTAATGTGATAAAATCATAGTTGTTGATCTATAAGATCCAACGACCCTAGTTTTTCGATACTTCATCTCTTCGCTTATTCTTCCTTGGCTCGATCTCACCATTTTGATGGGATTTGTGCTTTAAAGCCAGTTCCTCTGCCCTGTTCTGTCTTCACACAAACAGTTAACTCTATATCTTTGGATTGCCATCGATCCGACAGTGATCGATGGTCGATCAAGACCTGCAACAGGAGAACATACAGGCAGTTTATAAGATATACACACACAGGCACAATTCAACACTTAAACACACTATTGTATTATACACAACATAGTTACAACTCTAAGGCATTTCAGCCTTAGCACGGGTTCTCCTCTCGACTACATTTCAACCTCTGTTTATACAAATTCTATCTATCTTCCTCTATATCTCTATCTGTCTCATTACATATATTTATAGAACACGCAGGTTCATCATTACAAGAATATTGGATCAAATCACTGAAAGGATCTGATCAATCCTCTCCTTGATTTGCTCAACAAACCCTTAAACTCACTATACGTATACACATGGCAGGTTTCGTTTAATTAAGTCTTCTAGAGACATATCCATTCCATCATTTAAGCTTTGTTTTTAACAGAAATTGTCCCTCGTTCAGCTCCATGGTCCACGTCCTCCTTCTTTGCTTTGGATTCCTCCTTTAATGAGGAGTGTCGGATGCTCTTGCATCAGACTCCCGAGGCACATAAATTTATGACCTCTTGGTCATATGCTTCTTCTTGTCCTTAGCAATTCTACCCACTTCATTTCTTTAGTGGCACTGCCTTCATGATCCTCTGTGAGCTGTGTTGTCGCATAGAGTGTCTAGGCACCGCGACAACGCTCAGACCGGGGGCTGTCACTCTGATCCCCGATCTCTCTGTTTAAGCCATCTCCCTGGGCTATGGGGGGTAGACCCTATGGGATAAAGGAAGACCAACTGGGAACCAGCTGGGTTGGTAGACACAGCGAGGGAATTAGGCACTTGATTGATTTTAAAAATTGATTAGCCCTTTAAATACTTAAGACTAGTGCCTTTGCTAGATGAAGTGAAAATCAAATAATTGATTCACTGCTTAGGAAATATAAATGAGAACAAATCCTTTGACAATTGAATGAAAATATTTATTGAAATGTCTAGCATATGATGAGCATTAAAACAATCAAGCAATAATTAATTTCACCAAATGTAAAATATTCAAAAGATGCACAGAGCTCTAGCAATTAAATTTCAAAGGATCAAAATTCATTATTCAACCATGGAATTCAAATACTAACCAATTCACAACATGATTCACCACTTTCAGATAGCCAATATTTAGATAAAATCTAAGCGCATTTAACTACATAAAAATGACAAATATTAATCCCACATTAAAATTTTTATCCTTAGCGGAAAAGATACACCAAAATTGTAAATGCGACAAATCCTTGAGTGAATATGCCAAGACTAAATGTGACAAAATATTTCAATTTTTTTTTTTTTAATAAAATAAAAAAACTAAATTCTAAAATAAGACCAAACCAAAACCTAAAAAAAACTTTTTATGATTTTATGATTTTTATATTTTTTTAATTTTTTATTATTTTTTTATGATATAAAGTTCTAAATTTAAAGTTAAAATATAACAAAAGTAAAATTAAAATCTAATCTAAACTAAAGCCTAATCAAAAACCTAAAGGAACTTTTTCATGCCTTTTCTCTTCTTTTTTTTCTAATTTAAAATTTAAACAAAACTGAAATGAAATAAATAAATCTAAACAAAAAAAAAACTAAAACAAAAATTTTAATTCTAAAACGAAAACTAAACTATATATAAATATATACGTTACCCTAACCACAAAATGGAACCGTAGCATATAAAAAAAATTTGAATGTTTGTTTGTTGATTTTTTGTTGTTCGTAGGTGTGAGGAAGTCTGCAGCAGATGTGGAATGACTGCGCACGACAACGTGGAGCCCAAAAAAAATCGACACAGGGGCCACGGGTTTCACTATTTGTTTGCAGGTGCAATGGCGGAAAGGCTTGAAGAGGCTGAGCGATGGATGGAGGACGTAGAGGGATAGCCGACGAAAGACCGCAGGAGGATTGCAGGCTTTCCTGGATCGTAAGTTGGCCAGTGGATCAGCAACGTGTTGCTGGAATGGCACCGCATCAAGTTGCTGAGGAACGTGGGTACAGTAGATGCGGGAAAAGAAAAGAAAAGGCAGCGAGTAAGGATGATTAGGAAATGAGGAGGTGACTGCGTGGAGTAGGATGAATTTGCAGTGTTTGGTCAATGACGAAATGATGGCATGTATGGTGGCAGCTATGCAGCATTTGGGAGCACCACGTGAGAAGGGCAAGGGAGAAGTGAGCAACTCAGACCAGATTTGAGGAGGAAGTGGCAACTTGAGAGAGACGAAGAGGCTGGATGATAGTCGCAGAGGGAGGAGCTGAGTTGCGTGTGGAGCATGGAACGACTGCAGAAATATATAAAACAGAATGCAAATTTGCCCTAAAAAATTTTAAAATGTTCCTGTAACACAATGAAACCCTGAGAAATAGTAGAGAGTTGATCAAACCCTTGAAATTTTTCAAAAACCCTAGAAGAGCTGATCCTGAGGCCAGATCTTACCCTCCAGGGCCTAGATATGGCTTCAAATGAAAAATTTTCCTCAGACCTGTAACCTGCAATGGCAAAACAAAACACCCAGAGATAAAATATGCAAGAAACAAAACTAAAAACCCTAAAACCAGCTAAATAATTACAATATTCACAATTTAAAGGCTTTAAATAGCCAGATGTATCAGTATGCTACAGAAATATTTTCAAAATTTTAAGTTCAATATGAAGTGCTTCAGAAAACTTTTCACGCATTCACAAAAAACATTTCTAATGATAAGCCTTGAATCAAAACTAGCTGGGCTCTTTAGAAAAATGCTTTTTCGGGAGTTGGCTGGTTCAACCGAGAACTTCCTCACATGCCCGATGATCTCGAAATCAAGATTTTCCTGCACAACTTACTTTAACCATTAACAAAGAGGGAGAAAACGATACTAAAATCCAGAACTAATGGAGATACCTGCCATCATATTCAGAAATTTAACTACCATTCAAACCCTAGTGACTAAACAAGATACTTGTGTTTAAAATGACACTTCATCAAGCTATCATCAATGGTTGAAATTAAATTTATGCAGAAAAATAAAACTTCTTACAACATTTCCAGAAGAGTAACACTAGCAAGATTTCAACCCCGAAGTCTTTCTTTATTGCACATGAAAAACGATTACAAGAGAGCTTTCTTTAGCGCAAGACTCACAGATCCAATGATCTCAAATGACCCCTGACACCCTATTTAAAGAAAAATTTCCCAACGGCTAGTTCGAGTGATCCATGTCAAAGTGATCTCGACCATCGATGAGGATCAAAATCTCATTCGTCGAAAATTTTAAATGTTGAGGAAATTTCACATTTTAATATGAAAATTTAAAATTTTGCATTTATTTCCTCGAAACTTTGACTTATTATTATTTTATTATTTTATTTCACTTTTAATTTTTATTTATTATTATTTTTTTATTTAAAGGGACCCTCGAATTTAGCCTTTGGAAAAATCACCTAGGACCTAGGACTTATGAGGGGATAAAACATTTTCTAACATTCAAGACACTTTACATCATGATTTTTATATTTTTTACATCTCAAGGGGGGAAAACCCATTTGACATAGACCCTCATAGACCACCCAGTTCTGCGACACAAGTATAATCTAGCAAACCAAGTGATTTGTAATAACCTAACCAAATATTTAGGATTATTCCCAAATCACTTTTACATAGACTCAACCTAGCACACTAGGACTCATCTAAGGTTCTAATGACAAAGTCCATTCCGACTTTGGGGTTAGGCTGAAGGAAAACTCTGTCGATCATGGATCGGTGAGACAAAAAACCTTCCAGAACGTAGATCATCACTAGAAGATTAGGTTTACCTAGGTAATTACATGACACAGATTTGCTAAGATTATTTACAATTTACACATGCAGACTGGGTTTACAAAATAACATGATCAGGTTGATGATGATAATCGAATGGCATGGACATATCGATCAAGCGTTATCCCTTTTGCAAAAAATGGGGTGTACCGCTATGGGTAGTTGACACGCAATGGTCAACATCTGGCTCTACTTGGGGACACGTTGCTGCAATGTAGGAATGTGAGAATCCAAAATCTGCATCCACGCAACACAAAACAAAACATAAGTAGTGGCCATCCAAAAATCATCATATAACATTAAGCATAGAAAAAATATAAGCTCTTCATTTATTAACTAACTAGTAACATGAAAAGTAAATATAATCCTAAAACAGAAATAAAATGCTAAAATGAAAAAGGAGTAGGGTTAGAAATACAATGCAGAGGATGCCCTATGGCATCAGATGGCATCCTTGAAGAACAACTTGAGCATTTGGCCATTTGAGGTAAATCAAGTGGTTCACCATCCAATCTGCTCAAGTGGAATGAATTTGGTCCAACAATATCTCGAATAATGTATGGTCCTAGCCATAAACTGTCAAACTTCTTATGTTTTCCTGAACAAAAAGCAGTAAGATCATCCTGGTAAATTTCAATAAATTTCCCAATTAACCCCTTGAAGGCATAATCCATAGCCCTTTGAAATGTAGCCCCAACGTTGGTTAGTCCAAATGACATTCTAATGTATTTGAAATTACCCCTGGTGTGGTGAATGTGGTTTTGTGATGATCTTCTTTTTTAACCCATACCTGATTATACCCAGAAAAACCATCTAGCAATGACATCATTCCAGAATCGATAACTCTTTGCAATAGAGTCTCCATGCTTGGCAAAGGGTAATTATTTTTCTTACACGCTAGATTAAGATTTCGAAAATCGACACAAAGCCTTATCGTACCGTTCCTTTTCCTAACAATCACCAGGGTGGAACACCATGTTGAATGCTTCGTTTGAGCGATAATTCCTGCTACAAGCATCTTCGAAAGCTCTTTTTGAACCAAAGGGGCTACTTTAGGATTAATCTACCTAAGCTTCTGACGAAAGGGTTTAGCATTTTCATCTTTCAAAGGGATAGTGTGTTCCATGACATCCTCCCTATAACCTTTCAACTCATCATAAGAAAATGCTAAAACATCTCGATATTCGTGAAGTAAATTGATTAAATTTTTTCTTTCTTCAACACTAGTACCTTTACCAATTCTAACAATCTTTGGGTTTGCAGGAGTACTGATGTTTATTTCGAGGTATTCGCCTGGATCCATTTTATTTTCCTCTTTAAACTTTGTGGCATCATGCCGATCAAAGTGCTGTTCTAAAGAAACCACATTCCTAGGAGTAGGATTTATGATATGCTCATGATTACTAGATCCATCCTCAGAATTTATCCGAAAATTTTCAAACTCAACCAAATTATTAAGAAAACGAATCACTTGCTTTTCATCATTAAAGACTTGCCAATGCTCTGAGTTATCTGGAACAGAAGGTCTAAATATAACTTCCATTTTAATCTTATCCTCAATTAGCCCATCAGACAATTGCAAAGTAGAAGCAGCGACGACAAGTTCATCTGCCAAACTATTATGCTCTCTTGGGATAGCTTCAAGGTCAAGGGCATCAAAGTATTTCATAGTATCCCATACATCGTTTCGATAGTTCTTTAACCTTTGATTTTTGCATGTAAATTTATTTTTAAGTTCCCTGATAATTAAGTCAGAATCCCCCTTGATGCTAAGCAACTTAATTTTTAAATACTTCGCCAACTCAAGACCCAACAACAAGGCTTCATATTCAACGACATTGTTGGTTGCTTTGAACTCCAATCGATAGGCAAACTTGAAAATATGACCAAGGGTAGATTTTAATACTATTCCTACACCTTTACCATGCCTAGATGATGCACCATCAAAATACATGTACCAAACTTTATCATTGAGATCCTTAATCTTTTTATCAACCTTATCATCAGGAGGAACTATGAAATTAGACATGATAGCGTAATTCCCAATGTCAGATTGTTCTTTAATTATCTCGTTGTGAGGTCTCTTAGGATCTTTAACATGGAATTTTCTCTCGGGCTCTCTATTAAGTCTCACAAAACCATCACCTCTAGGAGAAGGAATCATAGCATATGACCAATTCATTTGAATACTCCCTCCTAGATCAGAAGCCCATTTTCTGGATAAAAGCATACCCCAAACATCAGGCACATCAACAACATAAATGTCCATAACAATCATGATGTCCGGGTAAACTAATAAATGAACCTGTAAATCCTTGAGTAGACCATGAACTTCAATCTTCTTAGAATCCATGGCACATATATTGTAGTAGAGTCTAGAAACTCTTAAGTTGTTCCATGACCTTCTTAGTCATGACACACGCTGATGCACCAGAATCCATCATGCAATTATTCAATTTGTACCCATTAACCATCAAAGTGATAAAGATAGGTTGATGATCTTTGTTATCCAAATCTAAACTTTGCAAATATATGGGAGCATCATGAAAATCAACTTTCTGGGTTTTCTGTTGAGAAATATTTGCTTGAGGACCTTGAATAGCTTTTAGTAACTTATCTCTCTAGGAAGGGATTTTCACAATCTCGGAGACAGGAACCTAGATTTTCGCATTATTAAACCATCGTCCCCAATCAACATCTAATCCAGAGTTTATACCAGGGTTAAAAGTTCAAGGGGGGAATTTTATTCCTGCTCTGATCTTTATCCCTTCTCTGATAAGTTAAACCTTTATCTCTAGCAATTTCCATGATTTGCTCTAGAGAGGGTTTTTCGCCATATAACTTAGCCCAAATGTCATCTTCATTTTCAAGGTTATTTATACCATAAGCTGACGAGGGATGCATAACATCTCGATTATTTTCCTTAACCTACATCCAATCGTTCATAGACAAAGGAAACTCGTTACCTACTACATTTATTTGATCACCTGCCCCAAGCATTCCATTATCTAAAATTCTTCTAATGATGGGACAAGTAGCCTCCTCATGAAGAGCATCACAAACCGACAGTAAGGAAGAGCATTATCGACCACATTAGTAAGCGGATTAGGAGGTCTTTGCTCACTAGATTGACCCTTCTTTTGCCAATTGTTATTTCTATTATTATTATTATTTCTGGGCTGGAAATTTTGTGTTTACGCTCTTTCCATTTGGACCAATCTATTCTGCAAAGTAGCTATCTCCTTAGCATGGTTAGATGTTAATTTTGCTTGATTAATTTCCTGCTTTCGGTCTTTTGGAGCATTTTCTGAACAAGCTCGCTATCAGGTTTTTGAACCTCTTTTCCTTTAGGTTCTTTCAATTTCGTTGAATGCCTATCAAAACCTGGGATTTCAGACTTCCCAAATGTTGCCTTATCCTTTTCAAGCTTTATGGCTAAAGCTTGACAATCCCTATAATCAGGAAGTTTAGCACATCTCAATTCATAAGAGGGCTCAGGGCTAAAGGCATCAATATAAAGATCTTGAAGAAATTTATCGGTAGGTTTATAATCTTGAGGTAATTCCTTAATAATATCATTAAACCTTTTGTTAAATTCTTCAGCGGTTTCATTCTCTCTTTTTGATTATGCTAATAGCTTTCACGAGGTGTCTTCCTTCTCTCTTATCTCCATACTTTTCCTTAAAGGCATTAATGATCGATTGCAAGGAATCAAATGAATTCCGAGGCTTTTCTGCAAACCATTCGTGAGCATCGCCCTCCAAGGTCAGAACAAAAAGAGTCATTCTAACATCTTCATGATTAAAATCAGCAGCCCTTGCGTACTTACCCATCCATAAACTAAAAGCTTTCAGATGTGAATTAGCACTAATTGCGTTATTTCCCAGAAAGATAGGCAATTTATCCATCCCATGTGTTGGAATATCATTGGGATAACCTTGAATGTTAGAAAAATTGCAAGGGGCAAATATATCCATGATGTCGTGCTCGACCGGGTTAGTAAAAAGGAAATGGATATCAGATAGGGCTTCTTGTCTGAGGTTAACAAGAAGTGCATGAGAAGATAGTTTGTGTAATCGTACTCTGAGAGCCCTTTCAGGATCAGGAGCATGATTAACCAAACTACTTGGATGTCTTCTGGTATACACTCTTGCAAAAGATAGATGAAGTGGAGTCGCCACCTGGACAGAAAGTATGACACAGAAAAACTCGAAAGGAAGGAGTTAAGGACATGAAAGGACGAGAGGAAAGAAACGAGACAAATGTCGAAGTAACCAAGGACAGAAAAAACTCTATCCCCGGCAACGACGCCAAAAAATGTTGTCGCACAGAGTGTCTAGGCATTGCGCCAACCCTCAGACTGGGGGTTGTCACCCTGATCCCTGATCTCTCCGTTTAAGCCGTCTCCCTGGGCTAAGCGGGGTAGACCCTATGGGATAAAGGAAGACCAACTGGGAACCCACTGGGTTGGGAGACACAACGAGGGAATCAGGCACTTGATTGATTTTAAAAATTGATTAGCCCTTTAAATACTTAAGACCAATGCCTTTGCTAGATGAAGTGAAAATCGAATAATTGATTCGCTACTTAGGAAATATAAATGTGAACAAATCCTTTGACAATTGCTTGAAAATATTTACTGAAATGTCTAGCATATGATGAGCATTAAAACAATCAAGCAATAATTAATTTCACCAGATGTAAAATATTCAAAAGATGCACAGAGCTCTAGCAATTAAATTTCAAAGGATCAAAATTCATTATTCAACCATGGAATTCAAATACTAACCAGTTCACAAAATGATTCACCACTTTCAGATAGCCAGTCTTCAGATAAAATTTAAGCGCATTCAACTATATAAAAATGACAAATATTAATTCCACATTAAAATTTTTAGCATTAGCGGAAAAGATACACCAAAAATTATAAATGTGACAAATCCTTGAGTGAATATGCCAAGGCTAAATGTGACAAAATATTCCAATTTTTTTTTATTTTTAATAAAATAAAAAAAACTAAATTCTAAAATAAGACCAAACCAAAACCTAAAAAAATACTTTTTATGATTTTTATATTTTTATATTTTTTATTATTTTTTATGATATAAAGTTCTAAATTTAAAATTAAAATATAACAAAACTGAAATTAAAATCTAATCTAAACTAAAGCCTAATCAAAAACCTAAAAGGAACTTTTTCATGCCTTTTCTCTTTTTTTTTTATTGTTTCAAATTTAAAAAAACTGAAATGAAATAAATAAATCTAAAAAAAAAAACTAAAATAAAAATTTTAATTCTAAAATGAATACTAAACTATATATAAATATATACGTTACCCTAACCACAAAATCGAACCGTAGCATATAAAAAAAATTGAATGTTTGTTTGGTTGATTGTTTGTTGTTCGCAGGTGTGAGGAAGTTTGCAGCAGATGTGGAACGACTACACGCGACAGCGTGGAGCCCAAAAAAAATTCGACACAGGGGCCACAGGTTTCACGATTTGTTTGTAGGTGGAATGGCGGGAAGGCTTGAAGAGGCTAAGCGATGGATGGAGGACGACGGAAGACCGTAGGAGAATTGTAGGCTTGCGTGGATCGTAAGATGGCCAGCGGATCGACTACGTGTTGTTGGAATGGCGCCGCGTTAGGTTGCTGAGGAACATGGGTACAACAGATGCAGGAAAAGAAAAGAAAAGGCAGCGAGTAAGGATGATTAGGAAATGAGGAGGTGACTGCGTGGAGCAGGATGAATTTGCAGCGTTTGGGCAGCGATGGAACGATGGAACCTATGGTGGCAGCTATGCAACGTTTGGGAACACCACGTGAGAAGGGCAAGGGAGAAGTGAGCTACTTGGACCAGATTTGAGGAGGAAGTGGCAGCTTGAGAGAGATGAAGAGGCTGGATGATCGCCACAGAGGGAGGAGCTAAGCTGCATGTGGAGCTTGGAATGACTGCGGAAATATATAAAATAGAGCGCAGATTTGCCCTTAAAAACTTAAAAATGTTCCTGTAAAACAATGAAACCCTGAGTAATAGCATAGAGCTAATCAAACCCTCGAAAATTTTCAGAAAACCCTGGAAGCGCTGATCCTAAGGCCAGATCTTACCCTCCAGGGCCTAGATATGGCTTCAAACAAAATTTTTTCCTTAGAACTGCAACCTACAATGGCAAAACAAAACACCCAAAGATAAAATATGCAAGAAACAAAACTAAAAACCCTAAAAACGACTAAATAATTACAATATTCACAATTTAAAGGCTTTAAATAGCTAGATTTATTAGTATGCTACAAAAATATTTTCAAAATTTTAAGTTCAATATGAGGTGCTTCAGAAAAATTTTCACGCATTCACAAGAAAAATTTCTAATGATAAGCCCAGAATCAAAACTAGTTGGGTTCTTCAGAAAAATGTTTTTTTGGGAGTTGGCTGGTTCAGCCGAGAACTTTCCCAAACGCCCAATGATCTCGAAATCAAGATTTTCCTGCACAACTTACTTTAACCATTAACAAAGAGGGAGAAAACGATACTAAAATCCAGAACTAATGGAGACACCTGCCATCATATTCAGAAATTTAACTACCATTCAAACCCTAGTGACTAAACAAGATACTTGCGTTTAAAATCACTCTTCATCAAGCTATCGTCAATGGCTAAATTAAATTTATGTAGAAAAATAAAACATCTTACAACATTTCCAGAAGAGTAACACTAACAAGATTTCAACCACAAAGTCTTTCTTTATTGCACATGAAAAAACGATTAGAAGAGAGCTTTCTTTAGCAGAAGACTCACAGATTGAATGATCTCAAATGACCTCTGACACCCTATTTAAAGAAAATTTTTCCAACAACTAGTTCAAGTGATCCATGTCAAAGTGATCTTGACCATCGATGAGAATCAAAATCTCATTCGTCGAAAATTTTAAATGTTGAAGAAATTTCACATTTTAATATAAAAATTTAAAATTTTGCATTTATTTTCTCAAAACTTTGACTTATTATTATTTTATTGTTTTATTTCGTTTTTATTTTATTTTATTTTATTTCTTATTTATTATTATTTTTATATTTTATATTTTTATATTTTATTTTTTTATTTAAAGGGACCCTCGAACTTAGCCTTTGGAAAAATCACCTAGGACCTAGGACTTATGAGGGGATAAAACATTTTCTAACCCTCAAGACACTTTACATCATGATTTTTACATTTTTACATCTCAAGGGGGGAAAACCCATTTGACATAGACCCTCATAGACCACCTAGTTCTGCGACACAAATATAATCTAGCAGATCAAGCGATTTGTAATAACCTAACCAAATAGTTAGGATTATTCCCAAATCACTTTTACATAGACTCGACCTAGCACACTAGGACTCCCCTAAGATTCTAATGACAAAGTCCATTCCGGCTTTGGGATTAGGCTGAAGGAAAACTCTACCGATCATGGATTGGTGAGACAAAAAACCTTCTTGAACGTAGATCATCACTAGAAGATTAGGTTTACCTAGGTAATTACATGACACAGATCTACTAAGATTATTTACAAAATAACATGATCAGGCTGATGATGATAGTCGAATGGCACAGACATATCGATCAAGCGCTATCCCTTTTGCGAAAAAAGGGGGTGTACTGCTATGGGTAGTTCACACGCACTGGTCAACAAGCTGCAACCAGATTTCTGCAGTAATAGTCTCCTTCTGCTACATGGTACCTCACCAAGCTCTCCTCACTCAGTCTTTTGGCATCTTTCAGGTTCTCCCTTTTGGAACCATATGAGCACTCCATGCTCTAGGTTTGCTGCAATCTTCTCACCTTCTGCTGTCGTTCTCTGCGTGACAGTAAGATCATAACTCTCCAACTTTATCAACTGTACCTCCTGCTCCTTCTTCTTTCTTTCTGGAAATGCTTTCCCTTCTCTTGCACGCAGAATCTTCTTCGGCTCTGATACCAAATGATGGAAAGAGATTATGGGGGTTAATCAAATCCCTTTTCCTTAAAAAAAATTGATCCTGAGGCCTGTGGGTTATGGCCCACAAGCCTTATCGAAAGCATTAATATAGGCCCTTAAGCCTTAAAATCATGAACCATTCAACTATCGGAGCCCTTTTACACTATCGGAAGCTTTAAATTAAGCGTTCAAGCCTTAAACCCTCGGGCAACACATATTACAAAATACACGGAAAAACCATGTAAATCCCACTCCGAACATATATGTCGGACTTCAAAAACATACACCCGCATCTATAAGGATTATCGGGTCCACTCTTCCGCTTTCCTCAGCACTGATCCGATGCCGACCTCCGACTACCGACACCTCTGATCACCGATCAGCGCATGATCGCTATCGGTGTATCGGCCCTTGCTATTCCATTATCGCTCGTCCTTTGCCTCTTCGATATGCGATCGCCGATCGCATCTGGGCCATCGATCTAGACTCCTGATCTAATGGTCCAGGATCCATCGCTTTATCGTTGATCGCTCTGCGATGATGGTCGGGTCCGATAACACCCTAAGGGCTCTGCCGATGCGATAAAATCCTAGCCGTTGATCTATAAGATCCAACGGCCCTGGTTTGTCGATACTTCATCTCTTCGCTTATTCTTCCTTGGCTTGATCTCGCCGTTTTGATGGGATTTGCACTTTAAAGCCAGTTCCTCTGCCCTGTTCTGTCTTCACACACGACATTTATATAAACAGTTAACTCTATATCTTTGGATCACCATCGATTCAACAGTGATCGATGGTCGATCAAGACCTGCAACACGGGAACATACAGAGAGTTTATAAGATATACACACACAGGCGCAATTCAACACTTAAACACACTATGGTATTATACACAGCATAGTTATAACTCTAAGGCATTTCAGCCTTAGCATAGGTTCTCCTCTCGACTACAATTCAACCTCTGTTTTTACAAATTCTATCTATCTTCCTCTATATCTTTATCTGTCTCATTACATATATTTATAGAACACGCAGGTTCATTGTTATAGGAATATTGGATCGGATCACTGAAAGGATCCAATCAATCCTCTCCTTGATTGCTCAACAAACCCTTAAACTCGCTATACGTATACACCTGGCAGATTTCATTTAATTAAGTCTTCTAGAGACTTATCCATTCCATCATTTAAACTCTGCTTTTAACAGAAATTGTCCCTCGCATTCAGCTCCATGGTCCACGTCCTCCTCCTTCGGTTTTGATTCCTCCTTTAATGAGTGTTGGATGCTCCTGCATCACATCTTCCTCGGAATCTGCAACAACCTTGCTGTTGCCATCTCGAGTGTGAGCCATAATGGGCTCCTTCACCCAATGGGTGGGAGTTGATGGCTGGAAAGAACAGGCTAGTGAATACTGACTATAACTGAAAGCATCTGAAATAACAACAAGCATTTGTAGAAAGCATTCAAGAAAACAACGCTCAAGTTCCCCCAAACTCACGGTTCATTTTGTTGCTGTAATTTTCTTTTAGTTCTTATAATTATTGCTGACAAAAATATTGATAAATTTTGGGTTTAACATGCCATCCAATTATTTATTATTCTATCATGGAGATCAAAATGTGCTCTATACACTGTCAAAATTTATTATAAATCTGTTTTAATAAGATAATTGGTACAGAATGAGTAAGTTGGATGCAAGGAGTGCTTTGGAGATGTAGACACCATATCATATGAAAGACTGTCGAGAATCATAAATAGACTTTGGTTAAACTTTCATCATGCAATATTGTATTTTTTCGCATAGACTGAATTGTGTTTTGAGTTTCTTCAGCTTTGAGCTTCACTTGCTTATTCAATACTTTTGCAGCCCGAGCTTTAAAGAAAAACTTGCAAGCAAAATAGATGAACTTGGTGGGGCTCGCTACATGTTCCTTTCTCACAGGCAAGTTGTATAATACATTATTATCTAATCCTTGTTTTTTTCTTTTTTCTTTTTCTTTTCAGATGCTTAGATTTTAAACTTGGAACTTGGACCTTCTGATATATTTCAACTCAATTTAATATACAGAGATGATGTTGCTGACCATGATAAATGGGCTAAGCGTTTATCTTGTGACCGCCTATTGCATATTAATGAGGTAAATGGGGAGAAACTTTCTCGTTTGAGTTCCATCGTGAATAGAATCTATATGTGTTAATTTTTCATTGATTGTTACATGACATGAATCTGATATACCTAAAGTATAAGACTTATGGGATGTCTCCAAAATTCGTTCATCTAACAGTCATCGGATATTCCTTATTCTTGCAGCCATTACTCTTCAGTTTATTATTTGGAAGAAAACGCCCTTCTTAGCTGTTTTCATCTTTTCCGTCAAACTATCCTTTGTGCATTTCTTCATCAGCAGGGTTAGTCTTATCTTTGTACTGATCCCTTGCTTATTTGTGGATATAAAACAGAAACTTATATAATGACATCCGACTACAGTAGCCCCTAAACCTAAACGAAGCATGCAAACAATAACAAGGAATTAAAGAGAAATTTTAGGCAACTGGTAGGTGGATAAGTATGCATTCTTACTTCATTGTTAACAATCTATAGACGTTACCTCTATAGAGCATATTATCAAAATAAAAAAACTCCTGCCTATTTATTATGTTTTCTATTGTTAGTATTAAATTTTAAAATTATTCAGTATATTCCTGGGCCTGAATCCAAATTCTCTTCCATACAATGGTCATACTAAAATTTGCCTCAGAATAATGAATGTATAATAGGATACAAAAAGCAGAAAACAGCGCTCATTTTAAAATTATTCATTTTCTGAGTGTTTGCTTTTCCCAAATTGAACTATTATACTCTGGCCTCACCAAGCCAAGCTTTTTAACTTTGATTATGGTTACCCATCTGTCTTGATTTGATCTGCCAAGTTATGTAGAAATTCTTTATTGTTTTGTTGTTTCAATTGTTGGTTCTTAGACATTCTGCATTCCCCATTGGCCTCTCTTCTTGTGGGAGCAAAAAAACTAGCGAAAGACAATAATTTATTATACACTGGTGGGAATAGTGTGGATATCTATCTATGTTAATCAAAATGGTTTCTCCAGTTGTTGCCTGACTTTCTTCCCTTGTGTATTAGGTACAACCTCATACTGCAGATGTAGAAATAAAACTTGAAGGCCAAGGGCCATGGAATCTTAATCCTGATGTTGACCTTATTTTTACACCTGGGCATACTGAGGTAAGTGATTGAAATACATATAGAAGGATTTTCCATGACATTAAATTTGGGTGTAGTTTGCATATAATTGCAAATGCAGCATATTTGTTTATTCTATCAAATAGAGTTTAGAAGAATAAATCTGAAAATGAAACTTCACAATTGATATAATGTATATCAGAAATCCATGCCCATAGGACATAATGTATATGTAAAACTTGTTTCAGGGATCTGTCTCTCTTTCTTATAAGCCACTCAAGGCCCTATTCACAGGGGGTCATCTTGCAGCGTCACATAATGGTGAATTGACTTATTTTGAGAAGTATAACTGGTATTCAGGTAGAATACAATATATTCTTACTTTTTCTAGGTCTTTTTGCGCTTGTAACTAGTTGGCTTACTTATTTTTCAATTCAACTACCCAGTAGACCTTCTATGGGAATAATTGTGAGATGACAAAATTTCCATGTTGGCAATGTGTTAAAACTCAATCCAACCAACTTATGCAGTGGAAAAACAAGTGCAGAACATCCGTCCTTTTCTGCAAATGGACTTTCTCTGGATTTTGCCAGGTTTGAACTTGTTCATGCACTTCATTGGCAGTCCTACCTGAGTTGCCACTAGTATCTTTGTGAATAAATGCAATATTTAGTTGTTCTTGGCAGTAAAACTTATACAACGCATTAAATTTATCTGTTGCAGGTCATGGTAGGAGGATCAAATTTGAGAACATTAATGAAAAAAATGCAGCAATTGAAAAACTGCTTTCAGGGGTTGGTCTTTTACAATTAGTTTGATCTTGGCATTGAAAAGGATCAACAAAAGTATTTATATGAGAATACAGTCGTAATAACAAAGAAAAGTCCCCCAAAGCATTGGATTTACTGATGCAAAATACCTGTACATACTACAGAGAATATTGGTGCACTGTATATGTTGTTTAACGTGATAAAGCTGTTCTATATGTGTGGCTGTATTGAACTTACTGAATTTGTGTATCCATAAACATGAGGGTATATTGAACTTACTAAACATGTGTATTCATATTCGTGAAAATCCATCATAAGATCTGCATTATTGAGAATGTATCCTTATATAGAAAGTACTGGACATAAAGAATATTTACATTCAGTCCATCCAAAAGAATGCTCGCTGTGATTTTTGAGAATGCTGAATGAAATTTGTATATTAAGGTATCTTCTGTGATTATCCTTTCATTGCAGCATGTGAGGTATATTGTGATATCTCGTAGAATTGCTAGGAGTTTGGGTGTCTTTATTGCACCTGTATGTGTTTTTCCATAGCTTTTGAGTAGCGTTCGATTATATTATGTGAAATGTGAGAATGCATTGACTCCAGTTTTTGAGAAAATTGAAAGAAATTTGCGTATTATGATTTTTTATGAGTTTTCTTTTATTCTCATTTGGTAGTCTGTGACTCTGTAGGAGTCTGTTTTATATATAGAAAAAAAAGAAAGAAATTATTTTAACGTCCACGAGGCTAAAGATAGCCTATGGGACAGATTGCTTCTTCATCTGCTTGATGTATTCGGCCCTTTTTTTTGTGAAGCTTCACAATAAATGCTCCCATCTTCTCGACAAACCCCTCGTTAAATAGATTAGCCCAAGAGCTAGCTGCCAGCGTATCTGCATAACTTTCCCTGTTGTCTTTGAAGGCCTCACATTCTGAATTGGAAATTGGCCAATTTTTTTTGAAAAAAACATGGAAGATTAGCTCATCTACCAAATTTAACCTTTCAAATTTTCCTTATTTATAGAATTGTCTGAGAGTTTTATATATAATTTGTAAAGTGTTATTTATATAGTGAATCATTTTAATTTTTTTTAGAAGTTGACAAATCTCTTTTGTGAACAGCCTAGAAAATTAGCTCATCTACCCCTAAAATTTTCCATTTTTATAGAATTGTCTGAGAGTTTGATATATATATATATATAGAATTGTCTGAGAGTTTGATATATATATATATGATGATATATATATATATATAGCAACACTCCACTATATTATAGGGAAATTGTGAGAATTTGGAATGCTTGGACTGCAATGCTTGACAAAGCAGAAAGAAATTGAAGTCTTAGGACTCTAGGAGGGTTAATTAATTGTGATTTCCATGTATCTTGCTGCTCTTGGAAACTATTCCATATTTAGTCTGCCTTAGCTCAACAATACAAAAAATGATGCGGATAATCTGCATAGAGAGTGAGTGTGTCAATGTTCAGTAATTCAATCAAAAGGCATATGCCACGTGTATCCAAGGATCATATTCATACATTTTGTACAACCTTTTCTAATGGTTTAAACATATTCATTCGCATGCCTGTTGCCTTTAGTCTCCCTTTGTGCTGCCTCCTATGCTCTCTTGGACAATGCTCATCAAAGTTATCGTGTTTGCATTATATCTCCTGCAAAGAAGAGTTGATTATACAGAAAACAATTGCTTTATTGGTAACATACTTTCACATTTTACATTTTTTTTTCATCTTCTAATAATTAACCTGTAAAATCCGATTCTTGTAAAATTAAAATATATTTATATCATGTGTATTCTTGCTGGAACGTTTTTTTTCAATTCATATATGTATTTATAAATATAAGTTATATTATGTAATGATAATAAATTATATATAGTATGACATATTTGAAGAATTAATAAATGGTATTCAGTTACTATATCTCTATAATAAAGTTGGTCTTCGAATGTGACTGGAAGGAATATTCTATGTAACACCATGCAACGTGGAGTGACTATGGATGGTGGCTTTAGGTTTATGATTTTTTTCAATAATAGGATCAGATGTTAAATATTATGTTTATGTTTTTATATCATTTCAATTTTGATTAAGTAATTTTTAATAATAATAATTATTATTAATTATAATTGAAATTAAAAATTAATTATTATTTGAAAGAAAAACTTCGGCGTAAATCATATGTAAATATACATTTGTCCACGCGTTTCATTTTTTATAGTAAATAAATAAATATATAAATATATATATATATATATATATAAATTATTTTTTTTGCATTTTTTTTTCCATAAATTTATTTTAAGCAAGAATATTAATTAAAGAGTGGAAAAAATAAAAGATGTTGAAAATTATCGATTAAAGGGCAATGCAATTTAGTTAATAGCATTGACCAAATGTTGAATTTGTATAAAGCTAGGGGATGGTTTATTTGATGCATTTAGAGTCTTGTTATATTTTCAATATTCCTTCATGGAATTTGTGAAATGAATTGATGGGTTATTTTTAATTTGTTTAAAGACTCGTAGTGAAGAGACATTAGAGATGTATGAATATGAATTTATAACACCCTATTTTGAGCCCTTAATTCTTGTAATTGTAATTATGACTTACATTGCTAGAAATGTTCAGATTGATATCTTGCTAAAGTTAATGATGTAGTGTGTTTTATTTGAATACTTTGTCAAAAGCTAAAGAAAGGGGAAATACACATAATTCGATGCCACGAGAGGAAGTTATGAGGGGGAACTAGGTAATTCCTTGTCAAGAGAAATATCTTATCTTAAAGCAATGTCTAGTTTTCTTTATCCCGAAAATTAGAATGATAGTTGAACTAAAAATCACATACAATTATGAGAAGGAATGGAAGTGGTACAAAACTGCTCTAGAGGTATGGGAAACGCACCCTTCTAGAGATTCCTAAATTGATCGTGACAATCTAGATATTGGACCATGAATTATCATGCAAGTGAGCGGTTGTGGTTGGGGGAAAACATAAAACAATGTGTGGGTGAAGACAAAGATGCAGAAACACAAGAGGGGCTCTAAAATTGAAATTCAAAATAAAAGGTATGTGTAGAACCCTTCGAGTGACAACAACCAATGAAGAACTAAAAATCCTTGATTTGGTTACAGAAATCAATGTTGAACTCTTCAACCTCAAGCGGAAAGAAAGAATGCTAGGATTCGTTGGCTAATTTTAGCAAGCATGAGAAGCAATGAGAAAGAGGTGTCGAGAGATTCTTGGGAAAAGGACCCCCTTTGAGATGTGCAACCCAATTATGGAAAGTTTATGAATAAAGAGGTCTTGGCTCAATGGGTTAAAAGACAACATACCAATTTTTGTGTGAATGAGAGTTTCCTTCATATCTCTATCATGTAATGGACCCCATTAATCACCAAGTCAGTCTTCTTCTTGTGGCATCAAATCTGGCTTGTGGGTGGCCAGTTACAAGAAAATTATAATGTAGTTGAGTTGATGCTTAGGTGGAGAGTGGCTTAAGGCAACTGAGATAAGTATCCTTGTGGACTTCAATTTTGTAATGTAATTTATGTGAAAATTTTAATACTGTTATAGTTACTAGTTATTATTGACCTATCTGAATCAGATTGTTTATCTTCTAGAATTTATTTGCGACAAATATTGAATAAAACACTATTGCAACTTCACGAAAATTAAATATGAGAAAATATTACACACACAAAAATAATAAACATTGATATTTTTGGACAAATGTCCCTGGAAAAACCATAGTGGGGGGAAAACCAGTTCTGTAGATGGGTATTTTGTTATTCTTCAACAATTCTATAATTGAAATTACATACATTGTTTGTCGTAAATTAGCAAAGCTTTAATAAATTATTTTCTTCACTTCTTCTAGATGATCTATCCTCTTGGAAGAAATTTGACCTCTCAAAACTAATTAGGCCCTCTTTTGGAACCTCGAATTGATTCACACATGTGGCCCTAGTAGAATAATTTGACCTCTCCTGCAACTCGCACTTCCTGACAAAATATACTAGCTTCCACCTAGTAGAATAATTTGACCTCTCCTGCAACTCACACTTCCTAATAAAATATACCAGCTTCCACTAGAAAATCGAACTCTCCTGGAAAAATCGAATTCCCTCCTGTAAATCGACCTTTTCTAGGAATTTTGTTCTTCCTCCAACAACTTGACCTCTTTATTCAATTTGCACCATTGTGGGGAAACTTGGCTTCTGGAGATAAAATAGATCTCCCTCTATCACCGAGAAACTGGAAATTGCTGTGCAGAAATATCTCTGGCAACTTGATCTTCAATCACTGTTGATCTCAATTGTTGGTGTCCTCACACTGTCAATGCACCCTTTCTCTCACTGCAATTCATTGTGTCTCTGAAAACCCCATCTATCTCCTCTTATAATCTCTCATTCAACAATCAACAACCACAATCTAATCTCAATTTATGGTTGAGATCACCTTGACTTCTAAAAATTACTTTTCTAGAAGTCACTAGATAGAAATTGATTTGTCTCAATTAATCCCGATTAATTAACCACTTAGGAAAAGTGAGGAAAATTAATTACACTGGCTAATTAAGTCTATTAAGGAAATTTTCCTTGGAAACTTTTTATAGGTATTGAAGATAATAATACCATATGTGTATCTAGCCTCATAGAAACACTACTACATTTGAGCATAAATTCCTATGGAAAAATCCGAAAGAATGGCTACAATCAGAAAAAGTGTTGAAAGTTAAATGATTTTTTTTGTTTTTTTTTTGTTTTTAAAATCTCAACTACCGTTGAATATCTGGCAATATTTCTTTACTAGTCAAATCTTCGACAGGATGCCCTATCTTATTGATTATCGAATGTTTTCCTATAATCTCTCATGTCATCGAATAATCGATTACTATTCTTTTACCATCAGATTTCAAACGCTATATTCAATATGAAAATGTGTTGTCCAATTTCCTACAAATGGTAAATAACCATTGCATAACGCTCAGTCCCATCATTAATGGATTTTTGTGCTAACAATGTCTAATATGGGACCGCTTTTGATAAGTTTGACTAATTAAAATAAATATAACATTAATATTAAATATAGCGTATTGATAATGAACCTTAGTAGAAGGTTCGAAATGTCAATGAAAATTTCTCAGATGCGATGGATTAGGAAACCTCAATACAAAAACACATGGATCACAGAAGTCTAAAAATCAAGAAAACACACACACACACACACACATATATATATTACTATAATATTATATGATTATAATATAAATTATGGAGCAAATATCTCAGCAATTAACATCATTTTTATATTTATTATTAATTATTGAATGATGATTTACATTGTGGGAGGCCCAGACTTAAATACAACCCTGGGTGCCTCTTGGTGAATGGCCCTTTGCCTAGTTAACTAATAGTTATAGATTAACTTTTACATAACATTACCTCCCTCTTGAAAAGATGCTTTGTCTTCAAATGATACATAACAACTGGTGTTGTTGATGAAACACTTATGTCTCCCAAGAAGCTTCTTCTTCTAGTAAGTCCTTCCACTTGATCAGGTATTTTTTGATTACTCATGATCGCAACTTCTTTTCCCTGATGGAGATGATACCTTCTGGCTCTAGAATAACCCTTCCTTCGTCATCTAAAGTCAGAAGTGTTCTTCACACTAATTGATGTTCACCAAGTGCCCTTTTAAGGCAGGATACATGGAAAATGTTGTGAGCATGACTTTTATTGGGAAGGCTTAAACCATATGCTACTTGGATGATCTTTTTGTTGATTTGGTAGGGTCCATAAAACCTTGGTGCCAATTTATTTTTGCCCTTTTGTTTTAAGGACAACTTCTTGTAAGGTTGAAGTTTAACAAATACCCATTCTCCAACTTCAAATTCTCTCTTGGTTCTGTTTAAGCCAGCTTGCTGCTTCATACGATTCCTTGCATTATTTAGATTTTCTTTTAGAGTTTGGAAGAATTTTTGGGTTTCTTCTAACTGGTTTTTAACAGTTGGAAGCTTTGTCTTGATGATAGAAAAGTCCTTCCATTCCGGAGGTTTGTAACCGTAAAGAGCTTGAAATCGAGTCACTTTTGCTGATGTGTGGTAAGTAGAATTGTACTACCATTCAGCAAGATGTAACCACTGAACCCACTCATTTTGTTTCTTTGTGGCATAACAACGTAAGTAGGCTTCTAAACATTTATTGACAACCTCTGTTTGACCATCCGTTTGAGGATGGTAAGTTGAACTCATGTTGAGGTAGGTTCCTATATGTTTGAAAATTTCCTTCCAAAAATTACCCTTAAATTTGGCATCTCTATCACTCACAATGACATTGGGAAATCCATGTAATTTGTAAACATTTTTGCAAAATATGTCAACGATTTGTTTTGTTGAGTCAGATTTCCTCATTGCAATAAAGTGAGCATACTTGGTGAGTCTGTCGACTACTACAAGAATTGTATCCTTACCATCAGACACATGTAAACCTTCAATAAAGTCCATTGATATTTCCTCCCATTTCTGATTCGGCATGTTTAAGGGATGAAGCAGTTCGAGTGTCATAATATTTTCAATTTTATTCCTTTGGCATTTATCACATTCTGCTACATATATTTTAATATCATTACTTATTCCCTTCCAAAAGAATTACTAACATGCATTATAATAGGTTTTAAAGAATCCTACATATCCGACTAACAGTGAATCATGTGACTCTTTGAGAATCTTAGTCTTTAAATTTGAAATTTGAATTCAGATAAATTATTCCCTTGTACCAAAGAATATCGTTCTTACATTCAAATTTAGAATTATGAGGCAAGTTGTTATTTATAGCACTTGTTTCCAGATCTTTTGCATATTCACTTCGAATCTCATTAAGTCATTCAGGAACAACAACTAAAACTGCGAGTAATGATGGTTCTTCGTCTTTCCTCGACAAGGCATCAAATATTGTGTTATCTTTCCCTTTCTTATGTAATATATCCATGTCAAAGGTAGCGATTCTTTCTATCCATTTTTGTTGTTCTGTAGATAGTGTTTTCTGCTGGAGGAGAGGCTGAAGACTATTATGATTTGTTCGTATTAAGAACTTACTTCCCAAGAGATATTGTTTCCATTTGGCTAATGTGTGCATAATAGCAAGCATTTCCTTGTTGTATGTAGACTTGAGACGTTCTTGCTTATTGAGCTTCCTACTTTCAAATGTGATTGGGTGACCATACTGCATTAGTATTGCTCCTATGCCAAAACCCAAAGCATCACAATCAATTACAAATGGTTTTGAGAAGTCTGGAGTTGCCAATACAAAGGGCATTAGACATAACTTTCTTCAAGTCTTCAAAACACTTTTTTGTTTCATCATTCCATCAAAATGAGTTATTGTTTAGAAGGTTCAATAGGGGTGCAATTATATGGGCATAGTTTTTAATAAATCTTCGATAATACCATGTCAACCCTAAAAATCTTCTTAGCTTGGAGATATTAACTAGTTTGGGCCATTCCCTTATCTTATTAGGATCTACTTTTACTCCTTTGGATATTATATGTCTGAGATATTTTACTTCTTCCTTGCCAAAAGTGCATTTGGACTTCTTGGCATAGAATTGATGCTCTTCCAATATAGTGAGAAATTTCTTCAAATGTTGTAGGCACTCCTTCCAAGTTGTACTGTAAATTAAAATGTCATCAAAGAACACTAGCACAAACTTCCTTAGATATGGATGAAATAACTCGTTCATAGTGGCTTGGAATGTTTTTGGTGCATTGGTTAACCCAAAAGGCATTACTTTAAATTCGTAATGACCTTCATATGTTCAAAACACAATTTTTGCTATGTCTTCCAACCTTATTCTGATTTGGTAATACCCTGCCCTTAAGTCCAATTTTGAGAAGTATTTAGCGCCATGTAGTTCATCCAACATTTCATCTATAAAAGGAATTAAAAACTTATTTTTAATTGCTATTTTATTTAGTCCTCGATAATCAACGCATAATCTGAACAATCCATCTTTCTCTCGAACTAATACCACTGGAGCAACATACAAACTTTTACTTTTTGTGATGATGCCACACTTTAAAGGATCTTGGAATAATCTCTCAATTTCAATTTTTTGATGTTGTGGATATCGATATAGTTTGATGTTGATGGGATTTTATCATGCTTTGATTTCTATTGTATGCTCAATTTCTATTTTAGGTTGCAATTTCATCTGAAGATCTTGGAATACTTTTTCGTGCTTTTAAATGAGCTCTTGTACTTCTGGTTCTTCTTTGTGACCAGACTTGAAGTTGAAATTTCTAATTGATGACATTGTACTACATAAGTTGGTGCTCCTTTCCAAATCATTTTCATCATCTGGGATGATGATACAATTTGGTTCTCAGGTGGTTGGAACCCATATAACTTGTATTTCTGCCCTTCCCATTTAAATTTTATAAATTTATTTTGATGGTTGGCAGAGTAAGTGTCTAGGCTTTGTATCCGTTGGATACCTAAGACCACACCCACTCCTCCTAATAGTATAATGTAGAACAAAGATTCTAGATTATAGTCTTGAATCTGCAATATGACTTTATGGCATTTCCCTACCTTTTCTATTTTCTTACTATCAACTACCATAACCTTCATGTTGGGCATGGGAAATGTGAAAATGTTGAGACTTTTTGCCATGGTTGAGTCCAAAACATTATGGGTTCTACTGGTATCGATCAGAACCATTACATTGTTATTCTTGATATGTCCCTTTAATTTTGTCAGGGGTTGTGATAAACCTGTCATAGCTGATAATGATACTTGCGTAATGCTCTCATCGTCTGGTTCTGGAGAAAATTATGGGGAATCTTTGATTTCCTCTATGTTTGATTCATCACTTTCATTATCATTAGTTGCTTCACATTTACATAGATTCTTGGTTTCTTTTCCTTTAATAGACCTATGTTTAGGATCCCATTTTTCGCCACAATGTTGGCACTTGCCCTCTTTCATTCTTTGCATTTCCAAGTTAGTTTTTTTATCCTTCACGAAGATGTGGTGGAACATATTTTTTGTTATCCATGTTCGCGGCTTGGGAAAATCTTCGACTCGAATATACTCTTTCGTCCTTCATCCACTGCTTTTTTTGTGTTTATTTTCAACGCCTTTTGCCTTATGTCTGGCTACCTCTATAGAAGTGATGTCATGAAGCTCGAGCTCAACATTGAGATGGGGTTTAAGTCCCGTGGTGTATGATTTAATGAGATGAGTTTATGATAATCCAAGTACTTGTGTAGCTAAAGTTTCTCATTCTTGAGTGTATTCATCCACATCTCCTTTTTGTTGCAATCTGGTGAGTTTTAAGAAGGACTCTTCTTCGTTGACACCTTTGGACCTTTTAAAGAACACATTTTTAAATTTCCTCCAATGGATAGCAAGTGTCATCTTTTTCCACCACATATACCAATTATATGCTTCGCCTTCCATTTGATTGGAAGCATGCCTGATATTTTCGTCATCATTGTTAATACCGTAAATCTCAAAATATTCTTCTACAATATTGAACCAAGCAATGCTGCATTTTTCATTATTTTCAAATTTGGATAGCTCAAGTTTTTATCTTCATTGATATGTAGCTATAGACGGAGCGAAGAAGGGTTATTGATTTGAAACTGACATATTGGTGTATGGATTCCAGAGCTGCCTATTTTGAAAATTCCTGTTACTATTTTCTTGATTAGGTGTGGAAGATGTCTTTGGAGACTCGGGTTTCTCATATGAGTCTAACGAGTTTGATGAATCTGGAGAATTGAGATGTTGAGTAGCTTCATTATTCTGGTGTATTTGATCGGGTGTAATCTTCATCCTATCACAAAAACAGGTCAACATCACCATTTCTTGATCCACCTTACTTGAAAGGTCTGCTTGATCCTTTTAAAATTATTTCTTGTTCTACTCGAGCTGACTCTCTATTCTCTTTGTTGTGTCTTGAAGTGCTTCAATTTTTTCGCTATGTCCGGTCACCTTAGCCTCAATATCTATCATTTTTTAATTGAAATCAACCATCGACATTGATGAAGACATTGATCGAGTCTGAGGTGAAGTATATTTATCCAGCTTAACTATTTTTCTTAACTTGATCCTATTTTTTTTTAATATTAAATTAAATTAATCATATAATATATCCTCATAATATACCAATATAGTTATACAGTTATAATATATAACTATATTATAACAATTATAACTTTTATACTTATACCAAGAATCGAATTTGATAGATGCGTGCCACGATTTTGGTTTGGATAGAGACAGGGAAAATATGACAGTAGGAGCGAGACAGTGTGTGATGGCATGCAAAGGTGGATGATCTGCTATGAAGTAAGTAGTGTGGGCACGGAGAATGTGGCTGCAGTTTTTTGGACAAGGTGTATTTCAGAGCAAACAGAGCGAGTGGGGAATGAAAGAATGGAATAGATTGGAAGACAGGACTAAAACAATGATTTGATAATCACCCTATGAGTGACCTCAGTTGAAGATTTATTAAACAAAAGGTATTACAAACTCATGTGATGGTGTGTGTTCTGTGTTATTTAAGCAACGGATCGATCAGATTGCCAATACATAGAAAATAAATGGAAAGACAGGAGAGAAATACAGTAAGCAACACAAAGACACAAACAATTTTTAATAAGGAGTTCACCCTATTCTCCAGGGCTACATCTCCGGTCCAGCTCTCAGTGGTGGCCTTGTTTTTATTGTGTCTTTAAGCAGAGAATTACAAATACATGGACTCAATGCGAGTTCTCCTGAAGCAGGTTTGCTTGGCAGGGTGGTTCTTGGATTCACCAAACCACTTGGAGTACACAGACTCGTTCTCTTCCTACCAGCTCTGCGACCCTTGGTCTACAGTGGAAAGAGCCAACTATGATGCTCAATCCAGACAGATCCCTCTATGGGAAGGCTTGAATCTTCAAGCTCTCTCGTGCTCGGTGTTGCCTGTGGCTAGCTCGGCCCTCTATCACCTCTGCTTGGCTTTACTGTTATCTATGTTCAGTCCTCCTCTCAGGGTCCACTGTTCACTATCTCTTTGGACGCTTGGACTTCTCTCCAAATCCTCCCACTCCATTCGACCGTCTCCATTCATGGCTTTAACCATTCGACCCCTATGCCTATTCGGTTCCTCTCCCGCCTGCATCGATTCACCTTCTGCAGCTGTGCTCGGCGTTCCCTGTTCGGCGTCAGCATGAGCACTCAGGGAGTGCCACGTGTCCCCATCTAACTAGTGCCAACATGCTTCGTCGGCTCGTTTCTTCGGTTATGTCGTGGATACGTTCTTTCTCCACCGTGGCAGTCAAACAGATTCCAAATCCTTTTAAATCGCAATTTAATTCCCTATCGATTCCGCTTCTTTCTATCGGGCGCAATCTCAGCCGTTCGATCTGGGCTCCTCCAGATCCAACGTCATACGCACGTCGAGCACGGTTGACTTGCTCGACCGATAACACACGATCACGACATTTTTTCTCTCACCTCCACTTCCACGCGTTGATCGCTGAGTGGGATTGCTCCGCTCTCCTCCAAAACCTCTTACCGTTCAAGGGCGCCACGATCAAAACCGCCGGTTTCCAGGTCATGGGTCCCACCATTGTACTTTAGCGCTTTTATCTTTTTCCACTCGTGGTCCTCTGGCTCCCAACGTGACTGAGTGCTTAAGGCCCCTCCGTTTCAGCCCTATTTTCCCTTTGCGCTAATCACGCATCAAAATCGCCTCCTTTTCCCGATCCGGGGCTCCCAGTGGCTGTTTTGACCTCCTGCGCAGTCTCCATGGGCCTCGGTCAGCGCGCTTTGACCTAGGTCCTCATCTTTCTGCGTTGGCAGCCATCGCCACTGGTTCAAGGCGTTTTTGATTGCTGTTTTGGAAATTTTCAAGGATTTGTTCAACTCGATACAGTCAAGTTTTTTGACAGTCTTTCTATGGATCTGATTCGGATCACGACATCCCTACTGAAAAATCTTTTGGACCACCAAAAGTTGGTTTTCTTTAAGCATCGACTAAGTGAGGAAATTTTTGTCTCACTCGTCCAATCTCAAGCCACTTCGCACTGCTCGGTTTCGAACCTTTAAGCCAAATCCTGAGGTACTCCATTTGTCCACTGCGTGTCGTCCTTACCTTCCTGTCTAGCACGGTGTCTTCCTATAACTAATTAAGATATCCAGGTAGTAGGTCATCAACAAAAGGTAATTGACTCTGCTCTTCAGGGTCCTCAATCATTGAAGGTTCAAACAACCTCAAGCAATCTGCGTTCACGACCGAGTAGATGTGCATGTAAGCTGGCAGATCAAGGCGAAAAGCATTTTCACCAATCTTCTCAAGTATCTTGATGGGTCCATACCTAATAGGTTTTAGCTTTTTACCTTCACTTTGCATCTTGTCCTTACTGATATACAGCCAAACTTGGTCTCCAACTTGAAAACTATGCTCCATCCGATGCTTATCATGCCTAGCCTTATACTTGGCCTGGCTCTTTTCCAGTTGTTCCTGTACTGCCTGGTGGATCTCTTGGATCTATTCAATGAACCTAGTTGCCTTGTCCACATCACTGTGTCTATCAACCATGGTATCTTTACCAAAGACAAAATCCAAAGGAGACCTTGGTATGAAACCAAAACAGGTCTCAAAAGGAGATCTCTATGTAGAAGAGTTTTTGGCTCTATTGTAAGCATGCTACACATAACACAAGTGCTCATCCCAGAGCTTAGGATGTTTTCTGCAATATCCTCTCAGTAACTAGATCACTGTCCTGTTAACTACTTTTGTCTGGCCATCTGTTTGTGGATGAAAAGCTATGCTTTTCTTTAATTTGGTTTACATTAGTTCCCACAGACTTGACCAAAACTTCCCCACAAATCAGGTGTCTCGATCAGATATAATAGAAGTGGGTAATCCAAAATGAACCCATACATGTTCAAAGAATAATTTTGCAGTTTGTTCAGCTGTAATTTGTTTACTACAGGGTATCAAAATACACATTTTGTTGAACCTATCCACACTACATATAGATAATCATGACCTTTCCTAGATTTAGGCAGTCCTCCAACAAAATCCATGGAAATGCTTTCCCAAGGGTGAGAAGGAACTGACAATGGAGTGTACAATCCTAGTTTCCTATTACTGGGCTTGCTTTTAGCACACATAGCACATCCCTTTACATATCTAAAAACGGTTTCATTCATTTTCAGCCAATAACAGAACCTTTGCAGCTGTGAAACTGTTTTACTTACCCCAAAGTGACCTGATATCAGAGAAGTGTGTGCTTCCCTAATTATCTTTGCTCTCTCAGTTTGTGGAATGCAGAGTTTCCCACAATGATATAAGAGTCGGTCCTTCACATGATAGTCCAATTCTTCTACTCTTTTGCCTTGACTCAAAGTTGCATATACATCTTTAAAGTCCATATCCTAAGCATACTATTCTATGTAGCTTTCATGTAGCACAGAATTATGCTTAAGTATGGTAGATGCATTTATAATGGGTCTAGATAACATATCTGCAACTTTGTTATGTATGCCCTTTTTATATCTGATGACTAAATGAAACTGTTGTAGAAAACCCATCCATCTATAATGTCTTGATTGCTACAATTTAGTTTGGGAGTGTAGGTATTGAAGTGGCTGATTATTAGTATGTATTACTGTTTCTTTGCCCATTAAGTAATGTTTCCACTTTTTCACACTCTGAACTAATGCATACAATTCCTTATCATATGTAGGATAGTTAACTACTGTAGGATTAAAAGTCTCAGAATGATAACATATGGGTTTACCGTGCTGTGTCAACACTGTTCCCATGGCATAGTCACTGGAATCAGTTTGGATCTCAAATGGTCTTTGTAGATCCGGCAGTGCTAGTACAGGTGCTATACTAATTTTTTCTTTCAAGGTGTCGAAGGCTTTCTGCTGTTTTCCTCCCCACTGAAAGACCTTGTTCAATCCTGTCAAAGCATGTTAGGGAGCTGCAATTGAGGAAAAATTTGAAATGAACTTCCTCTAATACTGAGCTACTCCTAAGAAGCTTCTCACTTCTGTAGCAGACTTGGGTTTAGGCCAGTTTATGATGTCTGCCACTTTAGAGGGATCTATTTTCAATTCACCTCCCCCTACTATATGACCCAAATAATTTAGAGAGGTTTTGCCAGATTCACATTTGGAGAGTTTAACATATAGCTTTTCTCTTTTCAAAACATCTAATGTCTGCTTAACATGCTTTAAATGTTCTTCCCACATTTTACTAAAAATCAGAATGTCATCCAGATACACAATAACAAAATCATCAAGAAAAGGTCTGAGTACATCATTCATTAATCTCATGAAAGTAGCAGGGGCATTAGTTAGGTCAAAAGGCATAACCAACCATTCATACAATCCCTGCTTTGTTTTGAAAGCAGTCTTCCATGCATATTGCTTTGCAACTCTGACCTGATGGTATCCACTGTGCAAATCTAGCTTGGTGAAATAAACAACTTCCTTCAATTGATCTAAAATATCATCTATGCGAGGAAGGGGGTAACGATTTTTTATTGTTATCTTATTCAGTGCTCGATAATCAATGCACATTATCCACGAGCCATCTTTATTTCTCACCAAAACGATTGGTGACCCACATGGTGATGTGCTAGGCTTGATGAACCCTTTCTCGAGCAACTCCTGCACCTGCTTCTTCATTTCAGCATTCTCTAAAGCAGATAACCTGTACATTCCAATGTTAGGCAAAGGAACATCTTGCTGCAAAATAATATCATGTACTATTCCCTTCTTGGGTGACAGACCTTTAGGTTCCTGAAATAAGACATCATACTCTGAAACAATCTTTTCTATATCAGCTTGCTGATCAGCATTACAGCCCTTAAATACATTGGTTTTTTCAGGTGTCTTTTCCTTTACAACCATCAATAAGAACTGTTTGCATGAATTTATCATTCTTTTCATCTGTCTTGAGTTTATGAGAGTATAATTATTCTTGAGCTTATGAGCTCTTACAAAGTATTCAATTCCATCTTTAACAAGTAGATAATTGTTCTCATCTCTATAGAAAATAGCCTTTCAATCATACAAGTAAGGACTTCCTAAAACAATTCCACATATATCCAAAGGAATTACATCTAACTCAACCTCATCTACAAATGATGACCCAAAAGAAAACTTGAGTTTGCACTGTCTAGTCACTTGTAGTTGTGCTTTATCATTCAACCATCCTAATGGGTATGGTTTCCTATGAGGTGTAGGTGTTAATCCCAATTTCTTTACAATTGCTTCAGAAATTAGATTTACTTGTGAGCCACTATCAAACAAAGTATCTATCTTTTGATTTTTGGAAACAACTCGAATATGGAAAAGTTCATGTCTTTTTCTCTCATGTTCTTCATCAATAACAGATTGAGCAGAATTACTAGTAGATGCTTCAGAATTCTTACCTTTTATACATGTGGCTGCAATGATTGTTTCATCTCCCGAGTCTAACCCCAAATCTTGCTGAATAGTTGTAGCAGTCTTCTTCTTCTTGCCCTCGAACTTCTTAGGTCTCAGCTCTGGATGCAGAATCCAACAGTGCTCGTCATCATGCCCCTCCTTTTTACAGTGAGTGCATGAAGCTTTGCCTTTTTGTGCAGTGTTAGCCTTCCTTGCTTTCCACTTTTGCTTTCTTTTCTCCTTTCTCTTGCTTACAGTGGGTTGGGATGGTCCCCCAACTTCTGGATTTCCATTCTTTCCTCTAGCTTCTAGATGAGTAGCTTGTACAAATACCTCATCTATACTAGTGGTATTAAACATGAGGATGGTATGCCTCATGTAGCTGTGTAGACCACCAATGTACTTCAAAAGATTTTCTGGTGAGTCTAATGAGATACCCAACATCAATGCTCTCTTTTTTAACTCTTGAGTATACCGTTGCACACTTTGCCCTTTCAACTGCCGAAGAGTTTGCCAACTCATCATGGCTTGTTGCATGTAGGCCAATGGATAGAACTGCGTTTTTATTGCAGCAACAAATTCACTCCAGACACAGATGGTCTTACCATGTCTTTTCATATCAGCTTGGATTCTGCCTTCCCACCAAACCAAGGCAGTGCCTCCTAGGCATAGGCTTTCCAGCTGAATCTTACTCTTGTCTGAGTCTATGTTTTGTACTCTACAATACGCATCAATTTTTCTAATCTAATTGTCCAACTTTTCAGCATTTAGCTCTCCATCATATATAGGAAAATCAAATTTGACATCTAGTTTAATCAAGGATGCTTTCTTATTATGCACAGGGCTACTAGGAGGTGTAGGAAAGCTTTCTTCTTTTCCCTTTCCTTTTTAGTGGTCATGGGAATGAGACTCATATTCTTATTTATCTTGCTTAGAGTATGATGAATCTTCATCCTTATGCTTTCTAAAGTTCCTATACATTTCTTCTACCATAGACTTTATAGCTAGGAAACTTTCTATGAATTGAGGGTCTGGCCCTGTAGAAGCTTCTTCTGACATTGTCTTCCGAGAATAGACTCTCCCAATTTCAGGATTAGTTTCCACCAACTCTCCTTCTCCTAATTTGAGCTTTGATCTAGTGAGCATTCACAGCTAAACCAACACAATTTTGTCTAACCTTGCAGCCTAGAGCTTTGATACCACTTGATCTGATAATCACCCTATGAGTGACCTCAGTTGAAGATTTATTAAACAAAAGGTATTACATACTCATGTGATGGTGTGTGTTCTGTGTTATTTAAGCAACAGATCGATCAGATTGCCAATACACAAAAAATAAATGGAAAGACAACAGAGAAATACAGTAAGCAACACAAAGACACAAATAGTTTTTAATAAGGAGTTCACCCTATTCTCCAGGGCTACATCTCCGGTCCATCTCTCAGTGGTGGCCTTGTTTTTATTGTGTCTTTAAGCAGAGAATTACAAATACAGGGACTCAATGTGAGTTCTCCTGAAGCAGGTTTGCTTGGCAGGGTGGTTCTTGGATTCCCCAAGCCACTTGGAGTACACAGACTCGTTCTCTTCCTACCAACTCTGTGATCCTTGGTCTACATTGGAAAGAGCCAACTATGATGCTCAATCCAGACAGATCCCTCTATGGGAAGGCTTGAATCTTCAAGCTCTCTGGTGCTCGATGCTTCCTGTGGCCAACTCGGCCCTCTGTCGCCTCTGCTTGTCTTTACTATTCTCTGTGTTTAGTCCTCCTCTCGGGATCCACTGTTCACTGTCTCTTTGGACGCTTGGACTTCTCTCCAAATCCTCCCACTCCATTTGACTGTATCCATTCATGGATTTAACCACTCGACCCCTATGCCTGTTCGGTTCCTCTCCCACCTGCATCGATTCATCTTTTGCGGCTGTGCTCAGTGTTCCCTGTTCGACGTCAACATGAGCGCTCAGAGAGTGCCGCGTGTCCCCATCTAACTAGTGCCAGCATGATTCGTCAGCTCGTTTCTTTGATTATGTCGTGGATACATTCTTTCTCCACCGTGGCAGTCAAATGGATTCCAAATCCTTTTAAATCGCGGTTTAATTCCCTGTCGATTCGCTTCTTTCTATCGGGCGCAATCTCAGCCATCCGATCTGGGCTCCTCCAGATCCAACGTCATACGCATGTTGAGCGCGGTTGACTTGCTCGACCGATAACACACGATCACGAAATTTTTTCTCTCACCTCTGCTGCCATGCGTCGATCGCTGAGTGGGATCGCTCCGCTCTCGTCCAAAACCTCTTACCGTTCAAGGGCGCCCCGATCAAAATCGCCAATTTTTAGGTCGCGGGTCCCGCCATTGTACTTTAGCACTTTTATCTTTTTCCGCCCGCGGTCCTCTGGCTCCCAACGTGACCAAGTGCTTAAGGCCCCTCCATTTCAGCCCTATTTGCCCAGTGATGCGCGATTAGTGCTTTCGCCCTAATCGCGCATCAAAATCACCTCCTTTTCCCGATCCGGGGCTTCCAGGGGCTGTTTGACCTCCTGCATAGTCTCCATGGGCCTCGGTCAGTGCGCTTTGACCTAGGTCCTCGTCGTTCTGCGTTGGCGGCAATCGCCACTGGTTCAAGGAATTTTTGATTGTTGTTTTGGAATTTTTCAAGGATTTGTTCAACTCGATACAGTCAAGGTTTTTGACAGTCTTTCTATGGATCCGATTCGGATCAAACAATGGCATGGAGGGCAGAGAAGGGACAACGTGACAAGGATGAGATAGGGAAGCCAATGGTTGAGGAGGAGTATAGGTGACAGAGTCATAGCAACCTACACAATTTGGCCCGAGGATTAGAACTCGCTCTGATACCAATTGGAGAAAATATCTGAGCAATTAACAGAATTTATAGACTTATTATTAATGATTGAATGATTATTTACATTATGGGAGGCCTTTGCTTAAATACAACCCTGGGTGCCTCTTGGTGAATACCCTTTGCCTAATTAACTAATAGTTATAAGTTAACTTTTACATAACATTATATATATATATATATATATATATATATATATATATATATATATATATATATATATATATATATATATATATATATATATATATATATATATTATTATTATCATTACAATATATTTATGTGTGTGTGTTTGTGCATGCCCTAACATCATATAACTTTGACATAGTTGCAACATATGTTAGTTGTGATTGTTTTGAAAGGTTGTAGGTTTATTTTGAGGTTAATTTTTGAACAAAATCATCACTAAAAGTTTGGTGACAAAAAATGTCACATAACATTCCTCAAGGATACGTGGGATCGACATCGAGGGATTTTGAGGATAGAAAATGTTATTTCCCTTCTAGAAATTACAGGGGCTTGAGGCCAAGGAGAATTATAATAAAACTAGCTAAAAACCATTATAGAGACTATGGACACACTGAAGGCGGACATGAATATAATCCATTTGTAAGTTATATGTCTTTGTATCGTAGATTATTTTTGTAAATATGTATATGTATATTGTATTTTAGGTTGTATGTCTTTGTATTGTAAATTGTATTATCTTTCTATTATAAATGTATTTTATAATATCCTTTTGGGAGGTGTTTGAACTATGTTGTTATCTTGATTTGGATTAGAAATATTATTTGATTATTTTTGTTAGGGTCATTTAAGGGGTTAGGTCAAGTTAGGAGTTAATCACTTTATGGGCTTAGGGATAATGGGTTATGTTAAGGGCTTAGGGGTTAAGTGCTTAGGGATAATGGGTTATGTTAAGGGCTTAGGGGTTAAGTGCTTAGGGGTGTTGGAAAATATAACGAGGTTTGGTCTTCATTTAATGTATTTGAGTCATCTTGTAATGTACTTGTCAAAAGAATAGAGAAAATTATTATTATTATTATTATTATTATTGTGACTTATTAAAGCATGGGTTTCATGCTCGGGTCACCATGTTTTAGGTCAAAGTCCCCATTGAGGACTTCTACATTTTATTCTGAGTCAATAGAGTCATTGTACTTTTAAAGAGACCCTTCTTGGGCTTTTGAACCATGTAAAAGGGTTAATTATTGACTCAAATGTAATTTATGTATCCTCCACATCAAGTCGGCCTAGAAGAGATTAAGTCATCCTAAGGACACTAATTTTCCCTCACATGGAGCCTATAAATACAAGAAATTCGAATTCAATTGGAACACACTTTCTCACAAAAAGTTAGATATCTATTGAAGCCAGAGGAAGGGCGAAGTATGAAGTTGGGAAGCCAAAGGAAGTGAGAGTTTGGTGGAGTATAAGGAGAAGAAGAAAAATGAAAATTTGGTGTCTCTCTCTCTCTCTCTCTCTCTCTCTCTCTATTTCGTGTCCTAGATTGGGCGATCGAAGTATTCCAATTTCATTGATGTCGAAAGTTGCCTGATGTCGGAAGCTGCTACATAGTTGAAGTTGCTGGAAGAGAGGTCGAAGATTTGGGAGGCTGAATTGGTGTGGAGGGAAGGTCTAGTCTTTGTCTAGAATGAAGAGTCTCAAAGAATACTATTGAGAGGAAGAGAATTTTGACTGGGATTTCCCCTCGAGGGGGTTTTTTCCTTGGCATCGTGCCTACATCTGGTGTCCATTGTTTTATGTGCTATTTCTTTGGTAATTGCTTGATGAACTAAAATAAAGAAGACATAAAGAATCGTAATAACAAATCAAGAACATCACAAGTAATTATCAAGTATAAGAAAATATTTCTACCTTTCTATTTTTCTACATGGTTTTAGAGCTTTGGTGAAGAAAGAAGAAAAAGGCAGTCTCAAGCACTTGATCAAGGAACCATTCAAAAGTGTTATTTCAGGGAAGAAGTCCACTATATTAAAGGAGGATGTCTAGCACAATCAAGGGAGAGAACAAACTTGAAGGAGCCTCAAACTACAGGTCGTGGAAGAAGAGGATTGACCTCATCCTTGAAAAGAACAAGGTACTAGATTTGGTCAAAGGAAAAGTAAAGAAGCCTACAAATGACGTTAGTGATGCTGAGAAATTAAAATTCACAGAGTTAGAATTGGTGGCCATGACTCTAATGGTAGAAGGAATAATGGACAACCTTGTACCATTTATAGCCAACATCAATCATGCTCAGGAAAGGTATGAAGCCTTGTCAAAGTTATTTATTATTAAGAACATTGGCCAAGTAGGCAAGCTTGAAGAATGAACTAAGGACCAAAAACATGACTAAAGAAGATACATTGGCCTCCTTCTTTGTGAAGATAGAAAGAATCAAAGATGACCTTTTGGCCATTGATGAAATTGTTCCATACAAATAACTCATGATCACCGTTCTATTAGGATTTCCACCTACTTGGGGTGCATTTTTTGCAGGTCTTAACAGTTGGAAGGAAGCTCTCATTTTTGAAGAACTATGGACTCCCCGCAGTCAATAATAATTATGAATCTAATTAGTTTCCAATCCTGAAGGAGTATCATATGCATAAATTTCTCAACACAAAGGAAAGAAACTGAAAGGACCAAGGAAGAAAGTAGACATGTCCAAGGTAGAATGTTATCAATGTCATAAGAAGGGTCACTGCAAGAGTGACTATCCCGAAAATCCAAAGAATAAGAAGAGAGATAGAGATCATCTTAACATTGTTGAATAAGGAGACCCAAAGAAAGAAAAACCCGAAGAATCTAATATAAGGGACTTACATTATTAAGTCTTTTTCTTTTAGTCTTAGATATTCTATTTTGTATCTCTAATGTTTAGAATTTATAGGTTTTAACATGTTTTTGGAAAAGACATTTTCTTTTGTTTCATAAGTTTATAGGTTTCCCTCAAGCTTTGGAGGGAGCCCCCAACAACACCCAAAGATAAGTATCTCATCTCCTTTCATTTTTTGGTTTCATTTATTTGTTTAAGTTTTTGATTTTATTAATACTAATCACCATTCTCCCTCTATTGTCTTGACTAGGAAAAAATATGCTATATCCTCAAGAAGTTTGAAGAGAGCCACCCAAGGTAAGGTTTTCCAAGAAACAAAGGTATGCCTTAAACTGCAAAACATTGATTTCTTTATAGTAGATGTTTATTCATTTGACAATCTATTACTAACATTGTTGTGTCTAGCTATATTGAACCATATTGATTCTTGTTTTGGGTGATTCATCACTTGATAAATCTACCCACTCCTATTCTTAACTGATTTTATAGAACCCTAGACAGGTTCTCTAGAAAACCCTAAACTAAGGGTATGCTAAAAATGTGTGAAACCCTAGTTTGCTTAGGGTTGTGGTGAAATGCTATTTGAAGTTATTTTTTATGATGTCATGTCTAGGATTTCAATTTGATCATGAAATATTAGTTTGTTAAGGTTGAATGATGTTTGTATGAGATCTCGAACCTTTGAAATTTTGGAATAGTAGGGTTTGCTTTAATATGTTATGAAACCCTAGATATTTAGGGTTTGGTTGGGCTTATAAGAAAAACCTTTGTTATGTATTTGAAAGCAAGATCCTAGGAATCAAATCCTAGGTATATATATGTGTACAGTTGGTCAAAACCCTAGCATGGTCTAGGTTAGTATATGTATTAATGATATGCTTATGCATGATAATGAATTCCTAGATATGTGCATTAACCTAGTTATTGACGGTCATAAGTCTTAGGATTTAATATAAGTCATTGTATGAGATTCTAGGATGATGATATTTGGAAATCTAGGGTTTTTGTAGCTAAACCCTAGTAGTAGTTAAATTCTATAGTATGTGTGATATAACAATCTGATATCTATTTATATAATGATTGTTGATATTGTGAAAATGAAATTATAGGGTTTTGGAGTTGAATCTTAGTAGAAGTAAAAATATCTGATGTATGATGGAAATATGATGATTTTAGATTTGTGTAAGATTGTTGAAATTTGAGTTTTAGTTGTGATTAATGTCTAATTTAAAAATATAGGGTTTGCAACTAATGTTAAGAAATTTACGTCAGGGAGATAAATAATTACTGAGATTTACAGAGAGGAATAATAAAATAACTGGCAACAATACACGTAAATATTATACACATAATATTTATCTAGGAAAACCCCAAAACTGGGGAAAAACCCAACCTAATGAGATCTCATTAGCATTGGCCAAAACCTTGGCCAATCCAGCCAAGTGAGCCTTCGTCACTCACCTCCAGGCCTACATTACAATGAATTATTCCCAACCTTTTATAGGCTCCATTACATGCAATACCACGGACAATAATACCATGGGTACACTATACCATGTGCCCAAAACCACTACTATTTAACGAGGTCAACCTTGACTCAAACCCCGAGTCAATTTTACCTAACAATTCCCCCCTTAAACTTGACTTGGGGTTCCTTGACTAAATCCAGCCAAAACCTGCTAAGTGAGACAATCCTGCTCACTCTAGCCCTTACCCCCTTCAAAGTTTTTATCTGGGATTTGTTAACCTAACATCCCCCTATTACCTAGGTCTAACCCAAACTTTACGGTAATTACCCAGGGGTACACATGCCTTACTAGGTCTTATAGCAGTATGCCCATTTACATGCAAATTAAAAATTTCACTCCATTATAATAATTTTTTTTTTGTTTACCCTTGTTGTCGTCTTTGTATATATGACATCAATTTCCATATAAAAAGAACCCACCTACCGAATTCCATGAGTCACCAGCTGCTCGAACTGCCAATTATCTAGGCATTATTTTTAGGTACATGGTTCATCAAATAATTAATCCACGTGCACTTATCCTCCTCATCCACTGAATCTCTCATGACCCAATAGTGTGCAACTTTACTTCACAATCTATCATTTTTGATCCAGATCTACAAGAAAAACTCAATTATCTCTCTATCTACTAGGCCAATACAAACCCTTGGCAACAAAAAATGTCCTTTTGAAGCCAACTTAGCTAAGATACCAGTTTTTAGAAAATTATATATTACAGAGCAATGGAACACATAGAATATTGCAGAAATATAAACACATGAAACACATAAAACCAAAGAGACATAGATATACATGGTTCACCCAGTTTGGGCTATGTCCACCCGGAATAGCCAGTGCTTCCTTTCTATTATCCAGCAAAATGAAGAGACACAACCTACAGCAGATCTGTTGTAATATCCTCTGTTTTCTCTCACAATCTCACCTCTCTGTTTCTCGCTCTGAGAATACACATCTATTACACAACCTCAATACAATGCCCTCATACAAAGAGAGGGGTTTCCTTCTAGGGAAAAAAACCCTAAACTAAACATAAGTTATACCGTCAGATCATCCGCCTAATGAACGGCTCAGATTGACTAGAAATTACTATACTTTTACAAGGCAAATTTACATTTGTTTTTAGCTTCGGGGGCGCTGCCCCCGAAGCCCCCGCCAGGGGACCGATGGCCCTCAGACCCCCCAGCCGGGGGAGATCAGCCCCCCTAAACCCCCGCGGGGGGGGGGGGGGGGGGGGACAAGTCCCCCCTGCACCCCCCCGTGTGGAGGGGTGTACAAATTCCTGGGGTATACATCCGGCTGAAACAAAGACATCTAAATAATCATGCTCCACACCCAACAACTAATCCTAGTGGAAGTTGGTTATGTTAATGACTAAGTTGTAAATGGATTTAATTGATTCTTTTTTATGAAATCTAGGATTTGTATGAATCCCTAGTGGAAAGTCTAACATATGAATTTTGAAAGTTGTTAGATGCCTTCTAGATCTATATTCATTTGAATTGTTTCTAGCGTTTGCTACATGTTGTAGTAGGGTATGTCACACCTTTGAAAGAAACATTGAAACTCTAGATGGAATAAAAGTTGTTATGAAGTAATCTAGGGTTTATGACAAAGCCCCTTGCAAGATTTAGAAGAGTATATGTCTCTTTTTTGTAATTAAGTTTGGGTATCTGATATGTATAAAGTTGAAATTCTTTTGTGATTCTGATATGACTAACTTCATGCTTCTATAGATTTGGTTGTACTTGATATCTAAGTTGTGTAGGTAAACAATCTTCAATATGATGAAGATGCTCATTGATGTGATAAGCATGATTAGGATGATAATAATTCTGATGAAATGGTTGGAAGCCACGAAATATTATTAGATGTCTGGATAAAGGGATGCTCCTTGGTTGAGAGGAAGGGCATAACTTGGTCATGATTGAAGAATGAATTTTTGAGGACATGTTGTTGCATGAGAAGTAGGAAAGAAAAGTGTATGATTGAGGAATCTTCTGTCAAATATTCAGTTGATAATCCTACTATCAAAATTTGAAAAGCACCATCTAGACCCTGGAGGTTTGTATTTGATTATGTACATATGAAAGCATATTATTGATTTGGTTTGTGTTTGTACAGGTGAATCTCTCGAAGGTTTTGATAACATGTTGGCTACCAATGAGTTTGATTGGGAGAGATTGGTTATCCTTGATCTGTTGGATCTAGGAGTGTTGAGGCTTTGTGAGTGAAGCATTGTCTGGGAGGACATCTAGATGACACTTTGTGTTGATGTCTAGGTCCCCAAGTTGTAAAAGGTGGTGCTAATTATAGAGCTGTGTTTTTGGATAAACACTTTGATCTTTGGGTTGGTGGTTAGCAAGTAAGCCTGATGGTACCTAGAGGGGTTGAAATCTTGAGTCCACCTTATTCCCACTTAAATAGGTCGCCCTGGCCAGGAATCTAGTTTGTGGCATTTCCATGCCTAAATTGTTGAGAGACCAATGGATATATCTCCCCGGTCAAGAATCTAGTTTGTGGCATTGCGATGCCTAAATTGTTGAGAAACCAATGGATAGATTTCTTTGGTCAGGAATCTAGTGTGTGGCATTGCGGTGCCTAAATTGTTTAGAGACCAATTGATAGATTTCCATGTTCAGGAATGTAATCCATGGAATTGTGTTACCTAAAAATTCTTCATGTTTCATATAGTTGATATCATCCTTGTACTTGTATATGATGAATGTCTCCCTATTTGAGAGGGAGTGTTGGAAAATGTAACTAGGTTCAGTCTTCATTTAATGCATTTGAGTCATATTGTAAGGTACTTGTAAAAAGAATAAAGAAACAAATTATTATTATTATTATTGTTGTTGTTGTAACTTATTAAAGCATGGGTTTCATGCTTGGGTCACCATGTTTTAGGTCAATGTCCCCATTAAGGACTTATAGTATTTATTCTGAGTCAATAGAGTCATTGTACCTTTAAAGAGACCCTTCTTGGGATTTTTTGAATCATGTAAAAAGTTTAAGTATTGAATCACATGTAATTTATGTATCCTCCACATCAAGTCAGCCTAGAAGAGATCAACTCGGCATAAGGACACTAATTTGACCTCACATGGATCTTATAAATAAAAGCAAGTCGAATTCATTTGGAACACACTCTTTCACAAGAAGTTTGATATCTATTGAAGTCGAAGGAAGTGTGAAGTATGAAGCAGAAAAGCCAAAGGAACTACGAGTTTGGTGGAGTCTAAGGAGAAGAAGAGAAATGACATTTTGATGCCTCTCTGTCTTTGTTCCATGTCCTAGATTGGGAGATAGAAGTCTTCCAAGTTTCGTTGATGCCGGAAGCTTCCTGATGTCGAAAACTACTTGATGCAGGAAGCTACTACATAGTTGAAGTTGTTGGAAGAGAGGTTGAAGATCTAGGAGACTGAATTGGTGTGGAGGGAAGGTTTGGTCTTTGTCTAGGGTGAAGAGTCTCATAGAATACTATTGAAAGGAAGAGAATTTTGACTGGGTTTTCACCTCGAGGGGTTTTTTTTCCCTAGAATAGTGCCTACATATGGTGTCCATTTTTTTATGTGCTATTGCTTTAGCAATTGCTTGATGGACTAAAAGAAAGAATATATAAAAAATCGTAATAAAAAAAATCAAGAACATCACAAGTAATTATCAAGTATAAGAAAATATATCTACCTTTCTTATTTTTTAACAAGGGGTTAGGGGTTTAAGGGAATAGGGGAATGGGGTTAAGGTGTTAGAGGGTTAATATATGTTTAGGGGTTAATTTGGACCTAGAGGATTTAGAAGTTAATTATGGGTTTTTATGGAGCATTATTAATAAGTTTTTAAAGTATGTTATGCAAAATATGACATTAAAATGATGAATGCAAAATAAGATCAATATGTTTTTTATTATGTTCGTGACTATATATCTCAGAAAGTGTCTCACTTCCTACATGTCAAGAAAAGTAACATCTTTTGTAGAGTTTTTCAACATATTCTTAAATATCTTGATAAATTGCACAAGCTTCAAAAATGATTTGTTATCTATGTTTCTTGGTATCGCCTAAGTTGTCTTTGTCTTTATCTTTCTTGTCCTTGTTTTCCTTATATATTATATTTGTAAATTATTGTTGTATCGACGTTTCAATATTTTCTATATATACTAATATTACTTTATTGATTGTAATTGTAGTATGGGCCCCTTAGGGCATTAGTCGATGAGGAAGAGGTGGTTGTAGTATAAGCACTTGTTCAAGAACATGGAGAGATTAATATTGAGGATCAAGCTAATGATCATATGGAAGAAGATAATGATGTTGATAACATAGTTGAAGAATATGGGACAAACAGATTGATCTAGAAGATATTTAAAAATGTTGGAATGGATGATTATGAAAACCAGTATGATGTTTGTGCTTTTGATTTACCTGTACTTGAGAGGGAAATTGAACCTCTTTATGAAGGCTCAAAAACATCTCCTCTTTGTTGTATGGTCAACTTAAAGGTGTTGAATGGTTTTTCAAACACGTGTGACACAACTCCTAAGGTATGTAATATATTTTGTGACATTTAGTACTATATACATGATAGATCAATTATTTTTTTCGTTGTTTTTAAAGGTAGTTTGTTGATCAACATCATTTCATTAATTTGTAACATTTGGATGCAATATGTACGATTAATATTTTTTAGTGCATTAACCAATACTATTTTATTTTTATGTTGTATATTACTAGGTGAATTTTTTTTACCACCATCAAATGTTTTACCTTGTATGTATTGATATTTACATGTCATTATGAAAGATATTGTAATGGAGTATCAAGATATTCATGCATGCCCTAATGGTGATATTCTCTATTATAAAGAACATGTTGGGTTGTGTTATATTCTTTCCACGACCAACCCACGTAGTTAACTGAGAGGGTTTCCGCCCCCACTTCATTGCGCAGAGGGGGACGGGTAGCCCCCCTCTACGGGGTCCGGGGAAGCGCCCTGGGATTTTTTTTTTTTTGGACCCTATATTAGGTTGGGCGGACCTACCTATGGTTTTGTGCATGGTTTTCGCACATGGTTTTGGACGCGATGGTCTTTGGTCCATGGTTTTGGACGTGATGGTTTTTTCGGTCCATGGTATTGGATGCTTCGGCATGTATAAATATGTATTATAACATTGAAAGGAATAAAATGAAAAATCAAGTTGGTGGTCCTGATTTTGGGATCCAGGGGAAATTCTCTGTGTATATGTGTTTTATGAGTTATGCTTTCGCATTGTTTATTTTCTGTGTTTTAGAATTCATATGCAGGTAATTTTTGTATGAGCTTAAAACCTACATTTGGTATTAGAGCTGTTTTGGCTTCAAGGGAATGCCTTTTTTGCGGAGGGTTTTCCCTCGAGCCTGTGGTAGACCCTGTTCAATGGGAGATCTGTGGGATCGATTCTGGTGGTGAAAGAAGATGGCGGGCAGTGGAAAGATAAAGATAGAGAAATTTAATGGTCAGATTTCTGAGTTGTGGAAACTCAAGATGGAGGATCTCTTAGTGGATAAAGATCAGTGGATCGTGGTAGATCTGGGTACTAAACCAACGGGAGTGTCTGATGAAGAATGGAAGAAGTTGGATCAGAAGGCAAAGAGCACAATACGATTGTGTGTCTTAGATTCAGTATTGCTGAATGTATCAGGGGAATCTACGATGAAGGCTTTGCGGGACAAGTTAGGGACTTTGTACCAATCTAAGTCTCTAGTGAATAAACTATTCCTATGGAAAACATTGTATAACCTAAGGATGAAAGATGGAGACTTGGTGACAGAGCATCTGAATGCATTTAATACTTGGTAAGTTAGTTATTTTCTGGTGATATTAAAATTTCAAATGAAGATAAGTGCATTAGTTTGTTATGTTCTCTACCAGATTCCTGGGATAGTTTGGTTATTGCAATAGGTAGTAATGCAACTACTCTGCAGATTGATGAAATAGTCTCATCCTTGCTGACGAAGGAGATGAGACGGAAAAATATGGAGAGCTAGAATGGTGATGCCTTGTTTGTACGAGGATGGTCCTAGAACAGAAACAAAAATAAGTCATAAAGTGGGAGATCTAAATCTAGAGGGAGATCTAAATCTCCAAGAAAACCTATAAAGGTGGTGTGTTGGAAATGCAGAAAGGAAGGGCACTACAAAAGGGACTATAAATCTAAAGATCTTGAAAAAGGAAAGGGATCTAATGATGCTCCTTCTGCAGAGGCGAAAACCACCTCAGATGAAGGTGGGGATGTGTACTTGGTTTCTTCAAGTACACATGTAGATCATGAGGCATGGTTGGTTGACCTAGGTGCATCCTTTCACTTCACTCCCCATAGAGAGTGGTTCTGCAAGTATGAGAAATAAAATGGTGGCGATGTCTTCTTAGGGGATGATACGAAGGCTAGAATCTTTGGTAGTGGAAAAGTAAAGTTGAAGTTGCAAGGTGGAAGGGTTAGAACACTTCCGGGTGTTCTGCATATTCCTGCATTGGCTAGAAATTTGATTTTTGTAAGCAAGTTGGATGATGCAGGTGCAAAAACAGTGTTCAAGAAGGATACTTGCAAGATGGTTCGGGGAGCACTAGTATTGATGCGGGGAGATTGGATTGGAACTTTGTACAAGCTACAAGGTAGCACTGTTGTTGATGGGTGCAACAGTTCTATGGTTCCTGAAAGTGGAGCAGAAAATCTAGTGGTCTCTGGAGAGAAGACCATGCTGTGGCATCAAAGGCTTGGACATATTGGAGAGAAGGGCCTTTGAATACTTCATGGTAAAGTTATGGTAGAAGGTATGAGTAATAGCTCTCTGGATTTTGATTTCTATGAAAATTTTGTATATGGGAAGAAAAATTGGGTGAGTTTCCCCTCTGGTGGTAAGAGGGCGAAACATATATTAGAGCTTGTGCATAGTGATGTGTTTGGACCTGTGAAGGTTCCATCACTGGGTAAATCTATGTACTATGTATAATTTATAGATGTATTCTCAAGGAATACATGGATATATTTCCTTAAGAAGAAATCTGAAGTCTTTGACATGTTTAAAGAATTTAAGGCTCTAGTGGAAAACCAGACAGAGAAGAAAATAAACGTGCTGAGGGTAGATAACGGTTGAGAGTTTTGTAGTAAGGAATTTGAAGAACTTTGTAAAAGTGTGGTATAGCACGGAAGAAGACTACTCCATACACACCTGAGAAAAATGGAGTTGCAGAAAGAATGAACAAGATGTTGATGGAAAGGGCAAGAAGCATGCTCAGTGGTGTTGGGTTAGGACAAGAATTCTAGGCAGAGGTGGTGGAGACAACATGTTACCTAGTCAACAGATCACCTTCATCAGCATTGGAGGATAAGACTCCACAAGAGGTATGGATTGGTAAGAAACCCTCTCTTTCACATCTGAGGGTATTTGAATGTGATGCATATGTACATGTTCCAAAGGAGAAAAGAACCAAGTTGGATAGTAAATGTGAAAAGTGCAGCTTTATTGGCTATAAGGATGGTTTAAAGGGTTATAAGCTTTGGAATCTAGTAACAAGGAAGGTTATGTACAACCAAGATGTGGTGTTCAGAGAGGAAAAATATGTTATTAAACATGAAGTCCAACCAAAGGAACCTGAGAAGATAGAGTTTGAGTTTAAGGAGGAAGAACCAGACTCTACAACAAAGGAGGAATTAGAAGATGAAGAGCCACAAACTCTGGGTGTGAGAAGATCAGTTTGAGAAAGAAGGCAGCTAGAAAGGTATAGTCCATCTGCTTTCTGTTCAAATTTTTCTTTATCTATTACTGGTGATGATCCCAAAACTATGAAGGAAGCAGTAGAATCAGAGGATGACAAACTCTAGAAAGAGGCCATGGTTGATGAAATGACATATTTGCACAAAAATGAGGCATGGTATCTGGTGGAGTTGCTGGCTGGAAGGAAACCCATTTGCAGTAAATGGGTATTCAAGAAGAAGACAAACGTAGAAGGAAAGGTGGAGAAATACAAAGCTCAATTGGTAGCAAAAGGTTATTCCTAGGTGTCGGGAATTGATTTTGGTGATATTTTTTCTCTTGTTGCCAAGGTAGCTTCTACTAGATTACTTTTATCTGTTGTTGCTGCTTTTGACTTTGAGGTAGAAGAGATGGATGTGAAGACAACATTTCTTCATGGGGATCTAGAAGAGGAGTTCTACATGAAGCAACCTGAATACTTTGCGGTGAAGGGTAAGAAAGAACTGGTATGAAAGTTAAAGAAGTCTCTGTATGGGTTAAAATAGTCACCAAGGATGTGGTATCAGAAATTTGATACATTTATACAGGGACTTGGCTTCACCAGAAGCAAAGTAGATCACTGTGTGTATTTTAAATTAATTGGTGACCATGTTATTTATCTAGTCTTGTATGTGGATGATATGTTGCTAGTTGGAAATGACAAAGAAATTATCCAGGATTTAAAGACCCAATTGTCCTCCAAATTCAACATGAAAGATCTTGGTGCTGTAAACTATATTTTGGGCATGGAAATTAAAAGAGATCGGGCAAAGAGGAAGCTCTGGTTAAACTAGAGGAAGTATGTCAAGATAATATTGTAGAGGTTTAATATGCAGGATAGTAAACCAGTGAAGGTTCCTATTCCTGTAGGTGTAAAGTT